>CM022944.1:129308749-129908749 GCA_012931725.1 Litsea cubeba
TCCCTTTTGGAGATGAGTTGGATTGGAAATTAATTATATCCTTATTTTTTACTAATCCATGTAGAAAATATAATCGAGACTTTTGCATGTTTCTTCTTCCACTTTCATTACGATTTCAAACACTTGTCTGACATCTCCTTTTGTTGATCCGTGATATAACTCCTATTGTCCTTGTAATTTGTGTCTATTGAATCTTATACTGATGAAGGGATTTTGATTTGTAGGTTTTGGGCATAAACTGTTTGAATTAAAGAAATTAAAAATTGGATCTAGTGTGAATTGAATTTCTTATTGACCATGTGCCTTTGGGTTTATGATTTGCTTAGATTGTTGTTTATCAGTTTGCCTTAATCGTTACATCTATTTGCTAATTTTCACAATTATGCTCTCCATCATGTATTCTTATTCTTAGGGGAGCGAGCGATATAGGTTTTCTTGCCAAGGGTATCATTTTTTCAATTGACTATTGTCTGCCCCACCTAAACGAAAATCATGGGCCCGCTTGCAAAGCCACTTCGCCACTTTAGAATGCATGTATTACTAAATTATGATTGACGTGCCCAAAATGTCAATGGCTTTCGATAAGCATGAGCTTACCAAAGGTCTTCTATGAAGAAGCTAATGCCAAAAGCTAACAAAAGCACCTCTAGAGATCGAAACTAGATGACTAATATGTTTTGTTACCGTCGATTGGTACTTGGTACTCATGTTTGATCTATGCCAGATAGATTTTGATTATAGGGAACATTAAGGTTCACCAATTATGTAGAAATTTCCTTATTTAGAGGATAAATGAAATCAAGTTTGAAATTTATAGAAGATGATAAATATTACGGGATCCAAACAATTTGGGCACTCAACCAGCTTTACCGCTGCTTGTTTAGGCAGTAAACTAGCATTTGCAAGTCTTCCTCCCGTCTGAGAGGAGGAAAAGCTGCAAATCTAAGAGGAGTAAAGCTTGCATTTTACTATCGCATTTGAAAGATTTCCTCCCGTCTAAATGGAGGAAAACTTGCAAATCGATTCTTCTTTTTTTTTTTGTCCTTTTTTTCCATCTTGGTCGGATCATGGGTCGGGGTTTGGTCCACACAATGATGGATGAGATTGTATGATTAATGTTTAAACGTAATATAATCAAATCACGATAAATACACAATAAATCACTTGTTGGGTCAATTTACTTTACCAGTGAAGTAAAGTGAATAATTAAATACAAAAATAGAACAAAAGTAAAGGTTTGGCAAAATCAAAAGGCGAGAGAGTAGCTCTTTGAATTTTTATTTTAAGAAGAGTTTTTTTTTTTATTTCGTAAGGGTACTCATGGATAGGGCAGGCCCCGTATTGGGTCGGGCATGGAGATTAGGTTATAATAGACAGGCCGTCCCTAGATTTTTTTTTATTTACTCAGTAGTTGAGATTCAAAATCCTTGCCCGGCCCAAATATACATATAGAATTATAAGAGAGGGGGTAGTAATGGGGGGACTCAAACCCAATGACCTCTCACAGAGGGTAATATGACCAGACCGGTAAGAAACTCACTTTTTCATTCTATAAGTCCAACAAGGGTCGGGCTCGGGCTTCATCATTCCCATGCGGACCAGGCTTAGGCCAGCAACACTTAAGCATGGGTTAGAAGTCGGGCAGTTTTGGATATTTCTTTAAGCCAAGCTCCTGGTCCATGAACAACCGAAGTTTTTCTTGTTATTCAGTGGCATGAGAAAGTATCTTTTTAACTTTTTGCTTTTGTTAAAAGGAAGAGTTATTTTCAAATTTTAGAAAAGGAAATGGAAAGGATTGCTTGGAGTGGATTTGGGCACCCATGCAGCTTTACCACTGCTTGTATGGGTGGTAAAGTCGCACCTGCAAGTTTTCCTCCTTTTTGAGAGGAGGAAAACTTGCATTTGCAGATATACCGTGAGGCATGCTGCAGTAATGTCGCATTTGTAAGATTTATTCCCTTCTAAGCGGAGGAAAACCTGCAAACGTATTTTTCTTATATTTTGCCTTTTTTTACTTCTTGGTAGGGTTACGGGTCGGGGCTTTGGTCCACACAATGATGGATGGGAATGTATAATTAACGTTTAAACACAATACTATCAAATCACACAGTAAATCACTTGTTTGGTCAATTTACTTTACCGTGATATAAAGTGAATGGTTAAATGCAAAGAGAAAACAAAAGTAAAGGATTGACAAAAGCAAGAGAGTAGCTTTCAAATTTTTATTTTAAGAAGAGTTTTTTTTTTTTAATGTAATGGTGATCGTGGACAGGGCCGGCCCTCGTTTGGTCGGGCATGGGGTTTAGGTTATAATAGATGGACCGTGCCTATATTTTTTTTATTTAGACTCGGTGGTTGAGATTCAAAATCTGGGTCGGGTCATGGGTCAAGGTCGGCTCCACATGATGGATGAGCACGTATGGTTAATATTTAAATGCAATAATATCAAATCACGATAAATCGCCCGTGTGGTAAATTTACTTTACCCAACCTAGGCTAGCCCACTTGGGCTAGGCTTTGATTTTTTATTTGGCCCGTTTAATATATGCGTCACTATAGGACTCAGTTGGAGGGAGTCTGAAGCCAAGCCCAGCCCGAACACACAAATAATTATAAGGGAGGAGGGGGCGGGGCGTGGGCACTCAAACAGATGACCTCTCATATAGGGTATATGACAAGACTAGTTGAGCTACAACTTAGGACGTTATAAGAAAACTTTTTTTTTTGTTATTATATAAGTTAGACTTAGGCTATGCTTGGGCTTCATCAATTCCAGTCGGGCCGGTCTTGGGCAAGCAACTTCTTGCCCCTCATGGCTTGGTTGGGGTCAGGCTTCTACTTTAGAACTCGGGCTGGGCATGTACATTCCTCGGCCCAGCCCAGCCCGTCCCATATACAACCCTATTTTTTGTTCTTTTGTCATTTAGTGGCATGAGAGAGTATCTTTATAATTATTTTTTTTTGTTAGAAGGAAGAGGTGATTTTTGAAACTTAGTATCGTTTGATGTGATCCATTTCTTTTTATTGTCTCTTGAATTGACCATTTACTTCACATCACTGATAAAGTAAATTTAACAAATAGGAGATAGTTAGTAAGTGAGAAGTGAACACGTAGGTTGGGGTCCACAATTGATTAAATCCTATAGTGAAAAATCAATAACATCTTGACTTTTGGGATCGATCCTAATTACACATGAAAAGTGATTTTCATTATCAATAGGTAGGGGGAATGGGCTCTCTAAAACCATGTAGAAGATGAACTCAATATGAAGAATTGATATGGTACGTGCATGCGTACCTCAATTTAGGTTGAGTATGGGCTAACCTCATTGATCCAGTCCGGAGTAGACCACTTTTCATCTGTAGGATAGGCATATCTCATTTAGCGAAAAGGCTTCTCATGGTTTGATATAGCCTTAGCCTACTCCGTGTCAGCCTGGGGCTCTGATTTAGGCTCATGGGCTTACCTGTGAAGAGGGGGCCTTTATCATCTATATATATTGGAGTTTGAGGGTCTCCTAGACCTTCACAAAGTCTAAAGGGATTTTTCCATTAAAATCATCTGGAAACAAAAGAAAATTTTTTTATGACTTTGGGTTGATGTTGATATAAAAAAAATTGGACAACGATTTATTTATTATCTTTGCAGTTAACATATGTATATCTATATATAGGGCAGGCTCTCCTAACGTGCCAGTTTATGTTATCCTAAGTGAAACACTACTGTTCTCACATATCAAAGTCGGTAATCTCTATTTTTGGCACGGTGGAACTTGAAGATCCAGTTCTGATTGGATTTGTCTTGATTTTGGAGAGATGATTTGAGGCAGTTTCGATAGAGATGATTTTGACAAACGATTTCAGCTTAGGATAACATAAGCTGCAGCTTAGGAGAGCCCCTCTCATATATATATATATTTGATTGTTCATTTAGGTTTGATTGTTTGACCTTTTTTTTTAATATTGTAATTTTTATTTTAGCCCATGCATTGCCCCATGAAAATTGAGTATGACTCATGTCAGAAGTAAGTGTTTAAGTGTTCATGGCCGTGCACATCCTATACTTGATTTCGCATGGAGATATTCAAGCAATTTCTAAACTAAAGATATCTTTGGTTCTATGAAATGCTTGATTCTTAAACGGGCTTATACAGGGGAAAAAACTATTAACATAAAAAATCGGAGAAACTGATATCGGGGATTGAGAACATACTTGAAACCAATAAAATCTTAATTACAACGAAAGAATTCCAAAAAATGACTAGATTTATAATATGGGTTGGATTGGTGAGGTACTTCAATGCAAGACCTCTACATTGAGAATCAGGAGAGATTTGGATTTATTTACTTACCTTTCAAAATAGAAAAATAATAAAATAAATTATTTTTCTTGGTAGAAAGGTTTTTTATTTCATAATATATATAGTATTTATCCTACAGCAGTGATATTAGGTCCACTCCCTAATATTAAATAAGATCTAAAGTATTCTGAGCGGGCCCCCTAGATATTCTCTGTGCGAAAATCATATGCCTTGTAAGCCATGTGGATGGAAAAAAAAAAAGGTCCAATGGGGCCACCTGTACGTGTTATTTAATCTCTCCCTTTCACTGATAAATCCTCACAAAATCGCTCAGTAGTTGAGATCCGGAATCCCCGCCTGGCCCAAATATACATATATAATTATAAGGGAGGGAGTATTATATATATTTATATTAAAGCAAAAGAATTCATTTTGTCACGTCATCACCCATGGAGCTCTCCTTTCAAAAAAAATACACAGGCTTTGGATTTTATGTGGGCAATTGCACCTCACTAGATTTACCTCATCACATCACATTCAAATTCAACCAACTACAACTCTTTCTAAGTCCTTAATCTTACCATGTAAAACAAACTTTGAAAGTTGGGAACCATGGATGTGGGCACCCACTGAATGCAAGCAAATCAATGGATTAAAAAGAATGGTTGGCCCCGGCCTCATGCCATCTCTCATATTAAACTCAGTCGAAGACAGACGCACAAGAGTATTTTCATATCAATTATTTTTATATGAATATATTTTATGAACTTGAGATATATGTACTTGAATGTAGAATCGAATGGGCTCCTACCTAGATTCATTGAGCAATTGCACCTAAAAGTCAATGTTTATGGAGTCCAAAATGGTATACACTTGGATTTTTTGGATTTGGTTCCATTGGGTAATTAAGGTGGGGTCCAAAGTAATGTGGACACCCTCAATTATTATATATATTTTTCGTCATTAATTATCTTTATTTTATCCTTAATTAATGCTAGAAGCAAGAGAAATATACATTTGTCAATTTCTAGAAGAAGCTAGAGGGAGAGAGTGGTGGGAACTGGGAACAGACCTTGTTTCCAGATGGGATCAGACACGAGACAAACCAGCCTTCAAAGACAGACCAAAAGCAAAAGAGCAATTTCATTATCATATTATGAGGCATTTTCCTCAAAAGTGTTTTTTTCCCCTTGTTTAAGAGCTTTAAAGTCTAACATACATTGCATTATCACTCTCATGTCAATTTCAGTCACAACTTGAAACGGAAAGAGAGATAGGGTCCAACTCCAACTCCAAGACTTCAACCAAACCACAATTGTTTTTTGGGTCAATGCATCCATTGTACATGCATTTAAAAAAAGAACCATTCAGTAATCATTCCCATCTGATTTGTGGATCACATGTGGATGGGGTATTTCTAAAATCATGCTGATGGGGAGACTCAAACACCTGATTTCAGTTTTTTTCATTGCCTGCATGATGATTACAATTAGATGGTGGATTGTCATTCAAAGTGGCTTCTGGGAAATGATCCATGTACAACAGGGGATATGGATGAAAATGGGTTGAGCTTGGGTTGCATTAATGCTGTAGCCAGATTCAAACCTAAATAGGCCCATACAGAACCCAAATTGATTTAAATTAAAGACCCTAATGTAGACTTGGTCTCTACTCAAGGATTGTATCTAGACCCAAACAAAATCTGCACACACATATTTGAAATTTAAAAAAAATATATAACAGAGCACTTGTATATGTATATTTTGTTGTATGTAATTCAAAAAGAAAATATATTGTTATGGCATCAGATATTTGGGTCTATTGACATGAAATGCAAGGACCCAAACCTACACTCTAATTTCATTCAGGTTTATGTGCAGTGAACCCCTCATGTTCCCCGTATAAATGGGACGCACACTTGATCCCAAATTCTCAATCGGTGGGTGGCTTTTTCCATCTTATTTCTCTCATTTTCAATGATGGCTGGATTTTATATGTCAAATCATGTTAAGATGAGTTCTTAAATTGGATTTATTTGATATCATATTCAATTACCTTACAACTCTGACTCATGTTAGAAAGTTATGTTCAATTTCAGACTATATTTTATCAATTTGTTTGTCTTTTATTATCAATCTATTGCACTTTTTTTAATGGTTTAGATTGAGTAGTTTCTCTCTTTTTCTTGATAAAAAAAAGGGAGATGTAAAGACTACTAGTAATAAAATATTGGAATAAGATTTTTTTTTTCTTCATGAAGATTGCTTAGGGACTATGGACTTTTATCAATTCTTATAGTGTAAGGTTAAGATCCTTGCCACCTTTCAGCCTTCTGGCCCTTTTCACATGGAAATCTTGAGTATTATTGAAATTCTACACTGGTTTGAGATAGATTATTGCTCGTTTGTCTTCCTCTTTTGGTTCTTATGGTCAAACTTTCTTCTGAAAGAGGTCTCCATATCAACAGGTTAATGGCCTTTCAACCATGTTAAGAGGCCTTCTGTTTGGAGTTGCAGACTTGCAGCCCTTTCATCTTCTATCAAATCAATCTAAATACAAAAAAAATATATGTGTCCAAATAATGGACTCAATATCCATTTTCTTTAATATTTAGGTCCTTCAAGCATGCAGTTATTTGAAACACAATATTTCATTTCTAAACATGCCACTGATCATGCAAAGGATAACCTACCGATCAGCTCATCAAGCCAAACAATGGGTGGGATCAGGGATAGTAAAGTACAGCATTCATTGAGTGGATAGTTCTAGAAATCTGACTCATTGGAGCTGAATGCACTCCATTGGATTTCAAAGTGAAGAGTCACGGTCTTACGTTGAATAAAGACTCATGCATATAGATACATATAAAAATATATAAAATATATATATATATATATTTTTCATATTCTTCCTGATTATTTTACAAATTTGTAAAAAAACAACTTGAGTAATTTTTTCACAAAGGGCCGTTTGTTTATATAGAATTGAATTCTCATGTATTCATGGTAAAATGGATTCCGATAAGAGTTGAGAGGTGACCGGCATAAAGTTTGATTTTCCTAGGATTTGATTTGTTAAAGTGATCGATGGCTATGAATTCACTTTTCATCTCCCTTTAATTCATCCCTGACGAGAGAGAGAGAGAGAAAGAGGAGATTATTTGTGGCAATTTATTATCACCTTTGTTTTTTTTGGTTTTAACCATTTCTAGGATGCATTTTTAAAAGAACTCATAAGATTCAATTTCTTAAAATAAAGAGGCCCAAAATTTATTTGTCTTGTTAGGATTTTCATTAACCTCCCTTGAACATTGGTCAAACTTTTTCTGATGGGTTCTAAGATCTCAACTGTATTTAGTCCATAAGACCAATAGAATCTGATATAAGGTTTTATTTTTATAAAGAAGAAGGTCGAAGGCCCTTACCAAAAATCCTATTTAAACAACTATTTTGGAACCAAAAATCAAATAACTTAGTACTGTCAAACTGACCCTTTGATGAGGGGGCCTGGCCTCCAAAGTGAGGGCTTTATACTTTTTCTAAAAGCTGAGGGTAGAGTAGAGACCAATTTTGAAAAGCATACAACCTCAAGGCTGAGATAGGGGTTGACTCATCTAGACTCAGCCCGGCCCGGCCCGTTCTCTTTTAATATATGATAGATGATATAATACATAATAGATCTAAATTCATTTGTACGTGCTGGTTATTAAACCCAGCCCAATCACTGTTATTTATTTTTTTTGCAAATAGTAATATTGTAGGGGATTTCTTAAGTAAGACAAGGAGGACAGGCAGGTGAAAAGAAAGTACCAATGCAGCTGAAGTTGACTGAGCTTAAAAACAAAACAAATCAATAGCTTTAGCAAATAATCATCACCAACCGAAGAAAAGAAAAACCTATCATTGGCTTATATGAAAGAACTGATTTGATCTATTAAAGTATTTCTCCTCATCTTGATGTGTGGAAGAGTCAAAGAGTATGCATTGACTTATTTCATATTTGTTCAGTGTGTTGTGAAAGAACTGATTTAAAGTCTTTTCCTTTTAGAACTTCTCTTTTGTTTTTATTTAAGAAAGTTACACCAGTATAAAGAAATACAGTTTTTTTTCTTTTTTTTCCAGCCCTGACTTGACCCTAGCCTAACCTGACCCTTGAGGGTAGGGTAAGGGCCTAAGAATTATAAGCCTGCTCAAGACGCTGAGATCTTTTGGTTAACTTAAATTTAGCCCACATATATAAGGGTAGAATAAACAGCCAGACCCTATGACTGCCCCAGGTACATCGTTCTTGGCTAGCCCCATCTAAATGATCAAAATTATACTGCAGCGTATTTCCCTCAAATGATAGAAATACAATGGGAGCACCAAAATGATCTAAATATGAACGGGGCAGACAAAAACTGGCCCATATGGTCATTGTCCTTCATCTTGGATCTCCTTACTCTAGAGTTGCTTTCGGAGGAATTACTGGCCGGTGATGATGACTTCATGTTGGTCCCACTGTGTGTTGATCAGTTGTTAACCATTTTGGCGGGTCTACCAACACAATATATTAAGTTTCTGAGACATGATTTTTTCCATTGGTTATAGAAATACAAATTGGAATTTGCTTTACCCGAGTGGAAAAACAGTCAAAAGACTCTTTTGTTTTTTTGGTGAAAAAAAGTTTCTAGAACAGAGAAAGTTAAGATTTTTTCTTATTTTTTTAATTTCTCCAGTCTTTATAAAATAGACAAAACAAACAGGGGGCCAACGCAAGAAACCTTATAAAATTGGTCCAAGGCTTGATGCCCATTCTACAAGTTAGACCGACTTGGCCACTTCAGAGTCGGACCAACCCGGTTTAAGGTGTTTGGATTCCACCATTTATATTTTATAAGAAATGCCTAAGTTAGGCCATTTTGTCTAGTACAAAGTTCTCAAAGTGAAATCCTCCTTTTTGTGGGTGCTTGGACTAACTTTTCTTTTGGGAGTACTGATGAATCATGTGTGTTTCACATGGGCTCAATTCAACTGGAATGAAACTTGGCCGATCGAGCACCAAGGAGTGCCATGAATTTGAGCCATCCCACCTATATTGTAACTCAATTAAATTAACCCGTGTTATTAGTAAATTAGAGTTGTGAAATCTTCTTTCATTGATACCTTCATTAGGAATGGAAATAAGTTTAACACAGCAAAAAAAGCAAAAATCAACCAAACTACCAACCAACAAAATGACCACGATATTCACCAGATAAATAGAGATTAGATCAAGATCAAGAACATAATTAATGATTTTGACATAAGTTTCATTGTAACATGCTCCGGATGCATGTATTATATGTCTTTCAAACTATCACATATATTTTTCTTAAACTTTATCCATGCCATACCCATTTATTCCCGCGGGCTTGTGATTGTCATGTATGCATGTGGACCCAATATAAATCATATCCCTATGGTTGCCGCATTATCCAAGTAGGCCCAAGTACAAACTATGGGGGTATATTTTCCAAGAGCGAATTTAGATTGGGTGAAACAGTATCTCCTTGTTTCGTAAAAATATGGGATCTAAACTAGTGTATAATAGAAGCTGTACATGTAACTTGTAATGATTTGGGTCCTCAGGCTTTTTAAAATAATAAGACCCATGAAAAAATATGTGAGGCTCATTGTCCTACTATATATAAGAGAGTATGCGCAGTCTAAAAACATAAAATTTATCATCCAAAGCGCCAGACCTAAGACCATGAAATAACCTGATAAGCAGAGTTCTTTTGATCAGTCATTGTATGCCCAATGATTTCACACCTCACAAAATTCAATGAGTCCATTATTTTTTTTTCTTAATAGCTTGACCTCATAGTCCTCTTGCATTTGATTTTTAGCGGACCTTATAAACTCTCCCATGTGCTAAGGATTTGAACTTATGACATGTAACTAGTAATAAGCTCATACGGTAGAGAGGAAGATCTGAATATATATTTCCTCACGACCCTTTCTTGGATATATACTAAGCTCACTATGACCTCCAAGAAAATTTAGATCCCTTTTGTTTGCCAGACAAATTCCATGGCTCATGAATCACTGACAACAATGCCAATTGCTTATATCCGCATTGAAATTCCTCGTTTTGGCAGAATTCTAAAATTCTAGCCTTCTAAAATCTTCACTTCCGGCCTATGAAAATCTTTAAGTTTCAATTTTAAAAATGCGAATTTGTACGTAGCATTTAAAAATCCTAACTACGGTTAAAACCAAAGAATTTGTCCTAAATTCTAACAAACTAAGCCACTGTTTAATTATTTACGAAATATATAAGAATTTTTTCCTCAAAGGATACAAGAGCTCTTCAAATATTGGCAGAGGAAAATTACTAGATAGAGTTACTTCGTTACCATCGCATGTCCTTTTTTTAAATATGAGAGAACCTTCCTCTTGTGTGACGTTCTCAAGTCTCACATGCTCTTTCAGTCTTCTGTAGAGTATAAAAATACGGTCCACGTACCCCCATTGTCTCATTCCAGAGAGTTGCTGAAGGAAAATAGTCAACCAAGGCGGCCAGAAGCCGTCGAACGTATCCCATATTCCCATCCCAATATCCTCTGCATTCCGAGTCACCCCTGCGAAGCCACATGAACCTCTATCAATATTTAATGCAACTTTTCTCTCTGTCTTTTTCTAAAACGTTTTTAAATCTGATGAGATCAAATCCTTTATTAGTGCTGTGGGCCAGCACTCTATTATTTTATTTTTTATTTTATTTTTATTTATTTATTTTTTTTTAGGAATGGGCAATGGGCCGGGTGATTAAAAACTGTACTTTGGGGCGGTCGTTCAAGTTGTCAGTTTTTGTCCCGCTAGGCATTTCCCCACATGTGTAGAATGGGGGGACGGCGCTGTCCATCTCCTTCATGAAAATATATTCCCTCTGTAATTTGGAGTCTGGTAAGTTCCCTTGCTTAAAGCGTGCTTAAGTTCAAGTGAAACTTCCCAATGATCTCATTCTCATCTCACCTATTAAAAAACTGGAGCTCAGGATGAATGCCCCCATATAATGGAATATCTCAAAAATTTGCTTAGACAGGAGTTAGACCCATTTTAAGATTGATAGATTTGGTTAAAAATGTGATTAATGAATATGATTCGTAATATATAATTAAACAATTAATTTTATAGTGAGACCAACTCCTATTATAAATAGGACTTGGATACGTTTGATATGTGAAATGGTTTTAATAGGTGGACACTATTATGGTGTTGGAATGCAACTTTCCTTGATAGGAGAAAATGGTACAACAATGGTTCTGGAGCTATTTGATTTATAGTTTTATTTAGAGCCGATGATGGGTTCAAAGAATTCATTTTAAGTCCTTCATCAGAAAATTCATATAAAAAGGGCCCAAGAGGAGGGGGCTTAACAATAGGCCTTTCCTATATACACTTTAACAGCTTTGATCTTTGGCTGTGGATGGTTGGATATGGTTGTCCAATCATAGATTAATTATTGAATCAAAGAACAAATAACTATTTAATGACTCTTTGTACCCATTTTGATATGATTGTAATCATAAGATCAAGGTGATATTTTCCACTCAAATCATTCAAAACACATGTAGGTGGTGTATGAAGCCCTTGAAGAGGTCAATTGGCCGGACTTTATTATGAGGCGTCACCTAGTGGAGAGGAGTCTAGAATCGAGGGAGACCACATTAGAGCTCATCTATTGAAAATTCGAGCCACTCACAATGAACACCCTCACCATTTATGAAATACATCAAAATTTTGTCACTATGAGAACAAGGATTGATCATATGATAAATAACAAGATTCATTAATATGAATAATAATGTAAAAAAAGTTATGTTAATGATGTTATTAATCAAATATCCAATTTTCAATGCGGAACAACCATTACACAAGGGAAACTTAAGACTATCTCATGCACAATATAGTCGTTCATTTTGTTCTGCTTAATTTTTTAAGGTGATTGATATTGGCGCTCCCCATTTCGATGGGGGCGCTCCTTGCAACACTTGTTTGGAAGGAGCGCCCCAATCAAAATGGCCCCCAAAAGGAGCGCATTTATCAATATTCCTTTTTAATAGATTGGTCTTGCTATAGAGTTCCACTCGTTCCACTCAAACAATCTAGACTCTTCAATTGGATTGTGATTTATATAATATTTCGTCAATAGCATTACTAAAGCACAACAAAATTAAAGAAATAAATTTGAAAAAAAAAACCCATTAGCAATATATACTTCAAAGTTTCAAGAGTAAAACCTCATTAAACAATAGATTCTTGCACTTTGGTAAAGACCACAGTTATGATCAAATGCCATTGCCTCATCAACCATCTCCATCCATCTGGTGCCCCACTTCAGTATCAATAATTCCCTAGTAATCTGCCACTTGTACGGTAGAGATACTACTGATCTACATATGTATCTTGAGAGTTGAGACAGTAGAAGCTCTGCCTATTTTTTTTAAAAAAAATTAAACTGAGCCAGTGGACCCCACTATCTCTTTTATAACCCAACGTTCCTTCCCCTCTCTTCTGAGTTCCCTGCACTCCAACTCCCCACTCCACCCCCCACCCCCCACCCCGAGAGCAAAACCCGTTACAACCGATATGAATCCATTTCCCGCTACATTTTCGGACCGCCCGATATACCTCCTCATATTCTTCTTCCTCGTCTTCATCTCCACCGTCCGTTCGGCAACCGACCTCCAGATCCTCCTCGACTTCAAATCTCAGCTGTCCAACCCCCCCTCCCTCTCCTCATGGCGAACCGACACCCCTCTCTGCAACTTCTCCGGAATCTCCTGCGACTCGGCCGGTTCCGTCACCCAAATCCAACTCTCCAACCAAAACCTCACCGGACCGCTACCAATCGACTCCCTCTGCAACCTCCCTTCCCTCCAAGCCCTCTCTCTCGGATTGAATTCCCTCTCCGGACCGCTCAAACCCGAAATCAACAACTGTAGCAGACTGCAGTTTCTAGATCTCGGTTCGAACAATCTCATCGGATCGGTTCCGGATCTTTCTTCTCTAGGTCTGTTACATGATCTCAATCTCTCATGTAACGGTTTTTCCGGCCAGTTCCCGTGGAATTCGCTACTAAATCTCACGAATCTCGTCTCTCTCAGCCTCGGAGACAACCCTACGTTGCAGAGAAGCGGGTTTCCTGGGGAGATTCTGCAGCTGAAGAAGCTCTCATGGCTCTATCTCACGAACGCCAGCCTCGAAGGCGAAATCCCACGGTCGATTGGGAATCTGACGGCTCTGGTGGATCTGGAGCTGTCTTATAACTATTTCGTCGGTCAGATTCCTTCGGAGATAGTGAGATTGAGCGAGTTGCGGCAGCTGGAGCTGTGGGGTAACCATCTGTCCGGCCTGATTCCGGTCGGATTTGGGAATTTGACTGAATTGCAGTTCTTCGATGCGTCGAAGAACTATCTGGAAGGGAATCTGGAGGAGATCAGGAATCTGACCAAGATCGTGTCGTTGCAGCTCTTTGAGAATGGATTATCCGGCGAGATCCCGCCGGAGTTTGGAGAATTCAAGGAACTGGTGAATTTTTCTCTGTATGGGAATAACCTGACCGGATCTCTGCCGGAGAAGATCGGGAGCTGGTCGGAATTCGACTTCATCGACGTGTCGGATAACTATCTCTCAGGCCCGATCCCGCCGGACATGTGCAAGCAGGGGAAGATGACCGCGCTGTTGTTGCTCGGAAACAATTTCTCCGGCGGGATTCCGCCGAGTTACGCCGAGTGCAAGTCGCTGAATCGGCTCCGAGTTAATCAGAATTCTCTGTCTGGAAGAGTTCCTGATGGAATTTGGGGGCTTCCGAACGTGGAAATCATTGATTTAACTGGGAACGGTTTTGAAGGACCCGTTACATCCGATATTTCGGGCGCGGGAAAGCTTGCGGAGCTGTACATTTCAAATAACAGGTTCTCGGGCGAGTTGCCTAAAGAGATTTCTCGAGTGCCCAATCTCAACCTGATCGTTGCGGGATTCAATGAGTTTTCCGGTGAAATCCCGTGGACGATTGGAGAATTGAAGAGCCTCGCCCGGTTGTTGCTACAGGAAAACAAGCTATCCGGTGGAATTCCGGATTCATTGGCGTCGTGTCCCGCTCTCCATGAGATCAATCTCGCCGGAAACTCTCTCACGGGTCAGATTCCGGAGAGCCTGGGGTTCTTGCAGACACTGAATTCATTGAATTTGTCAAGTAATCAACTCTCAGGTGAGATTCCGGAGAGCCTCTCGGTATTAAAGCTCAGTCTCCTGGACTTGTCGGACAATCAGCTCTCCGGCAGTGTCCCGTACTCTCTCTCATTTGGTGCTTATGGCGACGGGTTCAACGGAAACCCAGGACTCTGCAGCTCCAGCATTCATTATCTCCGGCGATGTTCGTCAGATTCCCAGATCCATTCAGGCCACCTCAAGACATTGATCTCATGCTTCCTTGCTGGGAGTGCTCTACTGTTAATCTCATTTGGTTGCTACATTTTCATCAAGAAAAGGCGGTGCGATCAAAGCGATCAGGACCGGAGGGTCAAGGATTCCTGGGATCTCAAGTCATTTAGAGCTTTGAACTTTACAGAGCAAGAGATCCTGAGCTCAATCAAACTGGAGAACTTGATTGGGAAGGGAGGATCAGGCAACGTTTATAGGGTAGTTTTGGAAAATGGAAAACCGCTCGCCGTAAAACATGTATGGAATTCAGGTCCCGGAGATGGAAAAAGCACCTCAGCAATGCTGAGAAGGCACCGGAAGATGCCGGAATTCGATGCAGAAGTGGCCACCCTCAGCTCAATCAGGCATGTTAATGTGGTGCAACTGTATTGCAGCATCACAAGTGAGGACTCAAGCCTTTTGGTGTATGAGTATCTGCCCAATGGGAGCTTGTGGGACCGGTTACACACCAGCCGCAAGATGGATCTTGAATGGGGGACCCGGTATGAGATTGCGCTTGGGGCCGCCAAGGGCCTCGAGTACCTTCATCATGGATGTGAGCGGCCTGTGATCCACCGGGACGTTAAGTCCAGTAACATACTGCTGGATGAATTCTTCAAGCCCCGGATCGCCGATTTTGGGCTGGCAAAGATAGTTCCGGCGAACGCCGGGAAGGACTCGACGCATGTGATCGCTGGAACGTATGGTTACATTGCTCCAGGTTAGATTATAATCACAAACCACATCAATTCTTTAATCAGTTCAGGGCCTCAGGCACAATTATTAGTACTGACAATTATTAGTACTGATTTCTCATCACAAAATAATTAATGCTCTTGTTTATTTTGTTTCAACTTGCAGAGTATGCTTATACATACAAAGTGAATGAGAAGAGCGATGTCTACAGCTTTGGTGTGGTTCTTATGGAGCTAGTTACAGGTAAAAGGCCCATTGAGCCAGAATTTGGAGAAAACAAGGATATAGTCTTCTGGGTCTCTAGCCAACTGATCAGCAAGGAGAGCATGCTCAACTTGGTCGACTCCCATATCTCCGGCGAAGTAAAAGAATACGCATATAAGGTGTTGAGGATTGCTCTTCTATGCACAGCAAAACTTCCGGCATTGAGGCCGTCGATGAGAGCAGTGGTGCAAATGCTCGAAGACGCGGGACCCAACAATCTCATTGCAATTACAATAAAAGATGAGAAGGGAAATGGCAGTTTTGAACATAGGATGGAGATGCATAAATAGTGCCTCTAAACCAATTTTCAGTTCATGGTCAGGGCCTTTGCATCTGTAACATATAGCCGTACAGGCAAGTGGCCTGATAGCTAGCGCTTTGTTATGGTGTAGTTTGCTGTACATGTAGCTTGTTTGTAAGTGTGTCTATATAACTTAAGTCCAATACTCTCAGAGATTAATAAATCCAAGTTGATTGATTTCGTAAGTGATGACACTTAGTCCTAGTTTGTTTGTATGAAATTAAATTTTTAAGAATTTTAAATGTATTTTATAAAAAAAATGATTGAATGCGGCCATCAAATGATCTCCTCTTTGAAGAAATGAACAAGGGGGGCAAATGAATCCCAGCCATCATTACCTTGGGAAAAAAATGCTAAGAAAAATCAGCATCCTTGTTTGTACGTCTCCACCTTATACTTCTCCCCCACCTCTTTTATCCTTGATGGAACCCATTTTTCCATGAATTCCCATCTTATTCAATCCTATGAATACAAATGGCCTTTAGAATGCTGGACTGAGGTGCATTTAGTCATCTTATTCTAAAGAGGATGTGGAATACCAAAAAATAATCTTGGCTTCTACCACAATGGTTTTGTTTTTCTCAGTCGGTTCTAGGCTGCTACTCTCAGGGAACATGGGGCCCACCTAAATTATGATGACCGATGTGTGTTTTGCAGGCCACCTATGCTATGCTAGTAGTCAAATGGGTCCATTGCTTGAATTAATCCAAAAATATGTCATCCCCATGTAGCTTTATCCCATATATTTCAGATTGTCTTTGTGAGATCAACTAATTTATATTGCTTGCCATCAGGCATTATTTTGGTGCTTTCTCAAAATTAAAACTCAAAACACTCATGCACACTACTTGATGCCCTCATTAATCATCTGAGCAAGGATAGACCTTTATAATTTTTTCTATTGTGGAAAATCTAACTCACTCACTCTCCGTCACACAGTCACAAACCCAGGAGCTGCAGCTTGGGTCGAAGAAGTCTTTCTTTTTGGTCCTTTTACTGACCACAGAGACCCATGTAAATATTCAAGTCCACGTTTTGCAATGTTTGCAAAAGTGTAGCGATCTGCTCTGCCATCATCAAAGTCATGGGCTTAATTTGGGTCACTGTCAAGCAAATCTTTCTTTGATCATACGCTTTTCTACCTTGATGGCTTCCCTTGGAATCACGTGCCATATTCACTGAACCCATTTGACACCTCCCAAGTTTTCTTCAAAAGGTTAGGTCTACCAAATCCAGTCTTAATCTGATGCCAATATATGTACCAGTCTTAATGTGGCCCAAACATTCCATCTTATGGGGCCCATTATCAACCCCTGGATATCCAAAAAGATTGATCAGAACTGCACAAGGTCACTCTCAGGTTTGAAGTGAGGCCTGGATCTTATCTTTACTTCTAATGTCAAATCCGGCATAGATTCTGCCCTTCTGAAAGCCTTCCAATACAAAATAAATCTAACAGATTCTCATCATCATCATTTTAACCTTACCCCACCATCTACCGCTGGATTATCTAAGACTGACCGCGACCCAAAATTCACTTTGTTATGGCAATCCTAACCCAGCCATCAGACTTTGGTCCAAACAGATATTCAGTATTTGTCCAATCGAGACAATTATCAAGCTATTGTATATCTAAGGTAGGGCCCTATGATGACGGTTTAAACTGATCTCGAGGACACTTAACACATGTATTCCATTCGATGACAGATAAAAAGAAGGAAAAAAAAGGAAGCAATTGGACTCAACGCCATCCTCTTGTTGTTTTGTTATATGCAATTTAATTGTACAGTGGGATTGAGGTGTCTCTGAGTCGTGGGTAACGGCTGTCTCATTTGTACCGTTTTCACACACAAAAATCAAAGGCCGACTACTTTGGTTAGTCTCCCACGACAAGCCACCAAGCATGACTAACGTGGGAACTGGGAAGTTAGAAGGAGATGAATGGATAGGAACAAAAGAAGTGTCAGCTTTCTAGCGTATGTACAAAGTGGTCGGCATGGATCCATCACTATTAATACTAAATTTTGGAGATACTAAATTCTAATTAAAGGCTTATGTAATAATTTGAAGTATTATATTTGGCATTTTCAAAAGTATGAAATTCCACCCATATATTAAATTATTATTTTATTATATTTTTATTTTTTATGGGACCCACATCATAAAAGAAAAAAAGTTTTTTGCATTTTCTCATTTTTGTGGGCACACTTTTTGAATAAAATTTATTAAAATATTATTTGGCATGTGGCTTCCCCACATGTCGATTTTGGCATTTCCGTTCTGCATGCCAAATGCAAGCTTTCAGCTGCTTTCTAAGTGTGTGTGAGAGAGAGGAGAGTAGTAAAACTCAAAAGGAAAAGGGATATTGCCGTTAGAGCTGGTTTTAGATTTGACATTTGCCCATGTGAGGTTGCGATATCCTAGGCCATCCAATATCCCAAATATTATTCTCTGTTGTATGATATTTTAGGGCCGTGCAATATCACCTTATTATTGTATGAACAGATGGGAATAAAATATTTAAACTTCGACTGATCTTGGGCAAATGTGAAGTCTAAGATCAGTCGTATGATCAATACCTCAAAAGAAAATCACATGTCAATTGGGAGTCCTGACACTCTTGAGTCTCTCACTTGGAAAATCTCAAATAGAAGGAGGAGAATCAAAGGGGTCTCTCTAGTCTCTATTGAAATTATGAGCTGATCATTATGAATTCTCCTTATATAAATATAGGAAGTTTTTTAAATTTTAATTCAATAAGAGTTAGTCGTACTGTATAATTGAATGTTTTCTAAATCTTAATCCAATAAAAATTAGTTGCATTGTATAATTGACCATATGATGGGGCCAACTTTCATCCTTTGTAAATCTTAGAGATATCCATACACTATCAGCCTGGTCATTCTTAGCAGCTCGGATTTGTACCGAACGGCTCAATGTATTCATTTCGAAAGATTCAGATTTGAACGGCTTAGATTTTTATCAAGCAGGCTGACGGTAAAGCTCCACTCTTATAGTCAAGAGTTCTCAAAGTCAAAGTTGATGAAAGGCCAATCACATGTTAATTGGATGAGTCATGATAACGACAGAGTCTGAATTGCCAGAACCTGTACTCGCCCTGACCATGATGCAACCAATGGGGAAAAGATCTTGGTAGAGTTTGAAAATTGCTGCTAAAGTCAGAACCTTGGTAGAGTAGTACTGCCAAGGTTACCGGCAAGAAGGACAACACATTTGGGTTTGGGTTTTTTCAATTGGGAAGAAAATTTATATTTGGATGAAGAGAGGAGAAGTGAGAGAAATTTTTTAAACTTTTCAAAAAATCATCTCTTCCACAGGTTTTTCGGTTTCCACCTCCCTCTATTGAATTTTGTAAATCCACATAAATAAAAAAAGCACTAGAGTTACAAAGAGTGACACCTCCTAAAGTGCTTTTCAAACATGAAATGCAAGATTCTTTCCCTCGAAAATTCTCAGAGAGGATATAATGGTTTCATAGGAATGAAGGAATCCTCTAGATAGAGGTTTCCTCTCTATTTACCAAACGTTAAATAGTGGAATGATGCAAAACTAAATCATTTTTTCCTTACTTTAAATGAATATAACCTACATACCATATAAGAGAGAGGTATTTTTATTAGATCTTCATAATTTATATAAAGTGGCTGCGGCCAACTATGGAGATATGCAAAGGAATTTATGAATTTTTCTTTAAGTATATTATAATTGATAAATCATACAAGGGCGTAAAACATATCAAGAAGTGTTTTTGCCATATCCGACATAAGGAAGTGTATTTATTATAAGCACTTTAGATTTTAGAAAGGTGAGCCCCTCTATAGAACCTTATAAAATTATGGTGAATTTGGCATAAATTTGGAATGGGTTCTTCTTTTCGATAAGTCAAAATGGGTTTTTAATTTTTTCAAAAATACACCCCTATTGTTTTCTTAGTATGCTAAATTAGTGTCATAAATGTAAGCCTGAGTTGTTCTCTGGGAAAGTTTCCAATAAGGCTTTAATTTTTCTCTCTTATTTAAAAAAGGACATAATTAGTTTCAAAACATTTTAAATTAGAGCCAAAGTTTTCGAGTAAGTTTTCAATTAAGGACAATGACCATTTAAAAGTGTTTTGGGGCAAACTTTTCCCTCAATTTTTTAAAATCCAAATTATCTCCATCACTTCCCCCATCTTCTTCTCCTTTCCTTTGCCAGTATTTTCGCGGTGATCAATGGCAACCAGTTTCTCCACAATGATCAGTGGCATGTAGTAACTATCGAAAGCATGCATACCATAACTTTTAATGAATGGTGATTTTTGTATTTTAAAAAAGGAGAAAAGGGTCACCAGAGAATACATTGAAATAGTTGGATGTCCTTAATTGAAAACTTATTGAAAAAATTAAGTCCTAATTTGAAAAGTTATGAAACTTTTGCCCTTTTTGAAATGAGACAAGAAGTTAAGGCCTTATTCGAAATTCTTCCTTGTTTTTTTTTCAGTTGGGCCTCTCATGGGAAGCATAAGTCTTGGATACAGACATTCTAAACTCGAATGATGATGAATAAGGTTAGCAAATGGGCTGGATCAGCTCAAAACATGTCGGGTAGACAAGTGGGCTCCACTGTTTGGACATGCCCAAACTTATATTCGACCCGTTTTATAATGGGTTAGTTTTTCCTGACCTGTACCTGAGGGGGGTCAGCCCAACCCAACCATTATGACCCGCAATACACGTGGATCAACCCTTCATGACCCATATTGGCCCACATGAATGTGTTCAATGTGATATAGTTTTAGATAAATTCTTACAATATTACACGGTGTGCTGTACTTTATAACTGTAATGGAGTTTTTTAGGTAAGTTG
The DNA here is from genome assembly GCA_012931725.1 of Litsea cubeba. Lineage (NCBI taxonomy): Eukaryota > Viridiplantae > Streptophyta > Magnoliopsida > Laurales > Lauraceae > Litsea > Litsea cubeba. Next base: position 129,329,629 of record CM022944.1, read on the forward strand.
TATTTCCATAAGAAGATGTACATTGAACAATGTACAAGAAAGAAATTTGGAGAAACTCTCCCACACTTGCATCCCCACAAATGGGTAATACAACCAGGAGACCTAATCCACAGATTTAAAAACAATCTCCACAACCCAGTCCGCGACAACCCACAGATTTGACTGGCCTGGACTGGAACACACATGTACACTTCATAGGGTGTAAACAGGTTGGGTTCAGGTCAGACTAATTAGTTACATGGGCCAATCTTTGAGTCCCATCTGATGCAGTGATGCTTCATACTGGATTTGGTGAACCTGTGCCTTCCATAGACATAGGGATGTAAAATGGGTCGGGTTTGTTGGGCTCGTGATGGACTGGACCTCGACCTACTTGTCCATACACAGGGACATAAACAGATCGGGTTCGAGTCAGTTTCAGTTTAGTATATCATATATAATATTTATATCTCGTTAATTAATTTACATATATTATATCAAACTATATTTTTCTATACATATTACTAGGGTATGTAGGTATTCAATTGTGGATCCAACTGGACCTGGGCCAATTATCAATCAAGTCCACTTATTAATACATGTGTACTGATATTTTTAGCAGGGTCCTTCAGATAACAGTTAAATCGAAGGTCCATTCAAATCTCTGTTCCATCCTAAAGTCAGAATCACAAGATAAAATAAATGAAAAAGTTGAAACTACATACATACAATACTTGGAGAAAAAGGGGGCAGACATATGATGACTATGACTTTCTGATCTGGGTGATTATTTCCACTTTCTTTAATCTATGCTGCAGGCTAAACGAATCAATGGTTTATGTAATTTGTTGTTTTTGCATGGGTACTTAGCCCTTATATCTTCTCATTCCTTTTATTTTTCTCTCTCGTGATGTTGTACTTTTTAAGTCTTTAATCTAATCTACTATTACCGTTCAAAATAAATAAATAATGGACATCCGGATACTGGACAAATGTTGAGTTTTGTAGGCCCATCGTTATGTAATCTCGATTGCTCATCTGACATTAAGTGTTTCAAAATCTTCCTGTATGGGTTATACTGACCATGAGATGACCAAGAGGTGGGCCTAACTAGGAAATTGGAAGGTGTTGAGGGTAAGATGCCTAATACGGTTGCTCGACACAAGCCCACAATGCTTGGAAACTGTCTCATCATATGATGCTATGATCACTATTTCCATCTCAGCAGCAGCAGTAGCTGCGGCATCATCAATGATCTCGTAAACATTATATGACTATGAAGGCAATAGATATCATGTGAAAGATCGCACCGGCCAATTACAGTCGCTTTATTAATGTAAGATTTTCACCCAGACCGCGTGCCGTGCTTGTGCAGTCCTGCTCGTGGAGCCATTTAGATGCATCTCTTGCATGGCCGAGAATAGGTGGAAAGGTCTGTTTCATCAAATCATTATACTTGGATTTAATAGAATTAAAATTTAATAATCTTCTTAATTATAGAATTTTTTTAAAGATTAAATCCAATAATGAGTAAAGATTAGATTACCATAAATTGGGCATGACGTCAGACATAGCGGGGTAAGAGCGTGAAAAGGAACTGCACTAATCAAAGTGGGACCAATTTGGCCCCATAGTTTTGGGCTATACGCACAGCCCCAATACTTACACCTTCCCTCACTCAAGGGCCCTTTACCTAACTCGAGGATTCCTTCACTCACCCAAGGGCTCTCTCACTGGTTTGGGCTCATTTTGAATTGACCCACTTTCTCTCCAGGCTGTTGTTTGGTCAAAAATCAAGTTTTAAACACCGGGCAGGATTACATCTTTATAAATGATTAAAACCAAAAGAACTTTGAAAGGTCAATGCATCAAATAGTCCAGTGGCCGGACCGTTATATCGGGCTTGTTTTGATTAATTCACATTCAAATTCGCCAAATTGTAATTCGAGACTTCGATTGGTCATAAAACCCAATGGAGTAAGTTCATTTGATTCACCTGTCAATTCATCTCATTCGAGCTCAACTAGTTTGATGAACTAATTCATCTGCCCACATCTATCATCAAAATCAGTTAAAATAACTATTTGTTTTGACATTTACAATGGGTCAAATTTTATTTCACCCAGAGTGGGTCAAGTTTTATTTCACCCAGAGTTGGGGCCACTATCATTTTTGATCAAGTGTACATGGTTAAAATAAATACCAAAGAAAAGAAATTTCGTGTTTTACTAATGAGTAGCTTTGAAGTTGGGCAAACTGTCATTAGAGTTACATATGGGCTAGTATTGATGTATAAGGGTGCATTACTTTTGAGTGGCTTGAAATTTTAGTTAATCCTACAAACTGATTTATCAGACAACTAGTGAGCTTAATGAGAATAGTTTGCCAGGGGCATGCATGATTGTACACTACAGAGAAATCCATTCCATGGTCAAATGAGCTCTACCAAGTTATTGTTAAAGAGGTGATGGGTGAAAGATACGAGGTGAGGCACTAAAGTACATAAGGTAGTGATGTAAATGTGGCCTTGGGGAGTTAATTTGATGGTCAATTTGGATATTGTTATTTAATCTTCATTTTTCACCACTTAAAGATATGAATTCCTATGTACTCAATTTCTACATTTACAATACAAATGAACGCCTAGATATTGGGTGATTCTATATGCACCCACATATATTGCTCTACACACCCACTTGCTGAACTCACCACCCTCTTTTATTTTCTTAAAATAGTTTTGCTGAGCCCACCCACAATATTTCCCAATCTACCCACGCAAGAAGCCCAGGTCGTTCTCCTCCTCTGCAGTTCCCTCGTCGACGATTTTTGAAAAAACCGAGTAAAGGCACGTCGTTCTCCTCCTCTGGCTTTCCCTCTTCTTGGTCGTTCTCCCTCCAAAGAGCAGCAGTGTACAACGCTTCTTCTTCTTCTTCACAGGACGCTCAAACTTGGTGAGGTCTTCTTCTTCTTTTTCCTTTTCTTCTTGTTCATATGTTTATCTTTTTTACATTCCTCTTAGGTCATAATTTCTTTGTTAGATAGTAGATAAATTTATTAAGAGGTAATTCATGTGCATTCGAAGTGCTGAAACCCTCGACAGTTTGCCAAAACTCGTGGCAGTTTTCACGATCAGCTCGGCACTGCAGAACCGTGCACCAATTGTTGTGCACGGTAAATGTTAACCGTGTACAGATTATTTGCACGATAAAAGAAACCGTGCATAACTGTTTTGCACGTAACATGTAAACCGTACAAAACAAATATGCACGGTAAATATATACCGTGCATAAAACTGTTGCATGCAGACATAGTACCGTGCAGAATGATTTTGCACGACACTGTTGAACCGAGCAGTATTAGAAAAAAAGATTTCTTCCTAGAATGCTTTTTTCTTCCTACTGATTTTTATTTTAAACCCAGATTGGAAGATATGCCGAGGAGACCAGCTCGCCGTATTGGTGGCATCTCATATCCTACGGGTGGACGTGGTAGTACTTCTAGCGATCCATCTAGAGTGCGGGTGAAGGTTGGCGTTACTAGACCTCCTCGCCGAGGTGTGCATGCTACTACTTCGTCCGCTAGCCGTCAACGGCCAACGGCGTCTGAACGAAGATGCAAATTACGGCAAGATCCACTGACTGAGAGCTCTTTAGAGGATGATTCCTCAGAGGATGAGGCAGGGCCGTCTAGTCCTCCCCAACCATCCAATACTCCTATTGCGCCAGTAGGGGAGGATGATTCCTCATAGGACCAGGCACAAGCATCTAGTTCTCATGCCTCGGCAGCAGGGGATGGCCCTATTCCAGGCGGTTCGGCAGACGAGTCCGTCCTTGTGAGTGTCAAGACTCACGTGGCCATATCCATATGGGACGGGGAGGTACACGTTAATTCTTTATATGTTTAAACTAATTCTTTATATAATACCAGATGCTAATGAAGATTTATACTATACTTGTAATGTCCAGGAACGTGGCCCGTTCAAATGTATCAGTCACTGGCGCCAACTGAAGGACTGGTACATACCTCGCCCTGGAGATCGTCTTGATATTGAGGTGCCTATGTTTCACGCTATCATAGAGGAGTCTGGATTGGCAGACCTGAGGCGTTTCAGCTACCGATATATCTCCTGCCCCTTGGTCTCGAGCTTCGTGGAAAGATGGCAGCCCGAGACCAATACCTTCCACATGCCGATTGGTGAGATGATGATCACATTAGATGATGTGAGTTCTCTACTCGGCATCCCAGTCACTGGACTTCCTGTCCACGTATCTGCTACTATGGGATTTACTGACCAAGTAGATCTACTCGAGTTAGGACTGGGTGTGGATAGGGAATCTGCAACAGCAGAGTTGAACCTGGCACTGGGCGGGGTAGTGAGGATGGGGTGGATCCGACGGGTGTGCGGCGAAGTGACTCCCGCGTCGTCAGTTGAGGAGGTAGAGTGTGCAGCCAGAGGATATCTTCTTTATCTGTTGGGCTGTACACTATTCACTGATAAGTCCGCCACGAGGGTTCCTGTCTACTACTTATCCTTATTGATGGACCTGCCACGGGTCCGTCAATACGCATGGGGGGCTGCCGCACTGGCGTATCTGTATCGCCAGTTGGGGATCGCCATGAGGGCAGATGTGCAGCAGATTGCTGGATATTTGACACTGCTCACGGTAAGACCGGTACATTTTATAGATTCATACACCTTTTTCATTATAGTTGATATAAGTATTGTATAATTATTAATATTTGTCATTTGTAGTCTTGGGTGTACGAGCACTTTCCATTCGCACGTCCTCCTGCACAATGAGGATACACCGCAGGGATGCCTCTAGCAAGCCGCTGGAATCCTGGACAGGATTCCGGAAATGCCATTGAAAACATACAGCTGATGTGGGAGAGATTGGATGCCTTACACCTGAGTGAGGTGAACACCCAATAGGGCGTTTTATGTTATATATTTCTGACTTTCTTTACTTTTTTCTTATACGTTTTTTTTATAAGAAGCATGTTTTATTATATTAGTGACTTGTTTCGTTTACTTGTGACAGATTGCTTGGGATCCGTATGCTAGTGCTAGGGCCCATCATCCACTACAGCAGATATCCTTCTTCTGTGGTTGCTTGAGAGCCTTAGATGTCATTCAACCCTACCACCCACACATGGTTCTTCGACAATTCGGCTATGTACAGACCATCCCACCTGCACCTCTCGCCCCCATCCGTGCTACTCGGGGTAATACTACCGGTAAATACAAGGTCTCCTATACGTTTCTAGACAAGTATTGGATTACTTGGGAGGACCATGTATTATCTCTTGCGCACCGCGGCCATCGTGCACATCATGCATGGGAGTGTTCGCCGGACTACCTCGAGTGGTACACTAGGATATCTCACCCTCGTGTACAGAATCCCGCCCGCCATTCCCACTATGACCCTAATGAGGGTAGAGAGGACCCGACTCCGAGAACGGTGAGTGGATTGTAAACTATCTTATTTCATACATCGATGTAATTATTGTTTAAAATTTCCTATGACAGATTCTATTGTTACTTATAGGTCCTTCGAGCAAAGGATCATATTCGTGCCACGCTTGAACGAGGTGACCAGCCAGTTGACTTCTACCAGAGGGCACTGCAAACTACCCTCGAGATTCTTGATGGCTTGCCGGTGACGTATCGTCGGCGTGCGCAATAGTGATGCTTGGAGGATTTTTGGATTGTTCCATTTGTTTATATTTCCAGAGGATACTTTTTTTTTGTTTTTTTTTTTTTGTTTTTAGAGACTTGTGTGATGTATAAGTAATTTCATAAAGGAATATTAGCTTACATTTTTTTTTCACTTTTTGTTTGAGATGGGATATATTTTAGCTTACAGTTTCATCGTTGGAGAGTATCATTGGATTACGTTCGCTTGTCCATCGAACACGACATTACCATATGACCTCCTCAATCGTATGAAGAGTAAGTGGATTTTGATACATATGGGCATTAGAACCCCATAAAACACTGATATGGATTTCTAAAGCCCATATGTGTCAGAATCCACTTACTCTTCATACGATTGAGGAATTCATCTGGTAATGCCGTGTTCGATGGACAAGCGAACGTAACCCAATGATACTCTCCAACGGTGAAACTGTAAGCTAAGATTGCTCCAGGCTCCTTAGGAATTTTTGATTGGACAATGTATCCTTCTTTTGAGATGTATAAGTAACTGCAAGAAAACAGTGTACTACAAACTTTAACATGTCAATCAATGATTATTGATTATTGTATAAGAACTTGTTTGCTTTTTGACTTCTGGTCATGAAATGGTTGATGCCTTTTATTTAATATTTGTTTTTTTTATGAACATCTACATGCCTCTTCATAGTGGGATACAAATAGTTCCACTAGTCTACAGTAATGCATCACTAATCCACGCGTAATGAATTTTGCACGGACAACATATACCATGCAGATGCAATCTGGTCGGCCAACATGTACCGTGCAGAACTATTTTGTTCGGCTAACATATGCCGAGCAGAAACTACATACTCGGCCAACAGGTACCGAGCAGTTCCATTCTGCACAGCAACTGTTGGCCGTGCAGAATGGTTTTGCACATCTACTTGTGTGCCTTGTAATATATTTTTAATCCATGATAGACTTGCCAACCCACAATCAACTAAGGAGGGTTATGAATGAATAAACAAAAAAAAAATCATAACATAAAAGCTTGATTGCATTTCAACATCCTTTACTAAATTTGTTTACATTAAGTTCAAAGTACAAGAAATCAATCACTGTCAAGATTAACCGACTCCAGTGTTGCGACACTGTCTCCAATTATTTCTTTGAATCGCTCGATGTTCTGAGCATATGGTAGTTGCCATCCGTCAGCATTAGGTTGGTGGTGTCTATACCAATTTGTCGCAATGGGAGGCATGGGAGCCCCAGGTGTCATGAAGACCTGAACAAAATAGTTACAATTGACGAAACCAATCGCGATAACTTTGCGATCAGAAGATGGAATCGGGGTTGATCTCAAAGGCAGAAAAGTAAGGCACTGTTGCAAAGAAAGATGGATCAATACAACATTATAATATGAAGCTACCAGGTGACCCATGTCTGGCATTGTCATCCAACGAGCATATGGAGGATGGCTATCATAGTACGCCAAGGCATAATACAGCTCCCCAGCCCTATCATCTCCTCCATATAGCAATGAATAATAATTTGGATGCCTCTGTAGTTCATTGCTCAAATCCAGTCTAACCTGCATCCAACCATCCTCGCTCATTCCCAAAAGACCAGCTATTGCTCTGAATCCACAGTTACCATCCGCCTCGACATCCTTAATAGTCTCGATATAGGGTCCTAATGACTTAGGAAGTTGATGCTCGAACGTGCTTGAACGAGTGCATCGAACATTTAATTTCTCCTTCCCCTTCTTTAAATCTAGACTGTTGGTTCTCGATGGAACGCTATCATCGATCGAGAGTGCATACTCAAAAGCAGATGGTTCCCGACGCGTAGATCGATCCAACTTCTTCTTTTTCGAGGATGAACGACCCCGGGTGTTCAATTTAACACCCGGCTCAAGAAGATAAGTAGATGAAGGACACCCCAACTCTCTTAGTTTTTTCAATATTTGTATTTTACCAGCCTGATCGGTACTATGAAATTTCTTATTGATCAATTCGAACTCAGAAGTTGTGGTTAATTCGGGGGCTACATTCTCCTTAGTGGAGTCTAAATTGAGCTTCCTCCAGTATTGATGGACACAACTCAGTGGTATTTGAGTGCCTTCCCTTATGTATTCGGCAATCTCGTGTGCACATGGTAACCCATGGGTCCGTCGAATTACACACCCACATGCCAAGGAATCTGGACCAATATAACCAGCTCTGATTGACCCATTCAGTACTATATCCAAAGCATTCCTTGATATAAATCCTCTCAACTCGCGAAACAGTCCCGGTTTGAACTTATGTTGCACGGTGTTCATGCTCTTTTCAAATGAAGCCTTTATCTCCGTAAAGAGCAACTCAAGCCATGCATGGATAACCTGCCAGGACGCATCAAAGCTACTGTTCGATGTGCCAAGGTGTCTCTTCAATTTTGCATGTGCGCTCTCAGCCCTATTCGTAGTCACGTTTCCAAAGTGCATATGCCGAAAGCAGCTACAAATTGTTCCTTATGGTTATTCAACCACGATTTCTTCACATAATCATCAGCGTTTGGATACCCACAAAAATTCCGGTCCAATGCAGTTAGAAACTAAATGTAGTCATTTTTAGTGGGTGAGATTACCAACATATTCCAACTAGATATAAATGCATCCCATCTGTCGTTGGTCTCAAAAATACTTCTTACAATTTGCCAAGATGTTCCTAGAAATATGCCACCTGCATAATAGGCTTGCTGCATTCGGAAAGACAACGTGTATTGCATTGATGAGTGCTAACTCTCTATCGGTTACAACGACACGGGGCATAATACATCCATCCATCAATTCCTTAAAGCCTCTCCAAAGCTCATCTGTAATTGGCCTCCCTCTCTGATTCAAGGTACACAAAAGCAACGGAAAAAGTCAGTTGAGTGGATGTCACACCAACGATCTCAAGCAAGGGAAGTCGATATCTATTAGTCTTGTACGTGCAATCCATTATCAGAACTTCTGGAAATGCACGTAACAACTGAATAGATGATGGATGTGCCCAGAATAGGTCCATCGTAGCATCTGTAGCGGGGTTGCTAGTGTGATACTCGTGTAGTTGTTCTGCTCCAAATGCATCATGAGTTGTTGCATCTGTGATCGACCGGCCAATTCAGTCACCCTCCACTTCTGACGAGCATTGTAGATACTCTTCATCGTACTGGTGTTGTGCACGTCCCTTTCTTGCAAAGTACGAAGGATGTTCCTTGGCTTCACCATACTCTTCGACATATTAATCAAAATATTGATTTCCTCCCCTGAAAGCCTTCCAGCAAATGAGTGCCCCTCGAGATGTTGTGCGTTTGGATGATTGTGCAACCCACAAACCACTGTTAACATCCAATCATCATCATTTGCCAACTTTCGGCCCTTCAAAGCAAAAGGGCAATTACACTTCTTCATTCCCGTTGCCTTATTAGGATTTCTCTTTTCGGGGACCTTCGATGGACTCTTATAGCTTCCGCTTCTCTCACAAGATAAAATTATTCTCGGTTTCCTACCATCTCCACCAGCATCTGAAGTTTTGATTACAATTACCAAGCCATGTTTCTTTCCAACTTCCCTTGTCCATTGGATTAGGTCCTCTCGGCTTCTAAATATCATGTCAGTGGTGAAGACATTAGTAAAATCCAAAGAGCACACACTCGCACCGATTGACCGATTCTCCTGAAAATATGATTACTAAATCTTAGCATATTAATGAATGAAACTATATACTGTCCTTGTGAAATATGCTCGGTTTACTATTGCCGTGCAAAATATTTTTGCACGGCATAAATATGCCGTGCAAACATTTTATGCACGGCCTATATATCCGTGCGACACTCATTTGAACGACATAAATCACCGTGCAAAATATTTTTGCACGGTATATTTATGCCGTTCAAATCTAATATGTTTGATAGTATTCTACCGTGTAATATTCATTTGCACGGCTCTGGAATACCGAGCAGGACGCGCGAATTTTAATTAAAATGCTGGAAACGAAGTCAAGTGTATACCTCCTCTTGGTAGACCGTTAGTTGCAAGTCCATATTGAAAATGCCTACTTCCGATGGACAATGTGGTGTAGGGAGATGAGTGCCTCCAATATCTTCAAATAAATGGAGGAGACTTTGATACTTTTTAAGAGTTGGAGAAGGTGATGATGAGGAAAGAGATGAAGATCAATGGGGATAAATGAGGTTAGAACAGTATGAAAATAATGGATAATGAAGAATAAGAATAACCAGAGGCAAAAAAAAAAGTCGATGAAACCTCCCGAGTTCAACTGTATCACCGTGCAAAGGAAGAGAGGGAGGATGTTGATGAAGAGATGGTTATTTCGTCATTTCACCTGAGGCTATTTTGGTAATTAAAAAAAAAATTTTGTGGGTGTGTACAACAATACATGTGGGTGCGTTTAGAATCACCCCTAAATATTTCGTGAATCTAACTACAAATTGTTTGAAATGAGCTATATGTAATTTAAAGGCCATATTAGCAAACTATGTATCGATGGGTCGGACTAATTTGATTCTTGAGATATAGCATGGGCAATTGATAAGATTTTGTCAACTGGATTGACTCAAGTCAGGACAAGTCATTGAAGTTTTAAAACAGTAATGGTAGTAGAGGCTAGTTGGATTGGATTGACCCACCACAACCTGAGTTATTTACACACTGTTCGGCCTTTCACCTGGCTTGTAAGCCAAAGCAGTTCAAATCAATTTCTGGCTTGTTGGCTTAGCTCATGAGCTTAGCCCAGACAGCTGCTCTGAATGGTCCGGGCCTTGTTCAGGTCCTAACCATCTCCACATAAGGTTGTTCCATAGTTATAGGGAAAGTCCAACAGCTGGGAATGATCCAACGGCCCCCTGGGTTCCATGCCAGAGCCCGGGCAAAATTTTTGGGCTCTATAGCACGGTTCCTCTAAGTCCAACTGGACTGAAATTTTGTATAATTTTGTTTTAGTTGAAAGAATTTTGTATAATTGTATGGTTACAAATTACATATCTAACAAGACCTATTATTTTGAGAATTTATATTTAGGGGAGTTCTACTGGCACCACAAATCTTCCTCTCTCCACCACACTAGAAGACCAAAAAGGTAAATTTTTAGTAAACTACCTCTCCTCCCTCTCCCACCCTCCACCCTCTTCCCTCATCCACCCCCGGTCTCCCCCCCCCCTCTACCTCTTTCTTCCTCCCTCCCCTTCTATTTTCTTTCCCTCTTCTCTCTTCCTCTTCTTCCTTCTCCTTCCCTCCCTTACTTCTCCCTCCCCCTCCCCATCCCAGTCGCCGGCGGGGAGGGGGAGGGTGAGGGAGAAGAAGAGTTGGGGAGCAAGGAGAGGGAAGAATAGGAAGGGAGAAGAGGGAAAGAAAATAGAAGGGGAGGGAGAAAGAAAGAGGGAGAGGGGGGAGAGAGACCGGCTAAGGGGGGGGGGGTGGGAGGGAAGGGGAGGGGTAGTTTAGGATCACTTTTTTTTTTCTTTTTTACGGTGGGGAGAGAAACTTTTGAGGTGCCAACAGAACTCTCTTTATATTTATTGATGTATCTATTGGTGGTTGATGAGGCGGATGCTTTGATTGCAGAAGAATCAGCCACTAAGAATTGATTAGAACCATGCGTCGGTTTAGATAAAGTACCCAATGTTGAGATCTAAGATCATCTATTAGAAACCGATCTCATATGTTTCACTTTGTAAGATTCAAAGGCAAGGATAGATGCCCTGATGGTAGGGTGAAATGATGAACCGTATAGATAAGTAGGGATTTTCGAAAAGGTTTTATTCTCTCTCTTTCCTCCGCTATTTCTTTTAAATGAATGTCAAGGTGTATTTGCCAATCCAAGTAGCTCAATTGGTGAGACACATCCCTTCAACATAAACAATCTCGGATCAGTATCTAAAGGTACATTTATGTACATGCCTCATCAAACCATAATCCGGGTGAGTGTATGTATGGGTGTGTGCATCATCAATAATAATAGAGAGGGACGATCACTTTCCCTTTTATAGCAATTAGAGGAATCCTTATCTCCCATTTCCTAATCAAAAGAGAAGAGAGAAAGATCTCTCCAACTACTTAAAAGGATAACATAGGGAGAAAAATAAGGAAATTCCTCACTTTAGTTGGTTGGGGGTCTATCAACATATGCTAACAGAATCATTTTTAATGTGTCGAACGAACATAGGACAATCATCAATATTGAGGATGTGGTGAACGTGAGGGAGTTAAATTGATCCTGAGTGGCTCCAAGTATTGTGCACCACAGGCCCGACAGCTAATTGCCAAATACTAATGAGTCCGCATCTCTCATATGCTTTCCAAACTCCATCCCAAGACCCACATAGTGATAATCCGGACCATTCATCTTAAATCTCATTCTTTTGATAGACATATTCTCAAACTTCACTATTATGGGAGTTCATCCCATCGTAGATTGTGCATATGATTGATAATGGGATTAAGGTATTTGATTAATAATATATAAGATTGTGCTAATCACATTATCAGTCATGTGCACAATTTAATAATAGGACGGACTCCTGTTGAAGTGAAATTTAAGGTGTTATCAGCGGAAGGAATGTAATTCAAGATAAACGGTCCAAATAATCATCATGTGGCTCGTGGAGTTCGAGGGCATTTACCACAGGGAAAAGCCTGTAATACACACGGCAAGGGATCCGGACTAATTTGTCACCCTGGATAATCCATGTTACAACATATGCCACGGCTAATCCATCTGATGCAAGGGTGGACCTAAGTGTTACGATACATTAGCAACCGCACCCACAAGATTTGAAACTTTTTAACTTGACCATTGCCGGCACCACCTAAATGAAAATCCTGAGTCTGCTATTGATCTAACCTATTATGAAGTTTGAAAACAAAAAAAAAAAACCAAAAAAGATCAATTAAAGCGAGTCCTGTCCATACCACCTCTTCATATGCATGATAGCTTGAAAACTAGCTTTGACTTTGTCCTGGCTCGCTTGGGTTTGACACAATCTGCAACTCACCAAGTCGGGCAAGTCGATGAGCCTGGCTGAGTCTGGCCGGTTACTCTAGCCTGAGCCAGTCAGGTTCTATACCTTCTGAGTCAACTCGAGTTTTCGACCTTTTAAAGTACGTTTTGGAATGGAAGCTTTAGTATTTAAGAAAAGCCCATTCATGCAGGCCCAGTAAGAGGAAAAGGCACTTCAGAATTGGTCTTGGCACTTCCTATATTCTATTCTTACATGTCACCACCAATGCTTTTTATGGGGGGCATCTTTGCTTTCCACAATATGGACAGGCCATTCATATGTACTCTTGCCATTATATAGATTCTCCTTTATGGGCTTGGTCCTAATCGGCTTTCAGGGCCCATGAATCTTATCTAGCCCTTTGCTGGGCCATGGGCATAACAATCCGCAACTGTCTCTATCCATACAGATTTACAAATCGGTCTTGAAAGAAGATCCATTCTTGATTGGTACTGGACCTGTACATGGGCTTGGCAGCTCACTTTTTGACCTTGTTGTCTCCCATCCTGTTATTCATGATGGGGTACAAATTCAAGGCCAGAATCAGTCAAGAAGACAATTAGCATTCTTGTTTATGATTATTTAGGCCCTCAAAGAGCAATACAGGGATCCTCGCAAACCCCGTAGGACCCCAACTGAAAAGTCAGGATGGTCCTGAAATGAGGCCCATTTTAAATTTAGGTCTTGCTCAAGTCTACTAACAGGTTCTGAATCAAATTCGGATTGGGTTCAACAGTTTCATTCTCAGCTTGTTGATTCAATCTGTTCATATCACAAGACCTCTTTGTACAACTACCCTCGCCAGAATTTCACTTCAGCTAGGAATTAGGATGATATATACCTTTTGAAATTATGTGTCAAATATATAATTACACTTTCTCCCATCATAAATGCAGCTACTCCCATTGAAGTTGGATCAAGCGAACCTGCCATACATTGTTATAGATGTCGGTTTAGGTCTGCCGTGAAGCATATTGGGGCCTGGCCTAGGCAACCCCAATTGTCATCCACTCAAAGATCTACCCTTGGATATGCCACTCGTTTCACTTGTGTGGGCTCTCCTTCCCATTGCGTGGGTTTCCTCTTGCCACTTGTGTGGGCTAAGGTACCATTAAAAGAAGAAAAAAGAGTCCAGCCCACAAGCCTAAGAATAGGGCCTTTGTATTTGCAAACAACTCCAAAAACCTTCCTTTATTTTTTTGTTTTTACTAAAACCTCCCTTGATTAATAGGCAAACAATGCAAGAAATCTTCTAGGGTTTTTTTGTTTGTGTTAGCTCAAGTATTATTTGGACATATGATTATTTTGTCCTTAGCCTGGAATGAGTTATAATTCCGGATTTTAAATGTAAATAACTATCTTAAGAATGGCCACTTACCTCATTGGTAAGTAGCGGTAGTTCTCACCTGATTGCCTAGGGTTCGAACTCTTTCCACTTGTGTGGGCTTTTTTGCCGCTTGTGCGAGCTCCTTTCCCACGTGTGTGGGCCTTCTTCCCCCTTGTGCGGGCTCTCTCTTGAGTCCCAGCCCTCTCGGCTGGGTTACCAAAACTATCTTATCCTCATGTAGAATGTGTAAATATTAACAAAATCATTTTAGCAATGAAATAAGGAATTTGCCTTCCCACTTTATTACTATATTTTAGACTCAAAGGTTTCTCCTAGGAGCGGACTGTATATTGTTGAAACTTGGCCCCGCACAAAGGGACCATTTGACCCTAGTTTTGAATGATCTGCCTCGTTCACACTCACTAAAAGCCCACTTGTTTAAGGAAAAAAACAAACCACTTATGGAATTGCTCAATTTGACAATCATTTTACCTTTGCTTATCATTATGTAGAATCTTTGAAGAGAAAACAAAGTGTATATTTAATGGCTATTAACTTTCACGTTGTTACCAACACAATCATAGTTGAGTGGTTTTGGCATCTTAAAATCACATATACGTCCAGAGATCGATCCCTGGGTCTCCTAATTTCAAGCATCTCTCCTTAAAACATATAAAAAAAATGGGGTTGTTAATGAGGGTACTCTCCTTATGCTAAAACAGTAAATTTATGTATATTTTGTAATAGTGGGTAAAGGTATTCTTATGGGACCATGCATTTTTTTATCTTTTCTGGGAGTGGTTCGGTTAGTGTGTAAAGCAATTATGGTATAATTTTCGTCATTTGGAAAGAGAGGCAAATGATTATTTGAATTTGAGTAAAGGGAAGTTATAGTAAACACTAAAAACAGAGGGACCATTTTGAGGTTGTTTAATTACACGGGAGCCTTTATGTAAAAATGTCCAGTTGAGATCTCTTTTTCTCCATATTAACCCTCTATGCACTCAACCATCCTCATAGTTTATATAGGGCTTCTAAACAAATGTCCTATATATATTTTCAATCAACCTCAAAAGGCTTCTGGATCCCCAAGGTGCGAGGAGTTGTATATAATCTTCAAAATTGTTGTATTAATGTGTGCTTAAGCGTGAAACTTGCGATCGACAATCAAACAAGCCATACAAGAAAGATAGACAATCACACATATTTACATGACAAGAGTGCCTATGTCTACAGGAAAGAAATTCGACTTTCCTTAATTTTTTCCACTCTTTAAATTTTCTCTTATAGGTTTTTAGTGTTAGAGCCCCGAAAAAAGCCCCGCTACAATTGTAAAAATGCCTATCACCCTGAATCCGCAAATAGTCTAAACCCTTGGCCAACAAAAAATGTACATTTCAACTAGTGTCAATAAAAGCCTGTTTAGATGCGAACTCTTGAAAGCATATATTTAACTGGGGTAGGGCAGTTCAAGCCATGAATCTGATCAAAATAAAAAACACAGTCACCATATCCGACAAATCTAAGTAATCTATGGAACCCGCCGCTAATGGAAGCAGATCGAGATAGGTCCCATTTAAGCCTGACCCATTGCCATCCTTATTTCTATCCGTTACTTTCCCTTTTTATGTGAAGTATATTCGTGTATGATCATTTTAATTTATGCTTAACAAAAAAAGCTACAAATTTTAACTGTTAATGTAAAGCCTATAATCACATGACCAAGTCAGGTGATTTTGACTGACACAAAGCACATTCACTGGCTTTCATTTTCTTCCATGCAATGGAGCCTATCTATGATGAATGGAACCACTTGGCACTTTGTAAAGTTCATGAATTGAAAAAGATTTGACTGGCCAATGGAAGGCCAGAGAAGTGGAAATAAACCTTTTTGCATCAGATTTGTCCCTGTGTTTTGGAGTTGGTCCTGGTTGATGATGGGTTTATTTGTTAGAGGGTCATTTGACTGTTGAGTCAAGGTAGCTTTTAGTAAAAACTAAAAGCAGGGAAACCTTTCTTATGTACTTGAAAAAAATGAGACCCTATATGCAAAAAACACCCTTATATAACCACCCTCTTCTCCCTCCCTCCATATGCCTCCTCACTCTTTATCTTGTACTTCTCATGGCTGAAAGCATGGCTTTCCTTGCAACCACCTTTCTAGTTTCCTATCTCTCTCTACTCAGCCTTTCCTTCCAAACCACCCTGCAAAACCAATCACATTTCTTCACACTCATCCAACAAACCATGTCAGGCAACTCCTTCTCTCAATGGAACATCTCCAATAATTCCAATTCCACTTCCAACAACACCCTTCAATCTCCCTACTGTAACTACGTCGGAATCACTTGCGACGATGATGGGTATGTCACAGAAATTGACTTCACCTCATGGTTTCTGACAGGCCATATTCCTTCAGACATATGCTCCAATTATCTTCCCAAGCTTCGCGTTCTCCGGATGGCCTTCAACAACATCAATGATGGATTTCCCACAAGTATCCTTAACTGCTCTTTACTTCAAGAGCTTGATCTGAGCCACTCCAAAATCTCCGGGACTTTGCCGGATTTATCTCCATTGAAGTCTCTTAGGCTTCTTGATTTATCATACAGTCTTTTCTATGGAGAGTTCCCCCTGTCTGTTACAAATCTCACTAGTCTTGAGCAGCTGAATTTCAATGAAAATGGTGGATTTCGTTTATGGAAGCTTCCTGAAGAGATTACGCGCCTTACTAAGCTCAAGCGCATGCTTCTAATGACCTGCTCTGTGCATGGTTTCATTCCTCGGTCGATTGGAAACATGTCAGCTCTTGTAGACCTTGAATTGAGCGGGAATTACCTTGTGGGTCAGATTCCGGCAGAGCTTGGGAGGCTCAAGAACTTGGAATCGTTGCAGCTTTACTATAACGGTCTCGTGGGGGAGATACCAGATGAGATTGGAAATCTTACACAGTTGTTTGACATCGACTTCTCTGTCAACCGACTTACAGGAAAGATACCAGAGAGTTTGTGTAGTCTACCGAATCTCACTTATCTGCAGCTCTACAACAACAGCCTCACGGGGGAAATCCCACCTGCAATTGGGAATTTGACATCATTGCGTATGCTATCAGTTTACTTAAATTTCCTAACAGGGGAGATTCCACATAGTATTGGCAAGTATTCGGACTTGAACGGTCTGGATTTGTCTGAGAACAAGCTTTCAGGGGAATTGCCACCAGATGTTTGCAGAGGGGGGAAATTGGTCTACTTCCTTGTGTTGGATAATCAGCTTTCAGGCAGGTTGCCAGAGAATTATGCGAATTGCAATTCTCTGATTCGGTTTCGAGTAAGTCATAACAGTCTGAGTGGTCAGATCCCCGATGGACTTTTGGGTCTTCCCAACGCTGCCATCATTGATCTTGGATCCAATCATTTTGAGGGTCCGTTCCCAAATTCAATTCAAAATGCAGAGAACTTATCAGAGTTTTATATACAGGGCAATCGAATTTCGGGTACTCTGCCACCTGAAATCTCAAAAGCAGCCAACTTGGTGAAGATTGATCTCAGCAACAATCTCTTATCGGGTCCCATCCCATCTGAAATTGGAAATTTAGGCAAGTTGAATGTACTCTTGTTACAAAGCAACAAGCTTGTTTCATCTATTCCAGAATCACTTTCATTGTTGAAATCTCTAAACCTTCTCAACCTCTCCAACAATCTCTTGTCAGGGAGGATCCCTGAGAGCCTGTGTCAATTGCTACCAAATTCGCTCGATTTCTCAAACAACCGGCTTTCCGGTCCGGTTCCTGTCCCCCTAATTAAAGAAGGTTTAGTGGAAAGTTATTCGGGTAACCCAGGTCTCTGTGCTCCGGAATATTTCAATTCATCAAGTGTAAATCTTCCTCCATGTGAGAAGATAAACAACCGAAAACGGCAAGACATCTTTTGGGTGGTGGGAGTTTCTGCATTCATCATAATTCTTGGACTTCTCGTGTTTCTAAAACGCCGGTTGAGCAGAGAGAGTCTAGTCATGGAGCAGGATGCGCTTTCATGCACTTCTTCCTTTTCTTATGATATCAAAAGCTTCCATAAGCTCAGCTTCAACCAGCGCGAGATCATTGAGGCCTTGATCGAGAAGAACGTAATCGGCTATGGAGGATCTGGGACAGTCTACAAGATTGAATTGAGCAATGGGCAATCAGTTGCAGTGAAGAAGCTGTGGACTAGCAACACAAAGGACCTCTTGACAGATCAGTTGTTTTTAGATAGGGAATTGAAGGCTGAAGTTGAGACTTTGGGGAATATCAGGCACAAGAACATTGTAAAGCTGTACTGTTGCTTCTCAAATGCAGACTCGAGTCTCTTGGTCTACGAATACATGCCGAATGGTAATCTGTGGGATTCACTTCATCAGAATAAGGGAGTTCTTGATTGGCCGACGCGACATAGAATTGCACTTGGGGTAGCACAAGGTTTGGCTTATCTTCACCATGATTTGTTGCCTCCGATCATCCACCGGGACATTAAGTCGACCAACATACTCCTCGATGCAGACTTTGAACCCAAGGTTGCAGATTTTGGAGTTGCTAAGGTCTTGCAAGCGAGAGTTAAGGAATCCTCCTCAACCACTGTTGTTGCAGGGACATATGGATATTTAGCGCCAGGTAATTGAGTTTCAAATTTTCCACTTCTATTATTTAGTTCTGTTCAAGTTTAATTTAGTATCCAGATTGGTTTCCCAATCTTACTCAAATCTCTTTGACTAACATGAATTCTTTTTTACTATGTTCTATGACAATAATCATTTCGTACAAAGTAGTCCTCCAAACTTAGAATTGTTTCAATTCCTTATGCTGTTGGAGTCTTAGTCAAAGTTGTGCTGGGTTTGGATGCTTGCCTGATTTGAATAGAAACAAATGAAACTAAAAAATTTGAAACGTCCATAATAATGATAATCTCAAGTAAGCAGTCCTTGATAGTGATTGTGTTTATTCTATGTTGGAGGACTTGAAACAATAACCATTTTAATAACAAGGGCGAGAATCATCTCTCTAATAGTCCAAACATTAGTAACATATTCTAAGACAATTACGCAACCAAATATACCCTTGACTATTACTGTCCCGGGTTGGTTTACTTCTCCAAATTGATCTTTCCTCAGTTAATATTTCTCTATTGAATCTGCAGCAAGTTGCTTATGTTAAGGCCTGCTTGTTTGCATTAGATTACATAGGAAATCACGGTCAAACGGGCTCCACTGAAGGATTATAAAGAGGTTGAAGGGTGAAGGATATAAGTTAGCGACTGAGATGAGACATTAAATTTCCTAGGATTTGAATTACTTGAGTGATGGCTGGGTATTCATTTCTCATCTTCCCTTGATTCGATTTTCACTAAAGTGGAGGTTATTTGATGGTTATTTTTTATAGCTTCACTTATAATCTTCATTTTTAACCACTTATGACATGAATTCAGGCCCTTGGTGTTTAGTGCTCATGATGAGTCTCTGTGACCTTTGGCAGCTTGGATGTCCCAACAAAGGGAGGGTAGGATCAGATGCTTTCCATGTTTAAACCATGGTAATTTCCATTATATTTCAAAGAAGCCCCGGCCAAAAAATATCCTAGTTCTCAATATATTTTCTTCGTTGCCTATCCCGAAAAAAAAAATCCATTATATTTCAGGTTGGATCTGAAACGTTTCAGATTTTGATTTGTTGCAGAACAGGTGATATAATGGCACCCCACCAAGAACAGAGCATAAAGGAAAGCAATTACCCCAGGAACTTGGATACATCAAAATGCATTTTCAATTTATGAGAAATCTAACAAATTCCTCCTCAGTTTGTTTTTCTAAAGTTCTTTGTTTTTTTATTCTTCTTCTGTCATATTTGTTCATCTAAAGATAAGGAAAGACAGATGATCTTCTACATCAAATCAAGTATAATTAATTTTTAGTACATTGTTTATGACAGAGTATGCATATTCATCCAAGGCGACCACCAAATGTGACGTCTACAGCTTTGGAGTAGTACTGATGGAACTGATAACCGGTAGAAAGCCAGTTGAAGCAGAATTTGGTGAGAACAAGAGCATTGTTTTCTGGATCTCACACAAGGTAGCAACCAAAGATGGGGTAATGGAGGTCTTGGACAAGCGATTATCAGGATGGTTCAAAGACTACATGATTCAAGTCCTAAGGATTGCCATCCGCTGCACCAATAGCACACCCGGACTTCGCCCAACCATGAAAGAAGTTGTTCAACTGATGATCGAGGCGGATCCTTGCCGGGTCGATGCATGCAAAACGTCAGAAAAGATCAAGGGATCACACCCCCAAGATTAAGGTCAATAACCCATCTTTTTCATCAGCAAAAAAAAGTGGAGGTTTTGGTAGGGGTTTAGTAGAAGTAACATATAAGAATAGTGTCTTGTCTCTAAGAAGGAATTACAGGGTCCTGAACCTTAGCAAGTTTACAGTTAGTTGATGCATCCATTTCCATACATGTAAATAAAATAATCAGGGTGGGAAATTGATGATGGACTATCAATGATCAGGGGGATTAAATAAAGAAGAAAAAAAAATGTGACCCACATGTATGAAATAGGCATCTCAGCAGACTGTATCTGCACTTGCAGATGCTCAGGACTCTCTAATTCCCCCTAACTATGTTATATTGAAAAACCTCATATAGAACTGTTATTTTCTACATATTTGAAAAGTAGTTGAAGAAGATGCTATCTCCTTCTCCTTTTCTGTTCTTTTCTCTTTTCTTTCTTTTTTCCCCATTCAAGGATTTGATAGAATTTGGCTTTAACTGCTTTATGGCTACGCACAGCATCTATATTTCAGTGCCCACCCAAATCATTCCCATTGCCTTTTGGGAATTCTGTTTCTTCCTTTTTCATCCCTCTTTATTTCATCAAAGTGATAAAAAGATGGGTGTAAGATTGTGATATGCAATGAGTATCTTTATTGTTCCAAAGTGGGTTCTCTGCTTTTGAATTTAAAAGTTAGGTGAGATTCGGTTGGTGGGCCCACCCAAGTGAGCTATCCGTTGGGAAAGGGAGGGGATCCTTTGGAAATTTTGGGGTACCTTTGTCTCTAGTTAAAAACATGGAATTATATATCATGTAGTCCAAAGGTTAATCAGACTCCTGCCTGGTGGGCCTTCCTTTCTGTCATAGAAAAATTAGATGGTCTAAATAGTGGGCCCTACAATGGATGGGGCTCATCGGAAAATTTATACTTATTGGAAGAACTCATCTGCCCCCAAATTCAAAATTTTTTTAGGGGGCCGTTGATAATTCTTTTTCTAACATTATACCTTGATTAATGCTGATTGGGCATTAGAACCATCCAATTAGTGCAATCTTTGGGCTTTGACCGATTTGCGGTGGATCAAGTAATTTTGATATCTAGACTGATAAACATCTAAGCCACTTGTACTGTGGATCTAGAAATTAGTCTAAATAGTGGGACCTATTTTGGATGCACCCATCTGTCCATTGAATTTGGAACGTTGATGAGTTTTTTGCTTGCGACACTCTAGCCTACTGATCTCCGATTAGTGTAATTTTTGGGCTCTGACCAATCTGTGGTGGACCCCATAGTTTGGATCATCTAAACTGTATTCATGTAAACCACTTGCATTGTGGATTTATGGATGAGCATGATAATCTATCATGCTCAGCAATTGCATCATGACTCTCCTTTTAGATGTGTTCTCAATGAGATTGATTGATTAGTTGAAAAGTGAGAAGACAAGCTTTCAATCACCATACAAAGTGCCAGGAACTCCACTTGGGAGTGGGAAATCTTTGTTTATTTGAATGTGATTTGAGTTGAGAGATGGGTTTTGCTCCATTGTGACAAAGCACTTGTCTTTGTGGGCATATAATGATTAAGCTCATGTTCACCATATTTTAATTGTAGTCACGACTGATGGGAATCTGGAGAGCTTGATATAGATCTCAACCCTTCATTTGGTCTCTAACCACTTTAAAACTCAAAAATTATTTGACTTGGCCGAGTTCACTTGGCCAAAATTTGAGCAACTTGGTTAGAAACTCGAATCAATTATGACCTAGCCGTGATCATGGCTGAATTGTCATCCTTTTTTGGGTGTGTACTAAAATCTTGAGGGATTGCCAGGCTATTCATAACTTGGGAGTGTTTCATCCTGTGGACTCCACTTGCCCCCATCCGTTGATCAATCGAAACACTTGCCCTCATTACCCTCATGTCAATTAGAACCTACCAAATTTGGAGGTCATCGGAGTTGATTAGGCCATGCAATTAATTATTTCAATTTTGGCATCAATCCTGCTTTATCTAATAATTAGGGTTTTGGCATTTTTGAAGCCCTCAAAAGAGTACCTCTCTTGGTTGGATGGTGGTGGCCTTTACATACAAGCTGGTCATGCCAATCCACTATTAGCTAATTGGTGAGGCAGCTATATGAAAATCACAACTCCCATCACCGCCCATCATAATCATCATTTAAGTCGCATTTATCTGGAGCTGCTTCTCTAGTACTCTTTACTTTCTGATCAAATTTTTATGAGTTTCCTCCTCTTAGTACACCTTGTATTGGCAAACCCAAATGAAATTGGAACTAAAAGAAAATATAAACATTGAAAGGAGGTAGAACTTCTGTTACTCTACTTGACAACTTTATCCCCCTGTAACAATTAACAACTACATCTCACATAGCATATACAGTTCCTTTGTCAAACAAAACTTTGAAAAAGGAAAAGGGAAAAAAGGTGGAGTTGAGTTATAGCCATGGCCACAACAATTGATATTTTACAATTTTAGAAGAGACTTGGTTGGCGGGTAAGTCGGAGTGGCAGCCCAAAATTCTGGTATGTCTTGATCTCTCCACCAAGGCCTGCTGTCACGATAACTAAACCCCAAGCTGTCGCTTCTTGACTCCCCGTACTATTTGCATCATACCACAACCAAGATGAGGGCATTGATGATACCATAGACGCCGAAATAGAGGATAAAAGTCCAGACTTTGAATATAAAGAACTGGAAGAAAAAGGTACCACTGAGTCTGAACGAGGGCGAGAATGGCTGCCTTGCTCCTCTTGAGAGGGACCCGTCTGATCTGAGATGCTCTTCTTTGGAGGAGGTGGGCATTGGTTCTTCTTGTTGCTGTTTTTGCTACTAGTGGGCTCATCTTCGACCACGTTAGGACCATCAGAGGCTGGTGTGGGATTTGGTGGTTTCGGTTGTTGAGGCAGCTGATCATTGTTCTGCCTTGTTGATTCAGATTGCAACTGCGGCAGCTCGTACTTGCCGACACCACCAGCCCAGGGGATCGCAACCGACACGTCTCTACATTGAAAATGTTCATGAGATCTTGTGGTCACCATACCTTTGCCTCTCTTACTGCCACCCACATTCAAGACTTCATCGCGCCTCCATACATACACCTGAGAGTCCTCGCTTGCACTCACAACATATCTCCCATCTGCAGTGAATGATGCTGCTATTTGGCTGCTAGTGTTCTTGAAACCTGCCAGAAATTATAAACAACACATAAAATGACATTTTCGAGGAATGTCATTCGAGAAGGTTTGAACATGTTTACATAAGATCAGAAACAATCGTGGAATGCAGAAATAAAGTGTCACAATGTCAAAGAACTAGGAATGAAATAAATACTAATAAATGCTTAATACGAGAAAGTTGGCTTCAAATATGGTTGAGTGAAAACATGAGCTCTAAAGGCTGACCCCAGATAGATGGGATAGCGCATCAAATTATGATGACGGTGAGAAGTGAGAATAACCCATCTAACACGTGTCTTATCAGATCAGTGACTTCAGTGATCTAGATCCCCAAGATGGGAGGAAAAAATTGGGTTCCACAAGTTTAGTTTATGTTTATGTACTAACGGGTCAAGCAATTTAGTGTAAACCCTTTGATAGGTTAGTAGGGACAACCACATTTCAACCAATGATAGGCCAAGGATGGGTTCAAACAAAATCCCATTTTTTTTTCATCCTTCACTCTTAAAGTCTTAACCCCTTAATCAAAAGCTAGAAGAAAAAAAAAAAAATTGAATGCCCAAAATCTAGGAATTCAGTAGGACTTTTCTCAACATGTTGAATCTCACAAGCATCTCTTGGAAAACATCACCGGACTTACATGATGGTAGCAACATGGTCGTATGGTTGTGCAAAACAAATGGCTTAGAGATGCGTGCATTAGACAATTCTCAAAACCATGTATAACTAATTCCATTCATTGTGTTGAAGGATCTATTTCAATGGTCAGATGGCATTTGAATTATATGAAGCTTGTGTACTTATTTCAGGTTATCGAGTGACCTTTTCACCAAGTGGAAAATAGTACAATTTGAACTTGAAAATGAGGAGGTTATGACCAATAATCAGTTAAGGCATAGGATAATGAAAGGAATCAGGGCAGTTTTAATGGTTAGTATTTGAGACTAACCATTTGAGACTGATTAACTAACACTCTTTTTTTACCAAAAAAAAAAAAACTAAGACTTGGTACTAATGGTTATAAGCAAAGGTTAATGGTGATTTTAACAGTTTGGGTGTTTGTATTTACTCTCGTAGGATGTATACGCTGATTCTAATTTCTCTAAAGGGTGGTTCTAGGCACCAGGGGTGATCAGTGTTTCCATGACTTGCATTTAACAAACCCTGTTTCTGCTACTTCAAAATTATTAAGTGCAACTTCTTTGCAGAGTCTCAATATCTAATTATTAACTGACCAGAGAGCTATATAAGAAAGACCCAGATTGTGAATACCTTTAAATTTGTGAATAAGATCAAGGCCATCAAAAACCCGAATGTGCGAGTCAGCAGAAGTAATCAGCACTTCGGATGGGTTCTCTGGGGCAAACTGTACAAAGATGAATCAGATGGCCAACATGTATATCATGCATTCCATCAAAGTTAGACAAACAGTCAGGAATATATTACAAGTTTACAGTGATTCAAAAGAATTTATTTCATTGTTATGAAACTCAACAATAAGTTGACATTTCCAATACCTGGAAGCCAGTAATCTTCTTGGCATTTGCCTTCTTCTTCTTTGTTTGAATGTCTACCTGGTCCTTTTGAAGTAGCTTAAAATCTGAATGATTGGAGGAAAACAAAATGGGCCAAACAATGATATCAAAGAAGCAAATTTCTATAGTTTATAGCTAAAAAGTCAATGATTTTTATAAAAGTGTATAATACACTAAATTCAGATTTATAACACAATTTAGTGTGGGATCACTATAGAAAAGACCCATCTACACAAATTATGAAGACAGAATATATAAAGAATAAGTTAGATGGATCGAGTGAGGAAGACAAGTTGGCCACCACTGGAAAGGATCAAATATAAAGAATAAGTTAGATGGATCGAGTGAGGAAGACAAGTTGGCCACCACTGGAAAGGATCAAAATAGCGGTTGCAGTGATATGCGGTGTAGCAGTGTGAATTTCTAAAGTGGTAAAAAAAAAACCGAATCTTACATAGCGGTCAATCTTGAGAGTATGTATTTTTTTAGTGATTTGGAACCATATAAGGGTAGATACAACTTTAGGAAAGGCTCTTTGGGAGGAAAAATAAAGAAAACAGTGTTTTAAATGACAACTGTTAGGCTCGGCTAGGTTTTATACCATAACGGTAATATTTTCAATTTTAGTGTTGCGGCCATGACCGCTACCTACGTCTTATATATATCGGCTGCTACGTATTTTGTTCCATGACCACTGGAAATACTTTAGTATCACAAAGTGATAGGAGACTAAATAGATATGAAGAAGTGCAACCCACTAAAGACTTTTCCTGACTGTTTGTCTGACTTTGATGGAATGAAGAAACATAATTCATGTTGCTGACTACCATAGTTGGGACAAGGCTTTGACGTTGATGATGATAGATTTCTATATACACAGCTGATTGTGGAAAAAGGAGGGTTTGAATTGGGTATAATATATCAGTGAAGGGTGGACATGTTAACAACAGCTGGCCCACAAGGCCCATGTACAATGGGCCCATTTCATGACTGACCCATCACGTGGGATATTTTGGTTGACTAATCTTACTGTAACATATTCCCTTTCCATGATTATAGCACTGTAATATATTTACTTTCCATATACATAGATTGTAATAGGATTGTAATTACCTTGATTAAGGCTGAAAGATAATATAAAATGGAACGAGGCTCGACCAAGGGATCCATCCAGTTTTTCCACTCATCTATCACTCTTAGCGTTCTAGTTCTGTCATGGTATCAAAGCTTTTGATCTCTTTTGATTGATCAATTCTCTCCTAGTTCTTCACTTCAACTCTTCTGTCGGATCATGGTGATAACAGCCATCAGCACCTTGCTTTGACTGTTGTCACTGTTCGAGCATCGAACCAGAGTTCTCATCAGAATCTTGAAGCCTGTCAACTGTGGCCCACCTCCGATCAACATAACTACATCAACGGATCGGGCTACCTGGATCGACTGTGGCCCACCTCCACCTGGTATCTGGATTCGGGGGCTTCTAACCATATGACATACTCTTCCAATCAGTTATCTCAACCGAAGCCTTATAATGGAAATCTCCAAATCAATACTGCAGATGGTGGTAGTATACCCATTACTGCCATCAGTGAAATCTCGCACCCCATACCTTTGAGTCATGTGTTTCTTTCTCCACAGTTATCTACTAATTTACTATCTGTTGGATAGCTAGTTGACCATAATTGTTCTGTCTCTTTTTATCGTTCCGGTTGTATTCTGCAGGATCAAGCATCGGGGAAGGTGATAGCGAAGGGGCCTAAGCATAGACGTCCTTTTCCATTGCAACTGTCTACACAAGATAGGAATTTGGTTGCTTATGCATTCTTTTCAGATTCTAGTTCTAATAAATGCCAAATGTGGCACAATTTTTATTTTATTTTTTATCGGGAAATTTGGAAATGCATTAGATATAAAAGAGTACATAGTAGAAAAGAAACGAGACCAAACATAGTGTTCCGGTGTACGAGTTCTATACTAGACACCCGCCAAATGTGGCACAATAGATTAGGCCATCCCCATTTTCGAACTTTGTTCTCTTTATTTAATTTTGGCTTGCTACTTGATAATAAAGTTTCTCTTAAAGATGTTTCTTTTAATTGTTCTAGTTGTAAAATGGGCAAGAGCAAGACCCTTACTTTTCCCATGCATGCCTCTTTATCATTGAAATGTTTTGATCTTGTACATAGCGATGTATGGGGTATAGCACATGTGACATCACATTCTCATTTTAAATATTTATTGGTACATTTATTGACGACTAAAGTCGTTTTACATTGATTTATTTTCTACATACAAAATCTGAGATGCTTACTACTTTTAAAATTTTCTTAGCTTATGTTGAGAATCACTTTTCCACTAACATTAAAACACTTCGAATAGATTCTGGTGGAGAATATATTTCTAAAGATTTTTAGACTTTTCTACAACACAAAGGGATAATTTCTCAAAAAAACATGTCCTTATACACACCAACAAAATGGGGTGTCCGAGAGGAAAAATAGACATCTCTTGGACAATGTTCGTTCACTCCTCTTAGAATTTTCTATTCCTGCAAAACTTTGGCCTGAAGCTCTATCCACAACTGTTCATGTTATGAATAGATTACCTTCTCCCCGTATTCATAATGAAACACCTTATTTTCGTTTGTTCCAGAAGCCTCCTACTTATTCTCATCTCCATACTTTTGGGTGTGTATGTTTTGTTCTTCTACCTCGCTGAATGAACAAAACTATCTGCTTAATTCTCCAAGAGTACTTTTTTAGGTGACGCAAATGACGAAAAAGGATTTTTATATTATGATCCCAAAGTAAATTGCATCAGGATTTCTCATAATGTTTTGTTTTTCGAAAACCAACATTTTTTCCAACATAATCAAGATCATGATACCTCTCGCTTGGTTTCATTTGTTCCTAACTTTGATGATACTTCTGTTCCGCCTACGGAAAATACTAAGCCTATTCTTGTATATGAGAGACATAGATAGGAAAACACTACTACGTTTGAGCCTCCTGACAATCCATAGTTATCAGAATCTTACGATTCAAATCCCTAATCTTAAGGAAAACGATTCGTATCTATACAGTGAATCCCATTTATAGAAAAATCTTAGGATTCATGTGTGAATCTTACGATTCGATACTCGTTTTATTGAATCTTGCGTTTCAAGCAATTCAGATGAGCGAGAATATTAACAATCTTTTACCTTTATTCTTTCTTTTTTTTTTTTAGCGTTTTTACTATTAGAAAGAACATCACTTACATGGTTTTTACATAGAAATCCAGAGACAGCTGCTATACGACGTGTTGAAAGGTTATACATTTAAGAGACTAGGAGAAAGGGGAGATCATTAAAGGCCTTAGATGAGATAGTGAGGGAAGACATTAGACCAAGTAACGTAAAGCAAGGATAATAAAAGGTTGTGTGGAAACATACAACTCGCAAGTACCCTAGAACAAATGAGATAAGGCTATGATGATGGTGATTTTGTTGTTCTGACGATGGAGATTTGACAAGTCTGAAGCTACAAATCAACGGTTACTGGATACCAAACCAAACTAAGCCTTTTCCCACTAGATGGGGTCGGCTATATGGATTTGACGATGCCAATCAAATCTGTTTAGGGTCATGTCCTCCGTTAGATCCATGTGGGCAAGGTCATGTTTAATAGTTTCTTTCCAACTTCTCTTGGGTCTCCATCTCCCTCTCCTACTCCTGGCAATCTCCATGCTTTTACACCTTTTAACAGGTGCCTCCGTTGGACGCCTTCTAACATGGCCGAACCATCTCAGTCGATTTTCTCTCATTTTATCTCCAATAGGTGCTATTCCTACTTTGCCCCTAATCTCCTCATTCCTAATCCTATCTCTCCTTGTGATCCCGCAATTACAAATATTAGTTAAAAATGTTTCTCCATATCTGGTGCTTTCTAGGGTAGCTTATATATATTTATATATATATATAGAGAGAGAGAGAGAGATATTTTCACTTCCTTGCACCATAGGTAGAAAGATAGGGATTATGGACATTGCTTGTTTTGAAATAATTAGTAGAACTCTTCAAGCTGATCCTAGATTGATGGGATAAGGCTTTGATGATGGTGATGACGACACAGATAATGAATAAATGCATTTTATTATTATTCCAAGGTAGGTTTCATTCAAGATACCCTTTATAAAGAAAACAATTTAAAAAAAAATCCCGAACAAAACTAAGATGTAATTAAAAAAATAATATTGGAATCATAATTAAAAGAAAAATCCCAAGTTGCATTAATGTCGTGTAAGGAGTTGAGGAGCAAAGATGGAGTCGAAATACCAAAACTGGGGATCACTTTATTTTTAGTATTTGATCCTACTCGAGGAAACTCAAGACTACAATGTGCATCAGCAAATCTACCTCATCGTCATCATCATCATCAAAGCCTTGTCCTAACTGTATCGGATCAGCAATTCCACCTCCAAGATAAAAACAGGCCCTACCATGGTTGTTTGTTGAACTACTGTAGCAGCAATGAAGATCAACCCAGAACACTAAGCGACAGCACCAGCACCGTTGCACTCACACACATGCTTCTGCACAATGATGTGCAACTGACAGGTAGTTTCCTCTCGTAGCTATAACCAAAGTAAATAGAAGAACTAATATATATTCCTTCCCTATTTCACTTCAAATCCAATGTGTGACTAAACTATCAGAAGGAAACTTAACGACCACAAGGAAAAGAGAACAGAGATGGAACTTATGAGAAATAACCACAACAATACAGCCCAAATTTTTTGCACGACCATCTGATATGTACAGGAGTCGCCAAAGGTGTTGTTTGTAGTTCAGTGAAGGCATTGGTTTGTTACAACTCAAACTGTTTAATCTGTAGTTTTCAGTTTTACACTATTATAATTTATAGGCATTCAAAGATCAATTTGAAGTTGAATTAAATTGCTTCAGTCATCCCTTGTTCATTATCATAATATTTCAATGGTGCATTATAATACTTGCTCAAGTTGTTTAAGGACAAAAGTGATAAAAGAATGTTCATACTAAGTAACAGTTGGTCTATTTGGATTTTTACTGTCCCCCATGAACAGTCATGGTCCTGCTTAAGAGTGATATTCTTTGTTTGATTAAATTAAATCATGCCATGACTAGTATGAGAAATCGTGTCTCCTCTAATAGGACTGGATGGATCATAGATAGTTTGCCATGTATATTTGGATTCCACTTTAGATTCCAAGGCTCTGCGACATGTTATTACTCATAGGCTTCCCCTAAAACCACCACCATTTACGAGGGTGGAGTATACGATGAGAAGGTTCCCTCGTGGATTTGGGACAGCGCAAAATTAACTCTGTTCAGATAATGATGACCATTCAAGTAAGAGGTAAAAGTTTTAGCGGCTTTAACTTGGGGGTGATTCATTGCTTTACTTTGGTCATTCTTGAGCGCTGCCAAGAGATTGAGATTCTATGTTTTCAATACATGTGTGTGCGCGCGCCAAAATGTATTATTAAGGCAGTGGACATTTCAAAAATAGAGCTGAACTTTGAACAGAAAGGCTCCACAGAAATGAACAAAGAAATTGAAGGAATGGCAAATACCTGATGTATTGTACCATCGGCAAGTCCCTTTATGTGAACCAACTACAGCACCCTTCAAAGACACAATAAGATAGATCAGCAAAGGAATGAACACATGCAAAAACTCAAACTACTAGATACTTCTTCACTTAATGTATCAGTGGTTCTACCTTATCCTATTCCTAGCACAGGTGCCATGAGCAAAGGATCTGAACCATTCATCTTGTAGAACTTACTACTGGGCGGACCACAGCCCAAGTTACACTTTTAAAAGGAAAATTGATTGTAAAACCAATTGTTTGACCTTTTCCTTAACCATCCATTTACTTTCCTCACAAACTCCTCCAAACAAATAATAAAATTTGTCCAACCTCTAATATCTAAATGCTCTAGCAGATCTAAGGTCAGGGTTAACAGTTAATTGACTTAAATCTAAAACACACTTGCCACATGTACGAAATGCAATTAAAACTAGTCCTCTTTTTTTTTTTTTTTTTTTTTTAATATGGAAAACAGGCTAGTTGGATCTGGTTTGATTTAATTGGACCGGGCTATTAAAGCAGATCATTTAAATTTAGCTTTCTTTGTCTCAGGCCAGCCCCACAAACAGCCCTATTTCAAAGTATTATCTTTTATAGCAAGCACAGAAACTAGATTTCAGAAGCAAGATGGTAGAACCTGGCCATCAGGAGTGTAGCATGCAGCAGTAACCATTTCATGTAGATCACTCCAGTCAACAACCTGCCGATCTGGTATGCTCCATATGCGGACCTTCGCATCGAGTGATCCACTAATGAAATATCTATCATCTATGGGATTGAACTGGATGCAGGTTACTGCCCAACAACACCAAACAAAAAAACAAAACCAGATTAGAGTCACCACTCTTGCATAAGTGAACACACAGGAAAGACTAAATAGCAATGATACCTTCATGATTGTGGCAGTGTAAGCTAATTCCACACAATGGAACTGATAGAAATTAAGTCTAGCCATTGGGTCAAACCCTCCCATAATGGATTGGGACAATCCCGAATTTTGCTTAGATTGAAGGAGCATTCATTGTTGAACTGAAACATTTAAATGTTTCAACCATGTGTGAATATTACTCCTGAGTGAAACTTAGCCTATGCTAATTAACAAAAGCAAGTCTGATCCAAGGATTTAGAATCACCACAATAGGGACCCCATTGTACTGATTCTGGTGAAATTATTTGATTTTTTCTTTTTAAGTATCTAGCGACACTTGTGTGTAATGGGTTTCCACACATCGTTTTGACACACATAATGGCCAAATTTCGACCCATATAATGGCCAATGCTGAGACTACTGTTTTAAAAGATTAAAAGATTCCACAGTACCATGAAAAAAGTGATCACTTAAAATTATTAACTAACTCCCCTAGTCCCCTGTCTTAAAAATCATGCATATACAAGCTAGGTGAAATCCCAATAGCAAAGGAAGAAAGAAGAAAAAAAGAAGGTTTGTATTTTAGTTTGAAAATATTTTATTTAACAAAAATGTCTCACCATAATCATTGTGTGCAAACAATTTTAAGCAAGTCTTGGTTTCCATGTCCCATAGTCTGACTGTTTTGTCCATTGAAGAAGAAAGCAGATGCTGCAAATCCAGAGAAGTTACGGACCACATTAGTAAATTATCAACTTCCTGCAAATTCATCTTAGAGAAAACTATAAAAGACCTCTTCATGACAAACGTCATTAATCATGGACATAGGCACAATAAGAAATTAGTGTTCAGTCAAGATATCGGCCATTCTTTTAAGGTCCACTTGCCAAAACGGGATCTTTCTGTTGATTTCCTCATGAAAAAAATTCTACAACAATAAGAAGAGGAAGAATGTATGAAACTTAATGGCGAAATCTGGATTGTGAGATAGGCAGCTCTAAGCAATATTAGGAGCACTAGTAGCCGAGTAGACTCAAAAACTTTTTAAGGACTGTACAAGAGATATGCTGCATAGAGCTTTGTCCATGTGATTTACTTACTCTATAAAATGTGACAACAAGTTTCTTGGGTGGTACGCCTTGAGTGCTAGGTAATGGGGGATCCTTAGAAAAAGATGCAACACTTTCTTCTGGGCTCGTGATACCTATTGACTTCCTAGGATTTTCTAGGCAACGTGCTTCAGGACTAAAGGTGGGAGATGTACAAGGACTGTGAAGAATATTTGCCCACCCCTCATGCAAACAAATTAATTCCTATGAACTTGATGGCCTCCTCTTGATATCCAGCACTCATCATTCACTCCACCCCTTAAATACCCCTTCAGATATAAGCCCCTCTCCTGTTAATTCCTAGGAATACAATACAAAGAATAATGGTGCCTAAAAAAACTCATTCTGATGGAAAATTGTATGCTTAATATATAGGAGCATCTGGGCAGATAATACCCTCACCAGTTCCGTTCCAGCTGAAAGCTTCTATTGAGATATAACTAAAAGCCATTTTTGTAGATTTTGCTCCATGCACAATCAAACCAAATCAAAAGTAGGTTAGAATTTAGATAACTTGCCCTCTAAGATATATTCTTAGTTAATAAAAGGTGAGAGGAAGCAAAACCCATAGTACAAGCAATGATGAAAAAAAAAAAACTAAATCATAGAAATTTATATTGTAAACTATCCACCAAGCAAAGGTCTGCAAATGAGTTTGGCACACAGTGTCATTACAGTTTGTAGCATCAAAATTTTTTGGAACCGAAACTGTTAGGGCACCTGACTACACATATGACATGGATCAGTGACAACCATTGAGTAATTTGGACTTGGAGCCCAATTTTCTCATTCATTCAAAATTTTAGTTTCTGAAACAGTAACTTAAGTAGAATTATAGACTTTCTCAAAATGTATCCCTTATCAGAGTATCCAAGTGAATAAAGTAGAGACACAAGTCCCTTGAAATCTGCATACTGTAGTCAAATTCTTGAAAGTTTCAGGTTTTAAGAGCACCTAAGAACAGGCCAGTTGTGAAATGAACATTGATAAAACATGATACTTCATCAATACAACACTTGAAATTGTAAGGATTTCAAAACAGAAAATGTCTACTAAAGTTTGAAAGGCAGAAGAAGAAATGAAGTTTATTGCATTGCACACCTGCGATTTGGACCATGACAGGTCCAATACATCGTCGAGATGACCTTGGAAGGAGCATACAGGTGTCTCGGAGAGTGAGAATACTGTGTTGGGCACAACGATGTTTTCAGGAGTGGAGGAGCTTTTCCTGACAGAAGAAGAAAGCTTCCCCTTTTTCTTCTTGTCGCATGGGGGGCGGGCTGGAAGAGGAGCAGGTTGATCTAGCGAACCATTGTCCACAGGTCGAAGAAGGTTCATAATTCCTTCATCATTTCCAGGGATCTCAACAACTTCCCAGATATGGATGATGCGATCCTCACCCGCACTTGCAAGGTAGCGAGAATCGAGGCTGAATCTAATGGTCCATATAGAACCCTCATGAGCTTGAATCTCTTGGGACATGTAGAGACCGGTAAGCTCCTTGAAAGGTTTGCCTTGCTGACGGACCTTCATCCTTCTTGAAGAGGGCTGCCGGCCTGCTCCGTCCACTGAATTCTCCCTGTCCTTAACCTTCTCCCACTCCCCCTTTAGCCCTGACATCGAATTCGTGACCCCTTTTATGGCTGTGACCCCCTTAATGTTCTTCAACCAACTCCCCCCTTTCTTCTTACTGGATTTGATGCTCTTGGAAATTGATGGAGGTATCACTTTCATATCCATTAAGCCATCGACAGTTACCCTTCGCATCACTTCCTTCACAATGGGCGAAAACCCAACACTCTTTTCAAATTCCTCCATTGTTAGCTGTCTCCCTGTCTCTGTATCACTGAGCCGGTTCAGCATTCCATCCTCTTTGAACTCCTTTATTACGAACTCTTTCCCTGTGTCAAGGTTCTTTATCGTGCAGAAGACAGATTCATTGTCCTGCAAAAGAGATCCATCAGCACCTCTTCTGCCTGAAAATGAATGCGGCTGATTATCACACAATGATGATGGTGCCGACAATGCACGGGCTAAAGTGAGATGTGGTAGGGGACCCAGAAACTGTTCCCTGCGGCTTTTTGCATCAGTTTCTGCCACTGATGCAATCGCGGGTCCGTCGGATCCCACACGAGCAATAGTTGCAGATGGGACCAGTGGCAAGGATGAAGGCAGAGAGTCATTCTTGGCTGGGGGCGCAGTGGCTTGTTCTGCTTCTGCTGCAGTTTCTGTTGTTGCTGCTGCCGCTGGTGCTGCTGCTGGAGGTGGTGGTGCTGCTGACCCAGATTTGGGGGAATCCGGTTGCCGTAAATCGACACTGGTAAGCCTGAGGAACTCCTTGTCGGCACTCAATCCCATACCTTGGAGAAGGCGCTTCCGGCGCTCTTTAATGGACATCGGTTCGGCCATCCATAACTTGTACTCCGCCATGGATGCCGAGGAGAGGCGGATTTCGGTGGAGGGACGAGCTGTAGAAGCGAAGGACATTCGAGTGTCTTCGAAGTCGTTCTCATCATCGTCATCAGAATCTGAAGAATCCACATCAACAGGGACAGCACAGGACATACGATTAGGCTCAAAGAATTCATCTTCGTCATCCCAGTTAATCTTCCTCTGGCTATTCATTGTCATCATCATCATCACTTTTGGAATTTCCCACCAACAACCTTTATCCTTATCGTCTTGATAATTTCATTGTCATCCTGTCTCAACACAAACACATTGTTAAAAAACTCAGTTTCTTTTTTCATTTGTGAGGTAGACTAACATAGACAAGTGGGGTAACCTTTGAGAAACAGACAAAAGATGGGGTGGTTGGTTGTTACTGGGATTTATAAGGTCCTTGGCCACCAACAAATGTGTAGTGACTTGTGAGAAACAATCGATATTCAGACAGATAAGATAATAGCTTCCTTTTTTATTGATTCAGGTTTCATATATGGGGCCCATTGTTTGTGGTCGAGATCATTGATCTAGCGAGCAATCATGACTGATGGACCATACCTTGAAAAATCCGGTTATCTGAAAATTATAACTTTATGATCTGATATCTCAAAATTCTCAGTGGAAACAAAATCAAAATGGAAACAATCTGTGTCTTCTGTACCCAAAGACTTGTATATGCATATCGTGCCCCATGTGAAGGATGGGATATTGGTACTGGTACTTGGCTCTAGTATGTGTGAAACAGTTTCAGCTATTTCATACAGTTCTACGCGCTTTTTCTACTTTAGCATGAAAAAAAATTGTCACAAGGACTGTAAGTAGTGACAAGTTGGTTAATTTACAAGTTTATTATCAGAAAAGAAAAGTATAAGCTTATATAAAAATATTAATTTGAAATGTGAAATTTTATGGATAGGATGGTCGTATACAAATCTGTGTCCAGGATTATAGAGGTGCAGAGTTATATCCACAATCCCCGTATCCTTTGTACTCATGCCCTTATCCATACTAATATCTAGGTATCACAGGTCTGCAGATTCTATGTAGGAACTTGAAATTTGAAGTGGCCAGGATCTTTCAACCTATGTGATTTTATTTCTTTTTGAGTGGTAATGTGGTAAACTCATGACCTCAAGGTTGCAATAATGAACAGCTCTATTGTGCCACGAAATCTCGTTAACGTTTGTGATTCAGGAATTGCAATCTAACCCACCAGATCAATGGTCTAGAATTAGATCATCGCACTACTTTGGATGCCCAATTTCCACACATGTGAGGCCCACTTTTGGCCAGATTTTTCTGTAGTTACCAGATAATTTATACGAGTATGGAAAACACATTTCCAGGAAGAGCATTATGAAACTCTTCTTTTTCTTTTATTTTCTTTTAATAGATTCGATTCTAAATGTATGAGAAACATGCCATCAATGTTTCTTTTTTTTTTTCTAAGGTTTTTTATTTTCGGGGGGTGGGGTATAGGGCCTGAAACATCTGTGAACCAGATGAGAAATGCCAACATCCTGCTTCTGACATTTTCATTAACTCTTATTTATCATTTTAAACCCATGATCAATTCAAACACTCACACCCACACACCTAACCGATTGTTTTATACGAGTTCATAGTTTGTTTCTAAATTCCTTCCTGAATGTTTCAGGATTGCTTCTCAATTCTCAACATGAGTTTTACATTTCACTATTTATTTTTTACATTCATTTCATAGATGTTCATCACTTGATTCTCCACTTAAGTTTTCACAACACCCTATTTTTCCATTCATCCCCCAAATTCATTCCCCACCCAGTTAGCATTGCATTGTTTTGTTTAGATCACCATAAAAACACCAATTAAAAACCTTTTGGATAATTCCACAATATGAGAAACTACCCACAATGAGATCTATAACATTAAGATCCTAGCGATCAAATCTTTGACCCTTCTTCTCCTGTCAGCAATGAATAGTAATACACATCAAATTCTGGACTTAGAACGCGTATGGTGGGCCCCACCTAAGTGGAATGTGCCATGACATCAACACAACAGTAATAGTAAAGGCCAGTTTGTATGCAAAAAATTGAGTTCCTAGGAATGTAGTAAATGTTTTCCATGTTAAAGTGACTAAAACTGAAGAAACAAAGGTAAACAAAGGTGAAGATCCACATATGCCCATGGAAAATGAATACCCAGCAATCACACTAGTAAATTTCAAATTCCTCAACTTTATATCATTCACCCACCACTCACCTCTTCAATATTCACCCATTTTAGCATGAATTCTTAGGAATCCAATTCCATGCAAACAAACGCCTCTAAAGAAAACAAAACAAGTGAACAAATATTGAATAACTATAAATAAAAAAAAGGGTGGGGGTCAAATATACCTTTGAATTATAAATACTCCCCATAGAAAAGAATTGGAGAAGCTCAACCTTGTTCCCATATTCTTCTTCAATATCTCTGAAAATGATCCTTTTCACAGCACCCCATTACCACATTTTCCCCTCTTTGTGGAGAAGAAGAAATCTGGTTGAGAGTAGAGGTTCTCTATATTAATAACAGCCTCTAATTCTCTCCTGTTTCTAAGGAAGCGCTTGCACAGCCCTTCTTCTGCGGAAGCAGAAAGAAAAGATGGTTCTGCTTCCATATCTCTTTCTAAAACCATCGTTTTTTCTTCTCTACCCTCCATTTGTCCAACAAGAAGCCCAATCCAAGTAAATGTGAGAGAACCTGCTCTCTTTTCTCCCCTTCTCTTTGCAGTTTGGAAGAATGCCTCCATCTAGGGACTGGGGTGGGGTAACAAGCAAATAGTATAGTTGGACCATGCCCCCATTTTCACAAATGTGGGGCCCACTTCTGATTACCTGCACAAGTGACCTTGATGAGCCCACTTGTTGGATGGTGATTGCTTAAAAGACTTCTAGATGTGATATGAGGAATGATCAGGTGTAACTGGATCAGAAATGAAAGTGGGTTGAACCAAAATGGGTTGAGATTACAGGACCTCTACATCCCAAATTTAAATCAAAGACTCAAACCCAGACCTCAACCAAAATTAAGTGGACCTGGTACATGCATTAGGTATATAATATATAAAGTAGGAATATTATACCAGCCCCACTGAAGTGGCACACAGTCCAAATTTGATTGTGCCTCTTAAGTCTTAAAACAATTGAAATTAATTGTGCAAGGTGTTAGAATGATCTGAGCCCTGAGGGAGTTAAAATTTTGCAAACACAATAGGTGTTGTTCAGGTCTTTTAGATCCTACCTCCTCCATGATTGGAGTCCGCACAGAGACAGTGTTCACTAGAGCACAGCCCATATAATATATGGTCAAGGAGTTGGGTTGGGTATTCGCATATGAAACCCATTACGCATGGATCAAAAACCAAAAGTTGAATTTTATTTAGCTACATATGGTGAACCCGAGCTTGGACCAAAATGAAGGACGGGTCAAAATATTGGAGTCATACCCGATTATTCTTATTCGGATCTTTTGAGTATTAGGGTGTTTGAGGACTTGTTTTCATAACTAATTTAGATGGAACTAAAGAATGGTTTGTGCCCACAATCATCTCTGTTGTGGGTCTTATTTTGCCCAATTAAATTGTTGGATGAATTCCTATTCTAGTGGTGGGAGAAATGCCTAAATACATCTTCTTCTTCTTCTTCTTTTTTTTTATCAAAGTCATACTTTTGCTGGTGTTTTTTTTTTTTTAATCATTTGTACCTTGAGGATGTAATAACTTGAAATTGGTATTTGGAAAATCAGGGGGGTCGTCCCCCTTCGAGTTAAATTGAGTCAACTCGGCCCCCTTGCATTACATATATAATATACTTAGTTGAGTTCCACTCGACTGAGTCACTCACAACTAATTCCAACTCGCATCTCCTCTCTCTTCCTCTACCACCAGACATCTATCAGTTCCTCTCCTCATCACCCAAATCACCATGGTTAACCGTAGAGAGCAAGATTTACAGGAATGATGGTGCATGCACGGGCCACCATGGCCTAGAGTCTTTTCAAACTATAAGCTAAATATAGTATAGTATGTAAATAAACGTATTTAGATATCTTTGTCACGTGTCTTTATAACCAATAAGGTATGGTGGTACTCCACTCCGGTCTTGATTAAGCATTATGAAAGCGTTGAAGTTAGAATCTTAATAATATTTTATAGAGTCTTCCTATGAAAAAAAAAAAAAAAAAAAGGAAGGGACAAGTGAAAAATCTAAAATAATTGTGTTACTTATAAAATCTCACTTTTACAAATTAAAGCTTTTCCTCCAAAGATTAGGACCAAATCCAAAATAATTGGATTGTGTTTTTGAGAAATTTTGCATATGCCCATTACCTTGTGGCTTCTTTGTGAAGATTTTGAATAAGTAATATAAAACTATGACCTGTCTATAAAAGTTTGAAAACCCCCTTGACCATTGGTCAAATATTTTTTCACCTGACTTTTATTAAAATGTAGCACTTGCCTTGTAGAGGAGACTAAGGATGTGTTTGCATAAAGCCTTCTCTTTAGCTAGAGTTTGATCCCTAACTCTTCTAGGGACAAAGACCTCTCTACTCGGAGATAATCCTTTTTATTTACCGATGGCTTAATTCGACATGGGTCAGTGGTGGCAGGCAGGCCACACAATTTCTAATATATTTTTTAAGGCTTTTTTTTTTTTTTTTTTGGTAAAGAAGCTTGAGTTGTAGATTATTATATTTCCATTTTGGAGTTTACAAAAGTGAGGTTATGCAACATTTAGAATTTAAGGAAAAAACACAAGATGTCCCTCGGGTTTGAAATTGTAGAAAACAAGATTTTGAAGGAAGTTATAAGCAGATACAATTTTTTGTTTCTAGACATGTGAAAAATGCTAGTTTTGGAATGATATAATCCATATTTTAAACCTAGAAGTGAAACTCAGAGGAACAGCTCTTGACATGAAAACATGCTCTTTTAGAATGCACATGGAAGGATATGAGTATGATCATTCAAAGAGGTTTTCCAGTACATATGGTTGGTCTTTGAGGGTACCTTAAAAGCATTATTGGTTTTTTTTTAATCATAACAGGGGTGCCTTTCTTTCTCTAGTCACACACACACTCACAACCCCAACCACCCCAAGCTAACACACTGCAATAATGAACAAATAAACAATGCAGCTGCCTGTACTTAAGCCTCCACCCAACTATACAATGATATATATTTTAAATAAGAGAATAAGGCCATCAGTAGTGATATTAGGGAATTTCACTCATGAGATATGCATGCAACATTCATGAAAATAGGAGCATAGGAAGGCAAATTTTACATTGTATGGAGTGCCGCCCCTTTACAAAAATCTCCAACAATGTCATCATAACCATTCTTGGGATTTGCATTACCATCTTGGTAGGAATATTTGGATGTTCAACAAATTGCAAGTGATTTGGACAGATTTGGCAACTTCTGATGAATTCATTAGGAATTCTTAATAGGGTTATGATTGAAGAATCAAGAGTATGTCATCATAAGGAAACATCACAATTTTATGTTGAAAGGAAAGAAAAAATGGCTATAAAACTGTCTACTATCCAAGTTTCAAACTTATGAACCACTTTGAGGCTGTGGGAACGAGAGGAAATTTTCCGGGAGGGGCCATTATGTAAAAGAAAATCTTCTTTAGGGTGGGGGCCGGGGCTATATGTAAAAAATGCATCATCTTTTCAAATCCTGTTGGGGTTTTTAAAAATATAATCATCAGAGTTTAATTAAAGCCATGTCCCATTTAAATCTCTATTCTTGACAATTCAATTCTACCTCTTTGATAAAAGCCCCTCAAGAAAGGAATTCTAGGAGTTTTGCATGAAATGCATTCTTAATTCAATTGATAAGAGCTCCTCTCAAGAATTTCTAGAACTTGAAAGGAAATGACTTCTACTAAGGGTGAAGAAGAATGAAAGATCCAAGAGGGGTGGTCTAAAAGGAAATATCAAATTCTTAAAATTCGAATCCAAATGTTGAAGGATGACATGCTAAGTTAACAAGAGATTTCATAAATCTTCACATTTAACCCTTCACTATTAAACGCCTGACATAAGCCTTATTTTGTCGTCCAATGCAATCTAAAGAATACAGAAGGGTTTAGGCAAGCACACCCTAACGACAGTTCTGGGAACAGTGAACTAAACAAAACCATGTTATGCTAAACCAATAATTGCGGTGGTTTGGGTGGAAATTAATTCTGATTAGATGCGCCTCTCAGGACTCATACATTTCATTGGAATTTTATTATTATTTATATATAGAGCTTCAAATGCAACCCATACTCCTATCCAAGAGTAGGTAGGTACAATAATGCTCACCAATCACCATGACAGTACTGTTTTTTTTTTTTTTTTCTCTGTTGACAGGACTGTTGCTCTAATAATGGGAAATCAATCAATAATTTCTTTTCTTTTGTTTTTTAACCGAGTTTCCAATTACTAATTCTTCGTGGGCTCCTAGAAAAGTCTGGTAAAACTTTTGTGGCCTCCAAGTGATAGTATTAGTAGACTCAATCTTTAGTTCTTGAAGAACGGAGAACCAGAGATTAATACCAGGACGTCAGCTTCGAAAGAGAAAGGAACTGTGGTCCAGACCCCTCGACCAACCCCTTGGGGCTCACCATTAATAAAGCCCTAAATCAATCAACAATTAATAGTATTTTAGTAATTTGTACAATTACATGAGTTGACTCGATTCCTCAGTTGGAAACTTGGAATTATGTGGGGCCACCATGCTGTTGTCAAAGGACACCTGATTATCTGATAAACCAATGGTTCTGATTCGAAAAAAGGCACATGAAATCTATTTTTGATCCAATAAGAATTTGGATCAGGATCCAGGTTAAGGTATTGATTTTAAATATTTAGACCCAAATCTGGATCCATATTTGTCCAGGTCCGATAACCCGATCCTGATTCCAGACCTTACTTTTTAAGGGTCTTAACTTGAATCCAGGCAGAGAGGCCTCTTTCCAGGAGCCGATGTCACTTGGGCCTGGTCCTGCATTGATTTTTCCATGGTCAAATATGGATCTTTGTTTGTTTGTTTTTTTTCTCTAGATATCAAATCCAGGTTCAATGCATAAACTTGTTGGGAAAATGATCTAGGGTTTTATGCAAACGAGCTTGCTTGCAGAAAATAGTTTTTTTTTTTTTTTTTTTTTGTTAACGGAGGGTTCCCAACTCTTTGGGTTGGAATAATCCCTCCGGGCCCATAGAGAAGCCGGATAAAACTCTTGTGGCCCTTAGGCGATAGTACTAATGGACTCAACGCTTATTGGGGTTTTCCTCACCATTCATCAAGGGTCTGATTTCGATAATAAACCCAAAATCATTTTATCTGTGAGACCCGCCTACGATCCAGATCCAAAGACTAATCCTACCCTTCCTAAAGCTTTCTGGAACTGTGTTCAAAATGGATCCAAGCCAAACCAACCCATTTACAACCCATACTGTAAAGGAGCAGCCCACACACCCATAAGGCCATAACAGTGCCAACCCATTAAATACATAAAAAAAGGGACCATCTTCAAACTGGTGGTCTGCCCTTGTGGTCCAAGTTGGCTAGACAAGAACCGAGTCACATGAGTTTGGTCATAATCAAATTTCACAGGAATGTTCTTTTGATGCTAAGGAATAAGGATGGCACATAATCAATGTCCTGCCTTCCTAATGTGGAAGAGGATTTAGATGGCATACAACTTGAAACACAAGAACATGGGTTCCCATAGAGGGTCCTTTTCAATGTGTTACTCCCATTGTCTCATGTGCAGGATGTGTGTGTTTTGGGGTTGAGTGAGATGTGCCAAACAACACCCCAATCCAAAAGCAATTGAATATTACATGTGGGTATCTTTTTTATGGAAGAAAGCTGGGAAGGGCCCTTGGAAAGGAAGGTGGGGGACATGACCTTGAAGGCACCTTTTGTCTGGCCCTCTGTTCCGACCGTTTAAGATTCTAGAAACCTTGTCTGCATTGGGTAATTGGGTGCGCTTTGATGGGCTTCTTTGAATGTAGAGAACCAGTGACGTTTAAGGCACAGCATTGGTTGCTTGTCAAAGATGGTGGCTATTGCATCTCAAGATGTACAAGAAGATATCATTATTAAATACATAATAAATGATATAAATGTCCACATATCTACTTCCCAATATCATAGTGTCTTTGAGATTTGGATATATGTACCTGTGAAGCCTGTTATTTCTATATACCCTAGCTTATCTGAAACAGTCTAATACTATAGTCTTGTTTACACTAATCAAGTAGAATTATCAGGTATGCCATGAGGACAGCAAAGTTTGCCTTTGTGGGGTTCCTTCCATTTAGTCCAGATTGATCTCTATGGCCCCAACTAGGATGAATATGAATATGAGCCCTTGAATTTAAAAAACAGGTATGAGTCAAAGATTTGGACCCACGGGTCAAATAAATTTAAGTGTTGATTGGGTTAGGTTCCTTGGGCTCATAATTAAATGCCGCTAACACATATTAAAGAAAGATTAAT
The DNA here is from genome assembly GCA_012931725.1 of Litsea cubeba. Taxonomy (NCBI): domain Eukaryota; kingdom Viridiplantae; phylum Streptophyta; class Magnoliopsida; order Laurales; family Lauraceae; genus Litsea; species Litsea cubeba. The sequence continues at coordinate 129,373,242 of CM022944.1, forward strand.
CAGAAGCTTCATCGGTGAAAGCAGGCCCACCAAATTTCAGATCCAAAGGATATGAGATAATCCAGATATGGCCCCAGAGGAAGAAAAAAATGAGAAGAGGTTTTCAACTCTAATGGTCAGCACATTCTGGATGGGTGTCAAGTTCCATGCCAAATGTTTATATATATGACCAACTCGGGATAGAATACTAATGTTGGGAGGGTTTTCAAATTCCATGAAAATGGCTTTCCATTGAAATGCACACGTGGGGTGCAACAAAACATGCATGTTAAATTAATAGATGCTGTGATAATAAGATCTTATGTCCTTTGGACATCATGCCTAACACCCCTAATGATGATTAGCTTAGACGAAATACAAAAATGCCCAATTTTGCTGGTTGTCAATCTGCCCTTTTATATGTTCAATTTACTTCCCAATGAGCATTTGGAATTGTGTTTGGAGAAATTCAAAGGTCAGAAAGTACATTTTACTATAATAAACTCACTTTGCGTTGAATGTGATTATATCTTTAACAACTTCTATTAGACCTTTTGTTTTCTCATCTGTTAAGATTTTTGCTTCTTTAATCTATGAAGAATGATGACAGAAAACATAATTACTTCAACTGTGGTCCCGCTATCACATGAGATGGGCTCTTGAAGAGCCATATATAATTACCCACTTGCATTTGTCCCTGTGGCTTTGATCATTAGCTTAAACATCACACTTGTTACACAGGCAAAAAGATTCATGAGAACAATATGAGAGTTTCTTCAATCAGATACAACATGAAAATTTTTTTGGTAAATGGTTACAATCATGGGGACCTTATGTGTTCTTATTAGCTCATGCTCATTCGTCCTGGACATCAACCTTTCATTTTCAATCTATACTGAATAATCTTCTTCGCTTTAAGGAACAAGAAGAAAGTGAATTTTTCTCGTACAGGAGTTTCATTATTATTATTATTATTATTTTGGTAAACTCGTACAGGAGTTTGTGCAAGGGATGTAAAAATATTCTCAATTCATACCATCGGCCCCACTGAATGAAAGGCTCTCATTGAAAATTCTACTTTGCTTCCATGTGAGATTCCCCTAGGAGAAAACAAACAACGTATGACCTTCTAAATGAACAACTTGTGCTGGATCTGTTGATGTAGCACATTAATACATATGGGTTCACCTTATAGTACTCAGTTTCAATAAGTGTAGTACTTTTCATGACAAAACATAAAAATCTTCATTATAGTGATGCAAAACCATTTGTAAGTTGTGATTTTTTGTTGAAAGTTGTGACACAAAGTAAAGGTCGCAAGAGTAATTGATTGGGAAGAACTTTTCTTATAATTCATTCCGCTACAAGAACAAATCCAACTTATCATCCATGGAATTAAAATTCAAATCAATGTTACGAATGCTTTGATGAATTCCAATATATGGGGATGAGTCTACAAAGTTATGATGTTATTCACAATATTAATGCATTGCCTTATTATTATTATTATTATTATTATGCACTACACCTGCCCGAGTACAATCGTCCAATCCCTAGGCAGGTCGATCCTTGGGCTGGTAGGTTGTCTCATAGGTTGTGTGCCACTCACCTATCCAGCGGAATGTGTGTGGGTGGGATTGATCAAGTGAGGCCATTGAGTGGGCTCCACGGGGTTTTTTACCCAATGGGCATTCCACTCAGGGAATCCTCCCCAGTATTTACATGTAACATGACTTGGTACAAATAGAATGGTGTAGGTGACTCTTCACAAGAAGCTTGAATGGTCACCATTTGAATGAAAGGACATTGACCATGAAAGGGCACCATCTAACTCTAGCATACAAATGGTCCCTTGTCCCAACTGTCATATATTATTGAGCATAACCCGAGTCCACCTAGTTTTAACTTGTAAGGATTGAGTTAACCCACTCAGACTCACCGTTAAGATAAGAAGAGCCAACAAGATAGATTTTTATTACAAAAGCACCCCAACAACACACTCTCATATGAAATGTTTGTAATCAAAGAGGCCCTTTATATGATGCTCGTCTTTAACCATTATTAAGGTCTATACTTGGCCTGTTCAAGACCTTCCATCTGGTAAACTTCATCTTAGAGGGACCATAGACCAATAATTGAATCAACTGCTGTGATTTTTGACCTCACTGTCCATCAGATAGACAAGACTGTCTGATAGGATTTTTCTTTTACCAAAAAAAAAAAACTGCTGTGATTTTCTACTTGATATTATTTAATATAATCTTTTCATGTAAACAGTTTCTCCCTAACTTACCTTAAAAGAGAACATTCGGCATGTTCGTAGTGCTCATTAGCCTTATTAGATGCAGAAGGGAGCTTTGAAAGTAAAAAAAAAAAGAAAAAAAGGAGAGCTCCATTACTACCACTCATGCTATTATTACCTAAGAGCACGTTTGTATGACTACTTTTTAGCGAGTAAAAGTGAAAGATGAATTAACTTTTTAGCGACTATGCGGAAACCATTTTCAAAGGGAGAGGTTGAACTTAATTTTCTGTGGAAAGTGGAAAAGGTTTTATGCTGAATTGGTTTTTTGTGAGATGCACGAATGAGCTTTATGTTATGCTATTGATCTTAGGAAACTAGCACAACTAAAAGGCGCTCGTTGTTAGCAAATATGTCAAAAATTATTGAGGATAATTAATATCATCTTTATCTTGCGAAAAGAAGATTCAAAAATAAAATTTTTTTAGAGTAGATGCCCATGCATCAATATTTGGGTACTTAACCTCATAATGGAGTGGAGTCCTACAATCACATATTATAAAAACATCTAGAGCCTATAATTCTTAAATTTTCTTTGCTAGTGATTCCTATCAAAACCTTGAGGTATCAGTAGAGGCAGCGAAAATACTTTCAATATATTTCCCTCAGGTGGAGCCCACTCTCCAACACTCTTCCACAGGTAGAACCCGGTTGGTAAATTTTTGGCGATATGTATTTTTTTTAGCGCCGAGTCATTCCTCCTGAAATTTGAACTCGCGACTGGTTGGCTCTGATTCTATTTTAAATTTCTTTTACTAGCCATTCCTACCAAAAACTTGAGACATCAGTAGAGGTAGCAAAAATATTTTTTAATATTTCCCCTTAGGTAGAGCCCACTCCTCAACAATAATGATAAAAATATTGGGAGCCTATAAGTCTCTTTTGGTTCTCTTTAAAAATGTATATTAACAACAAAGTTTTTCAAAAGCGTTCGTTTACTTATTAGTTAGGTTTGGTAAAAACCTTTCGATAAGGAGAAAATGACAAGTGAGTAAAATGTTTCCCAATATGGAAGATTTTTTTGGATTGTGCTCACTTGCTCTCTTCCCTTTTATTTTGTTTGCATAGTCAACAATGTCAGCTTTCCATGTGTTTTCTTCCTTTTGACCTTAATATAGGTTAATTCTCATGCAACCAAACAAAATTAGAAGCATATTTAATGGAAGTGTTTTGGGAGAAAATGTTTTAAAGAAAACTTATAAGTCTCCTTCATTAGTTAATTTTCTTCAAGCAACTAGACCAAATCAAACTATTAAACCCACATCAAACAGGTGCATCATACAAGGGAAATTGGTGCATTGTGTAAATCTCATTGTAGCCATGGGCTCTTCTAATGTTTGTTATTTCAATCTCTTCCATATTTAAATAAGTGACATGAATTTCCATATTTGGCTTGTGAATACAAGGTAATGTTTTCAAATTCTGAAATCAATGTAGTTTTAGAAAGGGTAAACTGATCCATCTAATTATGATGGAAAGAAGTGAGGACTGGTGCATTTTATAGCTACTGGAAATTGTAATCCTTGGGGCCCCGACCATTACAAATGACCGAAATTAGTCAATTGGACTACTATGGATCTAAAATTTGGTATCAGTATCACAATCTATCAGGCAGATGACTTTTATAAATAGGCCAATATTATTAGTCTCATTCAACTTAATAACATGAGAACCAGGGGTTGTACCCCATTTCCCACCCTAATGGCGTTGGGATTAATGTTCGGTTCCTTTCTAACTAAGTGGGCTTCTCTCTTCATGGCTGACAATGAGTCGTGCCTCCTTTGATCAGTACCAAAGAAATAAAATCTCAAAAAGTTTCAACTTAAAAAAATAAATGATAATCTTCTTCATGATGATGTTTTAAGTAGAATTCAATAAAACCTTTGAAAAATAATATTAAAACCCAATGTTGGAGAAAGTGGAGTTAATTTTAGTAGAGTTTATGGCTTGATATTTAATAATTTAAATGTAAAATGATCTTATGTTGCAACTGGCATGGTTCTAATGGAAATTGGTCGCCTAATTTAACATAAGGCCGGCTTTGTTTAACCCAAGCTGCTTATTATATGCAACACTCTCTAAATATTAACTTTAGACCAAATTTTAGAATGAAGTGCATTATTGCAATGATCCTTATTAGAAAAAGAAGAGTGCTCTTGTGTAAACACTCCCTGTATGAGATAATTGCTAGGGTCCACCTTGTCTGAGAGGTGGAGATTGAAAGATCCAAATGGGACCACTTAGATATGAAATTTCTAGGTGAATCCAATGATCCTAAAGTCTTGTTCAATGGCCGATAAGTTTAAATATTTTAAATAAAAAGAAGTCCACACTAAATCTAACACATCCTATGTGTTAGTGATGGGTTCACAGTCTCTCCTCTAGGTCTCTAAAACAAGCCAATGCATTTATCATCCGAGTTATAAAACCATTGGTTGAATAATTTCAACTGATGGAATTTGACACAGTTAAATTTGCAATTGATGTGACTTTTGTTTCAACCATTTGATCGCACAGGGCTGTCCGAAAGTGGGTTCCACATCCTACCCCACCAACAATTTAGTGGTGGTAAATCTGACCCAAACTGCCAACCCTATTTATTCATTATTCAACCCGCACTTGGCCTATATAACCCTACCCGCATCCTTATATGAGTTGGCCATGAGTCAAGTAAGTAAATCTGACCCACATGTAAAACAAGTAAGGTTAGGGCTGCCCTGCGTATCTCAAGTAACCCGTAAAACCTACTGAAATGAGTTGGGTTACCGTCGATCCATATATCTAAATTCATTTAATCGGTTTGGAAGTTTTAACATTTTTCTATTTTGACCTTTTTCTTTCCTACAACCAAACTCAAAGATAATCTAAATACTTGAAATGGATTCGGGTTTAGGTCAAACTTCTATAAGTTGTATTGGTTTGTATCGAGTTAAGTGCATGTTTGGCAATAAGTGAGGAATTCATGAGGAATCTACCGATATCATTGCCTTTGGATCAGTTATTCTTCAATGAAAATTTATAAAGCTAAGGAGTTCTCATTAATATCAGTGCACATCAATGCATAAAACTAATAAAAAAATAATTTAGGTGCACAAATATATAAAAATTGAGGATTTTCGGATCTTATAAGGGAAGGTCGGGCTTGAAAATCCTCAATTTTCATTAGTCTAGATCCTCGAGATTTATAATTGCTAAATATGCATTTTCCACAACTTCGTAAAAATTAGAAATCCTTTTTTTAAGATTTCAATTGCCAAACGTGACCTAAACTTGTTGACCTATGACCTTGGATGTGAGTTATGTGGGAGGTCACCTAACCCAACCCATTTTTAGTTTTATAAGTGGGTCGGATATGGGTTGGTCTTCAACATGTTGACAATCCAGATTAACTCCGACCTATATTGACCCGACCCGACCCGACCCGAAATGTGTTGCCAATGCCACCCCGGCCAACATCCCAGTGGGGATATACACAATTTCAGGTGCTCTTGAGTTGCATGGGAACCATCAGTCCTCTTACCAGAAAACAGACCAAAGGGAAAAGCTGAAAAGGGCTTTTCACCGGCCAAAGAGAAACCAAACAACCGCACAAACAACGCCTCCCTTTCTTTTCCCTCCTCTCCTTCAAAAACACCCCCCAAGCCCACAACAACATAAATATACACAAGGAAAAGAAGAAGAGAGAAGAAGAAGGAGGAGGAGAAAGAAAGAAGAGCTCTAATGGCGAAGCTGTCCATTGACCAAACTGCCCTTCACCAGCTTCACTATCTCTCCCTGACTCCCTCCACAGGCTCGTGCCCCTTTTCGTCCATTCCCTTGTGGTGAAGCGTACAATGTAGTATCTACACCATATAGCGTAGAACAAAGGCAGACAGGATGGAGCCAGGCAGTAGTAGATTTATACGTATTTCTAGCATCTTGGGGGGTTGGAAAAAGACCGAAATCCGAGGACCCATGTCGTAAAAATCTCTGAGTGGGTCTCCTTTTTTCCCAACGAGAATCGTCGCCGTCATCGGAAATGCAGGGGAGAGTACGGTGTACGGTGGTGGATTCATGTACGTATTTTGTATGGATGGGGGCTACGGTTGTGCACGGTAAACGATGTATGTATTTCCCCATTTTATGTTGATTGAGATGGTTCTATATACATACTTGCTGTATATGATTTTGTCCTCCCATCCTGTTTCTTCCCCTGTTATGTTTTCTGTTCTTTTCTTTTCTTTTTCCAGGATATGAAGAAATGAATCTAGACTCTTGATATTATTGGAATTTGCTCATATTATTGAAATTTTGGTGATGGGTTTTATGGGTTATGAAATTATGGAAGGGGATAGGTTTTTTTTTTTTTTTTTGGCTTTTATACATGTTAAGGATTTTTTGGATTGGATGGGGTTGGGAAGAATAGCTGAATTAATTTGTTGTTGTTGTGGCTGTTGTTGTTGTGTTTTTTTCTTGTTCTATTGGTTCTATCTATTCATAGTTTGTTTCAAAATAATTTATGCATGATTGAAAATGAAATCAAGTTCAAATGTGTTAGAAGTACAGATTTGGTTTATAAAACTTTGTGCCCCCACCCCACTCCCTCGCTTCCGGTTCCTGGTCCTTCCGTGTTCTGTTAGTCCTTTTTTTTTTTTTTTTTTTTTTTCATTATCTGGGATTTGAGAAATGAAGCTAGAGTGTCGATATTATTGAAATTTGATCTTAGCTTGATTTTGGTGATGGGCTTAATGGGTTAAGAAGTTATAAAAAAGGGATTGGATGTGTATTGTTTCTATGTACGCATTGAAATTATGCTCTGAAAGATCTTTGCTTTGTTGAGTTTATGGGGTGAGAAGAATTACTGAATTAATTCATTCAAATTGAAGAGTTTTTGCTCTTTTATTGATTCTGTTGGTAATTTCTTTCAAATAGATAATGTATGATTGAAAATGAAATTGGGTTCGAATACGTTTAGAAGCACAAAGTGATGCATATTAGTTTGTCCCCGCACCTTGTTTCTTCCTCCCCTCTCTTATTCTTTTTTTTTTTGGTTGGTTTTGGTTATGAAGAAAATGAATCTAGAATCTTGATTGTAATGGAATTTAATCATATCTTGATTTTGTTCATGTGTTTTGTCTGTTATGTAATTATGGAAGGGGATTGAATGTGCATTGTTTCTTTATATGTGCAGAAATCGAATTTTGAAGGATCCTTTTGTTTTTTGCAGTTTAGGAAGAGTAAAATTAATTCATTGAAATTGATGAGTTTCTGCTGTTTTATTGATTCTACCTATAGATTGTTTATTTCAAAATGATTAATGCATGATTGAAAATGAAACGAGGCTCAAATGTGTGCAGACATCCTGTCTCTCCTCTTTCTTTGTATGTCCATGGACATGGGCGTGCTTGTTTGTGAATTTGCTGATATCTTGAACTTGTTTATGGGATTTGTGGTTTATGGAATTATGAAAGGGGATTGAATGTGTATTTGTTACCTTACATGCATGAAATTGGATTCTGAAGGATCTCTTTGCTTTGCTGGTTTGTATGGGTTTGGAAGAGTAGCTGAATTAATTCCTTGAAATTGATTAGCATTTGCTGTTTTATTGTTTCTATTTATAGAAAGTTTGTTTCAAAATGGTTGATGCATGATTGAAAATGAAATTGGCTTTGAATGTGTTTAAAAATACATGTTATATATGATTTTGACCTCCCATCTAGTTTCTTCTTCCATTATTTTACTTGTTTTTTATATGAAGAAAATGAGACTAGAATCCTGATTTTATTGGAATTTTCAAATATGTTTATTTCGTTGATGGCTTTTATTGGTTCTGGATTTATGGAAGGGAAATGAATGTGTATTGTTTGATTTGTTTCTATATATGCCTTGAAATTGGATATTGACGGGTCCTTTTCTTGTGTTTGGTCATATGGTGTTACGAAGAATAGAGGAATCAAACCTTGAGAATTTGAAACCGATGCTTCTTTGGCTGTTTTATTGATTTGATCTATAGCTGTTTTGTGTTAAAATGATCAATAGATGATCAAACCTGTCTTGACTGTCTATGTAATTTTGTTGTTAGCTCTTTTTGGGTGCTCACACCCGCCGTTGTTATGGGGGTTGTACCCATTTTTTGGGTTTTTTTCCTTTCTCTTCTTTTGGTTTTGGTTGCTGATCCCCTTTGCTGTGGGGTTTTTTGAGTCAGTATATATCTCTTATACTGTACAGTTCCTTTTGAGCAATATATCGTCAATACTTTTTAAAAAATGAAATCAAGTTTTAATGTGTTTAGTGCGTGTCTTTATATTACATACACTGTTTAGTGTGTGTCCATATATTTTAGATTCAGTGAGTGAGTGTGTGCTTTGGAGTTGTTGCTCGTGGATCATGGGGGTGTTATCCATTGAATTGAATGATTGTTTTAAATGGATCAATTTCTTTGTTTTGGTACCTTTTCTAGCTGTTTAAACTCAGTATGATTTTTCGTATTTATGAAACTGAATTGGGTTCACATGTCGTGCATGATCCATTTTGGGTGCCATTTGTTGAACCTTGCATGTTTTGTAGCCAACTGCAAACCCTTGTTTTGCGAAAGTCTTTTAAGTTCTTTTAATGGATGCTGACCAAGTTAATGAAATTCACCTTCACTATGAATATATGTAGTTATTAGGAAATTTCTTTTGTTGATTTGATTGGTAATGTGTTTGGATTGTTTAAGGCCAAAAAAAAAGAAAAGAAAAAGTGTCCGGATTGTAATCATCATAGAAGATTTGTAATTGATCCCTTAAAACGTCTTGGATTGTTTTATTTCTGAAAAAGATTGTGGAGTTAACATTGTTCTCACCCATTTGACACTCATAACACACCCAATGTGCTATTTGGTCAAAATGGGTATATTTTGGAACTTGTGGGAAGTAGAAGCCTGCCACTTCCAATGGTTGTTTCAAGAACTTGAAGTTTCTTCCATTAACAGGTAGTTTCTTTTAGAAGGGCAACTGAGGTTCAGTAATCTTTTGTGATCTCCATATACCAAGTCTTCCAATACTGGAATAATTTCTTTCTACATTATATGCTGTGCTTTGTAATCTTCATGTGCTCTGAAAGCTTATGTTATAACCTCTTGAAAAAAAAAAAAAAAACACTTATGTTATAACTGTTGGTAAAGTAAAGCCCCACATCCCACATCGCCTAAGTAATGCCTTTGACAATGCTTTATATACCTGTTTGGGCCTTCCACCTATTAGCTTGAGCTTTTGGGTTGGCACATGGTATCAGAGCGGGTTTCAATCCCGTTGTTCTTGTGTAGCCCACGTGGCAGGCCCGTCCATGAAATCTGTTGGGCCTTGCCCGTGAGGGAGAGTGTTGGTAAAGTAAAACCCCACATCCCACATTGCCCAAATAATACCTTTGACAATGCTTCATATACCTATTTGGGCCTTCCACCTATCAGCTTAAGCTTTTGGATTGACATATGGTTTCTTACAATAACCAATTATGCTCATCTTCAAAGGCACAGTACCAGTGATAATTTTCTTCTGAACATTTTTCTTTACCTTACCCCTGTAGTTTGGATGTTGAATTTAGAGCATGGCTAGCTAATAGCCCGTGCTTAGCATAGGCATGTCACTCATGATAAATGTTTAAAGAAATAATGGTCTTCACAAGATTTTAAGAAAAAAGAAACTTGGGAGAAAATACTCAATCTATTCATACTCAAATGAAGCATATGCAAGAATTATGAATAGAGATTAAATATAGAAAATTATATATTAAATAACTAAACCGCTTTATAACCAAAAGGTGTCATATATGATCATAGTTCGGCCCTGATATCGACTTAAGTAAGAATATCAATAAATTTCCCAAACAGGTTTGTGCTGTTGAATTGCAGTAAGGACATCTCTTTATAATTTCTTTTATGGATCTAATTTATTAGAATCAAGAGAATTCGTCAAACAATGTACATCAGCGAATTTCCCAAACTAGTTCTGTGCAATTGATTTGCATTGAGAAACATTTCTTTATATCTATATTTATTTTATTTTATAGATTTAACTTATTAGAAATCAAGACAATTTGGAAAATAAAGTTTACTAATGAACTCCCCAGAGAGGTTATGTGAATTTTCCCCCACAGTGATACTTATCAAAGGAAACCCCAGCTTATAGTAAACTCTGATAAGTATAATAGTAAACTCTGATAAGTATAGAAAGGAAAAAAGAAATTCTCTATAAAGGTAAACCAAAGTGCATTAAGAAAGTTTTCCCTCATATCTATACAAATGTACCATAAGTTGAATTGCAACAAGATACATCTCTTCAATTTTTTTTTTTTTTTCAGATGTAGAAAATAAGGAGAGTTTGCAAATAATGTATGTGCATTACTCGAGCTGGTTATGTGCTGTTAAATAGCCATGAGAAACATCTCTTTGTAACTTCTTCTATATTCAACTTCTTTGAAAATAAAAGGAGTTCGACAAACAAAGTATATAAGTAAATTCCATGAGTAGGTTGTGTATGCAAATTCAAAAGAACAGCCAGCTTATAGTGAAAATTCCCAAAATCCGAGGTTAGATGAGTGAGAAAAAAAGCTGAAGATGGGAAAAGAAATGTTGCGATGAATAACTCTTTGCCTATGGTGTCTTTGGATGCCTGACTACATTCACAATGAAAGAAGGCAATGACAAGAAACACAACCCAAAAAAAAATTGTCAAAGCTAATCCTCACATTTCATTTGAAAAGAAAGAATAGAAAGAGGAAAAAGAAAACAGTGTAAAAGGAACCTGGCTATATTTCCAAAGATCAACACAAAGCTTGTCGAAAGAAATATTGGGAAAAGATCACTTGCATTCATATAAGGAAATCTATAGGTACCTTAGAACAATCGATCCAACACTGTTGTAATTCCTTAGTATGATTGGAGGAAAGGGGGAGTATATGGCAGTGGAAGAGATGAGATAGATAGAGAGATGCAGTGCCTCTTTATGAAGGGACCACCACCATTGCAGAAGAAAAGGATAAGTCAATCTTAAAGAGAAAACCCTGGTAGATAGCAGAGAAGATGATCGGGAGCTTTGTGAACCACTGCAAGGAGCTGGATCGAAAGCATGATGTGAGGAGTCTTAAAAAATCTAGAAGGGAGACAAAAAGAAAACATGCATGCACTGGGTAGGGATGGTTAAAAAAGGCAAACAAAATGGAAGTGGGAGACAATAGCCACTAGTGGTGGATTTGTGTTATCAAAATATGGGAGTTCCATAGAAACATGGATGTGTTGCACTTGCAGGTGTTCGAGCAAACATGAATAAAATGACAAAATGTCGTGATGTTAATCAAGGGAGTCTTAATTTTGAGAGTTTTGGTAAAATTATCTAAATAGTCTAATTGAGGCATAATTAGAGTTTACTTTATTAGCAGTTAGATGATGTCAAATCATTGTTTAATTGAGTGTCTAAACTTTATGAGAGATGAATCTATTGGGAAAATCTCACATCCCACATTGCCCAAGTAATGGGTTTAATAGGGCTTTATATACCTGTTCGGGCCTTCCACCTATCAGCGTAAGCTTTTGGGTTGGTCCATGATATCTTACATGGTATCAGAGTGGGTTCCTGTCGTTCTTGTGTAGCCCATGTGGCAGGCCCGTCTATGACATCTGTTGGGTCTGCACATGAGGGGGAGTGTTGGGAAAGGCCCACTTCCAATATCGCCCAAGTATGGTTTGACAAGGCTTTATATACTTGTTTGGGCCTTCCACCAATTAGCTTAAGATTTTGGGTATGGTTTATAATTATTTGAGATGGTATCAGAGCCCACACGTCTCAGGTTTGAATCCACGCTAGGAAAAAAAGGCCCCATGCTGCGTTTTGTATGCGGGCGCATGTGCATAGGGCAAAAAGGCCCCATGCCGCGTCTTGTGCGGGCGTGTGCTTCGAGTCTGGGCGGTGACGCCGCTAGAGGGGGGTGTTAAGTAGTTAGTTTGCCACACCTTTAACGCCTAGGCATTTTGGGTGCATTGGTTAACAATTTGAGGGAATCAATTAGAATTGATGTTGGAGGATGAATCCTTTACATGGTTGCGGTTGTATCCTTTGGAGTCATTTGGTTTTTTTTTTTTTTTTTGAATGGTTACTTTCATTAACTGAAGCAAGTAGTACGGGAGATATATTCTAACAAGCTTATAGAAGAAAACAAAAAACCCCATTGGAGTCACTGTTCCTTTAGCTATTATATTATCTTTATGGAAGGAGAGAAATGAGAGGATCTTTGAAGGCTCTAGGCGCTCCTATGGTGATCTGATATCTGGGGCGTTACTGTATATAGCTAATGGGCTTTGGTAAGGAAGGAGTTCCACAATTTTCATTTAAATGACATTATTTATAACTGAAATGCTTTGATAGTTTGTGGCCTAACTAAAGAGAAGATTTTGGATGACTGGTCTCCTCTTCCAGATGATGTTTTGAAGTTTAATGTGGATGCTGGAGGCATGCCACAAGCCCGGCCAGACAGGCATAGTTGGCATGCTCCAAAATGTCAAAGTGAACTTGTGTTTTCCATGCATGTTGGGGGGTGAAAGACTCTAATGAAGCAGAGGAGTTGTCTATTTTGGCGGCTCCACAGATTTTCATGTCCATCTGATGGCAAGCCTGTGGAAAGTGATTTGAATGCCATCTTTTGGTTTACCTCCCTAAGTGTGGGCCATGGAAATTACACTTATATCTTGTTGAAATTAATCTTTGGCTCTGCCTTCCCCTCTGAAGAGAGTGTTGGGAAAGCTGGATGTGTCCGGAAGATTGGTTAAGTGGGCAGTCGAATTGGCGAGTTCGATGTCTAGTACCAACCAAGGGCGGCTATCAAAGCACAAGCTTTGGCCGACTTTGTGGCCGAATTTACAGCCCCAGAGGGGGTAACAAATGAGCCCACCCAGATCCAAGTCAATCTCCCACCTCTCGCGGGCAACCAGGAGGGCGTCCAGACTCCCCCGGCTCCCCCGGGCGCCCATGTCTCCCTGGGCGCCCAGGCTCCCCCGGGCGACCATGTCTCCTTTTTAATCATGTTAGGAGTGCTAATGGGGTGATGGATGCTTTACCCAAGCAAGAGGGTTGACAGGGAGATGCCGTTGGTTGCTTCTATTTATCTTTTTCCTGTTGTTTGTTTGGTCGGGCATAATGCTTTTATACCCCTGACCTTTTCGATGGTTTCTCATCTTCTTTATCGATCTCTTATCTCATATTTAATTTAATTACCAGTTACCTCATATTTAATTTTAAAAAAATAGAAGATAGTAGTAGTAAGAGGTGAAGACAAGTAGAGTGTAGCGTTGTGATTTGAAATATATTAATGGAACTGAGAATTATACAGAACAATACAGTTCTGAATTAGCATTCAAAGGGAAAAAAAAAACAGGAAAAAAAAAAACAAAAAAAGATATTTCTGTCTTACGATCTTTTTGAAAAGCATTATCAGCTGAGAAAGCAAGCCATTTACCTGAAAACTTTCATTCTTTATCATGAACTTCTATTTCATCTTTCCATCCTTCCAGCAGAGTTGGTGTGTTTATCCATGATAATGAAGATAAACTAAAGGAGAGTGTAAAAAATATTTACTGTTGTATCCATGGCATGTTTGTTTGTAACTTTGTGAATGGAATAGGAGGTTGAACCTTGTTGCCACACTTAAGCTATTTGAACCTGTAGAGGACTTGAAGTTTTGTTCAAAGCTTTAAGAAGATGAAAGTTATAATATTTCTTGTTCTCTTTGTTGTGATGGCGAGATTGTTATCTGATGATAATTCAATTCTTAATTAAAAGGGTCTGGGCTCATTTGTTGGATATTTGGATATAATGATGAAGGAAAGTGATTTTCTTTTTCTTGGACTTGAATTCTTTAATAACTAGAAGTTTTTGACTGCCGGCCATCAGTTATGTACAAGTTAGAGCTAAACCAGATTACATTATTTTCTGGGAATTTTTAATGAAATTATACACTTGAGCTGTGATTAATCCGTTTCCTGCCCATTTTATGTGAATTTGGGACTTAGAATTTAGAATCAATCAAGTCCAATCTGATGCCTACTAGTTATATTCATAGATATAAGCATGTAAAATAGATCCTTTTAAAAAAAAAAAAGTGGGATGGTAGAGTAAGTCTTTAATTTATAAATTATTTCCCATGATAAATATCATTAAGGAACTAAGTAACGGTCTATTTGTTTATTCCATTAAATTAGCCATTGTCATTTAGCACTTTTTTTTGTCAACAATAGACAATTATAGAAACTATATATTAGATCAAGATGGCAGGCAGGCAAGCTGCAGAAATGAAGGGAATGGCCATGGCGGACAGCCAGATAAGCAAGGCAAGCTAGTGAAAGATGGCAAGATAAATAAGTACTGAAGCTTGGGTGAGCTAAGATAGAAAACCTTATTGGCCTTCCTGTCTCACCTGTCTAATTCCATCCCTAGACTGGAGTTTGAAGCACTGTGCTGGAGAGCAGGGTGTCCTATAGACGTAATCAACCTGAAGTGTGCCTTTGTCAGATTCAGAATGAAAGGGAGGTGGGTGAACCTATGTACTTGGTGAAAGGAAGATCATGGGGGAAGAAGAAAGATTCAAGCTCTGTATGCCAAGTATAGTTATCAAAACAGTAAGTCCATCAAGGGTGATCCAGATATGGAGGTGGAAGTGGCATCAAGTAGCTTCTACAACTGAAAAGGAGTTACCAAATCATTAAGCAGGAGTAGTTGTCGTCTTGGATGATTACCATACAAGCGAAGAGATGGGTCATAGATTCCCTGAAAGTGACAAGCTTCAGCAAATTAGCTGGAATTATACTCTTAAATAAGACTCCTAACATGTCATAATTTGAAAAATAGAAACCTCTTAACTATCTTATGCAAACTTGGACGTGTCACTTGGAATTTAGTCACATCTCTCTTAATCTGCGTAAGTGAATTAGGTGGGGCCTCCATGTTTGGATGTGTGGGTGTTTTTTAGGTCTTGGTCACTTGGCTGTATCAACTTTCTTCGGCCCGACTTGACTAGATCATCTTGGTAGCCTCTCTTGATCTGTTCAAAGCTGGAACTCCTATTGTCAATGTCACCTTAAAAATGTAGCCTTCTTCTTAGAGTGGTCTTCACTTTGTTTCTACTTCCCTCTTTGTGTTTAAGGCTTGAGACTCTTGAAGGTAAGCACTTCAATTGGCTTGTCTTGCACTCAGTTTGTTCTGTGAATTCAAGACTTAAACTACTTTAAAGTTTTAAGATCTAAGTATAGCATTTGGGCAAGTCTGAGGGACAGTATGACTATATCAAATTCCACATTATATGCCAAATATTTCTATTGGGCTTCATTCAACTTTTCACCGAAGGCGGCAATTGGATGTTCCTCTTGACTTGGAACTCCAAATCCTACATGGGATGCATCACATATGACTTCAATGACCTTATTGAATTTGGGCAACTTTAGACTTGGTGCTTCTGTTACCTTAATTTGATACTTTCGGAGGTTTGCTTGTTGGTCTACTCGAGTGCACCTTTCTTCATGCATTTTGTAATCGGTGCCATGGCTAACATGTGGAAGCTTCTAACTTCAGGGATGATGATTGGTGTCACCCATTCAAATATTGCTTTGATCTTGTCCAAATCTTCCCCATCTCCTAGGAACAAGACTACAATCTCAGAAGACTACATGCACTCAAGCATGTAAACTTCTTTAGGTTGATGTAGTATATTTTACTTTTAAAGTGCTCTCATGTGATCTAGATGCACCTCTGTAGTATGCTGATTGATCAAAATGTCATCAAAACAAATGACAAACTTAATCAAGAATGTTTGAAGAATCTGCACCATAACATGCATGAAGGTGCTCGATACATTGGTTAGTCTAAAAGGCATAACAAACTTTTCATTTAATTCAACCTTTGTATTGAAGGCTGTTATCCATTCGTCACCTAGATGTATGTGGGTTTGGTAATATCTGCTTCGAAGGTTGGATTTGGATAAAATTGTCACTCTTGTCGTCATAGTTAACATATTCCTAGGCCATAGTATTGGAAATCAACACTTGACAGTGATATTGTTGATGGCATGATTGTCCACACATATGCTTTAACTTGTGCCTTCAGGTGTAAGGCGGGTTGGACTGCACGTGTGCTCATGCTGTCATACATGTCTAATCGACCCATAAACTGATTTCTTTAATTCAGTGTGTTCTCTTGGATAGTTGGATTCAACTGGTAAGTAGGTGGATTTGGAAGAATCGATCCATCCACAAAATCAATGGCTTGATGGATGTTTCTCGTAGTAGGAAGCTCATTTAGGAGAGTGTGAAGCAACTCTTAAATGATCTCCAGTATAGGTGCTTCCTTGATTGATTCATGTTTCTTCACTTCTTCATTGCACTTTAACGTTCTAATTTCTGCTTTGAGAGAATGTTTGAATCATGTGTCTCTTCTATTTTATGGGTCTGAGTTGTTGTAAGATAATTCTCTTTCTTCTGAGTAAAAACTTATAGGTGTTAGCCTCTCCATTGTAATGTATCTTGTGATCAAAACAGTTATGGCCTTTAGAGATGCATATGACATAGGGTTGGCAGCGCCGCACCAGATGGAGTCTTAGTAGCGTCAGATCACGAATGCAGCTAGATGTCTATTCAGGGGCATGACTCTGTCATTGACCTATGCAACTTTGTATGGACACAAATGCTTCTCGGTTGTTAGGATCAATTTATCAGTAACTTCTTCTCCAGCAGTGTTCATTGTGCTGCCTCTATCCGTGATCCTGTTGCATAATTTTTTGTAGCATTTTATTGTTAGTATGGAAGAAGTTTGTTGCCAATCTTCTGCCTCTTTTGACGTTTGGATTGAGTAAGCTGGGGACGATCAACGATGATGTCATCCTTTCACCTTTCGCTTCTCTACACACTGGATCATCCCATTTCTTGTCATGGGGATGTTCTGGAACATAATGCCCTTCGCCTCCATACTTGAAATACTTGAGCCTATTCAATAATGTTATGGGGGTGTGTGCTCATCATTGATGCCTTTCTCATCTCATTCAACAACGGTTTCCTTGGAGGACTCCCTCATTAGCTTTGTACATTGGAGAGGTTGGTTGCTCTCTGACTCCTATTAGTTTCATTAATCTTTCTTGATTAGAGTCCCAGCTAGAGAACCAGCAGTCTCATAAAGGTTGCTTTAGTTCAGTTCTGAGAGCCACTATGTATGCCTTCTCTAAGCTATCCATTCATAAAATTATATCCATCTTCAGGCTAATACTGTATCATTAAATTGAAGATCACTCTCTCTTATGCAGCATCCAACCATCAATTCATGGAATCTCTCAGTGTACTAATACACCCTCATATTATTTTGCCTTAATGTGACAAGCTATTCAAGACTCTACTCTCTAGTCTCTAGTATGTCAGAAGGTACCTCTCCCACAGCTTGTCTTTCATCTCAATCCATGTCTATATAGGAGCACTCTAGCCTCTTTAAGCATTCTTCTATTATGGTTTGCTACCAGATTCAACCATGAGAGCACTCTAGCCTCTTTAAGCATTCTTCTATTATGGTTTGCTACCAGATTCAACCATGATATTTCAGTAATATCATTGGAAACTGTATGTCTCGCATCATCGACAAAATAAAATCCATTTAGTGAAGGTGTTGGCTTCTATTTTTCCTGCTAATTTAGGAACATTGACACAGACCTCCTTGGTGGTATCATCTCTGCACTGCAGCTTCTTAAGGTATCTGGTAGACTCCCCTCCAAAGCTCTCTTGTAGATGCCCCTTGCCCTGACTTCCAGCTGATGGCATTTCATCGAATATTAAAAGATCATCGCTCCACTCTCAATTTTTAGACCCCATTACAGTTTGTCCTTCTCAATTCTCTGGTTAGTTGTAGTCTTGTAGGCTATTTATTTGAGTGCTTCCACTTCAGCAATCAGTGTATTCATGCAGGCAGGTAACTCGTTGATCATTTGATCTTGCTTTTGATCTGAGAATCTTCCCCAGTAGATTTGATAGCTTTGGGTAGACATAATGAATTAAGAAATGTTGAGAATGACTTGGACAGCAAGTATGTGAATGCAAGAAATCAATCTGTGGACTGTGGTGGAATGTGCAGTCAGAAAGGCTGATTAGATTCCTAAAAGGGTATAGGGTGCTTAATGTGACTATAATCAATGATTGCACTAAATTTATAACAATACAGCAAAGGACTTCCTGTTGTTGGTGATTATGGGCGGTTTAAAAGGTGTTTGGAACCTTTTTAGTTGGACGGGACAACAACTAATTTAGTGTTGTTGATATTGGAGAGGGGGGCAACAATTGATGTTTGTTGTATGGTGCAGTATGGGAACTCTTTTGGACTCGTAATGTTGTGTGGATGCTGAAGTCAGGGTTAAAGCAACTTAGGATATTTGTAAGTTGGGTTTAAGATGGAATAGGTTTGGGCTAGGCATTCAAAATCTTTTTTTTTTTATTTTTTGGCGAGATTTATGTTCAAGGATGAATGAATTGTGTGGGGAAACTTGGAGTTTGTGGTTGGGTATGGTTGGGGCTAATCTGAATTATTTTGCTGAAGGTTTTGATGGGATCATTTAGGCTGAAATTAGTGTTCTTCCAGGATTATTACTAAAATAGAGGCCAATTTTGGTCCTGATTTGATGGGAAATTGGATGTAGGGTATAGGGTATATGTAGGGAGAAGACGAGGAATAGTGTTTAATTTTGGGGCAAGAATCGGAGTTACTGGAGGGAACTGTTCTTGGTGTCTGCAACTGCTCTCCTAGCAATACAGATTCGTGCATATAGTGGGGGGAGTTCTGTGGCTAATGGTTTTTTTTTTTTTTTTTGCAACCCAGCTAGCGGCTGGGCACCGAGACTCATGAGAACTCGCACAAGCAAGGATGTAGATACAATTCAGACATATGAGGTGATGGAAACTCGCATATGAGAGGAGAGACATATACAACTCACACGAGCAGGGTGATGGAAACTCACACATGAGAGGAGAGATAGACACAACTCGCACACGAGATGATGAAAACTCGCACATGCGAGGAGACATAGACACAACTCACTCATGCAAGGTGGTGGAAACTTACATATGCGAGGAGACATAAACACAACTGACACATGTGAGGTAATAAAAACTCACATATATAACGTGGGAGGAGGCTAGGTTCGGAACTCTCAATGAGAACTGCCACCCCTTACCACTAAACAGTCAATGAATAGTCAAAGTAGACAGCCCCTCTTACTGATGATTCCAGGCAGTCCTCAACCGGTGCTTGCCGCTGCTGGCTGACTCACGCTTACTGATCCTGGTTTGTTGGGTCGTCGGCTGTACCGAAGCAACAAGGTAAGGCACCGTTCTCCTGTGGCTAATTAATGTTTATGGTAGGTTTGGAAATGGGAAAATTTATGGTATTTGGTGGGTTACTATTGGGCTGAAGTAGGGTTGGAATTCGAACAAAATATGGAGAATTTTGGCACTTCTTTTTAGGGGTGCAGAATGCTGTACAGGACAGTTACTTTCACAGATTTGGGTCAATTTGAACGAAGGCAATTTTGTTGACGACCAAGATTCTGTACGGGGCAATAGTTTTACACATAGTTACTTGCAGTTTGATTAATTTCCATTTTGACTTTGCAATTCGTAATTCAAGACTTAGTTTGAGCAGAAAACTTGATGGAATAGATCAATTCATCTGATTTGGATTTTGAGTTTGACAAGTTCGACGAAGTAATATATCAGCGACCACGTTATAAGTCCATCACTAAGGCCCATAGCTAAAATTCAAATCACTCAAATTACCGATTGTTACATTTCTTGGTGAAATTTTACTTCAATCAAAGCTGGGCCCACAATCATATGAATTATGTGTAAAATAGATGGTAAAACAAAAACCAAAATCAAATTTCATGTTTTTATTCGTGATCAATGTTAAGGTGGTGCCAAGTTTGATTGGAGTTAGATAAGGGTTAGTGTAAATATATAGAGGTACTTTTGAGTGGCCCGGATTTTTAGATATTCGTCGCTATGGATTTCTTGGACTCGACCTAGACTAGAGAACTACATGTCATTAGTTCGTTAATGGTTGACAAATGAGATGCGGGTTGTTCAAAATGAACTATGCACAGCTTGAAGGCCTGATGAGCGAACAAGGTAACTATGGTTTTGCCGACTGTTTTAGACCAGTTTCGGGGCTGTTCAAGTGGGTTCAGATTTGTGTGCAGACTTGGTAGGTTTTTGGACCAGCAGTATTGCAGAAGCTGATTGATTGATCAGGAAGGGGATGGTGGACATTGTCGATGGCAAGGGCTCAGGTTTATAGATGGATTAAATTTGATGGGTTTTAGGCACAACAATAGTATTTGCAACATTTTTTTTTTTTTTTTCATCGGTAAAATTGAAGAGTTAAGGTATTAGCATTTAGCAACAATTAACAGTAACAAAATTATCAAAAAACACCACTAAAGAAGAGGATCCGGACTCTTGGCCCAGGTGTTGCCGGAGAAGACAAGAAAGATCAAGGGCGGCGGTGCTAGGTACTGTGCACCAACCGGGCTAAGAGAAGAAACCACATGGTAGGCCGGAGGAGAATAAAGCAGCAAAGGCCTGCGTGTTGCTTATTGCTGAGGAAGACGACTGAAAAAGAGATCCAGAAGGACTCCAGTGGTTTTGGCCAGAGAAGACGAGTTGCAGAGATCCACAGTTGACTGTGAATAGTAGAAACATGGATTCAGGAAGCAGCACATAGTCGCATAAGGTAGGTTTGGCCATCACAGCCGACCGGAATTGTCTGAACCGGAGAAGAAAGAAAACTCACATAACCCAGTCGAAGGAGATTACGGCGTCCGGAATGGAGAAAGGGCATCGTCGGATCTCTCCACGCATCGGAGAAGCAGAACCACCGGAATCCACCGTCGTGGTTGGCCTTATCGGAGAAGAAAGGCAGCAGGGCCCAGGGATTTATCTGAGTTTTTTAAGAATTTACGTCTTTTGAAAGTTATTTACCTTTTTTTAAAATTTATTTGAATCTTTTGAAATTTATTTGCGTCTCTTAAAATTTATTTGTATTTTTTTAATTTTATTTGTAGTTTTTTAAAAATTTATTTGAAAATCTCATTAATGAGATTTTAATTAATGGTGATCAATTAAATGGTAGTTGACCATTATTAATGGCATATTCCACTAATCATGGGATATGATTTATCTTTAAATAAATAAAAACTTTTAAAGAAATGGTAACTTGGACATTTTAGGTATTTAAATTTAAAAAAAAGGACCTACCACATTGAAAAAATATTGTGCATCTAAGGCCAAAAAGTGAAATATTCATTGACCTTTCGCCAAATGCTCCTAAAAAAGCATGTAGAGAGAATTAGTGCAACCTTATTTATTGTTGGTCCATCCAAACTCAATCTTGACGGGGTTCATGAAAACCCCAACTAATGGGGAAAAATCTTCTTCTAGACGACATGCATTGCTTATGCAATCTAGTTCATATGGCCCATTTATAAGGGCCATTCAAAAAATAATCTCCATCAAATTATTTTAACCTTTGATTTAATAGCCTTTAAATCTAATTGACATCTAACCATAAAAGTTTTAGATTCAAGATCTTATGATGTAGAGTAAAGGTTTGATGAGCACGAAATTAGGCATGGGAAGTGAGTGAAAGAAGATTGGGCCCCACAGAGCTGGCTGTGCATGCATTCTGTTCGTAGAAGAAAATTCTCCATTTAACAGGTTGGTTTCGAGTTGGCTTGGGTCAGTGTGACTAGGTTTGGTGGGTCAAAAACCAAGAGCTGATTGGACTTTAAATTATTTATGAATTGGGTCAGAACTATTGTCAACTTCAACCCAACCCAAGAATGAGAAGGGTCAACTCAAACCAGAATTTTGAATTGCAACCCCTTTGCCAGATGTCTGGGGAGCTGGCTAGACCCATCTGATAAGCACTGATGACTTTCACCCGTATGTCACTGGCTGTAATAATTTTTCACATTACAAGATTACATATGTTTGGGTGCTCCTGCTTATTCTTGTACATGGGATAATGATTGCCACTGGACTAGAACAGGCTTGTGGGTACAGCCCATTTAGGTAGACTTGGTTCATGTCCACTTACCATATTACTGTTGATATCATGAATTTAGCATGATTATGTCAAAATAGATTAGGGGGAAAATTATATTTTCCAGATAATTATGTGATAGACTCGTTATAAAAGCTTAGTTTACAGTGTGATTATTTGTGACAAAACAAAGGTTTCTACATGAAAGGTCCACCACTGGTGAGCCCAATCATGCTTATAAAAGGGAAGTTGACCAGACATAAATGGATCAACTTAAACGCTAGCTGCTCCCACTCTGCAATTAGTCTTCTCCACTGCTTTCAGCTTCTTTACTGCATTGCCTCTTTTCTTGGTTATCCTACTTTCTTTTCAGTTATGATATCAATGCTCGCAGGTCAATTCTAACTATCAATGTGAACACCCAAAGAAATTGTTTTTCCATGTCATGCAATTAATGGGTGGCTTCTGATTCTCACAATACTTATGGCTATATATTTGTGCGTCTCATAATGAGGAGTGATGGATGGTAAATTATACAGCTGAGCATTCTTTTATTTCTTAGATTCTAGGTTGTGGATTTATGAGTTTATTTTCCTTAATTTCTTACAGGTTTCTGTAGTTTAGGAGTCTCTTAAGTTATTAGTTGGAGCAAGGCTGTGTCCCAACCTGACCAGTTGCAATTATAATGAAGTCAAATTATAGTTTAGCAAGGATTAACAGTAAGCGACTTAAACCTCAAGAGTCAATGCGGATGTGATTACCAAAGGATTTTAACATCTATTGGTTATTCTTTTTTCTGTTTTTCCCTTTTATGTTGATCAGCAGGGCCGGCTCTCATGCGTAGTCACCCTAGGCCACTGCCTAGGGCCCCCCACAAGGTAACCAATTTTTAGGGCCCCCAATTACTAAATTAATACCCTAATTACACCCATAATTGCAGGAATTTGAGGAGATTATATTGCCATAAATGCATAAATTGAAAAGGCTTATTTCTTTCTTTGAAAAATATAGAGAAACTGGATTTGAAGAAGCAATGATAGAAGCTAAAGAAGTTGCAAGTACTATGGAAATTGAACCTGTTTTCCGTGAAAAGCGTATTATACGTAGAAAAAGACAATTTGATGAGAATGTCGATGAAGAGGTTCCACAATCAGCTGAAGAATCATTCAGAGTTAATTACTTCATTTTCATTATAGACCAAGTTCTTTCTTCACTTAAGAGTAGGTTTGAACAATTTCAAGTATATGAGAAAACTTTCGGGTTTTTGTTTAATTTGGAGAAGTTAAAGTCTGCAGATAGGAATAGCTTAATAGCTTCTTGTGAAAACCTTGCAGAGTTTCTGAAACATGATGGCATCTCTGATATTGATGGGACGGAGTTACTTTTAGAATTGCAAATCTTGAGAGAAGTTTTACCGGAGGACATAAAGAAGGCAGTTGATGTGCTAACTCATTTGAACTCAAGGGCTAGTTGCTTTCCAAATGCCTGGGTTGCTTACAGAATTTTGTTGACTATACCAGTAACAGTTGCCTCTGCAGAGAGAAGTTTTTCTAAGTTGAAAATGATCAAGTCTTACCTTCGGTCAAGCATGTCGCAAAAAAAGACTGAATGGACTGGCTAAGTTATCCATTGAAAAAGAATTGGTAGAGAAGATAGATTATACAAATGTAATTACTGATTTTGCAGCGAAAACTGCGAGACGAGTAAATTTTAGATGATTCTTTGTTTTTGTAATTATTTTGACACTAGTTATGTTTTATTTTATCTTACTAGTGGGGTTAAGTTCTATGTTCCTTCTACAAAAAAAAAAAAAATTTTGCGTGTGCTTTTTTTTTTCTAAGATAGGGCCCATTTTTAGGAGCTCGCCTAGGGCCACCCAAACCTCAGAGCCGGCCCTGTTGATCAGTGACTTCTTTCATGCAACATTCTTCTATTCCTTTCGACTTTCCTATGGCATTCATGCCGGGAAGTTAATGCAATCCTCCAGACTCTATTAAATGAAGTGGAAGTGTTGATTTGGCTTGAAAGCTTAACGTACTTCTCCCACGCAAGAAAGAAGCAGTAATAAGCTAGCAAAGGAAGGAGTGTTGTGCTGGAATGTATTGTTTTTCTTTTGATATTTATATTTAGGGGATTTGATATATTAATTCTTCTTAAACTCTGAAATTGAAATCACGTCACCAAAGTCGTTTGACTCTATAATTTTTTTCTTACTTTTTTTCCTCAGATCCCATGATTTCATTGGATCCAGATATAAAAAGTCACTCACTTTCCCTTTTCACTTTATCTCTTTGTAAAGTCCGAAAATCACGAAAGAGTAGCTAAGAAGATCATTCACCTTCCCTTTTACAGGTTGTAATTTATCAATTTCTGCAACAACCACTATTACTATGATGTTTATTTTTTTTTTTCTAACATAAACTTTCTACAACCAACAAGTAGTTTTTTTTTATAAAATATGAAAAATGATATTTTGTGAAAAGTGAATACACATGTGACCACCATTTCTTAAGTTCCATCTTTTAGAAAATCTTCACCATTTAATGTTGCATTAAAGCCATGAACCATGATATTATGGGATTCATCGGTTTATGCGACATACACTTTCTAGAACCAGCAAGCAAATTCGTTTTTTATAGAACACAAAAGATAATTGTTTTTTTTTAAATACACTTATGAACACCGTTTCTAATGTTCTACCATTCGATAAATTCTCACCTTAAGATAGTATATTTCTCTTGTGTTGCAAAAGGTTCCTTTTTAAAGAAAGTTGCCATTTAAAAAAAGCCCCCAAAATTATGAGTTTAGGACAAATTTCATGTAATTGGAGCATCTTACCATCATTGGAAGGAAATAGTTTTAGTTATCTATTTAATTTGCAGCTGTCTCCACGTACAATGTCCAATCATCTTATATGGAAATGAGTCATAGAGATAGAAACAGAAAGATACTGTTTCGTCCTAAAAAAAAAAAAAGCAATAGTATCTCTACGAAATAGTCTAATAAAAACAAGGAAGATTTTACACAGTTGGCTAATTTTGATTGGCTAATTTTTTTGGGTCGGAAATTTCGGATAATCGGATATCCGTTTGCAACCTAGCTCTATGGCTTTTGTGCTTATACGACCCAGGTTATAGGCCCACTGTCATTGGGAGTAGTATAGATAGAAACGTCCCTTTACGGATAAGGGTCAAATCAGCCCCACATATGACCCTAGCCATGATAAACAACCTTAAAGTTTATTATCTTTTGAACATAAGATGTTTTTGACATTCAATCCAAATATGAGTAAAGATTCGATTAACAAAAGTCATGTGTGTGGTGTGTCAAATCATGAGGGACAAAGGTGTGAAAGAGTCTGCACTTTTCAATCAATGGAGAAAATTTCCCAATTAACCGGTTGGTTCCGAGTTGGCTTGGTGGGTCGTGACAGGTGGACTTTATTTGGTTGGTCAAAAGGCAAGAACTGGGTCAATCCAAATCTATCCCATTTTGAATTGGATCAGAAAATGTGAATTCGAAGCGCAGCCCAAAATCACAAGAGTAACTCGAACCCTGAATTGCCACCGGATCACGTAGGTGGATCGTGTCAAGTATTGCCACCCCAGCGAGATGTCTGGGGAGACTCCAGACTGTTAGACCCATCTGATACTCCTGTTTATATTTTTTATACCCTCAGTTTTCCCCTGTATGGTCTGTGGCACGATTCAAATGGTTTCTTTTTTTTTTTTTTTTCGTTCTTTCTTCTATGTTGGGGACTGGTCAGGACTCATTCAGGAGGAATACGTCAACTTGAAAGACCCATGGATAGATGTCTGGGCATGTGTGCGATAATACTAAAATAAATGCAACCATGCACCAATGAAAAGAAGGTACCTGTAGCTGAATAGCATTACGTTGCAAAATTAGATGTTTGGTAGCAGGGGCTTGTGCTTAGAGCACATCACAAAAGGATCCCAAAGCACCCGATGTTTCGTATTACACTGTGATATTTTTTGTGACAAAGAAAAGTTGTCAAGATTCCAGGGTTTCTAGATGCAGTATAAAAAATAAAAAGGCAATTATCAAAGTGATAAAACAAAAGGCATCCTCACCCTAATTTGTTCCTTTTAGTGGTGGTGCCTTTGGCCCCACTCAGTGAAATTAGTTTTTTTTTTTTTTAATGTTGTTTGGCTTGTCATGTTGGGTTCAATGACCTCTGTCTTAGCTCATTTCTTCATCATTGGTCTCAACAGTTTGACTAGGCTTGGTGGGTCAAAGGGCCAGAACTGATACAGCCAAAATCTAACTCATTTATGAATTGGGTCAGAAATATCAGTTTCAACCCAACCTAGAAATGAGAATGGTCAACTCAAATCCTGAATTATGAATTACTACCCACTAGCGAGATGTCTAAGGAGACTATTTATGCGCATCTGATACTCCTGTTGACACAACTCACTTTCACCTGTTAGTCTGTAGCCTTATCTTATCCTGTGAGTCAAAATGATTTCACAAGAGAAAGATACACCTGTGGCTGTAATTTTGAAATGCCAGATTACATGTTTGGGTGCTTCTGCTTATTCCTGTATTTAGGATTATGGTTGTCACTTGACCCGAAGGGGATTCTGGGTAGAGCCCATTTAGGTAGAGTTGGCCCATATCCATTTAACATATTCTAGTTGATATCATGAATTTATCCTAATATCATGGTAATGTCACAATAAATTTGGAAAATCATATTTCCCAGATAATAATGTGATGGACAGTGAGATTACTGTGACAAAACAAAGGTTAGTTACAAAGGTTTCTAGATGAAGGGTCCATAACTAGTGAGCCCAATATGAGAAATCCAATTATCTAGTTGATGATTTAGAAATCAATTCAATCAATTTGTAGATCTCCCTCTCACACACACACTCCGCCAAAGTAGTTCCTTTCAGTGGCGGTGCCTTTAGGCCCCACTCAGTTTAATTAGCCATTTTTTTATTATTGGTATCTTGTTTGGCTTATCATTGGACTCATTGACCTCTATCTCAACTCATGCACTCATCCATCATTCTGGGTGGGCCCAGTTCCATGGAAAAGAAAATTGCAAATGTGAAAATCGACTAGACACTCAAGAAAGTTTAACCCTTTCCTCGTTTTATATGGTCCTCCTGGAGCTCTCTTTGTGCTTTTCTTGGTAAAAATTTCCCCAAGTGGGGGCCACTGTTTGGTGCATCTAGACTCGTCCACATGAGACATATAAGGAGCTTTACATGTCAACATGCATCACAAAGACCCTCTTTTGTAATGTTCAAAGAAGAACATCTAACTTTACAGTTCCTTCTATACTTTTCTTTTATAATTAATATTAATCATTGTTAAAAAAAAATTATATTTTAAAACAACCTTAAACTTAAAGAGACCCTTTTTTACACTAAAACCTCTTTAATCACATAGTAAAACAAATAGCTTTCAATTTTTATGGATAAATGACAAAATTACTTTTTGTTTAGGCTCAACAAACTTAACCCAAGTTAGGTGTGGCCCAAAATTTGGATGACAATAAAAAGGTTGGATGTAAATGAAGAAAATATGTAATATCGAGCTGATCAGATAATCACTCAAAAGTTTAATAGTTATACATTATACTATTGACGGAAAGTCACTTGAAAATCAAAACCGTTGACCGTTTTTGTGTTTTAACCAATTAATCTAATATAATTTGTTTGATAAATTACATGCACCATTCATTTTATTATCTTAGATAATGAATTAGAGCCAATGGACCCACCCCCGACTTTCTCCTCCCTACGCCTCCAATAGTTACTGGAGACTGGAGAGGATCTCTACTTGCAGCTGGTCATTGTCGTATGTGAAAATAAAAAACAGGCCTGTCATTCTCATTCTCAACGATACCACCCCACCACACTGACCGCACAACTAGTGGTAATGGTGAGGGTGTAGTCGTCATTTCACACATTCCTCCTCTCATTAATAATACCACTAAAAACTACTTTACGTAGACGGCGTCGTCCCAGTGGCTGTTCAACATTCGATGAAATAAAAAACAAAGGATGGAATCGAATTTCAGGCCTGGTCTCACAGTGCTTGGACTAGGAGTAGGAATAAAGAAAACATCCTAAATATGGCATGTGGTTTGTTCAAAAAGAAGATTTATTCTACATTATCTCTGTTCTAGAACTATTCTTTATACTCTCATTGTAAAGATGACTACTTGATTAATCCAATTGCTTTTTATCCCCCCACAAATCAATAGATGAACACCCTTTCCATAAACATGGACAACAAGAAGCATTTTACTCTTTTTACTATCTTTTAGAGGGATTTACGGAAAAATTTCTGCTAGGACAGCCGTTGGATGGAAAAATCTCTTTTTTCTCCTAGCTCGTAGAAGCACAAAAAAGGGTTTGTCAGGTCTCCGCTCCCTAAGCCAGAATGTCAAGGGGGGCCTGTGGGGCCCACTTATTTTAAAAGTATAATATATCTGTATGTTATAGTTGGTACTTGTACAATCTTGTTTTTTCACTCAGAAAAAAAAAAAAGAAAGGATGCTGATAGAAAAATGAATGATGTGGATGACAACGGGAACATATCTTATCAATTATCATGGATTACATGTCCAAAAATGAAATAGTTAAAGCCAATTATTCATATGTACTCACTGGCTGGCCTGACTTGAGCGAGACCCACCTTTACTTAGTCAAACATGTGAACTAGTTCCAACTCTTGTTTGAAAATTGCAATATTGTGTCTCCCATGTGATACTTCATCAATTATGAGACATTAAGAACGCATACTGATAAGTCAGACCTGAGATCCGGATTGTAATGGCGAGTCGGATCTAGTGATTCGATCCAAGCCGAGTGACCCGGTCCAGAGTGATAGGTCAGTCCGTCAGTCCCATTAAGATCCGATTCGATCCGCAGAAGTTCAGGCGCTAGCCCACGGAGAGACCGGGTCAGGGCAGTCACGTTGCTTTGGAAACGGTTCCGCTCCTACCAGGTCCTCTGAGAGATATCTCGTCCAGCGCCAAGGCAGTTCCTCACCTGCCTCGTCCAGCGCGAAGGCAGTTCCTCACCTGCCTCGTCCAGCGCGAAGGCAGTTCGAGGGTTCCAAGGGCGAACGTTGCAGCCCGTCTTAAGGCTGACACTATAAATCAAGAGCCCTACCAGCACATGGGGGCATCTAAGATTTTCCCATTCACTTCGACTCTTGTATTCTTCTCGTTTGTAACCTGAAATCATTGAGGAAGTAAAACATCACAGGCAATCCCTGCCTTTCATCAGTGGACGTAGGTCAATTCGACCGAACCACTATAATCCCTTCTCCCTTCTTTAATTATCGCATTTATTGCATTTATTACCTCGACCGGTGGTGTCCGAAAACCTATTTTTGGCATCATCAGTTTGGCGCCGTCTGTGGGAACGAACAAAAAAGTTCTCATCCTATTTTGAAAATCATGGTGATCAGCACAAGATCCGTAAGACGAGAAGACAATCCCGTCCAAGCTGCAGGTCCGGGTCCTTCAAGGCGCCCAGACTCCCCTACCCAGGGAAACAATGCTCCTCCACCGGGTAACCCTTCTCCGAATACTCTCGCCCCTGCGCCAACTCCCCAGCAGATGTTGGAAACCATGCAACAGCTGTTGGCCCAAAACCAACAAATCTTGCAACTCGTGCTTGCGGGACAAGGAGGAGTTCAGATTGGAGGAGCACTCCAGGGCGCCCATCCCTTGCACGCCCATCTCTCGGGCGCCCAGGGTGGAGCCCCTCTCCCGGGCGCCCGTCTCCCAGGCGCCCAAGAGGGAGCACCTCTCTCGGGCGCCCATCTCCCGGGCGCCCAGGGTGGGGCACCTCTCCCGGGCGCCCCTCTCCCAGGCGCCCAAGAGGGAGCAGCAATACACCAGGGCGCCATACTCTCGGCGCCCATAGAAG
Source organism: Litsea cubeba (assembly GCA_012931725.1). NCBI lineage: Eukaryota > Viridiplantae > Streptophyta > Magnoliopsida > Laurales > Lauraceae > Litsea > Litsea cubeba. The sequence goes on from CM022944.1 coordinate 129,403,514, forward strand.
AGCACCTCACTTGGGCGCCCCTCACCATGGCGCCCAAGGTCGAGGAGCACATTATGGCCCCCATGGCCGAGGAGCACATCATGGCCCCCATGGCCGAGGAGCACATCTGAGTTTCCATGGGCACGAAGTTCCTCCACCCCCTGGTGGAGCCCATGGAGAAGTACCACCTCAACCCTTCCATCAAGACGAGCAGGACTCTCACTTCCAAGAAGGTGGAAGTGAGAATCACTGCATCGAAGATGAAAGTTATTTCCCCGGTCCATCCAGGGAGCTTCACAATCACTGGGAGGAAAAAATCAAAGAGATGCAGGATCAACTGGGCGATGTCTTCAATGCAATGAAGGCCCAGGCACCGGAGACTGTGGATTATCTAGTCGGAGCGAACGGATACACCGTTCAGACCCGATATAGTACGGTATCCACTTCCAAGGAAGTTCAAAATGCCATCCATGGAAACCTTCGACGGAAGGAAGTGATCCGTTGGATCACTTGGAGACATATAAAACCAGGATGCAGCTGCATAACATCCCCGACGAAATTATGTGACAGGGCGTTCCCCTACCACATTGAAAGGCTCCGCTCGGCAATGGTTTGCTAATCTCCCCACTGCATCCATCGCCACCTTTGGAGAACTGAGCAAACCTCGTCTCCCACTTCATTGGAGGACGTAGGCCCCAGAGCCCGCCACTCACCTGCTCAGCATAAAGCAGGATAAAACTGAAAGTCTCAGGAGCTACCTCACTCGTTTTAACGAGGAGGTACTTCAGGTCGAAGAGCCCGATGACAAGGTATCCATGACCGCCATTCCTAGGAGGACTTCGTTCATCAAAGTTTACTCTTTTCAGTACTGAAGCGTCCTCCGAAGAGCTTCCCGGAGGTGCTGGCGAAGGCCCAAAAGTACATTGAACGCTTGAAGACTATTACCAGGGCCAGGCGAGGAGAGTCTCAAAGTCAGTGGACAAGAGGAATAGAGCGGGAAAGGGAGGAAAAGAAAGAAACTATCAACAAGCGAAGCAGGACCGAGAGGGTACCCCGCCAGAGACAGACTCGGTCCTACTCCGCAAAAGATAGGCGAGTGTTTACTCCCCTCAATGCCACCGTTGAACACATCCTGTTCCAAGTACGGGATGATCCTGCAATAAAATGGCCGGGGAAGATGAAGTCCCCTCCTAACCGCAGGAACCCGAACAAGTACTGTCGCTTCCATCGCGACCATGGCCACGACACGGATGACTGCTATGACCTCAAGAGCCAGATCGAGGATCTCATTCAGCATGGTCACTTACGCCGATATGTTGCTGGCAGGGGGCAAGCACTACCTCCACCACCGCCCCAGCATCCAGAGGACCAGCAGCCGATCGGTGAGATCAGGACGATCGCGGGAGGACTAGCGGAGTGTGTGGAGTCACACTCTGCCATGAAAGCTCATGTTAGGAAGGCCAGACATCCAGATGATGAAGCACGCCCGTCCAAGGCGTCCAGGCATGGAGCTACCGACGAAATCATATCCTTCTCGGATAAGGATTTGGAAGGGATCCAGCACCCCCATGATGACCCTCTGGTGCTAACCATGACGGTCGCCAATTTCCGGGTGCGTAGGATCTTGGTGGATAGCGGCAGCTCCGCAGATATTCTTTTCTCAGGAGCTTATGACGAACTGAAGCTGGGCCGAGAAAGGCTTGCAGCCTGTCAAGGCCCTCTTATCGGATTTTCAGGGGAGAAAGTTTATCCCCTAGGGCAATTACTCTACCGGTCACAGCGGGTACAACACCCCGAAGCTCCACTATCATGGTCAACTTCCTTGGTAATAGACTGCCCCTCAGCCTATAATATTATTTTAGGGCGACCAGCTCTTAATGCCTTAAGAGCCGCTCTCTCCACCTACCATCTCATCCTCCGATTCCCAACCCTGAATGGAATCGGGGAAGTAAGAGGGGATCAGGTAGCAGCTAGGGAATTGCTACTGTCTCCTCAATGAGGGCCAAGAAAGCGCAGGAGGCGTTGCAAGTTGAAATCTTGGACCCGAGGGACGACAACCACCATAGAAAGAGGAGAACCAGTTGAAGGCACTCACACCTGTTGTCTTAAACAAGGACCTTCCTGACAGAAGAGTGTACATTGGCTCTTCTCTTCCTGAAGATTTGGTCCGAAATCTGACAAATTTTCTGCGGAATAACAATGGATATCTTCGCGTGGTCACATGCGGATCTCGAAGGCATTAATTCCGATGTCGCCACTCACCACCTCAATGTCGACCCTCGCCACAAGCCTGTTCGACAAAAGCTGAGGGGCGCCTCCACTGCAAGGGCCCAAGCAATGGACATTGAGGTCGGAAAACTAATAGAAAGCGGGGCTGTCAGAGAAGTAACATACCCTGAATGGCTCTCAAATGTTGTGATGGTGACAAAGGCGAATGGAAAGTGGCGTCTATGTGTGGACTTCACCGAGCTTAACAAAGCATGCCCAAAGGACTCCTATCCGTTGCCGAGGATTGATCTCCTCATTGATGCCACAGCAGGACATGAACTCCTCTCCTTTCCTGGATGCCTACTCTGGATACAACCCGATTAACATGCACCCCCCGGATCAGAAAAGACATCGTTCATCACCCCGAGAGGAAACATATGTTACAGGGTTATGCCTTTCGGTTGAAAAATGCGGGCAGCGACCTACCAACGCCTGTGAAACAAATGTTTCACTCCCAGATCGGGCGAAACCATGGAGGTTTATGTGGACGACATGTTAGTAAAGAGCCTTGCCTGCCAAAGATCACATCGACCATCTCCAAGAAACTTTCGACCTTCTCCGCCTCTACCGTATGAAGTTGAATCCGGAGAAGTGTGCCTTTGGCGTTGGATCGGGAAAGTTCTTGGGCTTCATGGTCGACCAAAGGGGAATAGAGGCGAACCCTGATAAAATTAAAGCTATACTGGACATGAAGCCACCCACTTCCATCAAGGAGCTTGCAACGCCTCAATGGAAGAGTTGCAGCACTCAACAGATTTGTTTCCAAATCTGCTGACAATGCTTGCCTTTTTTTCAAACTCCTCCGAAAAGCTTTCGAATGGGGACCCCGAGGCTGAGGAAGCATCCAGAAGCTTAAAGGCTATTTAGCCGCTCCTCCCCTTCTTTCACATGCCACACCAGGCGAGGTTGTTATACTTGTATCTTTCCGCTTCCCCTCAGCAGTCAGCTCGGTTCTCATTAGAAATCACGATGGCGTGCAAAAACCCATCTACTATGTAAGCAGAGCGTACCGGGGGGCAGAGTCCAGGTACTCTGATTTGGAAAGCTGGCGGCTTGCCCTCATCTCAACGGCGAGGCGTCTACGACACTACTTTCAGAAGCCATTCAATTGTCCGTAATAACTGATCAGCCCCTAAAAGGAATAATGTGGAAGCCGGATGTATCCGGGAGACTGGTCAAATGGGCAGTTAGAAACTAGGTGAGTTCGATGTCCAGTACCAGCCGAGATCAGCAATCAAAGCACAGCCCTAGCCGACTTTGTAGATGACTTCACATACGCTGAGGAGAATATGAATGGGTCTAGTTAGTGTGTCACCATCAAGCCCCGGCGCGCAAGAAAATCTGCCACCCACGGAAGATAACCCTAGTGGCACACAGGGCTCTCAGAATCATCCTGATCACGAGACCACGGGCGGCCATGGCACACTGGGCGCCCAAGTTCCCCTAGGCGCCCAAGTTCCCCCAAGCAACCAAGGCCAGCCTTTCTCATGGCGCCCAAGGCCTCTTGGGCGCCCAGACCTCCTCCACCTTGGGCGCCCTAACCCCCTCTACCTTGGGCGCCCAGACCTCCTCCACCTTGGGCGCCCTAACCTCCTCTACCTTGGGCGCCCAGACTCTCCACTGGCGCCTAACCTCCTCACCTTGGCGCCGACCCCTTGGCGCCTAACCCCCTCTACCTTGGGCGCACAGGCCTCCTCCACCAGCAATCAGCCTCCCTCGCCACTTTGGAGACTATATGTTGATGGCTCGGCAACAAATGAAGGAAGTGGGGCTGGCTTCTTTTTAATCAGCCCTGACGGAACGCCAATCAAGTACGCAGTGAAGCTCCACTTCATTGCCTCTAACAATGAAGCAGAATATGAGGCCCTCCTCTCTGGACTGAGATTGGCGATTGAAATGGACGCCAAATTCTTAATCACCTACAGTGATTCAAAATTGGTGGTAAATCAAGGTAAACGGCGAGTTCGAGGCAAAAGAGGCCAGAATGCAAGACTACCTCGCCATGGTAAAGAAATTGATTCCTCATTTCCAAAGCTTCCAGATCTGTCACATCCCTAGAGGGGATAACATGGTTGCAGATGCACTCGCCAAACTCGCCTCGTCACTAGAAGCCTCATCCGCCGAACCAACACTAATTGGGCACCAGTTAGAACCGAGCAAGTTAGATGTAGCAACTCCAAACATCAACTGTGCAACGGATGAATCGAACTGGATGACCCCAATAAGGGCATACCTCCAAGAGGGTACAGAACCGGATGATCCCCTTGAGGCGAAAAAAACTCCGGATGAGAGCTTCCAAGTACATCATATTACAAGATACTCTCTACAAAAAGGGCTATTGCTTACCTTTGCTGCGCTGCCTATCGCCTGAGGATGCTGACTACACCCTTCGTGAAATTCACGAAGGAATCTGCGGAAATCATTCTGGAGGTCGATCCCTGTCCCACAAAGCACTCAGGCAAGGATTCTTTTGGCCCACCATGGTGAAGGACGCCAAAGAATTTGCTAGGAAGTGCGACAAGTGCCAACGCTTCGCCACCGTGCCAAGGCAACCACCAGAGGAGTTGACACCAATTCTGAGCCCATGGCCTTTCTCCAAATGGGGCATTGATATCTTGGGCCCTCTTCCGTTAAGCAGAGGACAATGTAAGTTTGTAGTCATAGCCATTGACTACTTCACAAAATGGGCGGAGGCAGAACCCTTAGCAAAAATAACAGACTCAAAGGTAAAGGACTTCGTCTGGAGAAACCTAGTCTGTCGCTTTGGGATACCTCACGCCATCGTTAGTGACAATGGCAAGCAATTTGATAACAAACTGTTCAACAAGTTCTGCTCTGACCTCCAGATAAAGCAGCCTCATTCTAGTCCGGCACACCCACAAGCAAATGGACAGGCAGAAGTTATGGTGCGAACAGTCCTTCGCAATCTAAAGACGAGACTCGACAGAGCAAAAGGTCTTTGGGTCGACGAGCTCCCAGGGGTATTATGGGCATATAGAACTACACCAAGAACTGCTACCGGGGAAACCCCTTTCTCTCTCGCATTTGGGAGCGAGGCAGTTATCCCTGTCGAGATAGGGGTCCACTCCTTAAGAGTTCATCTACATGACCCCGCTACCAACGACGAAGGACTCCGCATCAACCTCGACTTGATAGAGGAGGCAAGGGAGATGGCTATAGTCCGCAACGCGGAGTACAAGCGGCGCATGGCAAAATACTACAACTCGAGGGTGAAGCCTCGTTCTTTTCAAATGGGAGACTTAGTCCTAAAAAAGGTCATCCTCGCCACTAAGGACTCTCGCGAAGGAAAACTAGGACCAAACTGGGAAGGGCCATACCTCATTACAGAAGTAGTAAGGCCAGGCACCTACAGAATCCAAAATTCTGACGGAAAAGTCTTACTCCATCCATGGAACGCAGAGCACTTGAAGAGGTACTATCAGTAGCATTATTGGGGAATCAGAGTAGTAAATGTACGGGGCCCAAGTTTTGATATTTGTTGACATATTGCAATGAGTAATGAATGAATAAAACATTCTTTATTTTGCGAAAAATGTATTTCTTGAATTTACATTGAAATAGTTAGGCCATCAACTGCCTTTCTAAAAAAAAAAAAAAAAAAAACAAATGCAACAACTAAGGCACCCTGATACACCCTGATACTAATTGCTCTCATCGCTATCTGCACCATCCTCGCCATCGTCCTCCGAATCGTCCTCGTCGGAACTCCCAGTACCATCATCAGGCGCCTCAGTCGGCACGAAGCCTGAGAAATCAATATTTGGAAAGGCAACAGAGATCTTCCCTTGGAGCTCCTCATAGCCGTCAATAAAGGCATCAGCAATACCATCCACTAAGTCCTGCTCAGCCTGAGAAGCTCTTTCATGTGTAGCCCTAATCTCTGTCTCCAAGGCTGCCTCTCTGAGCGAAGCCCTCTCGCGGGCCTTCACAAGCTCAGCCTCGTTGAGCGAAGCCCTCTCGCGGGCCTTCAGAAGCTCACCCTCATTGAGCAAGACCCTCTCACGGGCCTTCGCAAGCTCAGCCTCTACATCCATCGTCCTCTTCTGGGCTGCTAAAAGCTCGGTCTCAAACTGGGTGGCTCTCTTGCAAGCCGCAAGTAAGGTCGACCTGGGAAGCCCTTCCAGCAGCTTCGAGGGCAGAAATCCTTCCTTGAGCAGCAGAGAGCTCCTTCCGCATACTCTCTCTTTCCTGTTTCAGCCGACTGAGAGATTGGGCCCTGGAAAACAAGACGACCGATGCAGTGGAAGCCTGAAACAATAAGAGACAAAGAAAAATGAGAGAGTACGCATAAAATGAAGGTATGGAGAAGGGGAACGGTAAACTTTTACCTGAACCAACCTTCTAGGAATGAATCTATAACCGCCTCTGAGCCCAAAGAATTAACTTGTGCAACCTGAGGACTCGACACAAATCTCCAGAGCCTTTCCCGGATCGTTGATGGATTATCGGGCATGGGACCAGATCGAGCTGATGCCCCCGTTGAAGTTCCCAAAGGTGGAGGACACGAACCAGGGGCAGAATGAGGTGTAACTGGGGAAGAATGATCCCGAGTGACAGGTCGAATAGACGCTACTGGTGGCCTCGCTGAAGAAGTGGGTTGGAGAGAACTCGCCTTGATAGTCAAGGGTGGAGAATTCCCCTTTGAATCGTCTACCCTCGCTATAGAAGGAGGGGTATTTCTCTTAGAAAGGCGAGCTCCAATTGCCTCCCTGCTTACTACTGCAGAAACACAAATGTCATTTTAAAAAAAAAAATGATGGCGTTTGTGGTCAAAGCCAATTAAACTACCTTTTCTCTTGGAATAGGAAGTCCCGGAAGAGGGTCCACCAGCCCTACTATTCTCTTTGGAGAGGAGATCGCAAAAATCTTTATTGGGATAATTTTTTATATCCTGTAGTTTTCGCTCCTGATCCGAAGAAAGCGCGGGGGACTCTGCGGAAAACAAGAAGAAATGAGCATAGGATGCTTTAAAATTAAAATTACAGGAAAACAGGGTCGATGAATACCTAATCTTTTAGCATCAGCCCATCGTACTGGCACCAATGCTTGATCCGTCTCAGAGGCCCACTCTCCGCCAATGAAAAAGAAGCGTGACTTCCAACTATGGCAATTTGAGCGTAGGCCTGTGATCAGCTTGCCGCCCCTTGGGGAAAGATAGTACCATCCCCTGTTAGGGGCTCGAGACTCGGTCAGGTTATAAGCAGCATGGAACTCTACAGGAGAAGCATCCTCTCTGTGTAACTGTCTCCATAATGCTAGAAAGCCAATGAGAATTCTCCACCCATTGGGCACTAACCGCCCCGGCGTTAGTGAAAAATAATGGAGAATGCGGCAAACGGCTGACGACAGGGGGAGTCTCAATCCTGCTTCAAGCATATCCTCGTAGATGGCGATATCACCAGATGAGCCATCACAAGCCGGCTCGTCCGTTTCAGCTCGTCGACACATTACGGTAGGAGGAATGCGATAAAATGCTGCGATCTTGAAAATGTCTTCATCAGTGGTGAATACGCTGTAGATAGTATTCACTTTGGATCCTTCGTCATCGACAACTACCTTCCCTTGATACCTTTTTGGGCGAGGACGCAACTTATCCCGCGCTGTCGAGACCGAGGTGATGCCAAAGCTAGAACAACCCTCGCCCGCAGAATGGCGGGAGGCCCGTCCGACTCTCAATGCAGGGGCGCCCGTAGCCTGGCGGACACCCGACGCCGAGCTCAATACAGCACCTGCGCCGCCCACGCCCACGGCCAGGGCGTCGCCGCCCATGGCAGCACCTGTGCTGTCGCCCGCTGCCAGGCCGTCGCCCTCGCCGCCGCCCGCGAGCAGGGCTGCCCTGTCCGTCACCGCGACAGGTCCTCCGCCCATGACCTCACCGCCCATGGCAGCACCCCTGCCTGCGCCGTCGCCCGCGGCGTCGCCGCCCACCAGGGCGGCCTCGCCGCCTGTCGCCATCATGCCCGCAGCGCCCGCAGCGCCCCGTGGCAGCAGGGCGCCACCACGGCGGCCTCGCCGCCTGTCGCCCATCGTGCCCGCAGCGCCCGCGGCGCCCCGCGGCAGCAGGGCGCCCACCACGGCGGCCTCGCCGCCTGTCGCCATCGTGCCCGCAGCGCCCGCGGCGCCCCGCGACAGCAGGGCGCCCACCACGGCAGCCTCGCCGCCTGTCGCCACCACGATCGCAGCGCCCCGGCCCGTCGGATCCTCGTCGCCCGTGCATGGCGGGGCGACGCCCAGCCGCGCCACACAGGCGGGCGTAGCCACTCCATCGCCGCCCCGCTGCGGCGGGTCGCCCACCGCGGCAGCCACGCCGCCGCCCGTCGGGTCCTCGTCGCCCGCGCACAGTGGGCCGCCCAACGCAGGGGCGCCCATCGCGCCATGTTCGGATCTACTCTCACCACTGCCTCTTTTGCTGCCTGTAGCCATCTTCTCTCCCAATGGTTCTGCAAAAACTAGTTTCTCTTTTGAAGACAACTCTAGGGCTTATTTATAGCTTAGAGTTTCTAAAGAGGAGTGGCCCAAGCCGGAAGGACTCTCCGAGACTCCTATCTACACTAACTAACAAGGTTAGAGAGAAAAAGAAAAGACTTAATAGGGAGATGAGATTGGAATTTTTCCAATGCCCCCTTTCAAAAAATTTTGGGCACGGGGCATTGAGGGGCAAATGATAAGTCAGACCTGAGATCCGGATTGTAATGGCGAGTCGGATCTAGTGATTCGATCCAAGCCCGAGTGACCCGGTCCAGAGTGATAGGTCAGTCCGTCAGTCCCATTAAGATCCGATTCGATCCGCAGAAGTTCAGGCGCTAGCCCACGGAGAGACCGGGTCAGGGCAGTCACGTTGCTTTGGAAACGGTTCCGCTCCTACCAGGTCCTCTGAGAGATATCTCGTCCAGCGCCAAGGCAGTTCCTCACCTGCCTCGTCCAGCGCGAAGGCAGTTCCTCACCTGCCTCGTCCAGCGCGAAGGCAGTTCGAGGGTTCCAAGGGCGAACGTTGCAGCCCGTCTTAAGGCTGACACTATAAATCAAGAGCCCTACCAGCACATGGGGGCATCTAAGATTTTCCCATTCACTTCGACTCTTGTATTCTTCTCGTTTGTAACCTGAAATCATTGAGGAAGTAAAACATCACAGGCAATCCCTGCCTTTCATCAGTGGACGTAGGTCAATTCGACCGAACCACTATAATCCCTTCTCCCTTCTTTAATTATCGCATTTATTGCATTTATTACCTCGACCGGTGGTGTCCGAAAACCTATTTTTGGCATCATCACATACGATCCAATAATATTGTACCACGTGTACAAAAAACGACTACTAGAAGTGCCCAAATAAGATGGGTGTCAATAGAATCCTTAAATGGAAGAAGTGGAACTTCAAAATGGGGGCCTTCAATTGAAAAGTTGAATTGCCTCAAGCTAAATAACCTCTTCGGCTGTAAAAATCACGTTGTTAATTATGCTCTTAATCTTGAGTCTGATCCCCTGTTTCAAATGGAGATACGGTCTCGCTCAACCAAAATTACTTACTCAACAGTGTAAAATCTTATGGGCGAAACAGCATCATCCATTTTGTAGAAACAGGAGATCTGAACTCCTTATTAATCTTACAATGGCACTTACTGCTTGTTATCATTCGAGTAAAATGTGAAGACATGGGATTGAGAGTTTAGACAGTCTCGGATGGTCTGGACTCGAGTGAAGTGCCTATGTTCCAGGCACAATAGTAAATAAACTTCTAATTGATGGGTCTGGAGCCATGTGCACCGTCCACATCCCTCGTTCAAAAAGAAAGACCCCATTTTCAAACCCGCACCGGCCCCGACATGCCTACCCATAGATCTTCTTGCCGGATGATCCACATCATACGAATTCCAATCATCTGTCCTAACACAATTCCCCACTTCTTTCCATAAGTCATCAAAACAGCCAAACACCAAACACCAGTTCCAACTTCCAAGACCTAACCACCTAATTTCGCATGCAAAAAGTGAAGAAAGGAATTTCCATCTTCTCTCAAGATTTTACTTGGAAGAGGAATAGCAGCATCCGATTCCATCCCCTTCATTTATGATGAAATTGCCACTTCAATTACCTTTTGAACGTGTGCACCTCCTTTTACGTGTTTCCATGGGTTACTCGTGTCTAGAAACGTTAACAGGAACGAAAACAGGGAAGCTGCCTTTTCTTTTCTACTTTCTACCGGTCGTTGGGACACATATGAGAGTACACACGGGCTCTTCGTGTCTCTGCAGCTTGCTTTTGAAATCTCTGAAGAATAAGAATCCGAAGAATAGCTGTGTAAAAGGAATTCAAGCAAATGGGTAGTGGAAGAAAAAGTGTAATAATAAGCATGAGCTGTGATCCTAAGTACATCCATTGATATATATATATATATATCAAATTTCAAGTCAATCTAATAATTTTAATTGTTCTTCAATCCGTGGCTCTCAAGTTAAATAATTATAATATTAAAGAATTCACACTCGATCCAACAGTCTAAAACATTTGGATTGGTGCAAACCCCATGCCAACGTGATATGTGAATAAAGAGGTTCTATTGCATTCTACATGTGGATTTTTTTCTTCTTTTGGTAAATATACTACATTTGATCTATAAACTTAAACTTGATCTACAAACTCAGGGCTCAAGTTGACATTTTTCTATCATAATTGATAGATAATCTGGGCTCAATTAAGTTGAGTTTATAGTTGTCATTTGAGCTATGAAACTGGAATAAACTCAATTGAATGGGCCCAAATCCGATTATAATCCACAATTCAGGTTGATACTAATAATTTGAGTTGACGTTTTCGACCTAGGTAATAAAGAAGTTAGGCTTAAGTTGAGCCTGTACACGTTATATACAGTGGTCATGCCAAACATAACTTGACCTATTGTTGCCCTTAGTTTAGGCAAGTTCAAAAATCTTGGGCTTTCTAGCATACCTTGGTAATTTTGTGCCTCAAGGAAATTTGTTTACCCCAAAAGAGCTCCGACCACATCCTCCCTCCGAAGGACTCTATGAAAGTCAGTTAAAGACTTCTTTTTTTCTTTTTCAGAGAATTTTGGGCATTTAAATAAATCATATTTTCCAGCATCATAAAATCCTCGCATTACACAAACTTAGCCTTAATCACTATTATATAAATTCAAGGAATTAAAAGAAAATGAATTGAAGAGAATAATGAAGATTTTAAATGAAATAGTAATAATAAGTGCATGTCATAATTTGAAGGTATGACATAATTAACACAATTTAAATCACATATTTAAGATTCTGATAGTTGAGAAACAACTGATTTTTCAGTTGGTTGGAAACCCCGCCTCCTGTTCAAATCATCAAGTATTGGTCTTTAAGTCTCTCTCTTCTTTCCATGGGTGTATCCTCTATCTTTATCTAATAAAATGGGTGCTAGTCCAATAACCAAAGCAGTGGCATCAAAATAATGCAAACTAGCAAATAAAACTACCCATCACACACCATAAGAAGACAGGTACAATATTTTACGTGGAAACTCTATCATGGAGAAAAACCACCATATAAAATAAAACACCATTAAGCGATTACAAGATATACTCACAGCTCCCTTTCCTGGTCATTCCGTTGACCTAAGGACTGTAGTTGTTCTTATACAACTTCTCATGTTGCCACGACTTTCCCACCGTGCACCGCTCTCTGTACTTGATCCAGCAATACCTTGTGAACCAAGATGATCAAACATTCTACGAGAATGTAGAAGCAGCAAACTTTCTAGGCCAACACAAACTCTCAACAATGGCTCTTGAGAACAAGAAATCTCTCTTAGGATTTTCTCACCTCAAAACAAAGAGATAACTTCTCATCTTGCTTAGGATTAAGAGAAACACCTTTTAAATAGTTTAAAACTCGTGCCTTAGAGTTAGAGCACAATAAGGACTAAAAGTGGAAACACCAATTGGAAAAGGAAACTAGTTCACGTAACCCAATCTGAAAAATTCCTGAAATCCAATCGATCGGGTATGGTGTCCGATCAATCAGGTAAGCCCGGCTCCCGAATAATCTCATATCAACATGTTAACTGAGAGCACTGCCACATCCGATCTGTTTTTCTTCTCTTCTTCACTTTAGATTTTTCGATGACACAACCATAGTCCACTCTAAAATAAATATAAAAAAAAATACAACTCAATTGATGTAGAATTTTGTCCAACTTATGAATTAACTAACACATAAAAACCCAAACATCCTCACCATCCAGAGACCCGCCACCTATTTATCACAGGGAAACCATATATAAGAATCTGGGATCTCCATCATAGATTTCACATTGAGATAACTTGGATGGTTCACAATGAATCCCATTCCCTCCGATCCATGAGTATATACTTAAATCTCAGTTCAGTAAGAATCGATCCCGCTGTCAATTGACTCATGACACTGCTCGTCATTGTGTTGAAGGATCCACTCTTGTTAAAGTAAGGACTCAAACTCACCCATTCAAGATTATCTCTACGTGGGCCGTATAATGGAGTTGCAGCTGCATTCGTACTCACCAATCAGCGATTCTGCCCCCCTTGAAAAGCTCCACTGATGGAGATGATAAGACAATCTGAGAAAAATCAGTGATTGAAATACCATACTCCCCATGTCTTAATTGATGGGATTCTACGTTCAGATCTTCCCCCCACCCATCCCTACCCCCACCCCCACCCCCACCTTGTTGGTGTCCCCATTAGGCACCAAGTAGACGTCTCATGTTGACTCGCATCCGAACACGTGCATAAAAAAATAGAAATAAATCTGGGCCGTTGGTTCTCATAGATGGCCCTAGGTCCACTACTTGCTGAAAGGAGTCTTCCATCTTTCAAATGCTACAAAACGAAGAAAACTCGCGCCAGTACGTACACTCACCACGCACAGATCCTCCCTTTCGTAGAAATGAACCAGAAACGAATCCATGCTCTCTTCTTCTTTCTCCTCCTCCTCTTCCCTCTCTCCACTCCTCTCACTCAGGACGCCGGAATCTTACTTAAGGCCAAATCCGACCACCTTTCCGACCCCACCAACGCCCTCGCCGACTGGATCCCTCCGCCCGCCTCCCCCTGCAACTGGACGGGCATCACGTGCGACCCTCTCACGCGTGCAGTCATCTCCATCGACCTCTCCTCGAAACATCTCCATGGAAACTTCGGCTTTCCATCCACTCTCTGCAAAATCCCAACCCTCCAAAACCTCTCCCTAGCAGACAACTTGCTCCAAGGCACCATCTCATCCTCATCTCTCTCCCTCTGCTCCCATCTCTTCTCTCTCAATCTCTCCCTCAACATCTTTGTGGGGCCCATCCCCCAACCTCCTCTCCCTCTCTTCCCTAACATGCTCGTCCTCGACCTCTCTCAGAATAACCTCTCGAGCCCCATCCCTCACTCTCTCACTCTTTTCCCCAAACTGCAAACTCTGTCCCTTTTTGGAAACTTTCTCAACGGAACGATCCCGGACTATCTTGTGAATCTCACGGATCTAGTTGAGTTCAATCTCGCCCTCAACAGCTTCGACGAAGGTCCGCTGCCGGCCGAGATCGGAAACCTGGTCAAGCTCGAGAACCTATGGCTCCCTCACTCCAATCTCGTCGGAGAGATCCCGCCGTCGGTTGGAAGGCTGGTCAATCTCAAAAACCTCGATCTATCCGACAATCAGCTGTCTGGATCGATACCTGACTCGATCGGAGGATTGAAGAGCGTCGAACAGTTCGAGCTGTACCGAAATCGGCTTTCCGGCCAGTTGCCGGAGAGTTTAGGGAATTTGAGCTCGTTGATCCGGTTCGATGCGTCGCAGAACGGCCTTACTGGAAAATTGCCTGAGAAGTTTGCTGGATTGGGATTGATTTCTCTCCGGCTTAATGATAACCGGCTTTCTGGTGAGATTCCGGCGAGTCTGGCGTTGAATCCGAATCTTTCTGACCTTTCTCTGTTCAATAACAGCTTTTCAGGAAGGATTCCGGCTGATCTGGGCCGGAATTCTGATCTGGTTGTGGTTGATGTGTCGGATAATGGTTTGGAAGGAGAATTTCCAGAATTCCTCTGTAACAAGAAGGCGCTGACGGAGATTGTGGCTTTCAACAATCGTTTTGAAGGAGGATTTCCTGGCGCATATGGCGATTGCGAGAGCCTCACGCACGTTAGAGTTTCCAAGGCGGGATTGAGTGGAGAGATTTCTGATCGGATCTGGAGCCTCCCTAATGTGTCTTTCTTTGAAATTTCTGATAACAGATTTTCCGGTGAGATTTCTCCATTGATTTCCGGTGCTCGGAATCTGACACAGTTCCTCATTTCCGGTAACAATTTCTCCGGAGAACTTCCATCGGAAATTTGCGAATTGCAGGATCTTTCGGTGATGGATGCCAGTAGGAATCAATTCTCCGGCGGACTTCCGTCGTGCCTGACTCGGATTTCGAAGCTCCAGAAACTCGAACTTCAAGAGAATGACTTTTCCGGCGAGATCCCGAGCAATGTCAGCTCGTGGAGGTATTTAACGGAGCTGAATCTTGCGAACAACAGGATCTCCGGCGAGATCCCGGCCGATCTAGGGAGTCTGCCGGTGCTGACGTATCTCGATCTCTCGGAAAATCATCTTTCCGGCGAGATACCGGAATCTCTATCGAAGATGAAGCTGAACAGCTTCAATCTCTCCGGCAACGATCTCGCCGGAGAAATCCCCGCCGGATTCGAATACAGCTTCTTCATCTCGAGTCTGGCCGGAAATCCGAACCTCTGCAGCAACACGCTCACGCCGTACATACCTCCCTGCCGCCAGAAAACCGCCAAACCGCATACGAGATCCACCAAAACCACCTGGATCGTGTCAGCGGTTTTGCTGATGCTGGCTCTGGTTTTGGTCTCGGCGTTTTTCTGGTACCACATGAAGAAAAGCAAGAGCTCGAAGATGGCGAAGATGCGATGGAAGCTGACGTCATTCCAACGGCTGGGGTTCAAGGAGGAGGAGATATTTGACTTTTTGACCGAGGAGAATCGGGTCGGGATCGGGTCGACCGGGCAGGTTTATCGGGCGAGGCTGAAGGGTGGGCAGAGCGTGGCGGTGAAGAAGCTGTGGGGGTCGGGTCCGGTGGGGCCGGCGGCGGAGGCCGGATTCAGAGCGGAGGTGGAGACGCTGGCGCGAGTACGGCACGGGAATATAGTGAAGCTGCTGATGTGCTGCGCGGCGGAGGAATTCAGATTGCTGGTGCTAGAGTACATGGAGAATGGGAGCTTGGGGGAGGTGCTTCATGGAGAGAAGGGAGGGGTGGTGCTGGATTGGGAGAGGAGGCGGAGGATCGCGGTGGGGGCGGCGCAGGGGCTGGCATACCTGCACCACGACTGCGTGCCGGCCATTGTTCACAGGGATGTGAAGTCGAACAACATCTTGCTGGATGGTGAGTTCTGCGCCAAGGTGGCTGACTTTGGGCTGGCCAGGGTGTTGGGGAAGGATGGAGAGGATCGAGTCATGTCACATGTGGCTGGATCCTATGGCTACATTGCTCCTGGTGAGTTTGTTTACTTTACTTGAGCTCTACTTCATCGAAAGGTGAATTCAGTTTATATAACCCATTATCATGGTAACTAACAAAAACTATAAACTCTATTGTGAAATGAAATAGGTAAATATGTTACATCCAAATTTAAGGTTCAATGCATTTGAGATTCTCCAAACTGAGAAATGTTGTTTTTATTTAATGATGATGCAGAGTATGCTTACACACTGAAAGTGAATGAGAAGAGTGATGTGTACAGCTTTGGAGTGGTTCTGCTTGAGCTTGTCACAGGCAAAAGGCCTACTGATACTTCCTTTGGGGAAAACAAGGATCTAGTGAAATGGGTGACGGACGCAGTGTCTTCCTGCCAAGAAGAGAGTGGTGAAGACCAAGATCTAAGCCATATATTGGACTCTAGGCTTTCTCCATCTTCTCATGACTATATAGAAATGGAGAAAGTCTTGAATGTTGCTCTTCTCTGCACTGCTGCCTTCCCCATGAACCGGCCATCCATGCGGAGGGTTGTTGAGTTGCTTCAGGATCGCCGAGACCTCAGTTGCTTGGCAGCCATTAGCAGAAACAATAGAGAAAACAGGTGATTGAAATGCTTCATGATTGCGATCGAGATCATTTACCCCAAATGTAGCTTGATGTTTATTTTTATTTTCTTTTTTATGCTTGTGGCAAACTCTTTTAAGTTGAGGGCATGCCCAATCAAAGATTGTTTTTTTGTTAGTTAGAAAGAGGAAAAGAGGAAGTGGGAGAAGATAGGGAGTTTATGTCCAGTCAGGGTCGATGGCAACCCTCACTTGTTACAGCAAGGGTCGTTGTCGACCCTCAATATAGAAAATTAAGGTCGACGTCAACTATAAAAAAAAAGCAAAAAGTTGGTTTTTCTATTTGGTGTGAGTTAGGCTAAAATTTCATGTTTGGTGCTCTAACCACATAAAGTTAATTTTTTGGTAAAATCCTTTAAAATTTACATGCATCTAGTTCTACGGCATCTTATTATCTGTTGTTTGCCTTTTGAATTGCTCTAATAGCCATCATCAACATCAACTTCTGAGCTATATCTAATAAGAAAAAATGTGCATAAATGAACAAAAACATGTTGTTTGTTTGGCTGCCCGTTGAGCTAGAGTATTGCGATTTTAAACTCTATGGTCGGCTACCTTTTTAGGGTTTTCCTCTTGCATGGGTAAAAGAATGAAGGCTTTAGCTTCTATCCTCCATAAAAACCTCATATGAAAAGTCGAAGATGGTTGTTCGGCTGCAATTTGGACTGATAACTACTATTCAACAGTCGTATTAGTGATTTCTTTTCCAACATTTCTTTAAACCCAGATGATCGTGTAAATGCTTATATTTCTAAGGGATCATGAATTCATCCTCTCTTTAACTTGGAAGTCCATATATTTTTTAAAGGATTGTTGTAGGAAACCCCCTATCCTATCTTCCTCTTCGGATCAACTCTACTGGATTGCTACTGTGTGGGGAGATTTCCAGAACCACAGGATTAAGTTAATCGCAGCCATCAGATGAGGCTAAGCATTTTCACGTGCCGTCCGCGTGCCATCCACGTGGCATCAATCTCACCCCGGCTACCAGGACAGAGGCCCCTGCCGAAGTCAAGCATCTCCGGGCCACTATCGCCGAACTGGTCCACCCCGGGTGCCATCTCGGCAGCAAGCTTCACCTCGGTTGAGCCACCCCGGGTGCCATCTCGGCAGCGAACTCCACCTCGGTTGAAGAAGCCGAAGCAAGAGAGAACCTTCACTTGCGCCCCTCATCCCCCACGTCATCAGGCACGTGGAGGGATAGGGGCACGAGCTAGTGAGACAGACGCGACATCCAACCGCCCACAATCTTCGCCAGATCCCTGACAGGGCGGCATCCAGCGGCTGAAGCCACATCAGGGCAGGGCCCGAGGGCAGATCCGCTGGTACCCCTACCGCCAAAGGCGCCCAACACGACCTGGCCCAACAAGACATGCATTAAATGAGATGTGGGCTGACCCGACGGGCATTTAATGCATAGTGGGCTGGATTGGACCGCAATTAATGCAATGTGGGCTGATCGTGACTTCCCAGTCGAATCACGGGACCCACACCACAATATCTCCCAAAGATACGTTCCAAACTCTATAAATAGAGGCTCAAACCACCATCTAAGGTACGCCATTCTTCATACACAGAGCCCTTACTCTGCCTCTCTTCTTCCTCTCCTTCCATTGTTCCAGTTCCCACACTGACTTTGGCATCGGAGAGCCTTGCGCCGCCCAGGCCAGGGTCCTCTGACCGTTTGCTATTCTCTTTCAGGCTTTCGGACGGCATCCAGACATTCCCAATCATCATCATCTTCTCGGATAAGTCCTGTAAGGCACCCTCCTTATTGTGGGTCATTATTTTCTGCACCTACAATTGGCGCCGTCTGTGGGAAAGTAATATCCCAACCTCTCAAAACCTTCCCAACCTTCTCCAAATCTTTTCAAACAACCTTCTAAACCTCAAATCTTTCAGAAGTCATGCCACCGAAAACTAAGAAAGGCGGAGAATCCTCAAGACCAGTTCTCGAGATGCTACCACCGTCAACGGACCTCCCTCC
Organism: Litsea cubeba; assembly: GCA_012931725.1. Lineage (NCBI taxonomy): Eukaryota > Viridiplantae > Streptophyta > Magnoliopsida > Laurales > Lauraceae > Litsea > Litsea cubeba. Next base: position 129,421,891 of record CM022944.1, read on the forward strand.
TCAGGGAAGATCCCGAACGGTCCAAGGCACATCCGCAGGCGAGGGCCGCCTGGGCTCCCAACTCTTTGTCGAGATCCCCTTTCAAGAGGGAGTCGAGGCCTCGCTCTCAGCGGACGAAACCGTGCCACCCCGACGCGACAAGCACCGGCGCGAACGTCTTCGGAAGGACAAAGCCGTGGCCGTAGGAGAGACGCGCCACGTTCGACCTCCAGCCGCTGGAGGGGACGTCGCAGCCCAAGACGCTCTTCTCCAGAGGCAGGAACAGTTAGTCCGAGAGCTCCAGCAACTCCAACAGCAGCTGAAGGCAGCGCGAACTGCCTCCCTGAGGGAAGTCTCTGAGCCTCAAGGGAAAAAGAAGGACGCCCCCAGCAGGGCAGCCCAGCCTCCCCGCGGAGACCTCAGGAATCATCTGGACCAGAAACGGAGCCAGATTCGTGACGAAGGCTCGAGCAACAGCCGGAGTCACCATAGTCGCGATGGCCGAACTCATAGCCATCGTAGCCCGAGCCATCCCAAGCGAAAGCACCGAGCTCAGACTCCGGAGAAGGACGACGAGCAAGAGCAATTTGACAAACGTGTCAGATTGGTTCTCCAGCACAACTTGGACATGCGGGACCAGAAGCAGATCTGTGGTCACATTGATCTAGGGGGCTCTCCCTTCACAAAAGAGATCGAGCGCACCCCCTTGCCCAGGAAGTTCTCCGTCCCGCGGTTCGTCCCCTATGACGGACTGTCCGACCCATCCGCACACCTCCGACACTTCTCCCAGAAGATGTCCATCTGGGGAAACGAGGGTCACCTAAACTGCAAAATCTTCTCCTCCAGTTTGGGTGACCTCCCCCTGAAGTGGTTCTGCTCTCTCCCGGAGCAGTCGGTCTCCAGTTGGAAGGAGCTCCAGCTCTCCTTCCTGAAGAAGTTCCAGGCCTACACCGTCGTCCCCAAGAAGGAAGGGGACCTCATCGCCCTGAGAATGAAACAGGGCGAGACTCTCGCCAAGTTCACCCACCGATTCTGGGCGGTCTACAGCCAGATCGAGGGCGCAAGGGAGGGGATAGCCATCTACGCCTTCCAGCATGCCCTGATCCCCGGCATCGACTTGCGAAAGGACTTGGCCGGGGACACCCCAGAGTCCATGTCAGAATTGATGTCCCGGGTGAAGCGCTTCATCGCCCGGGAGGAGGACGAGATCCGAGCTAAGGATCAGGACGGGCACCCAGAGCCCGAACAAAAGAATGGCCAGCCTCGGCAAAGAGGCGGGAGGCCCTCCCAGAAGCAGGAGCCCGAGCAGGCCTGGGTCTCCAGTTCGGCGAAGCCTTCGTCGTCCAGGTCTGGAGGCACCTGGAAGCCCAGACCTCCCTCCAGCGCCAGTCAGAGCGTCAACGTCGTCTTCAAGGAGCCGATCTACCGCATCCTGACCAAGATCAGGTCAGAGCCGTTCTTCAAGTACCCTCCGCCCATGCTGAATGAGCCCACCTCAGGCGCCCGAAGCAAGCTCTACTGCTCCTTCCATAGGGGCAACGGGCACAGGACCGAAGACTGCAACTCTCTGCAGTGGTATCTGGAGAAGCTGGCCGAAGAGGGCCACATTCCAGAGTTCGTTGAGGCAGGAGATGCCGGCGGCAGCGAGGGCCGAGTTCACCAGAGCGCAGCACAGGTTCCAGACAGTGAGGATTCGGAGAAGATCATTACGTGATCCATCTGGCGTCCTCTGTATCCATCTGTATCCCGAGAAATTCAATTTCTAAAAGATGTAATGAATCTCTGAATCAATGGAAATAGCTTTCGCCCCGTCATCAATCTGTCATCTCTCTTTGATCGACTTCGGCTACAAGGGTCTACCGCCCTGGAAAAGGCCTCGAGCCCAAACTCGGTCGTTTCCTAAAGCTCCGGGTCCTGGACCCTGGAGAAGGCCTCGAGTTCGGACGCTCGGCCGGATTCCTAAAGTTCGGGTTTTTACGCCCCTCAAGGATCATTGCCGAGCTCACGCTTCCACAGCCGGAATGACGACTCCACTTCGGCACAAGCAGCTCGTCTCGGCCGAAGCCAGCCATTTCGGTTAAGGGCAATCTGTCACCTCTGGTCGACTCCGGCAGCATAGGCTCTACGCCCTGGAAATGGCCTGGAGTTCCTACACTCAGCCTTTCCTAAAGCCCCCGTGTCCTGGACACACTTTGGGTACATACGCCCTGGAAATGGCCTGGAGTTCTTACACTCGGCCTTTCCTAAAGCCCCGTGTCTTGGACACAATCAAGGCTCTACGCCCTGGAAATGGCTTGGAGTTCTTACACTCAGCCTTTCCTAAAGCCCCGTGTCTTGGACACAATCAAGGCTCTACGCCCTGGAAATGGCTTGGAGTTCTTACACTCAGCCTTTCCTAAAGCCCCGTGTCTTGGACACAATCAAGGCTCTACGCCCTGGAAATGGCTTGGAGTTCTTACACTCAGCCTTTCCTAAAGCCCCGTGTCTTGGACACAATCAAGGCTCTACGCCCTGAAAATGGCCTGGAGTTCCTACACTCAGCCTTTCCTAAAGCCCCCGTGTCCTGGACACACTTTGGGTACATACGCCCTGGAAATGGCCTCGAGTTCCTACACTCAGCCTTTCCTAAAGTCCCCGTGTTTAGAACACACTCAAGGGATAACAGCCCTGGAAAAGGCCTCGAGTTCGGACACTCGGCCAATTCCTAAACTCAGGGTTTCATCCCACTCTACAAGGGTCTACCGCCCTGGGAATGGTCTGGAGTCCATACACTCAGCCGTTTACTAAAGTCCGGGTTTATAAACCCCTCACACCCTGGCGCAAGGCAGTTCGGCCAAGGTCAGCCATTTCGGCCAAGGTCAGATTCCTGAAATCCGGGTTCATACACCCCACAGGAGGCCATAGCCGCACTCACTCTCGCCTCGCCGAGTCCAGCGGAACGATGGATCTACCCCGGCGCAAGGCAATTCGGCCAAGAAAGACAAATAAAGAGGAGCCCGGCTACTGTGGCTTCGGCGACTCCACTAAGTCGATCACCGAATCTGCTGGACCAGTGGATTCGGCCGAAACGGCGACCTCGCTGGGAGCGTCGCTGGCAGGAGATTCTTCGACCAGAGCCTCATTTGCCCCAGGGGTAGAAGAGGCCTCACCCTGAGGCACGGCAGAAGCATCACTGGCAACCGGGGCACCGCTCAAGACCGGGGCAGCTGGAGCATCTTCCGGAGCATGAACCACTGCAGGAGTTCCAACTGGGGCATTTTCGGCTGCAGGAGCGGAGCCCGGCTCAGGAGCCCCGCACGTCTCAGTGCGGCCAGGCATCCTTCCTCGAACAGGACGGCGGACCGGGCCTCGGCCTAAAGAGAGCCCTTTTCCTTCTCCAGCTCGGCGTTCGCCGTCTTCAACCTTTCCGTTTCGGCTCGTCCAGCCAGCACTTCCCCACGCAGCCTCATCCCCTCAGCAGTAGATTCAGCCTTCAATCTGGCCAGCTCAGACTCCAGTTCGGCGGTCTTCTTGTTCCTCGCCCAGACCTCGCCTTCGACGTAAGCTCGGCGGCATCAGCCAGAGCCGATGCCAGCCGAGCAGCCTCTTCAGCGCTGGCCCTCTTCATCCCCTCCATTCCTTTCCGCGAATCTTCCAGCTCCCTCTTCAGCTTGTCCCTCTCAGACTCCAGCTGAGTAACCCGCGTCGCGTTCTTATCGCTCCTTCCCACCACGGTCAGGAGCCCTGCACGTTCTGCAAAAGGAAACAGAAGGTAAGGTTCGACCAAGACACTTGAAGAATGAAGAAAAGCGTTGCAAACACTTACCAGAAGATCAGCCTGGATCGCCGAGACCATCTCGTGCGTCTCCATGTCTCTTGGCAGAGCACAGACCTTGGCGAAAGCTCCGATCACCTCGGCATTCCCCAACAGCCGGTCCTCGACTTTCAGAGGCTCACCGGGCTGTCTTCATCCTCGGCCTCCATGGCGCTGGGGCACTCCGGGGTCCGGAGGCCGATCCAGACCCTTGCCCCACCGAGATCGTCAGCTCGCGGGTCGCTCCACCGGTCGGCTTGCTGACCTGCGCGCTCTTCTCAATAGGAGTCTTGGCTCCGGGGGCCCGCCCAGGGGCCTCATTCTTCGGAGGCTGTTCAGCCCCCGAGTCCGTCTCCCCAGCCTTGGACTTCTTTCTAGGCGGGGACCCCTCCCTCGGGCGCTCCGACGAAGCGTCGCCGCACTCCCGCACTCGGAGCAGGAGCAGAAGCAGGAGCAGGAGGAGCAAAAGCAGGAGCAGGAGCAGAAGCTGAAGTAGCGCCAGCACCTCCCGAGCTCGAGGCAGCGCGGGTGCTGGCAGAAGATGGCGTCGCAGACTAAGAAGACCCCCGCCTAAACTTGGCCGCTAGGTTCGACGGTTCCGAACTTGAAGTAGACGACTCGGAACCGGATGCAGCTCGACTCGCAACTGGATCGTTCACAGGGATCCCGGCAGACACCGCAATCAGTGAAGAGGCGACGCGTGTAGCCGTCGACTCGCTTCCCACTACAGGCAATACAGAGCATTTATGGCTTCAGAGCAGTTGAAGCGACACCAGACGACGATCGCCACATCCCCGGACAGATTCTTCTAGCTTTCAACCCCTAAAGGCTAGCACACTTTAGAGGTCAAAAGCTAGGGGGCAATTGTGTGGGGAGATTTCCAGAATCACAGGATTAAGTTAATCGCAGCCATCAGATGAGGCTAAGCATTTTCACGTGCCGTCCGCGTGCCATCCACGTGGCATCAATCTCACCCCGGCTACCAGGACAGAGGCCCCTGCCGAAGTCAAGCATCTCCGGGCCACTATCGCCGAACTGGTCCACCCCGGGTGCCATCTCGGCAGCAAGCTTCACCTCGGTTGAGCCACCCCGAGTGCCATCTCGGCAGCGAACTCCACCTCGGTTGAAGAAGCCGAAGCAAGAGAGAACCTTCACTTGCGCCCCTCATCCCCCACGTCATCAGGCACGTGGAGGGATAGGGGCACGAGCTAGTGAGACAGACGCGACATCCAACCGCCCACAATCTTCGCCAGATCCCTGACAGGGCGGCATCCAGCGGCTGAAGCCACATCAGGGCAGGGCCCGAGGGCAGATCCGCTGGTACCCCTACCGCCAAAGGCGCCCAACACGACCTGGCCCAACAAGACATGCATTAAATGAGATGTGGGCTGACCCGACGGGCATTTAATGCATAGTGGGCTGGATTGGACCGCAATTAATGCAATGTGGGCTGATCGTGACTTCCCAGTCGAATCACGGGACCCACACCACAATATCTCCCAAAGATACGTTCCAAACTCTATAAATAGAGGCTCAAACCACCATCTAAGGTACGCCATTCTTCATACACAGAGCCCTTACTCTGCCTCTCTTCTTCCTCTCCTTCCATTGTTCCAGTTCCCACACTGACTTTGGCATCGGAGAGCCTTGCGCCGCCCAGGCCAGGGTCCTCTGACCGTTTGCTATTCTCTTTCAGGCTTTCGGACGGCATCCAGACATTCCCAATCATCATCATCTTCTCGGATAAGTCCTGTAAGGCACCCTCCTTATTGTGGGTCATTATTTTCTGCACCTACAGCTACCAACTCCGGCTTGCTTCCACTCAAGCCTGCTTGGGATGCCATCAGATCAAGAGGTCTGTATCAGTCTTGGGCCCCTTCTAGTTTGGAGCTCTCTAATGCTGCCAAAAATCTCTGGCTTCCGTTAGAAATTCTTCCATAGAAGGCTCCCCACTTCTGATTGGGCTAATATGAGATGAGTTAGTCTTGCATTTGCCTGCCCACTGTGCATGAAAAACTCAGACAACAACCCCACTTTATTTTTCAATGCTCTATTGCCATTAACATTTAGAAGCTCGTTCTTTCTATGGGTCGTTTGAACCTCCCTCACAACCCTCCAGCTCTAAGTCTATGGACCAACCTATCTCATGGAGCAAATGCTCAACCATGAAAGGCATTAGAACTATTTTCCTTTCCACTTTTTTCCATCCGGAAGGCAAGATGCAAACAATTTTTCTCCAATATTAAACTGACTCCCACACAAATCCGTAATTCTGTCATGGCGAACATATCCTTCTCTCTCAAGAAGATGAAGGGACCCTTGTCACGCCCAGAGCCAGAGATTTCACACATCCCGAGGCACGACACACGCCCGCGTGGAAATTCGAGTCAAACTCATTGACTCTTGGTCCCCACGTACGGAATTTACCCACAGAGTATCACGTGTGAGGTTTAAAATTTCATATACCTATATAAATCTTTGTCAAATAGATATCTAATATCATAACACTCAATCATCAAGATATAGAGCATAAGGTTTATGAGCATAGATTTAATTTCAAGTTCAAGTTCAAGAGATAAAGAGAGAAGAAGTAAGTTAGTTAAGTTTACAATCCCAAAAGCTAACAATTTCATGAAAACTACTACAAAAGATGTGGCAATCCAAGCCACGGTCAATGGGTCATTTAAACGTCTATCTCATCGTGTAGATATCTAAAAGACATCATCAGGAGTCCATTCTGCTACGTTATGGAGAGATTCCTCTTCCTCAAGGATCTCCGGGGCAATGGCGTCGATGTATTCACCTGTAACGCCAAGTGTAGCACCATTAGACTAAGCTAAGCAAGACAAACATATACAGTCCATATAATATTTATCAAATGAATAGTCAGACATATAAAAATCATAAGAGATCAAGGAATGATCACTAGGCATATCAGTGCATGAATTAGCATGAAACATACGAGTCACAAATAATAGATATACACATTAACAGAACTAATTGGCACATCCACATAAGCTATATTCTTTCAAGTTAATCATGTAACATGAAAATAAAATGAGAGCAAAACAGGACAGAACAGGGCGGTGCTACTAGGAGACAGAGGTACCCAGAATTCTCCATCGTAGACTTAGGGTGCCGGTCAACCCTCAGAATAATTTTCCATCTGCAGAGGGCCAAAAGTATTTACTAAACCCACACATAGCCGGGTTCGACTTAGATAGGGTCGAAGCTAAGTAGTGTCAACTCATAGAGTGCAAGGTTTAATTAACAGATCAGGTACAGAACAGTGTTAATCAAATACAGGACAGATGCAGGACATATACAGGACAGGTCATATAAATAACAAAAATCAGAACTCACTAAGATATACTGAACAAAGGCAGAAATAAATATAATATAACAGATGTGTAACAGAAAATACATAACTGAACAGAAGCATGATCAAGTCATACTAGAATACTAGAAACGTAATGCAATGCATGTACACATAGATCATATACGGAGTCAAGATGTAATTCAAGCCAAGCCTATGGTCTTGGGAACACTCGTGGTCTTCACCGTCCAACTCGGGGTAGTACTAAGGATTTCAGCATTATTGGGCTACAAAGAACCCCTTGGCGTTACATAATTAGGATGCCAAATTCCTTAATATAACACATTCGGTTCGGTACAATTCGAAGAACACAATGTCCCTTGTAGGTATGGTTGTTCAATCCATATCCACAATTAAACAAACCCATTGGTCATGATAAAGTTCAGGGTGCACATCCTACAGGTCCATCTATCAGGCCAATCAACTAGAACAAGCTACAGTTCAATATCTATTTTATGGAAACATCAATTTGTCACAATTATGTAAAATCCAATATTTATCCTTTTCTAAGATTCAAATCAAATAAATTTACTTTTTGTTGGGTTCTACACATCATGAGCTTTCCAACGGTATGTGGATCTCCAAAAATGGACATACGGTTAAAAAGTAATGGTCGTTGGAAATCTGTATACTGCGGGCATCAGGTTCGCTCGAGCATCCAGATGGTCGCTCGAGCGGACCCTAAATAGAGAGCTGTCAACTCGACCGGACCAAAGTTCGCTCGAGCGGACTCTCCCAGAGAGCCCTTCGCTCGAGCGTGCACTCACGGTCGCTCTAGCGAACTATCAAATCTCTGTGTCCGAAAAGCTGAACTATTATGTTTTCTTTCAGACCATCCAGGGTCTTCTATCAGGTTTCAAACCACATCAAAATGGTAACATTGAGCTTCCAAGTGCTCACAAAAACATCATTCAATCCCATTACATAAACAAGGAAAATCATCCATTTATTTCATCAAAAGAAGTACCAAAAATCCATTTTTTGAGCAAGAGATGGGTATCTAATCAAGATTGATCATATTCATGAATCAAATAAGGAAGCATGCATACAAATATATAAGTTTAACTTGCCTTGGTGCTAAAACTCGAATTTCTTACACCAACCAATCTCTCTTAGCCAATCCAAGCTTCCAAACACAAAACCCCCAAAAATGCAAGCTCAAATGCACCTAAAATGGTGAAAACGAAAAATGGAAGAAAAATGAATGAGGAAGAAGATGATGCATGCACGATTTAAGACATTCTTTCACTAATCTGAAGCAAGAGAAAGGAAATGGAAGATGAGACTTACCAATGGAGGAAATGAAACACTTTTACAGAGAATGAAAGCTTGGAGAAGATGAATAGGAATAGGAAGATGAAGATGTCTCCACCAAGACTCACATGCAATAGCTAACACAAAAGGATGATAGATATAGAAGGCAGGGGAGAAGAAGAAGTTGTAGACAGAAAGGTTCAGCTGCTGGAATGAAAGTAAGAAGATGGGAGTAGGTGAAATGGGTTTTTAACCCAACTTCTCCCAGCAGTTGCATGCAAGTCCACAAAAGGACTGAAAATCTCAAGAAACGGCTTGGGTTGATTAAGTGGGCTGGAAATGGGTCCAAATGGATCCGAATTAAATGGGCCAAAGTATACAAACAACAATCTATGAAATGCACTATGCAATGCATTAAAAACCCAAAATTTCTAAATACACACAAAACCCAAAATACTCCAAAAGTCATAATCTACCTAATAAATGGTCAAACCCCACTAGTTCTACCTAATCAAGTTCAATCACAATCAAAACATCCATTAAGCAATTAATCTAAATTAATTAACTCTAAAACGAGATTAAGGCGGGTCGGGGTGTTACGTCCCTCCTCCAGTCATACCTTAAGAAGCTTCTATAGCTCTTTCAATATTCAAAAATGACCTTTTGATTTTTCTTTTGTTTTTCTTTGCTCCTCTTCCTCTTCTCTATTGTTCTGCAGTGGTATTCTTTTGGGGTTTTTTTTTCTTAACCCTTTTTCCTTAATGACATTCATTTTGCAATTTAGCAAAAAAGAAAAAAAAATAGAACATTTTGTTTGTTGGTCAGAGGTAGAATGAAGAGCAATTTTATTTATGCTTTCAATCCATTGAAAGATTTGGGTTTGTTTTGAATGATTGGAGAGAGGACTTCGTTCTAAGGAATGACATATGTGCAATGGTCTGAATTGCCAAGTCGACTAAACTCGACCAAGTGCTGCTTAGTCCTATGAGCAGAAATCTTGTATACTGGTAATAATAGTAACTATGAGGAGGACGACGACGTCTGTCTTTCTTGGCATTTACGCTGTGTTTGGGAAGGGGGGAGGGGAGGAGAGGAAAATTTTAAGAGAAAGGAAAATGAAGCGAAGGGGAGGGGAGGGGAGAGATAATTAATTTTGCCTCCTCTTGTTTGGAAAGTTAAAAGTAGGGGAAGAAAAGTGAAAAAGTAGTATTTTATTTGTTCGTGAGGTAAAGGGATAAAGACCATTTTATCCTTGTTTTCGTAAAAATTTCTATTGGACAAAGGGCAATTTAGTAATTTCAAACATTTTTCCCTCTTTGCCCCTCATTTTCCCCCATTTTTAGGGAAAAATTCTGGAGTGGGCCACACACTCATTTTCCCTAGGGGTGTACATCGGGTCGGGTTCCGGGTTATCGGGCCGGGTTTGACCCGACCCGATTAGTTTATGCACACCGGGAACCCGACCGAATGCCCGGTTAGCTATAACCGGGTTTGTCGGGTTCGGGTTACCGGGTTTACCGGGTTACCGGGTAACCCGGTTACAAATTTTAATTTTTTTTTTTTCAATCTAAATCTTTTTTTGATAAAATGCATGGAGATAAAATAACAACTTCTTTGAAATGAAGATTTCCTCATCTAAATCCAAGTTTAACCACAAAACTTTCCACAAAACTTTATTTCAAAGTTTATTTCTAAATCAACTAATTAGTATATAAAAGTTATTTTTTTAATATTTTTTTTATAACCGGGTTATCGGGTCACCCGATAACCCGATTAACTAAAAATCCTTAACCCGGCACCCGGTCCGGATTAGTATGTTCCGGGTCGGGTTTGACCCGACCCGGTATAAAACCATGTTACACCCGCCCGAATACGTCCGGGTCGGGTCGGGTTACCGGGTCGGGCCGGGTTTGGAAACCCGGTGTACACCCCTAATTTTCCCCCATTTTTAGGGGAAAATTCTGGAGTGGGCCGCACACTCATTTTCCCCTCACTTTTGACTTTCCCCTCCCCCACTTTCCCTCCCCCCTTCCCAAACACTCTCATTTTTCATTTTCCCTCTATTTTCCCCCCATTTTACCCTCTTCCCAAACAGACCCTCAAGAACTTAAATATTGATCATCTTTCAACGACTCATCGATATCGTCAATGTGCAAGTCTAGGGCCAGGCTGAGGTGCATCCTCTTGGAAATTTTCAAAATAGTAAGAACCCTTTTAGGCTTCATTACTAGAATTTCACATTGGATATTGTTGAAAAGAAAATGGCATTTATACAAGCTTCATTAATCCACCTTATTAAGTTTCTATAGACGGTTATGGGCTTGGGCTTGAAGCTTTAGGACTACTTCAGTAGCCCTATATTTTGCAGTCAACTGGACCTAACTTGGGTTGACCGATCTCTACTTGAGTTGGGTATGTTTGGGCCTATATCGTGGGTTGACTTAGTTTTTAATTAGCTCACCCAGCTTTCTTCTAAGCCAAGAAGAAATAATAGGCCGGTTAGCCATTATGGTTTTGAAAGTAGACATGTCATCATTGTTGTCCAAGGCGGTATACTCTAGCCTTCACCAATCACAACTAAACCTAATAAGTATTCTTGTGCAACCTTTGGTGTTCAGCATTGGTCCGCGGTCCGGTTCTAAAAGCAGAGTCCAATACACAAAGGCTAGCGTCTCGAGCATGGTTTAAAATCTCGGTATCGATCGCTCGATCGCGGTATCGGTCGGGCCGAAAAACCAATACGTCGCGGATATCAGTCCGTCGCGGTGTGAATTTTTTTTTAATCCAAAAAAATTCGCAAAAATATTCAAAAAATCCAGAATATTAGAAAATGTTGGAAAACAATATTTTTTTCCATTAGTAACAACAATAAATCAAAATCTCGGTCACCTTAAGTTATGAGTCCTGTCTGTGTAGCTGTTCGCTTTATTCTCCAGTATTTTATATAATGCAACCATTATTGATGCTCATGATCAATAAGATGAAATATTATAAATTTGACATAATGCAACCACAATTTTTGGCAAAAACTCATACTTTTTTGTTCAAAAAGTATAGATCTATTTTAAACTAACACATTATCAATGCATTTGAACACTAATGTGAAAAAATGTAATTGATTTCAAGAAAATCCCAAATTTTGGAAATAAAAAAATTTAGATCTACACTTTAAAATACTAGATCTAGGGAAAAATAAGTGAGTAATATCGAATCTAACTCAAATACTCAATATAAAGCCTTTTGGTTCATAAATTAGTGTATTACACAATCTTTACTACTATATCATTCCAAACATAATTAAATAGGTTTAATATCATATCTAGCAGCTTATGATAATAATAGACATCCAAGCACAAAAAAAAAAAGAAAGACAATTAGCAAAAGATTCATAGCTTTCATGGCCAAATAGGATCATTTTGTCTTCTTGATTGCCACTTCTCTAAAACATGCACTTTGCAGAGGGGATCCGGGGGTATCCCCCGACGAGGGTCGAGCTGACCGGTCAGCTCGGGGGGTCCAGGGGGCAACGCCCCCGAAAAAAAAAGAAAAAAAAAAGGGAAGGATATCAAAATATCGGCCAAGATATCGCAACGGCCGATATGAACATCATATCGGCCGATATATCGCGATATTTTGACGATATTTTACTCGGTATCGCCGATACCGATATCTCAGCGAGATATCGGTTCAGTGTCGGCCGATACGAACCGGTACCCACCGATTTTTTAAACCATGGACTCGAGCAATCCATCCAACCGCATCTTTCTTTATCGATTTCTTCTAACACATCCAAGCGTAGTAGCCCATATATAATCAGGTGCCCAAATTATGCCTGCGTCCAAGCCCATGTCAGGGCCTTGCGAAAAATGTCAAGCTCGAGTCTAGGCAGGCTCCAATGCTTTTAATTGTTAGATGCAAAATTACTTGTATTAAATATGAAAAATGAATTTTCCAGTGCAATAACATTTGTTTTTAACTTTTTACTAAAATCCATGAACAATTTCATTTGAGGGGCACTTAGATTGTTTTGTTAATCCTATTTTGATAGGTTTAGATCATTTTATATAATATATTGTATGTGATAAGCCATATGTTCAATGAAAATGAGAGTTGTTTTCTTAGTAAACTGAAGGGAACCCCTCTTATTTTAGAGTCTTACATGTAAATTGGCGAGCAACCTTTTTCTTTTTACGCTCTTTATTCTGCTTCATATCCCCCACAAAGGAAACATGCTCTTCATTCCATGTAATGCCGTCTCAATATGTAACATTCTCTTGAAACTGGTGGTGGCAGGTTTATTCAATTATGCTGACCATTTATTTTCTCTTGCCCAGTCACCTTTCATTCTCTTGACTAATTTCTATGAACTAATACTAATAAACGAGACACCAGTTTATAGAAATTAGAGCAAAAGGGTATGGAAAGTAGGGAATGATAGGATTAACAGAAAAGATGTAAAATAAAGCAAAAGATGTTAACCATAAATATACTAGTCCAAGAAGGGTTAGTAATGCTACATTTTCCAAAAAAATTAGGAGATTATATAATAAAAATCTTATATTATATATAAATATATATACAAAAAGAATAACTGTAATCATATTTTGGCAAGGGTTCATTTGGTTGAGAAATTTGGGGAATGGAATTGGCTAGAATCATCTAGTTGGCATCGTTATAGGAATACTGAGCGGTATGGACTATGGATTCCGATTTCCATTTCAATATGATATTATGGCAGATTTTTCTCTGAAATCCAGAGACTAATTATCAAGCACACAGGCACGAAAATGAGATTCACAGAGTTTAGGTTCCATGCACCAAAACACAGAAATCTTAAGATGGAATTGTCTAATGTTGATGACAACTCCATTTTCTTGCCACAATTAAGTTTAGAGAATTCTTAAACATTGGCTCAATCCAGATTGATACTTATTTTAAATCTAGATTTAATAAAATGAACTAGATATTACCAAAGATCTGCTAAAATATTGTTAATAGAAGCATTATAGTAGCTTTACTACCAGAAAAACCAGTCTCCAAATCCAGCTATAGCAGAGGAAGAAACAACACACAAGAAAACACTACCACAAATGATAAGAGAGCAGACATACACAACACAAACAATATCATCAACACCAGAGAATACTAAGATATAATACCATCATCAGCAACAGAAGCAGCAGCAATAGCATTTCAGTACTCATCGCCCTCATCACCATCCTCACCCTCAGCAGACTCAGCACCAACCTCCTCATAGTCCTTCTCAAGTGCAGCAAGACCCTCGCATGCCTCAGAGAACTCAGCAGTACTCATCGCCCTCATCACCATCCTCACCCTCAGCAGACTCAGCACCAACCTCCTCATAGTCCTTCTCAAGTGCAGCAAGATCCTCACGTGCCTCAGAGAACTCTCCTTCCTCCATCCCCTCACCCACATACCAGTGCACAAAAGCTCGCTTTGCATACATCAGATCAAACTTGTGATCAATCCTCGAGAAAACTTCAGCAACACTGGTAGAGTTTGAAATCATACACACAGCCCTCTGAACTTTAGCCAGATCACCCCCAGGCACAACTGTTGGCGGCTGGTAGTTGATGCCACACTTGAAACCAGTTGGGCACCAATCGACAAACTGGATTGTACGCTTAGTCTTGATGGTGGCAACAGCAGCATTGACATCCTTGGGGACCACATCACCACGGTACATGAGGCAGCAGGCCATGTACTTGCCATGGCGAGGGTCACACTTTGCCATCATGGAAGATGGCTCAAATGCACTGTTGGTGATCTCAGCCACAGATAGCTGCTCATGGTAAGCCTTCTCGGCTGAGATGACCGGAGCATAGGATGAGAGCATGAAGTGGATCCTCGGGTAAGGGACAAGGTTGGTCTGGAATTCTGTAACATCGACATTCAAAGCACCATCAAACCTCAAAGATGCAGTGAGGGAAGAGATCACCTGCGAGACAAGGCGATTGAGGTTGGTGTAGGTGGGACGATCAATGTCTAGGGAGCGCCTGCAGATGTCATAAATGGCTTCATTGTCAAGGAGGACTGCAACATCAGTGTGTTCAAGGAGAGAATGAGTGGAAAGCACACTGTTGTATGGTTCAACAACAGAGGTGGAGACCTGAGGGGATGGGTAAACTGTGAAGCCAAGCTTTGATTTCTTTCCATAATCCACAGAAAGGCGCTCCAACAAAAGAGAACCGAGACCAGAGCCAGTTCCTCCACCAACAGCATTGAATACAAGGAATCCCTGGAGACCGGTACAGTTATCTGCAAGCTTTCGGATGCGGTCCAAGCAGAGATCCACAATCTCCTTCCCAACTTGTTTTCAAATAAATGGAAAGGAAAATATTAGTCATGTTACTGGCATTGTTTCCCACATAAAGCAGATAAGTATGCTCATAGAATGCAATTCACATTAGAAAATATTTATTATCATGGAAGCATACGAGTAATGATATTTAGGGCCCATTTGTTTACATGAATTACAAAGGAATTGAATACAAAATAAGCTCCGCCCAATGATTATTAAAGAGGTTAGGGTTGAAGGATAAAAGCGGGCAATATAGATGGGAACTTGATTGTCCTAGGATTTTGATTGCTAGGGTCATTTCTCATCGTCTCTCTCGATTAAATTTATATTAATGAAGAGGTTATATTTAACTACCTGTACAAAGTAGACATTCAAAAGAATTCAAATACATGAAAAAAAGAAAGGTCATTAGTATTGTTTTAATTGAGCAGTAAAGTCAAATGTTAGCAGTGTATGCATCAGTATTATGACCCATATAGCCAGGCCAAGAACAGTGATGCAACAGATCAACATGTAGGCTGCATCTGCACCTGTCTGGTTTATAGTTAATTAATGATTTAAGTAATAGTATATCTAGGCTACTATCAGCTGATCCCAGCCTGAATTAGGAAACATCCATCAACATTTCCATATAGGTCTGACTCTGGTCACACAGACGCATTGCATTGATATCTTAAAACTGAATATGATATGCATGTAAGACCATAGAGTACATGAATGAACGAGAACCACAGAACTACAGATAGAAGAACGAACATATTGGCATATGATATGCTTCAGAATAAATCTTATTCAAAAAATGATTTAAGAGATACATGAGGGGGAGATAGGAAATTACTGGTATAGTGGCCACGGGCAAAATTGTTTGCTGCATCTTCCTTGCCACTAATTAGCTGTTCAGGGTGGAACAGCTGACGGTAAGTGCCAGTCCTTACTTCATCAATGACAGTTGGCTCGAGATCTACAAACACTGCACGAGGAACGTGCTTTCCTGCTCCAGTTTCACTGAAGAACGTGTTGAATGCATCATCACCACCTCCGACAGTCTTGTCACCAGGCATTTGGCCATCAGGCTGCAAAAGAAAACAGAGAGCAAAGAAAAGAGGAACCCCGCATTAGAATTGGTATAACAAAAACATAAAACAATAAGATATCTCTTTAAGATCTGTAAGAGATTACTCAAAATGTGTGGATCTGAGCAATCCATGTCAAAAGATCTACTCAAGAAGACACCATTAAATAAAACACAAATCAAACGGATTCCACTATATAATCTGATGAAGGCGTGAAAAATAGATCTGATATAATGACTTCATACTACAGAGTTGTAAATGCTTAAGCACTAGATCTGATGTTTACTCGCACCTGGCGCCTGTATTTTAACAACTACATAGATCTAACAAACAATACAATCATTTACCAGAATAAATTCCAAGATCTGTAGTAAAACTCAGAAAATGAAGAAGAAAGATTCTTAACAAGCAGATTTAGTGGTTGCTTAGACATAAAAACAGAATTTTATGACTACAAAGATTTTGTTTTTTTTTTTCATTTTCAGTAAGAATAGCTTAATCGAACAACAGGTCCAACATTAAAAAAAAACAGATGCACTAGATCAAGTGAATTCGAGCTGTTCAAAGTAAATTTCTCTAAAAGAAAAACCTAGATCTAAGATAAATCTCAGACGATGTGAAGGATCTATACAGGTAGAACTAATGCTTGGTTAGAAACACACAACAAAATACAGATCTGAAGATCTACAAAAGAAAATGAGGATCTATACAGGTAGATCAAATGCTTGCTCAGAAACACACGAAAGAAATACAGATCTGAAGATCTACATAGAAGAGAAACGACTTCAAGCAACAGATCCAACATTAAAACACACATACACATACAAGTAATGAGAATCTACACAGATAGATCTAATGCTGCTTAGAAACAACCGAAAAATACAGATCTGAAGATCTACAAAGAAGAAAAGCTGCTTCCAGTAACAGATCTAACGTTACAAAACCAAAACACATACACACACAAGAAATGAGTATCTATACAGGTAGATCTAGTACAGCTTAGAATCACGCGAAAAAAATACAGATCTGTAGAGCTACAAACAAGAAATGCGGCTTCCAGTAACAGATACAGATTTAAAAAAAAAAACGCAACAAACTTACTTAGATCTGATGAAATCAAACGAAAATGCCACAAAAACAAACGCATATGCACAGATCTGGAAGAGAGGAGAAGAAAAAACTGAAAGAAACGAAGCTTGAGATGAGTGGAAACGCAATACCTGGATGCCATGCTCGAGACAATAAAGCTCCCAGCAGGCATTGCCGACCTGGATCCCAGCCTGGCCGATGTGGATCGAGATACACTCTCTCATCTTCTTCAGAGAAGGAACAAAAAGCTAGAGATGAAGATCAGACGTTTATGAAGACGCCTTCGACAGTCGACCCAGAAGATAGCGAGAGTGAGGGCTTCTGTCCGATCGCCAGGGTTTTTAAAGGAGAGAGATGAGGGTTAACCATGGTTAAGTAACTAGGGTTAGATCATAGTTAAGTAGAGTAACCCACCCACCTGGGGCTAGGTAAGTTAAGTAGATTCGAGTATTGGCGCCTGTTTTGCAGATATTTTAAATTTTCAAAACGGGTCTTTGCCTATAATAAGCGCACGGGAAAAATGCATACGACCGATGACGTGGATGAATCTTCACCTTCAAGTTGTGGGCCACATCTTCAAAGGACCCACAAGCTTAAGCTAGTCCTGCATTATCCGGCTCGGCTTGAGCTCAAGTTTGTATTCATCATTTCATCCAAACCCCAAACACCCCACTCTCCAACCCCCAGCTGAGCATTGTGGGTCACCTTATACTACGCACCAATCTCTGTGGAGCCCATCTGAAGATGAGATTGAAGGGGGTTAGAAAGTTGAATTCGCCCGTCTAAAAATAGCTAGATAATCATCCTAACCACTTGAATAAGAGCCCATAAGTTTACATCATAGCATCTAAACGAGCGCACAATTGATCAATGGCCCATTACAATCAAATGGGGACAACAAGGGGTCCATCCTTGGGACTTTAGACTTAATCCATGGTACTGTATTACTCATCCAGTGTAAACAAATAAATAAATAGGAGGGAAAGGTGCAAAATGATTAAAAACCTCTTCAGTGAAGAGCATGCCGGTTCAAAAGCGCTAGTCCTTTGCAGAGTCCTATTAAGCCCATGGGTTAAAGTCAAAAGCCCAATTCTAGCTCATTTGCAAAATCTAAATGTTCATTTGTGCTAAATTTGTTGGGCTAGGCATTTTACGTGCACATAGGCCTAGACTAAGCCTGTTTTACTTTCAGGCTAGAAAATTATGCCCAAGTTCAACCCACAGCCTGAAAAAAAAAAATGCCCAGCACAATCCATTCTCTCTCCTGCTAGGGAAGCCCTCCACTCCACCATTGCTATGCGCCTATTACATTGAGTAGCCTCATAGAGCCCACCTCTTTTAGTGCCGCCTTTACCCAGGTCAATCAATGAGCCTCACCAGCATCCAGCAATGGTGGAATAGATCAATGCTTGCATACAAATTGGGACACTAAATTTGGTCCCTCACACACACACACACACCCCACCAAAGGCCCAAACCCTTGGAAGCACTTTGCTACATTGATAGTCTGCTAATCGTGCTTAAGAAGAATATATATTTTTTGTTTCACTCGTTGGATTAAAACCTAAAACTGGAAAAGGAGGGAAGAACACTGCTTAACATCCGCTCTTAATCAACTTACTGACAGGGACTTAGTACAGAATGCACACATACAACATCTAGGTATTGTATTGAGAAAAAGATTATTTCAATCATAACAAAAAATAAATAGCGCATAGAGGGAAAAAAAAAAACTACTTACTACTGCTGTTATTAACAACTTACCTAATTCGAGATGGCCTAAACAACATCCAGGCACTATATAAAAAGATTTACAATGAAGTAGAATGTTCTCCTACATGCGAACTACATTTGCATTCCAGCTCTATGGGCCTCGCTTTGCTCCATCTTTGATCAATTCAACTTCCTGGATAATCTTCTCATCCCATGATCTTGCATTGAGATCGATTTTGCGCTCATTGAATTGTCACTCACTGCTGGATCTAATCTCAAAAAAATTACGATTAGGATGTGCCATTAAACTTTAAAGGCTTTTAATCAAGGGCTAGAATGATTTAGTGGGCCTAATTTTTTGGCTCCCTTTACGTGCCCTCCTCCCACACACACACATGATCTGGACTGCAATCCTGCATCTTGTTAGAGATAATATGGAGTAGTTAGAATTTAGTGTCTTAGGGATTATAGATAGGTTTGAATTTAAATAATGGTTGACTTGGCTTTTTATCAAGTTGTATATATGGAGACATTTTACCACTTCCATACAAGTTTACAAGTAAGAGATGTTCTCTCTAATTTGCTGTCAAACATGCAAGAGCTGGGCACAAATTTTCCTTCCTCAATGCATAGCCATGGCAGTGTTGGAAAATTCCATCACGTGGGGCCACACATGTAAATATTAAATGTGTTATGTTATCTTTGGTTAAACCTAAATTGAAGTGATCTAATTAAGACTTAAAGTTTTAAGGCTAAGGTTATAATTGTCATTGAATTAATGTGTAGATACCAGAAGGCTATATCTAATTTGATGAGGGGCTAAATTAGAAATAGCAAAACCTATGATAATCTCATTATTATATATTAGGGTTATGGTCTCCAATTCATATGGTGAGTTCATATTCTCTATGACATCCCATCATCAGAAAGAATCAAGAGTGTTTCTTGTGGTAGCCATATTGGATTGGAAGATCAACAACATGTGAACAATTTCATCAAATGGATCAAGGTATGTTTCCGCTTTATATCTCTCGATGATTTGATATGGAGGATCTTGGTTGATTAAGGTTTTCTAAATCAAAGATTTAGATTCTTATTTATAACAAGTGGAATCAGAGCGTCTCCATGTTAAGCCATTGGGAATCAAGTGTTTTCTTTCTAATCTAGATCTCAACTCTTGAGTATTCTAAGATTTAAGGATTTTTTCTAAAAAAAAGAAAATCGGTTATGGACTTCAATCTTTCATCTTGATCTTTCATCTTGTTCTTCCAAAATTTTCGGATTCAATTTTTCTTGAGGATGAATATATATATTTTTTTATTATTATTGGATCTGGATTTATTTTGATTTGATGTTGTTATGGATAAAGAATCAAGTTTTGATTTGGATTAAGGACATTAAGCATCAAGATTTAGGGTTTGAAATTCATATCATTTAGTTGAGAGAATGCATGCATTAGAAGAAGATATATGTTTGACATGTTACTGATATATTGGATCAAGAGATGAAATTATTTTGTGAATTTCGGTCTGATTTTTGGGTCGAAAGGCTTTGCGCCGCCGTTCGTTGCTTCTTTTGTAAGCGGCATAAGGTGCATGAGGTTTGGGCGGCGGCGCAACAAACCTAGGGTTTTCTTAAATATATATATATATATTTCAACTCATATTCAAATATTTTATGGTATATCTTTTATGGTTAAATAAAATAGTCCATCATTCTAAATGGGCTAATTAAAACAAGATGTCACCAAAGTGACCTCTCTTGTGTAGATTGTTCATGAGGAATGTTAGATATTTGTGTGTGTGTAAATTCATGCGGGTCTTAGTCGGCCCAAAGGAAGGTTAATACTTGGCCGAATTGCATACACACCTGTGGTGGTAAACATGTGACGATTATAAGGTTTTACATGTGAATAATAAGTCGATCTAAAGATAGATTTATTATTTGACATGACTTATTGTCAATGTTTAATCACTACAATAAGAGTACCATTTACAATTAATATTACTGTCCATAGACTTGATATTAATGTTGTGCTAGGTACATTGAGATGAGATTTACCATTATCTGAAATTGTTGATTATTGCATTTGCTTATTAATGTGAGCAGGTTTGTTTGTTTGTTTTTTTTTTTTTTTTTTTGTTCTCTTTACAGCTAGTGTTTCTACTATATCTGCTAATATCAACTCCATCCATGTGCTTAATGAGACCAACTTTAAGGATTGGAAAGAGAACATAGAAATTGTTCTCGGCTGCATGAATTAGACCTTGCACTACGGACTGAGCAACCCACTTCTCTTACGGATGCAAATTCTCCTGATGACAAAAAGAACTTCGAGAAGTGGGATCGCTCAAATCGCATGAGTCTTATGATCATCAAGCGCGGCATTTAGGGGTGCGGTATCTGAAAAGATAACCAAAGCTAAAAGAGTTTCTAACCAAAATTGAAAAACGTTTTGCGAGAAATGATTAGGCAGAAACAAGCACACTTTTGCAAAGATTAATTTCTATGAAGTACAAAGGCAATGGGAACATAAGGGAGTACATTATGGAAATGTCTCATATTGCTTCTAAGCTTAAGGCACTGAAGCTCGAGCTGTCTGACGACTTGCTCGTGCATTTGGTATTAATATCACTTCCTGCACAATACAGTCAATTTAATGTCAATTACAACTGTCAAAAGGAGAAATGGACTCTTAATAAGCTCATTTCTTACTGTGTACAAGAGGAAGAGAGATTGAAGCAAGACAGAACAAAAAGTGCTCATTTGGCTAGCACCTCTAAGGATAAGGCCAAAAAGAAGGAGATTAATGAAGCTGCTAAGGGTCCAGCTCAAAAGAAACAACAGCAAGACAGTGAGGGTTGTTTCTTTTGCAACAAGCCTGGACATGTGAAGAAGGATTGTACCAAGTATCACGCTTGGCGTGCAAAGAAATGTACATTTCTTACTTTGGTCTGTTCTGAGGTAAATTTAACTTTAGTATATAGAAACACGTGGTGGTTAGATTCTGTGCTACTACTCACATTAATGTTTCTATGCAGGGTTGCCTGAGCTACCGAAAGCCAAGTGATGCTGAAAGACACATCTTTGTAGGCGATGACAAGTCGGCAGAAGTATAGGCAATAGGGCATTTTAAGTTGTTATTAAAAATTGATTATTATTTGAATTTATCAGATACTTTTGCTGTACCATCTTTTAGACGGAATTTGGTTTCAGTTTCTTTATTGGACAAGTTTGGTTATTTTTGTTCATTTGGAAACAATCAATTCAGTTTATCTATAAATTCAAATGTTGTTGGAACTGGTTCTCTGTATATATGACAACTTATATTTGTTTGATATAATCGTTTCTTATAATGAATCATCGCAAGTGAATGCACGAGGTACTAAACGCAAACTAAGTACAGAAACTTCAGCCACATTATGGCACAAACGCTTAGGTCACATCTCTAAGACTAGAGTTGAGCGACTTCTGTCTGATGGAATTTTAGATTCTCTTGACTTTACAGACTTTGATGTTTGTATTGATTGTATCAAGGGAAAACAGACCAAAATAAAGAAATTAGGTGCCAATAGAACTACAGACGTTTTAGAATTGATACACACAGATATCTGTAGACCAATCCCTAAGGCTTCCTGGAATGGCCAACAGTATTTCATATCATTCATAGACGACTACTCTCGTTATGGGTACAGTCTTTGGACGTGTTAAAAACATTTAAAGCTAAAGTTGAGAACCAACTCAACAAAAGAATAAAGAGTGTCAGGTCTGACCGTGGTGGTGAATACTGCGGTAGATATGACAGTTCAAGTGAACAACGTCTAGGACCGTTTGCTAAATTCCTAAAGGACTGTTGAATCGTCCCACAGTACACCATGTTAGGGTCACCTAGCATGAATGGTGTAGCTGAAAGGCGAAATCGGACTCTTAAGGATATGGTAAGGAGTATGATTAGTCATTCCTCTCTACCAGAGTTACTCTGGGGAGAAGCACTCAAAGCAGCAGCTTATATTCTGAATAGAGTACCAACTAAAGCAGCTGCAAGAACACCTTATGAGCTTTGGATAGGCAGAAAGCCGAGTCTAAAATATTTTCACATTTAGGGATGTCCAGCTAAGGCAAGGCCTTATAGGCCACATGAAAAGAAATTGGACTCCAAAACTG
Organism: Litsea cubeba; assembly: GCA_012931725.1. Classification (NCBI taxonomy): domain Eukaryota; kingdom Viridiplantae; phylum Streptophyta; class Magnoliopsida; order Laurales; family Lauraceae; genus Litsea; species Litsea cubeba. The sequence goes on from CM022944.1 coordinate 129,444,654, forward strand.
TAAGCACAACTTCATTGGCTACTCTGAGCGATCTAGGGGCTATAAGTTTTATGATCCCACACTTAGGTCAATTTTTGAGACAGGAACTGCAGCAATTTTTTAGGACGTTGAGTTTGGGGGAGAAATAAGGTTATAGACATTGTCTTTGAAGAAGAATCGATTTCGATTCCCACTATTGCTTTTGACAATATGCAGGTTTCTATACCTGTCATTGATCAAGAAGCGAAGCCGGATCCTCAACCAAACAATGTTGATTAACCCCCATGTAAGACCCCGACCCCCAATTTCTCTGTTTAGTATTATTTTAATCATGGTTTAACTTGTTAAGTGAGATTTGAGTTGGTTTGACTTTGTCTTTGAGTTTGACTAGATTTTTCATAGCCTTGGAGATTTTGAAGACCGTTGACTTTAGTTCGACCCGGTCTTTGTAAAATGTATTTTTGTGAGAAATTATTCTTATTTTGAAAAAATTACAAATTTTGCTCCTTTTGACTCATTTTATTGAGTTTAATAACTTTCATGTTTTGACCATTTCGATTTGATGCTCCGAAATCGCATTTTTCGAGAAAAATGGGCAAAAATGACATTTTCACTAAATCTGCCCATAAATTTTAAAAATTTCAGAATTTGGGGAAAATATACTTTTTGGAAAGTAAATATTTCGTTGATCGATTTTGTCTTCTTCGTCGATCTCATTCGGGACCCACAAATATTAGTTTCAGCCTTTGTAAGATTGGGGCCCATGGGGCCCAGCCCACTTATCCTTTATAAACCACAATGGGGCTCTTCTTCTTCCCCATTCTTCATTTTTTTTCCTGCAACAAGAGTGGGCATAGGGTTTCTCCCAGCACTTTCTCTCTCCTCTTGGAAACCTCTCATCTTGAGGCCTAAGTGAGGGAATGATCTTCCCATCTTCTTCCTCTCCATTTAAGCTTTCCAAAGAACCCTTTTTTAAAGGATTTGAGCTAGGGCAAGGCTTCCTTTCAAGCTTCTCTTCTTCGTTTGAGCTTTTCAAGGTTAGCAATGGCTTTCCAAACTTGAGATCTTTGATTTCCTCATCATTTAGAGTGTTTTTCATCCCTCATGTAAGAGTTTTCCTTGGTGATTTGCAAAGGATTGATTTTTAGGGTTTTCTTGGGAAACTTTTGGGGGTTTTTGTAGATTGGGAGCTTGAGACCCTAGAGCATTGTTTGAAGAGCATCTTAGCTTTATTTTGGCTTGAGGCAAGTAAATTCTCCACTTAATATGATGATTCCATGTTATAAGTTCCATTTCATGTTTTTCTTTCTATGTTATTATCTCTTCATGACTCATAGATTTGTTTTGGACAAATGGAGAAATGTTATGCTTGATTTCCTCTCATGTTATTGTTTTACAATGTATTGAAAGTTTGTTTTCACTTTGGCCATTTTGAAACTTAGCAACTTTTATGTTAAGTGTTTGTGTTCAAAGCCAAGGAAGAAAACTTTGATTTCAAAGTATTGTGTTTGGATTAATTGGATTGATTGTGGATGATGATTTGATGATTTGTGGAGGTCAAGAAAGGGTCCAAGTTATTGTGAAAATATGTATGGAAGAAAGAGGGAGAAAAGGAATCAAGAAAATGCACAAAAGAGTGCAGAAATGCACTCAGCCCGGACTGGGACAGAGCCTAGTCCGCTCGAGCGACCCAGTGGGCCGCTCGAGCGGACCGGGCTCTGCCTGGGCCCATTCCTTTGGGCTGTTTCGCGGACTATTTTGGATTCTTTTTCAGGCCTGTTTCAGGCCCATTTCAGCCCGTTTATCCTCCTTGATTTGTGGTCCGTTAATCCCCTTTTTATGCTTAAGAGCCCATGAATGTTTTGGGTAAATTTTGATACTTGGAAAATTGTGAAATGGGAATGAGAACAATGAGAGAATGAGCATATGTGAAATTACCCGGGAATCTTTCAAGTCTCAATGCGCACTTTATCATTTAAATGTTGTGGATTTTCATTGGCATCAAACATATTATCTTATTAATCAATGTTTAAAGGTTAAATGTGTATTGAGATGGTTCCTTGGTAAGTCATTAAGTCATTCTACACTATTCCATTCCATTTCAAGTCAGAGATTGTATTTGTATTCTTCGGTGAACTAATTTGAATAGCATCGGTGATTTGTTATAAAATCATGTGGTTTTCCATGTTCGAAAGGATTGATCACATGATTTTACACAAACTACTTTGATGTGTATTTGAGTGGTTTACCCTGGAAATTCGTATGTTTCTCCGAATCGATTTGGAAGGAGATTGGAGTGTGTCGTCACATTCGGGATTTCATCGATAAGATTAGTATTTTGAAAATAAAACCTCGAGGCAAGACGGGGCCAGAGCTTTGTAGTGCGCCCATGAGCCAAAGAGACTATTATTTCAAAAATAAAACCTCGAGGCAAGATGGGGCCAGAGCTTTGTAGTGTGAGCCCATGAACCAGAAGGATTATTATGGTTTAATTTGTATCGGTTCGAGTTTTGAAAACTAAAGGCACCACTAGGCTTAGCTCACCTTGTCGGGCTGATCACCCGACTTGGGATCTTTAATTTGTCTGCCAGCTGCAGTTTAGATTTTGTCTGTACCGACCATGGCAACGGTTTTTTATCTGCCGGTCCCACGTGTAGTGGCTACGGTTCTGTCTGCTCTTGTTACTTCGGTAATAGGAGAATATAGCTATGTGTGGTCGCCAATGTTTTATCTATTTATTAATTTGTTTCATGATTCTTGTTTGTTTATACTCATTATATTCTTTGAATTTGTTAATGTTTATGAAATCGATCTTTTATCGTATTGTCTCTATTATCCAGGATTTTAAATGTATTTCCAATTATTAAATGTTTTGCGTAGGCTGTTATCTTTTCGAGATATTTATGCTCCAGAGACTGTTCGTTTATTTGCCTTGATATTTATGTTCGGTCTTTCGATCGTTTTATCATGATTTATTGCTATTATTGTTTAGATTCTTTAAATGGATTTACAATGATTCCATAAGGTTTTATAAATACCAATGTTACATATTACTTGTTTATTTGCTTGCCAGACCGTCGTGTCTGACCCTGTTTGTTTGGTGCCAGATTCCTCTCTTTCTGTTTTTAGGTGTTTGATCGGAGAAGGCGGTGGAGCCGCCGGTCTGATGTGAGAGGCTGCCCATTGATATCATCTAGATGTTAAGTTTGGCACCGGAGTTCGTATCTAAATATTGGGGGTAGTAGTTCTGTTTAGTTGGATATTTTTGTATAGCTTTGTTAGCCTTTTTCTTGGGTTTGTAATTAAGACACTGTTAATTGTAATTTGAATATGTGGGGAATAAATAGTCCTGTTACTACCAGCTCAGTATTCTTTGAATTATGATTTGTGCCAGTCGGCTTATATGATGGCTTTATGATATTGGTCGAGTGCGATACAGAATCCGATGGCCACGGAATCCGGGTCGTAACACCATGATTAGCTTCCGCGAAAATATACTTTGATCGTGATGGAATTTTATTATCCTCATTCACGCGGATCTTGGAAAATATAACAAAAGTTTCAAATTTATTCCAAAATTTCACATTCCGAGATCGGATCACTGCAGGGCCCGGTTTCGGGGTGTGACACCCCCCATTCAAGATGAGGTGATTGTTCCTGAGGAACAAACTCAACAACCTCAAGAACCAGTGCCATTAAGGCGATCCACTAGAGAAAGGAGAAATGCTATTCCGGACGATTTTTTTGTATTTCTCCAAGAACATGAGGAAGAAACTAGAATGGTAGAAAATGATCCTGTCACGTCCCCCGAACCCGATTAAAGAATAACCGGATCCGGAGAGTGAATTTTAGGACTAATTAAAAAAATTTGTAATTTGGGCCCACGGATCGTAAGTCCGCGGTGAGTGTGAGGACCCGTCCCTAGACATACCTGGTGGGACCCAATTTGACCAAGTCAACCATAGGTTATCCTAATTACAGATGGGCTTCCCTTGGAGAATTATGAATTTAACCTTAGGATGACCCAACTACCCGTGGCCTGACCCATTACCCATTAATTAAGAGGGCACTTTAGTCAAACCCTACCCCACCTTAATCCCATGTGAGCCCCACCTCACTCATCTCACTCTCATCACACCCCCCATCTCATTTTCCCCTTTTTCCCCATTCCCTATTCTAGGTCACGATGGAGACCCTTTCCCCTCTCCTCATTCACTCCACACCAACACAACACAGCAGCCCCTCCATCTCCATTTCTCTCATTCCTCTCTTTCTCTCATCTCTCTCGTTCTCTCTTCCTCCCTCACGGCTTGCTGCCACTTCGCCGGACGCCGTCGTCGCCATCACAACGCCGGCCATCTTCTTCTCCTCTCTCATCTCGGTTCTCTCTTTCCCTCATCCCCCTCATCCATCTCTTCTTCTCCCAACCCTTGCCGCCCACTGCCGCCGGACTCCGAGCACGGCGCCATCGCCATCGCCGTGGACGATCTCCTCGATCACTGGCAGCCACTCCACCTCTCTTTTCTCCATTTTTCGTTTCTTCTTCTTCCCTGTTTCTCTGTTTCCTTTCTCTGTTTTCTCGTTCTCCCTTAATCCTCTCTCACTCCTCCCAGCCAACGAAATTACCCAGCCCCTCCATTTCTCTCTATTTTCCATTTCTTTCCCTCTCTCTCTCTCTGTTTTCCCCATTCTTCCCCTTCACTGTCTTACTCTCTCTCTAATTCTCCATTTCCATCTCTCTCTATTTCCCCCATTTCCCTTTCTCTGTTTCTCTCTTTCTTTCTCTATTCTTTCTCTTTCTTCTCTCTCCCTCACTCACTTCACTCACTGCCCACAAGACTGAGCACCCATCTCACCATTATCTCTCTCTCTTTTTAATTCTTTCTCTCTGTACTCCATTCTTTCTTTCTTTCTGTTTTCACCCTTTCCCTTACCCAATGAACCACCATCATCACCACTAATTTAGTGGGCCACCAATCAAGTGGGCCCCACAACCTTCGATCATCACCATCATCTCCGCATGGACCCCACAAGCTTCTCATCTCCAATTTGCAAGCCACCACCCCATTCCCTTCATTGTTTGGTAAGCCCTTCTTCCCCTTAGGTTTGGATTAATAATTGGGTGTAGTAGTGTGTTTAGTAGCTTAGAGCTTCCCATTGATTTATGTTTTAATTTAGTTTTACTTTGCTAATTATTCCTTAGGTTTGATTTGTTGGGCTTTGAGCTAGTGCTTTTGGATTTGGGCATCTCCAACGAAAGGCAAGTAGACATGCTTAGATTCTTTAATTAAATTGATTAACATGCTTAGATTGGTAATTACTGTCTTTTATGGATGTTTGGCATGATTTCTGTATTTGGATGGTTGATTGGATGATAAGATGTATAGAATTGTTAGTCTAAGCTCTTTTTATGTGTATTTGGCCATTGATGGATGAGAATCCCTCATTTGGAAGATCAATGGCCCACTTGTGATGAGATCATGATATAGGAGATGTGTTTGATGTTTGGAAGTGTCTGGTGAATATTGGAATGAAAAGGGAGAAATCCAGGAATTACGGTACTTGCAACAGTATTCAGCTAGGCGGGCCGAACTCAGAGCAGGTTGGCCGAGCTCAGAGCCTAGTGACCGAGCTCAGAGCAGGTTGGCCGAGCTCAGTGCTTGGTTGGCCGAGCTCAGAGCCTAGTTGGCCGAGCTCAGAGCAGTTTGGCCGAGCTCAGTGCCTGGTTGGCCGAGCTCAGAGCAGTTTGGCCGAGCTCAGTGCCTGGTTGGCCGAGCTCAGAACAATTTGGCCGAGCTCAGTGTATGGTGGCCGAGCTCAGAGCAGGATGGCCGAGCTCAGTGTATACATTGACATTTCCCAGATTTGTACCCTTTTATGATTTGATCATGTGTGGGCCCCGTTGACCTTCCATTTGGACTATTTGGGATACGCTATACACGAGTCAAGGGCCGGGCTTAACCTTGACCCGTGTAGCCATCTAAGTAGGGTCTTGGGTTGTAAAACGGAACCTGATTCAAGGGTTATGGATGTCTTATGATGCTAAATACCTACAGGAGCACCAAGGATACTTAATAAGCATCTGGGACTCCGTGATCACTGTCTTAGGTGGAGTGGGACCTTGGACCTGAATAGAGGGGCAGCAATCATCGATGGATTTGGGATGTGTGGTATCTATGTTGATGAAACGGACACTAAGGCTGGCTGGTAGATCCGAACCTTGGATGTAGGGCCTTGAGAGGTACTATAAATCAGGGCATTGCACTTAGGCTCTGATCCATGATCACGGTCCGTATTGGATGAGATGTCAGGACATGGCACTTGAAGTCCTGACCGATAATATTGGGAACTTAACGATAGATACTAATAGACGGACTGTATATTGAGATAATACTAATTAAGCGTATAGAGAAGCGGAGTTTACAAGGGTATGCACTATTAACTGTTGGGAACCACAAGGATGGACTAGCTATACCCGAACTCCGTGTCTCGTACCCTTGACTATTATTAAGGATAATAAGGCTATCTAGTTCGGAGTACCCCCACCTAGTGATCTGTAGATTTGTGGTTGTACGATTGGTCTGCCGAGGGTTATGATGCCGGCATGGACATTGATATTGATTAGTCTGCCGAGGGTTATGATGCCGGCATGGACTTTGATATTGTGATGTGATTGACACAGTAGGTACCAGGTGTGGGTGGGGTACTGAGACCGCCGGCGCTCGGACCGGGTGTATGGATGGACGGTGATATTGATCTAGCACGTAAGTCCAATGACTGGGACTTAGCCGTGGCTATGGATATTGTTGGTTGAGATAGCACGTAAGACCAATGGCTGTGACTTGGCTGTAGCTATGGACATTGATGGATTCTTGTACGCTCTTATTCGACGTGACGACAACTGTGGGTGGCTATGACCCCCATGGTTGGTGTCCATCGACAGTTGTTGGGACGATGACGATGGGCTGGCTCTGACCCCCACGTCCTTTGTACTTCAACGGTGGACGTACCTTTGTGTGCTTCTATGTATGTATATTGGATGTATGAATATTATATATTATGGGTATCATTGTTTATTGCCTTTAACTGCCGCCGTTGATACGGTTGGATCTGGATGCGATGGATACGACTATGGTAATGTCACTTCCTCTGTTTACTTCTGCTACTGATGACTCTGATGTGCTTGTGTGGTTTATCTGATGTTTTGATGGCTTCTCTTATCTACTTGTTAGGTTGTATCAAACATCTGTTATATCAATATCTCGATTTTCGTTTATGCACTACACTCTACACCGTTTTCTGTTGCACTCTGATATTCTATATTATTATCGAGATACTAATCATGCAGGTACAGCTGGGATCAGGTATGGTCCTCTTTCCTATCTAATTATATAATGTATTGCCATCTAAACATGCCTATTTGCCTGGCTCATCGAGCCTACCCAATCCTTGGTGTTTTCAGGTATCTTCTCTTCCGCTTTCTTGATTGGTGGTTTGTTTGGCGACTGATCCGTTGCCGCAGGGTTCAGAGAATGATGCATTTGGTGCATCGTGAGGCGTCTATCATATAGATCTCTATTCTTTCCTTTTCTTGTAGCTGGCCGTGTTGGCCTAGGACTGAATAGTTAGTTTAATTATGGAAAGTACCTTGTAATCTTTTAAAGTGAAACAAAATTTTAGGGCCTTGTCCATTTACCTGCTCATATGAGATTCACACTTGATTATATTATGGGTTTTCCGCATCTCTTAGGTACTTTCTCGTAGCGCCCCGAGATTCGAGGCGCCCGGATTTTGGGGCGTTACATTTTGGTATCAGAGCTTTTACGGTTCTCGGACAACTAAAATACTTAACGACTCTTAGGATTCGATGTGAGGATTGGGTAGACTTAGACTGGTAACGCGATGATGGATTGTTGTTTGTCTTTGTCATTTGTGTTTTGTTTGTTCTAAAAATGTTTAATTGCAGATCATGTCACAGCAGCATGGTTCAGATAGGGGTAGTCAGGGCACCGTAGAGGACAGATTTGAGCAGTTTGTGCAATCTCAGACCAGGATCAACACTCAGATGTTGGAGATTCTTAACCGTATGACCCAACAGCCGCAGACTTCGCAGTTCCCACCGGTTGTTGCACCGCATGAGCCAGATCAGTACGAGCTATTCGAGAGGTTCCGTAAGAGGAGACCTTCAGAGTTTAGTGGATGTGGAGACCCGATGGAGGCAGATTCATGGATTATTGAGATGGAGCGGATCTTCAGGATGCTTCCGTGTACCGGCAGACAGCGAGTACAGCTAGTGACCTACATGTTCCGGGATGTAGCTGAGTTATGGTGGATGACAGTGAGAGTTCCTTATACAGACATGGACGATGCAGTAGCTTGGGAGACATTCAAGGAGCAATTTCTCCGGAAGTTCATCCCAGCACCCGTCAGATCTCAGAAGCTTCGGGAGTTTGAGCAACTACTTCAGGAAGACATGACAGTTATGGAGTATGAGGCACAGTTCATCCGTTTATCACGATTTGCTGGGAGACTTATCACTGCAACATCAGAGAAGATCAGACGCTTTGTAGACGGTCTTCGAGCGGACATCCAGTTGCACATGACTCCTATAGAGCTCCCCACGTATGAGGCTTATGTGGAAAAGGCGATATGGGTGGAGAACGCTCTTCACAGGGTAGCCTTAGCCCAACAAAGAGCTTCCGAGCAGACGAAGATGTTGCAAGTGTATCCAAAAGAGGATGAAGATGAGGCAGTCCAAGGTGATGAGCAGCTGTGGATTGATTGGGAGTTTCAGCAGAGACAGCAGCGCTATCGCAGAGGCTGTGAGACCAGTGAGCATCGGAGACGGTCAGGAGCATGCTATGTGTGTGGAAGCTTTAGACACAAGGCTCGCAACTGTCCAAGGAAGAGGAACCGTACTTCAGGACACCGCCAGCAGACTCATACACTTCCATCACCTGAGATTCCCACCAGTACAGTACATCGAGGTGCAGCCTATTCAGCAGTGGCCCCTATACCCGCAGACACAGGATCAGTTTCAGCCAGCTTGGGGTTATCCGGACAGTTCTGCAGCACTTCTGATTGGTGAGAGACATCAGCCTGATTTCCCTAGCGAGCAGTGACTCTAAGGTCAACTTTTTCGGAGGTTCGCTTTATCTATTATGGTTGGTGTGCTTAGATCCCTTGTTGTTGTTGTGCTTAGGATCCTTGTAATGTGTGTGCTCTTAATATTGTGTGAATGATTGATTGTTGCTTCTTAGATATCCTAATGTCCCATTTAGGAGTGAGGGGTATGTAATACCCCGATGTTGTCCTTTTTAGAGTCGGGAATTGTGAGACATCCCGAGATAGTTCTTTAGGAGTGAGGGGTGTGTGACACCCCTAGTTACCCTTTTAGCAGCTCAAGGTGAATGATACCTGAGCTAACCTTTTTAGTTAGTAGTGTGGAGCTGAGAGACCCCGACCTATCATTCCTGTAGATGTGAGAGGTGTGCGGCACCTCTAGTCAATCCTTTTAGAGTCAAAGGAGTATGATACCCAAAGTTAGTTCTATTAGAATGAGGAGTGCGAGACACTCCGAGTTAGATCTTTAGGAGTAGGGTGTGAAACATCCGGGTTGTTCCTTAGGAGTGAGGGGTGTGCGACACCCCTAGATAGTCCTTGTAGTATCCGAGGAGTGAGACACCTCGGACTAGTCCTTTAGAAGTGAGGAGAGTGTGATACAACCTAGTTGTTCCTTTTGAGATTGAGATGTGAGACACCCATAGTCAGTTCCTAGGAGTGAGGGGTGTGCGACACCCCTAGTCGGACCTATTGGAGTTAAGAGTGTGAGATGCCTTGAACTAGACAGAGTTGAGTAGCTGACCTTGTTAGAAAACTAGAATGTTAGATGTCCAGATCCCATCGACCAAATAGTCGAGGTCTAGTATTCTAGAGCGTCAGAGGGTAAACCTTGGTTGTTTTGCTAGCTGTCTGTTAGTATCCTAGAGTGTTAGAAGGCCAGATTCTCCAACCTTTCCAGTTGTTGATTGTGACTTGTATTGTTGTTTTATTAGTTGTCGAATGTAGCTTGTATTGTTGTTTTACTAGTTGTTGTTTGTAGCATGTTTTGTTAGAAGAATAGTTCTAGTATCCCTCCTAGTTAAGACTAGCTATTCCGAGTGTTAGCTGGGTAGTTTAACTCTCATTCTTCATAGTTGGTTATAGTAGAGACCTTGGAAGTTTAGAAGTAGTTGTTTTCATTTGGGGACCAAATGAGTTTTAGGAGTGAGGAATGTGAGGACCCGTCCCTAGACATACCTGGTGGGACCCAATTTGACCAAGTCAACCATAGGTTATCCTAATTACAGATGGGCTTCCTTGGAGAATTATGAATTTAACCTTAGGATGACCCAACTACCCGTGGCCTGACCCATTACCCATTAATTAAGAGGGCACTTTAGTCAAACCATACCCCACCTTAATCCCATGTGAGCCCCACCTCACTCATCTCACTCTCATCACACCCCCCATCTCATTTTCCCCTTTTTCCCCATTCCCTATTCTAGGTCACGATGGAGACCCTTTCCCCTCTCCTCATTCACTCCACACCAACACAACACAGCAGCCCCTCCATCTCCATTTCTCTCATTCCTCTCTTTCTCTCATCTCTCTCGTTCTCTCTTCCTCCCTCACGGCTTGCTGCCACTTCGCCGGACGCCGTCGTCGCCATCACAACGCCGGCCATCTTCTTCTCCTCTCTCATCTCGGTTCTCTCTTTCCCTCATCCCCCTCATCCATCTCTTCTTCTCCCAACCCTTGCCGCCCACTGCCGCCGGACTCCGAGCACGGCGCCATCGCCATCGCCGTGGACGATCTCCTCGATCACTGGCAGCCACTCCACCTCTCTTTTCTCCATTTTTCGTTTCTTCTTCCTTCCCTGTTTCTCTGTTTCCTTTCTCTGTTTTCTCATTCTCCCTTAATCCTCTCTCACTCCTCCCAGCCAACGAAATTACCCAGCCCCTCCATTTCTCTCTATTTTCCATTCTTTCCCTCTCTCTCTCTCTCTCTCTCTCTCTCTGTTTTCCCCATTCTTCCCCTTCACTGTCTTACTCTTCTCTCTAATTCTCCATTTCCATCTCTCTCTATTTCCCCCATTTCCCTTTCTCTGTTTCTCTCTTTCTTTCTCTATTCTTTCTCTTTCTTCTCTCTCCCTCACTCACTTCACTCACTGCCCACAAGACTGAGCACCCATCTCACCATTATCTCTCTCTCTTTTTAATTCTTTCTCTCTGTACTCCATTCTTTCTTTCTTTCTGTTTTCACCCTTTCCCTTACCCAATGAACCACCATCATCACCACTAATTTAGTGGGCCACCAATCAAGTGGGCCCCACAACCTTCGATCATCACCATCATCTCCGCATGGACCCCACAAGCTTCTCATCTCCAATTTGCAAGCCACCACCCCATTCCCTTCATTGTTTGGTAAGCCCTTCTTCCCCTTAGGTTTGGATTAATAATTGGGTGTAGTAGTGTGTTTAGTAGCTTAGAGCTTCCCATTGATTTATGTTTTAATTTAGTTTTACTTTGCTAATTATTCCTTAGGTTTGATTTGTTGGGCTTTGAGCTAGTGCTTTTGGATTCGGGCATCTCCAACGAAAGGCAAGTAGACATGCTTAGATTCTTTAATTAAATTGATTAACATGCTTAGATTGGTAATTACTGTCTTTTATGGATGTTTGGCATGATTTCTGTATTTGGATGGTTGATTGGATGATAAGATGTATAGAATTGTTAGTCTAAGCTCTTTTTATGTGTATTTGGCCATTGATGGATGAGAATCCCTCATTTGGAAGATCAATGGCCCACTTGTGATGAGATCATGATATAGGAGATGTGTTTGATGTTTGGAAGTGTCTGGTGAATATTGGAATGAAAAGGGAGAAATCCAGGAATTACGGTACTTGCAACAGTATTCAGCTAGGCGGGCCGAACTCAGAGCAGGTTGGCCGAGCTCAGAGCCTAGTTGACCGAGCTCAGAGCAGGTTGGCCGAGCTCAGTGCTTGGTTGGCCGAGCTAACAGCCTAGTTGGCCGAGCTCAGAGCAGTTTGGCCGAGCTCAGTGCCTGGTTGGCCGAGCTCAGAGCAGTTTGGCCGAGCTCAGTGCCTGGTTGGCCGAGCTCAGAACAATTTGGCCGAGCTCAGTGTATGGTTGGCCGAGCTCAGAGCAGGATGGCCGAGCTCAGTGTATACATTGACATTTCCCAGATTTGCACCCTTTTATGATTTGATCATGTGTGGGCCCCGTTGACCTTCCATTTGGACTATTTGGGATACGCTATACACGAGTCAAGGGCCGGGCTTAACCTTGACCCGTGTAGCCATCTAAGTAGGGTCTTGGGTTGTAAAACGGAACCTGATTCAAGGGTTATGGATGTCTTATGATGCTAAATACCTACAGGAGCACCAAGGATACTTAATAAGCATCTGGGACTCCGTGATCACTGTCTTAGGTGGAGTGGGACCTTGGACCTGAATAGAGGGGCAGCAATCATCGATGGATTTGGGATGTGTGGTATCTATGTTGATGAAACGGACACTAAGGCTGGCTGGTAGATCCGAACCTTGGATGTAGGCCTTGAGAGGTACTATAAATCAGGGCATTGCACTTAGGCTCTGATCCATGATCACGGTCCGTATTGGATGAGATGTCAGGACATGGCACTTGAAGTCCTGACCGATAATATTGGGAACTTAACGATAGATACTAATAGACGGACTGTATATTGAGATAATACTAATTAAGCGTATAGAGAAGCGGAGTTTACAAGGGTATGCACTATTAACTGTTGGGAACCACAAGGATGGACTAGCTATACCCGAACTCCGTGTCTCGTACCCTTGACTATTATTAAGGATAATAAGGCTATCTAGTTCGGAGTACCCCCACCTAGTGATCTGTAGATTTGTGGTTGTACGATTGGTCTGCCGAGGGTTATGATGCCGGCATGGACATTGATATTGATTAGTCTGCCGAGGGTTATGATGCCGGCATGGACTTTGATATTGTGATGTGATTGACACAGTAGGTACCAGGTGTGGGTGGGGTACTGAGACCGCCGGCGCTCGGACCGGGTGTATGGATGGACGGTGATATTGATCTAGCACGTAAGTCCAATGACTGGGACTTAGCCGTGGCTATGGATGTTGTTGGTTGAGATAGCACGTAAGACCAATGGCTGTGACTTGGCTGTAGCTATGGACATTGATGGATTCTTGTACGCTCTTATTCGACGTGACGACAACTGTGGGTGGCTATGACCCCCATGGTTGGTGTCCATCGACAGTTGTTGGGACGATGACGATGGGCTGGCTCTGACCCCCACGTCCTTTGTACTTCAACGGTGGACGTACCTTTGTGTGCTTCTATGTATGTATATTGGATGTATGAATATTATATATTATGGGTATCATTGTTTATTGCCTTTAACTGCCGCCGTTGATACGGTTGGATCTGGATGCGATGGATACGACTATGGTAATGTCACTTCCTCTGTTTACTTCTGCTACTGATGACTCTGATGTGCTTGTGTGGTTTATCTGATGTTTTGATGGCTTCTCTTATCTACTTGTTAGGTTGTATCAAACATCTGTTATATCAATATCTCGATTTTCGTTTATGCACTACACTCTACACCGTTTTCTGTTGCACTCTGATATTCTATATTATTATCGAGATACTAATCATGCAGGTACAGCTGGGATCAGGTATGGTCCTCTTTCCTATCTAATTATATAATGTATTGCCATCTAAACATGCCTATTTGCCTGGCTCATCGAGCCTGACCCAATCCTTGGTGTTTTCAGGTATCTTCTCTTCCGCTTTCTTGATTGGTGGTTTGTTTGGCGACTGATCCGTTGCCGCAGGGTTCAGAGAATGATGCATTTGGTGCATCGTGAGGCGTCTATCATATAGATCTCTATTCTTTCCTTTTCTTGTAGCTGGCCGTGTGGGCCTAGGACTGAATAGTTAGTTTAATTATGGAAAGTACCTTGTAATCTTTTAAAGTGAAACAAATTTTAGGGCCTTGTCCATTTACCTGCTCATATGAGATTCACACTTGATTATATTATGGGATTTTCCGCATCTCTTAGGTACTTTCTCGTAGCGCCCCGAGATTCGAGGCGCCCGGATTTTGGGGCGTTACATTTTGGTATCAGAGCTTTTACGGTTCTCGGACAACTAAAATACTTAACGACTCTTAGGATTCGATGTGAGGATTGGGTAGACTTAGACTGGTAACGCGATGATGGATTGTTGTTTGTCTTTGTCATTTGTGTTTTGTTTGTTCTAAAAATGTTTAATTGCAGATCATGTCACAGCAGCATGGTTCAGATAGGGGTAGTCAGGGCACCGTAGAGGACAGATTTGAGCAGTTTGTGCAATCTCAGACCAGGATCACCACTCAGATGTTGGAGATTCTTAACCGTATGACCCAACAGCCGCAGACTTCGCAGTTCCCACCGGTTGTTGCACCGCATGAGCCAGATCAGTACGAGCTATTCGAGAGGTTTCGTAAGAGGAGACCTTCAGAGTTTAGTGGATGTGGAGACCCGATGGAGGCAGATTCATGGATTATTGAGATGGAGCGGATCTTCAGGATGCTTCCGTGTACCGGCAGACAGCGAGTACAGCTAGTGACCTACATGTTCCGGGATGTAGCTGAGTTATGGTGGATGACAGTGAGAGTTCCTTATACAGACATGGACGATGCAGTAGCTTGGGAGACATTCAAGGAGCAATTTCTCCGGAAGTTCATCCCAGCACCCGTCAGATCTCAGAAGCTTCGGGAGTTTGAGCAACTACTTCAGGAAGACATGACAGTTATGGAGTATGAGGCACAGTTCATCCGTTTATCACGATTTGCTGGGAGACTTATCACTGCAACATCAGAGAAGATCAGACGCTTTGTAGACGGTCTTCGAGCGGACATCCAGTTGCACATGACTCCTATAGAGCTCCCCACGTATGAGGCTTATGTGGAAAAGGCGATATGGGTGGAGAACGCTCTTCACAGGGTAGCCTTAGCCCAGCAAAGAGCTTCCGAGCAGACGGAGATGTTGCAAGTGTATCCAAAAGAGGATGAAGATGAGGCAGTCCAAGGTGATGAGCAGTTGTGGATTGATTGGGAGTTTCAGCAGAGACAGCAGCGCTATCGCAGAGGCTGTGAGACCAGTGAGCATCGGAGACGGTCAGGAGCATGCTATGTGTGTGGAAGCTTTAGACACAAGGCTCGCAACTGTCCAAGGAAGAGGAACCGTACTTCAGGACACCGCCAGCAGACTCATACACTTCCATCACCTGAGATTCCCACCAGTACAGTACTACGAGGTGCAGCCTATTCAGCAGTGGCCCCTATACCCGCAGACACAGGATCAGTTTCAGCCAGCTTGGGGTTATCCGGACAGTTCTGCAGCACTTCTGATTGGTGAGAGACATCAGCCTGATTTCCCTAGCGAGCAGTGACTCTAAGGTCAACTTTTTCGGAGGTTCGCTTTATCTATTATGGTTGGTGTGCTTAGATCCCTTGTTGTTGTTGTGCTTAGGATCCTTGTAATGTGTGTGCTCTTAATATTGTGTGAATGATTGATTGTTGCTTCTTAGATATCCTAATGTCCCATTTAGGAGTGAGGGGTATGTAATACCCCGTGTTGTCCTTTTTAGAGTCGGGAATTGTGAGACATCCCGAGATAGTTCTTTAGGAGTGAGGGGTGTGTGACACCCCTAGTTACCCTTTTAGCAGCTCAAGGTGAATGATACCTGAGCTAACCTTTTTAGTTAGTAGTGTGGAGCTGAGAGACCCCGAGCTATCATTCCTGTAGATGTGAGAGGTGTGCGGCACCTCTAGTCAATCCTTTTAGAGTCAAAGGAGTATGATACCCAAAGTTAGTTCTATTAGAATGAGGAGTGCGAGACACTCCGAGTTAGATCTTTAGGAGTAGGGTGTGAAACATCCGGGTTGTTCCTTAGGAGTGAGGGGTGTGCGACACCCCTAGATAGTCCTTGTAGTATCCGAGGAGTGAGACACCTCGGACTAGTCCTTTAGAAGTGAGGAGAGTGTGATACAACCTAGTTGTTCCTTTTGAGATTGAGATGTGAGACACCCATAGTCAGTTCCTAGGAGTGAGGGGTGTGCGACACCCCTAGTCGGACCTATTGGAGTTAAGAGTGTGAGATGCCTTGAACTAGACAGAGTTGAGTAGCTGACCTTGTTAGAAAACTAGAATGTTAGATGTCCAGATCCCATCGACCAAATAGTCGAGGTCTAGTATTCTAGAGCGTCAGAGGGTAAACCTTGGTTGTTTTGCTAGCTGTCTGTTAGTATCCTAGAGTGTTAGAAGGCCAGATTCTCCAACCTTTTTCAGTTGTTGATTGTGACTTGTATTGTTGTTTTATTAGTTGTCGAATGTAGCTTGTATTGTGTTTTACTAGTTGTTGTTTGTAGCATGTTTTGTTAGAAGAATAGTTCTAGTATCCCTCCTAGTTAAGACTAGCTATTCCGAGTGTTAGCTGGGTAGTTTAACTCTCATTCTTCATAGTTGGTTATAGTAGAGACCTTGGAAGTTTAGAAGTAGTTGTTTTCATTTGGGGACCAAATGAGTTTTAGGAGTGAGGAATGTGAGGACCCGTCCCTAGACATACCTGGTGGGACCCAATTTGACCAAGTCAACCATAGGTTATCCTAATTACAGATGGGCTTCCCTTGGAGAATTATGAATTTAACCTTAGGATGACCCAACTACCCGTGGCCTGACCCATTACCCATTAATTAAGAGGGCACTTTAGTCAAACCATACCCCACCTTAATCCCATGTGAGCCCCACCTCACTCATCTCACTCTCATCACACCCCCCATCTCATTTTCCCCTTTTTCCCCATTCCCTATTCTAGGTCACGATGGAGACCCTTTCCCCTCTCCTCATTCACTCCACACCAACACAACACAGCAGCCCCTCCATCTCCATTTCTCTCATTCCTCTCTTTCTCTCATCTCTCTCGTTCTCTCTTCCTCCCTCACGGCTTGCTGCCACTTCGCCGGACGCCGTCGTCGCCATCACAACGCCGGCCATCTTCTTCTCCTCTCTCATCTCGGTTCTCTCTTTCCCTCATCCCCCTCATCCATCTCTTCTTCTCCCAACCCTTGCCGCCCACTGCCGCCGGACTCCGAGCACGGCGCCATCGCCATCGCCGTGGACGATCTCCTCGATCACTGGCAGCCACTCCACCTCTCTTTTCTCCATTTTTCGTTTCTTCTTCTTCCCTGTTTCTCTGTTTCCTTTCTCTGTTTTCTCGTTCTCCCTTAATCCTCTCTCACTCCTCCCAGCCAACGAAATTACCCAGCCCCTCCATTTCTCTCTATTTTCCATTTCTTTCCCTCTCTCTCTCTCTCTCTCTCTCTGTTTTCCCCATTCTTCCCCTTCACTGTCTTACTCTTTCTCTCTAATTCTCCATTTCCATCTCTCTCTATTTCCCCCATTTCCCTTTCTCTGTTTCTCTCTTTCTTTCTCTATTCTTTCTCTTTCTTCTCTCTCCCTCACTCACTTCACTCACTGCCCACAAGACTGAGCACCCATCTCACCATTATCTCTCTCTCTTTTTAATTCTTTCTCTCTGTACTCCATTCTTTCTTTCTTTCTGTTTTTCACCCTTTCCCTTACCCAATGAACCACCATCATCACCACTAATTTAGTGGGCCACCAATCAAGTGGGCCCCACAACCTTCGATCATCACCATCATCTCCGCATGGACCCCACAAGCTTCTCATCTCCAATTTGCAAGCCACCACCCCATTCCCTTCATTGTTTGGTAAGCCCTTCTTCCCCTTAGGTTTGGATTAATAATTGGGTGTAGTAGTGTGTTTAGTAGCTTAGAGCTTCCCATTGATTTATGTTTTAATTTAGTTTTACTTTGCTAATTATTCCTTAGGTTTGATTTGTTGGGCTTTGAGCTAGTGCTTTTGGATTTGGGCATCTCCAACGAAAGGCAAGTAGACATGCTTAGATTCTTTAATTAAATTGATTAACATGCTTAGATTGGTAATTACTGTCTTTTATGGATGTTTGGCATGATTTCTGTATTTGGATGGTTGATTGGATGATAAGATGTATAGAATTGTTAGTCTAAGCTCTTTTTATGTGTATTTGGCCATTGATGGATGAGAATCCCTCATTTGGAAGATCAATGGCCCACTTGTGATGAGATCATGATATAGGAGATGTGTTTGATGTTTGGAAGTGTCTGGTGAATATTGGAATGAAAAGGGAGAAATCCAGGAATTACGGTACTTGCAACAGTATTCAGCTAGGCGGGCCGAACTCAGAGCAGGTTGGCCGAGCTCAGAGCCTAGTTGACCGAGCTCAGAGCAGGTTGGCCGAGCTCAGTGCTTGGTTGGCCGAGCTCACAGCCTAGTTGGCCGAGCTCAGAGCAGTTTGGCCGAGCTCAGTGCCTGGTTGGCCGAGCTCAGAGCAGGTTAGCCGAGCTCAGTGCCTGGTTGGCCGAGCTCAGAACAATTTGGCCGAGCTCAGTGTATGGTTGGCCGAGCTCAGAGCAGGATGGCCGAGCTCAGTGTATACATTGACATTTCCCAGATTTGTACCCTTTTATGATTTGATCATGTGTGGGCCCCGTTGACCTTCCATTTGGACTATTTGGGATACGCTATACACGAGTCAAGGGCCGGGCTTAACCTTGACCCGTGTAGCCATCTAAGTAGGGTCTTGGGTTGTAAAACGGAACCTGATTCAAGGGTTATGGATGTCTTATGATGCTAAATACCTACAGGAGCACCAAGGATACTTAATAAGCATCTGGGACTCCGTGATCACTGTCTTAGGTGGAGTGGGACCTTGGACCTGAATAGAGGGGCAGCAATCATCGATGGATTTGGGATGTGTGGTATCTATGTTGATGAAACGGACACTAAGGCTGGCTGGTAGATCCGAACCTTGGATGTAGGCCTTGAGAGGTACTATAAATCAGGGCATTGCACTTAGGCTCTGATCCATGATCACGGTCCGTATTGGATGAGATGTCAGGACATGGCACTTGAAGTCCTGACCGATAATATTGGGAACTTAACGATAGATACTAATAGACGGACTGTATATTGAGATAATACTAATTAAGCGTATAGAGAAGCGGAGTTTACAAGGGTATGCACTATTAACTGTTGGGAACCACAAGGATGGACTAGCTATACCCGAACTCCGTGTCTCGTACCCTTGACTATTATTAAGGATAATAAGGCTATCTAGTTCGGAGTACCCCCACCTAGTGATCTGTAGATTTGTGGTTGTACGATTGGTCTGCCGAGGGTTATGATGCCGGCATGGACATTGATATTGATTAGTCTGCCGAGGGTTATGATGCCGGCATGGACTTTGATATTGTGATGTGATTGACACAGTAGGTACCAGGTGTGGGTGGGGTACTGAGACCGCCGGCGCTCGGACCGGGTGTATGGATGGACGGTGATATTGATCTAGCACGTAAGTCCAATGACTGGGACTTAGCCGTGGCTATGGATATTGTTGGTTGAGATAGCACGTAAGACCAATGGCTGTGACTTGGCTGTAGCTATGGACATTGATGGATTCTTGTACGCTCTTATTCGACGTGACGACAACTGTGGGTGGCTATGACCCCCATGGTTGGTGTCCATCGACAGTTGTTGGGACGATGACGATGGGCTGGCTCTGACCCCCACGTCCTTTGCACTTCAACGGTGGACGTACCTTTGTGTGCTTCTATGTATGTATATTGGATGTATGAATATTATATATTATGGGTATCATTGTTTATTGCCTTTAACTGCCGCCGTTGATACGGTTGGATCTGGATGCGATGGATACGACTATGGTAATGTCACTTCCTCTGTTTACTTCTGCTACTGATGACTCTGATGTGCTTGTGTGGTTTATCTGATGTTTTGATGGCTTCTCTTATCTACTTGTTAGGTTGTATCAAACATCTGTTATATCAATATCTCGATTTTCGTTTATGCACTACACTCTACACCGTTTTCTGTTGCACTCTGATATTCTATATTATTATCGAGATACTAATCATGCAGGTACAGCTGGGATCAGGTATGGTCCTCTTTCCTATCTAATTATATAATGTATTGCCATCTAAACATGCCTATTTGCCTGGCTCATCGAGCCTGACCCAATCCTTGGTGTTTTCAGATATCTTCTCTTCCGCTTTCTTGATTGGTGGTTTGTTTGGCGACTGATCCGTTGCCGCAGGGTTCAGAGAATGATGCATTTGGTGCATCGTGAGGCGTCTATCATATAGATCTCTATTCTTTCCTTTTCCTGTAGCTGGCCGTGTTGGCCTAGGACTGAATAGTTAGTTTAATTATGGAAAGTACCTTGTAATCTTTTAAAGTGAAACAAAATTTTAGGGCCTTGTCCATTTACCTGCTCATATGAGATTCACACTTGATTATATTATGGGATTTTCCGCATCTCTTAGGTACTTTCTCGTAGCGCCCCGAGATTCGAGGCGCCCGGATTTTGGGGCGTTACAGTGAGGATATAATATTTCGAGCCTCATGTAATACAATAAACATTGAGTTCATAGAACTCTAGGCATGTGGAATATCAAGCAATGAATAATAACTTCTTGTTAAGTTTAAAGTTGCATAAAAGAATAATCAAAGCTAATGAGTGAAGTCAATTTATTACATTGGTCATCCTAAATAACAAGGCCAATAAAAGAAAACAGAGTAAATGAAATGAAAGTTCCAACGAGGGGATAAATAAAAGAATATAATCTATTGAAGTCCCAATGAATCACTCTCGTGCCAGGAAGTGATGACGCTACTCTACGTCATCGGCACGCCACTCGTGCCTCCTTTGCTGGTTGGGGATCCTCTGGGATCTCCTCACCGGTCTGCTCCTCAAAGTAGTACTCACCTGAGGTGTCTGCACACCAAGGAACAGAGTCAACGATATGTTGAGCAATAGATAAGCAAAGCATAATAAACATGACGTGCATCAAGTATAGAGTAATGACAAGTAATAATCATATGAATATAAGGATCGAAGCTAGGCATATAGCAAGAATATTAAACAGCAGGAACAATAAAAGGAATCCTAGCAATCATCTAACAATAACCACTATCCATGCAATGCAAAACAAGAATAAGAGGGAGACTCCGAGGATGTCCAAAGCCACCTCCCAGGGTACCAGTAACAATCCAATCCGGACTACTGATACCAAAGTCCGGCTCCAGTAGGATCCTAGCTCCCAGTCCTAGGAATAGTAGCACGGTCCTAGCCCGCTCCCAGCTATTCAACGCCATAGACGCCGTCCAAAGCCGACTGCCCACCCCGACAACCGAGTAATCGGTTCGTCATTAAAATCCCAAACTGTAGATGGCCATGATATGCAATAATAATAAAGTGGTTCTGACACAAGGACAAACAAGACAAGCAAGTCTGGCTAGTTTCATGTACAAGACAAGATCTTAGGGATTATCTCATTCAAGACAATACAAGATAAACAAACCACGTGATAATCCCCTTTCATTGCTAGCCAGTCATGTTATACAAGACATAGGTTCCTAAGTATACTCTAAGTCAGGTCCAAGTCCTAAGTTCTATAAGAATTTATGTTTCATAATTTGTTAAGTGTTTTATGCCAAGAGAGTGTACAAGGAACATTAACAATGGATACAAGTCACAAGTCAAGGAGAAATTACAATCCAATCATAGGCAAGTG
The DNA here is from genome assembly GCA_012931725.1 of Litsea cubeba. Classification (NCBI taxonomy): domain Eukaryota; kingdom Viridiplantae; phylum Streptophyta; class Magnoliopsida; order Laurales; family Lauraceae; genus Litsea; species Litsea cubeba. Next base: position 129,466,401 of record CM022944.1, read on the forward strand.
GTGTCATCCCTGTACCCCACGTGTTCTAACATAGTACGTATGGAAATTGGATCAACGATGCTCTTAGGAAAATCCCTTGGTGTACAATCATGTTGAGCATTATTCAATTCAACTCCATATGTATTCGGTTACACAACGTGTAATACACGAATACCTAGACAACCCATCGAATTCACACCAAGCATGTGATTCGATTTCAAACCCATTTATGGTTATGTGATAGTAGATTAGGGGTTTCCAACATCTAAGTCCCAATCCTAGGTTTCAGTTTTAGTCCGAGAAAAAGACAAGTGAAATGGCCAATTTCGGTTAGCTCTTCGGTTAGCCTTTGGCTAACCGAGTTCCTCAGTTCAGCTGACCGAACTTCAAGTTCGGCTGACCGAACTCAGACAGCTGAATAAGCAGCTCTCTGGTTTTCTGACTGAAACGAGACTCGGTTGACCGAATCAGTTCGGCTAACCGAAATTCGAACCGAGAGCTGACCGACTGTACAAAATCAGTGTAAAACATGCTCTCGGGTTTTCTGACCGAAATGGTGTTCGGCTGACCAAATTCCAGAGTTCGGCTAACTGAACATAGAAATTCGGCTGACCGACAACACGGGATTTTGTACAATTTTAGGCCATTCTGAAACTCTTCCTCCCTAATTCCATTTTCTCCATCCCCAAGCCTTTCCAAAGGCTGAAACCTGCATAAAATAGAGCCTCCTGCTCTCCCAACAATTCATTCCATCCATTCCATTCCATTACACAAACAATTCTAGCAACCTATTATCATCAATTTATCCATTTTCCAAAAATCTGACCTAACATATATTTTTTCCAAAAATCAAAATGAAACATGCTTGGAATTAAGGGAAATCTACAAGATACTTAGCCAATCAAATAGAAACAAACATATATGTTTATAAATGAAATGCAAATCTACTTGCCTCAATGTCAGAAGATGAAATAATTGGGTAAACTCGAGGTGAAGCCTTTCTACCACGAAACCCACAATCTAACCCGATAAAACACTGCCAAGGAAGCCAAAAAGAAAAAAGGAAGGAAAAGAATCAAGAAAATACTACATCTAATCTGAAATGAATTTGATTGACCAGATGAAGTTGTGAGAAATCTTACCAATTCGATACCGGAAGAAAGAGGGGATCGATAGAATGAATACGAGCGGATCGGATCTTCAAGTTGGATCTTCTAGGGTGAAGTTCTGGCTTGTGAAAAGAAGAGGAAGAAGAAATGGGGTTGCGGTTGCAGTTGTTCTTCGTTGCATAGAGTAACGAAGAGATTAGGGTTAATCTTCATTTAAGAAGAAGGGAAAAAGAAAAAGACTAATATGCCCCTTAAGTGGGTACGGTGAAAGAATGGACCACTTGAAGGATTTCTAATCATCGGATCGCGACAAGTCAAGAGACAAAAATGATCAGCGCGACGAAACCTTTCCAACGAACCCAAAAATCACAGCGTTTAGAATATTTCAGAAAAGCACTCAATTTTCCCTAAATTGCAAACTACCCCCCTGCTATGATCAAACGAACTCGGAATCGCACGAAACTTCGCAGGCACCATTCTAATGCTAAAAGAAACTCGCTTATGATCTAAACCCACTTAAATATCTAAAATATAAATAATTATAATAATAACAAATTAAACGGGTTAGGGCCTGATATTGGGCCCAATTGACCCAGTAAGGTCACAGACCTTACAGATCCAATCAACTTCCATCAAGCCATGCAAGGTTCCAACTCTCAAAAGTGGATTGATGCCATGAATGATGAGTATAAGTCTATACAAGACAATAAGGTTTGGGAACTTGTCCCATTACCAGAAGGTGCGAAGCCCATTGGTTGTAAATATATTTTTAAAACAAAAAAGGATTCGAGTGGTAATGTGGAGAGGTATAAGGCTCGTCTTGTAGCTAAAGGCTTTACCCAAAAGGAAGGGATTGACTTTAAAGAGACTTTCTCCCCGGTTTCATCGAAAGACTCTTTTTGGACAATCATGGCACTTGTTGCACATTTTGATCTTGAGCTTCATCAAATGGATGTCTAGACAACTTTTCTTATTGGTGACATTGACAAAACAATTTATATGGTGCAACCAGAAAACTTTGAGTCAGGAGACCCAAAGAATATGGTCTGTAAATTGACAAAGTCTGTCTATGGACTCAAGCAAGCTTCTCATCAATCATATCACAAGTTTCATCAAGTGATTATCTCGTTTGATTTTGAGATAAACGCTGTTGATAATTGTGTGTATCACAGATTCAGTGGGAGTAAGCAAATAATCCTGGTTTTGTATGTCGATGACATACTGCTTGCCACAAATGATATAGGCATGTTGCATGAAACCAAGAGATTTCTATCAAAGAATTTTGAGATGAAAGATCTTAGTGACGCCTCCTTTGTGTTAGGGATCCTGATACAACGTTATCGCTCTCGGGATATTTTTGGATTATCACAAAGAAGCTATATTGATAAAGTACTCAAAAGGTTCGACATGCAGGCCAGCAAACCAGGTGACACCCCTGTCTCTAAGGGAGACAAGTTCAATCTCAATCAGTGCCCTAAAACTAACCTTGAAGTTAAGGAAATGCAAAAGATTCCCTATGCATCAGCTGTAGGGAGTCTAATGTATGCTCAAGTGTGTACGCGTCCTGATATTGCGTACATTGTTGGTATGTTAGGCAGATATTTAAGTAACCATGGGATGGATCATTGGAAAGCAGTCAAGCAGGTTATGAGGTATTTACAGAGAATAAAAGACCACATGCTCACATATATGAGATCGGATCAGTTGGAGATCATAGGGTATTCCGACTCCGATTATGCTGGATGCCAAGACAGTATGAAATCCACATCAGGCTATATATACATGTTAGCTGGTGGAGCTATTTCTTGGAGGTGTGCCAAACAGACACTCGTAACTGATTCCACCATGGCAGCAGAGTTTGTAGCATGCTATGAGGCATCCAACCATGGAATATGGCTGCGGAATTTTATCATTGGGCTGCGAGTTCTGAAAGGTATTGAAAAACCACTCAAACTATATTGTGATAATAAATCAGCAGTGCTATATTCCAACAACAACATGAGCTCATTTAGGTCAAAACATATTGCCATTAAGTTCCTAGTTGTGAAGGAGAGAGTACATGATGGACAGATATCCATAAAGGACATTGGGACAAACTCCATGATAGCGGATCCGCTTATAAAAGGATTACCACCCAAGGTCTTTCATGAGCACATTGCTCATATGGGTGTCATTTTGTGTGAGGATATCACATTATAGTGGGAGTTTGTATCATTTTATATTTTATTGCTTTATGTTTGATTTCGAACATACTTATGCATTTATGTATTTGGATATTTTTCTGATCAGAAATAAAGTATTCAATTCATTTTACTCTATTACATTGTGTTAAATATTGATCTCATTAAGGAATAAAGTAGGACCAGTTGGAAATAGACATGTATAGATCACATTGCATGTGATTTTCATGCTACACATCAATGATTGGTCTATGTCATTTGGTTATGTTGGTGTACGTGATCATTGATGGGTTTAGTCACGTTGAACGTGACGAAAACCGCTTTGATCCTATAACGCCATAATCAATGGATGAGATTGTTCGAATATACCCTAAAATTATGATAGCAAGATTTTGGAGCTCATACAGTCATACACATTTATAAAGTTACATATATGGCCCAGTGGGAGATTGTTGGAAAATTCCATCATGTGGGGCCACACATGTAAATATTAAATGTGTTATGCTATCTTTGGTTAAGCCTAAATTGAAGTTATCTAATTATTAAGACTTAAAGTTTTAAGGCTAAGGGTATAATTGTCATGGAATTAATGTGTAGATACCAGAATGTTATATCTAATTTGATGAGGGGTAAAATTAGAAATAGTAAACCTATGATAATCTCATTATTATATATTAGGGTTATTGTCCCAAATTTATATGGTGAGTTCGTATTCTCTCTGACATCCCATCATCATAAAGAATCAAGAGTGTTTCTCGTGGTAGCCATATTAGATTGGAAGATCAACAACCTGTGAACAATTTCATTCAATGAATCAAGGTATCTCAATGATTTGACATGGAGGATCTTAGTTGATTAAGGTTTTCTAAATAAAAAATTTAGATTCTTATTTATAACAGGCAACACCCAACAAAGCCGAATCTCTCACGAGGTATTGAGTTTAATTTCCAAAAGAGAATGAAAAAATACACTTGTGAAAGTAACCCATCAAAAAAAAGTAGAAGGATTGTACTGTTTTAATTCGTAGTAGAGGAAATGTACTTGCAGCCTTATTTTATTAGATTCATGGCTATTTTATCCTTCTAATAAAAACTTGAATAGGGAACTTTCCATCGGCATGTTAGTGCATGTGTGAGAAGATCTTGATGTTCATCAGGACATAACCATGTGCCAAAGAACTTAGGCGCGTATCATCAGATGCAGTAAATGGTATATATAACAATGGTTGAATGACAACTTTTACTGTTACTGATTTCACTATCAGGAGTCCGGATAACAATTTAATTTATCTGCATTTTTTTGTTACATGGTTTTACACACACACTCTGATGTAAAGATGACCTGGGCTTCACAAAGTGCGCATCAAGATTCAATTAGAAATAACTAGTTAAAGAGAATATTAGGAGAATGACATGGTATCAATATTGTTGTATTCTCCTATAGAATGGACATCAAAAGATATGTAATTCAGTATATGAGATATGAACTCAAATGCCATAATCCAAAGCAGCACAATGATGTGATTTCTGTTGAGGTGTGGGCTCCACCCGAGGGGAGTATTGAAAAGTATTTATGTTGCTTCTACTAATACCTCGAGGTTTTTGTAGGAATGATTAGCTAAAGAAACTTAAGACGGTATCATAGCCGACCGATCGTGAGTTTAAATTCCAAGAGTAACGACACGGCATGAAAAAAATGTGTGGCGCCTAGCACCTTGAGATCTTGGTAGGAATGGTTAGCTAAGAAATCTACAAAAAGCTTAGATCTAATGCTCTTGAAAGAAACCTCATAGACTCATCAAATGGCCAGCAAGTATATTGAAGCAATCAAAAATATCAACAAGAGAAAGAAAAAAGTAAAGAACCGCTCCTTACCTTTGTGTTAAGGAGTGGCAGTTCTCATTGGTAGAGCTTGGGTTCAAATCCAGCCTCCTCCCTCTTGTGAGTTGTGTCTATGTTTCCTCGCATGTGCGAGTGCATAATCGTTTGGTAGACCAGACCTTATATACCCTAGACTAACCAAAAAACTGAAAAAAGAAAACCCCTATTTTCTCCTAATTGTACTGCCAATTTACATCTCCACAAATGGCCATCACTCTTACATCATCAAATGACATTTTAATGATATAAAATTAGATCCAGCAAAGATGGAGTTATTCAATTACTATCACATTCCAATCTTGAGATTTTCTGGCCAAAGGTGATTCCCGAGCTCCCGTGAAATCACATTTGTCTCGGGTCAAGTACAAAATCATGAAGGATAAAATTGTACTCTTCTCAGGTGAGACTTGCTCACTAACATTTATCAATTCACAATAAATAGTGGAAGCATCTCAAATATTCTTAGAGTTGGTATTATTTCATGATTAGTCTATTTAACATTCCATATTTACACAAAAGATATTTATAATTAAATACATAAGTAGTAGATATGTACAAAATTGACCGTGACCCGACCCGTGGGTCAATGGGGTGGGTCATAGTAGCAGATTTCCGGTACTCGACCCGACCCGACCCGACCCATGACTGTCGGTAACGGGTAACGGGTCTCACGGGTCGGGTTAGCGGGTGACCCGTGAACCCGGTAAAAATAAAAACTTTAAAAATCCTCATGCCGTCATGCGTCATGCCTCATCTCATCTGCCCTAAACGCTGTCATCTCCCTTCTGGGCCTTCTCCACTGATCTCTCATCAGTCATCAACTCATCATCTCTCATCTCTCTCCCTCTTCCGGTCTTCCTAGCAGCCAGCTCACTACCGTGGTGCCGACTGCCGCCCCATCTCTCTCTCTTTCCCTTTTTCTCTTCTCCACTCCCTCACCTCACCTCACTCACTGCCCCACGGTCCCCACCGTCCCAGCGCCATCACCGTCGCCGCCGGACCCACCTGCTCCACTGCCGGCCACCATCGGATCCATCTCACGGTCTCACCATTTCTTTCTCTCCCTTTCTCTATTTCTTCCTTTCCTTCCCTGTTTCTTCCTCCCTTCTCTGTTTCTATTTCTTTCTTGTTTCTCTCTCTTACCTTCCTCTCTTTCTCTCTCTCATTCCTCACTGTCAACGACTCAACGTGAGCATCAGAGCATCCATTTCATTTTCCCTCTGTCAACGTAAGTAACCCCACCCACCCATCTCACGATTCTCAGTTTCTCACCATTTCATTTCACTCTCTCTCTATCTCTAATTCTTTCTCTCATTCTGTCTTTCTTTCTTTACGTCTTCTTCCTTCTTCTTGTTAATGGACCACCGAGACCCTCCATCCAATCAAGTGGGCCCCATGATCCCATCCTGATCCACCTCAATTTCAGTCCACTTTTTTACCCGAACCCGACCCGTGACTCGCTAACCCGTGACCGACCAACCCGTGACCCAAACGGGTCGGGTTCGGGTAGGTTTTCACCCACGTAAATTGGTCGGGTTAGGTCAGGTTTGACCCGTTGAACACCACTAATAAGTAGGGATTACAAAATCTCCCCCTACATAGTTAAACAAAATTATAACCAAAAGTATTTTCACAAAAGGGTGATCGCACCTTCTAAAACATCATCTACACAAACTACAAAATATCCTAAAATGTAGCACAAACATCGCTCTCTGGATCAAAAGGTTAGGATGACTTTATGGAGTCAAAATTTTGCAAATATGTAGTTTTCATATAAATCTTTATATGCAATGGACATGCATCCCAGTGGGCCCAAGTAAGAGGTGTGTTTTTCTCCTAAAAAAAGGCCAAGGTGCTGTCCATATATATATATATATATATATATATAAATAACCATAGCTTTTGGTCTTGTTTATCCTTTGCTTGAAGGAAAATCCTAATAGAGTGAGTGTGACTGTGTGAGTGTAGATCTTTGTAACGGTTTGGCATATGGTTCTATGTGTTTTTCCACATGTTTTGTAATGTTTCCTTCTCCAATATATATTTGTGATCATAGACATTGAAATTTCATTAAGCAGATTTCGGGTAGCAAAAGCCATAGATCTCTACTTGTCCAGGGCTCCAGGCAGTATCAGTCTATCAGACGATTCAGAGCTGCATCAGGACAAAAAAAAAAGAAAAGAAAATAAAAGAAAAGATAAGGATTTTACAATAATATTTATAACATAGTAAAAACATAACCACGAGAAAGCTCTAAACTGACCTCTCACCAAAAAGCTATCAAACCAGCAACAGCAAAGGCTGCTGCTAGATTTCCAACCTTTTCTTCCAATCCCGGAGCTGTAGCCTAAATGTAAGGTTATAATTATTAAGGCTAATTGTTAAGAAAAAATACCAGCCTGTAATTTAGATGTACCCAAACATGCATTGGTCAATTGCTACCATAGTCCACAATCCACATACATAATGGATGAAATTAACCTCTATAGCACAGCTCCCACTAAGCTGTGACAACTGCAATGCACCTCAAACAGTTACTACTGTCCATCCATATGGGGCAGTGGGACTCCTTACTTGCAAACAACATCCACTAACTGAGTCAATAATGGCTTTTCAGGAATCAAAGATGCCAATGTGGCTGAACTGCCTTCCAAGAGACACTACCATGTTATAGTCCGCTCCCAGAGACAGCTACGATCTTTCCACCCACACTCAAGTCTGCCAAGTCGCACTCAGTCAACCCCCGGCCCCTTAAACCTTGCGAAGAAGCCCTTTATAATGATGAGAAGTTGACTTGGTCTCGAACTTGGCCGAGTTGCAATGGGACTCGGCAGAGTCCAATGGGCTTGGCCAATTCTCTTGTAAAAAAGGGACTTGGACCCTGCTCCACTAAGTCTCAAACCGAGTTCGAGTTGGCCGAGTCAACTCAGACGCGGGCTGAGTTATAATTTAAAACCATAATATAGTCAATAATGAACTTGAACGGAGCAATGTTCCACAAAAATAGCTCAGTTGGAATGCTCTCATTGTCAAATTTCAAACCTTAAATATCTCTAGTACTAAAGTTCTCTCCTGTTTAAACCAATCCAAAAAAAAAAAAAGAAGCTCTCCTGTTTAAATTAGAACCAATAAGACGATTGTTTGATTCTTTTTCCTCTTTGGATCACAATCAAATCAAAACTTCTATAATTTAGCAATAGTTCCATCATCTATTAAGACTCAATTTCTATGAAATTGACCCTCTCAAGAAAAGGGCGAACTTGAATGGAAAGCCCCCGCATTGCCTTTATCTGTTATTTTTCTGCAGAAATTCTCGAAGAAGTTCTACAAAGGAACGGTCCAATGTGTTGGGGCTCACCTATATACTCGTACAATTTTGTAACACCTCATAGTTATCATGCAAAACACTGCCAAAACCCACCAAATCAAAGGATTAGGATTCGGAAAACTTTGATGCCATAAAAAGAGTACCTCCCTTTATATGGTTCCTGATTTTTTTTAATAATTTTATTCTAAAATAAAGTTAGTGGTGATTGTCATGCTTTCAGGTGAACTCCATACGATGGATTGTTGTGTATTTTTTTCTGTGTGGGTGCTATTAATATCTTATATCGCATCCTCGCATTTCAGGAATGAGAAAACAATCGCGTAGAATCCATCCGAGATAAAGATTATGAACAAAGAGACTCGTGAATATGGGATGAAAGCTGGGGTTTTTTCTATACGACTACCATTCATCGTAGATAACCCTGCATTATAACGAAAGTTGAGAAAATCCCTCAAACATTTTCCATACTTATACTTATTGAGATATCACAATTCTTTTTTGCGATATCATATAAAATTGCCTTGAAATATAGAGAATAATTTGTTCATTGACTTTTTTATCAAGACAGTTTTATGTGGTATCACATAATTCAATTAAAGTTTTGCAATATCGCAAAAACCTTTGGAAAGTTTTCTCAAATTACATCACAAGGCAGGGTTATCCATGACTAATGGCGAACCACGGGAAAAGTCCCATAAAAAAGTATGCAATAGAAACCACAAAGTTTGAACCGGCCTGGGTTTTCTTTCCACTTCTCTTCTCTTATTTTCTCTTCCCTTGATTGCTTGTGGTTGGGTGAGAGTGGTGAGTGAATTTTGACAAAACTAGGGGGAGATTAATCGGACATGGGAAGATGAACAGCTATTTCACAGGTCCTGCCCATGTGAGACCGGGACTTGGAGATCTTTGAATTGAACGAGTACAGCCCATGACGGAACCCACCTATTAAAAATTTATGCCGATCAAATGAAGATGTATATTTTACGCGTTTTAGCTTCAACTTTTAATAAGTGGACTCCACCGTGAAGTCTCACTCATTCAACTTATTGGTCATGTATGGCAATCAAATCGTCGGGAGAATTATTTTCGCTTTTCTCAAAATCGTGAAAAACCCATGTTTGCAAATGTTCGTGTACGTATGTAGAAAATCAGTTTTGCAAACTACTGCAAACTGTTTCCTCATCCATGGGATTTTTTTACTCTCACAAGAAAACATTTTATGTGGAATCACGAAAATGTGGACCAATAAAATCCTCATTTTGTTGAATTCTCAAGTCCGACCTCCTCTCTTAAGATTTGAAAATCTTCACTTTTTATGGATTTATGCATTGAAACCAATTCTTTTAGCTATATATTCATCAATATGCATTGATGTCTGAAATTCTCAATAATGTAAATCCTCAGTGAGGAGTCTCTATTCCAAGCGTAGTAAGACATTCTAAGATAAACAAATTTCTCAAAGATTCCTCACGTGTCATCCTTAGGGCATGATTGTGCAGCGCTGTAGAAAACTAGTTTCACGAGCAACCTCTTTTGCTTCCCGCAACCGTTGCGAACCCTCTCTCATTAAAAATGCTTTTTTTGTGGATTGTAAAAACTTAAATTTCTTTCTTTCTTTTTTCTATATATAAAAAAAATAGTTGCACCAAATATGAAAACAGTTGCTGGATTTTCTACGGGCCTAGCTGGAAAACAGCCTGTAGGTTATTTTTCAGGAATTGTAAGACTTTGTGTTATTTCAAGCGTGTATAAAAACGGCTTTATGTAAGATCTGCACAATTGCATTTAATTTATTTACTTGTTTATTCAATGTGGCGTATCAGAGAGGAAAACATGCGACACAAGTCTTATAATGCAAATTGAAAACAACACTTTATCTGAGTGGTAAGGAGTGGCAGTTCTCACCTGGCCGCTTAGGATTTGAGGAGAAGCTTTTCTACCCCGTAAACGACGATCTAACCCGATAAAACTCAAACTAGGAAGCCAAGAAGAAGATAGGAAGGAAAAGAATTAAGATCGGACCTAATATAACTAAAGAACTGATAAAGTGAAAATAAAGATTGTGAGGAGTCTTACCAAAATGGTACCGGAAGCAAGAGGGAAACGCGAGGATGACTTTTAGCGGATCGGATCTTCGAACGGGATCTTCTAGGGCAGAGTTCCGGACTTGAGAAAGGAAGAAGAAGAAAAGAGAGGCTGCTGGGTTACTTTGTTGCAGAGAACGAATGAAAAGTTAGGGTTAGCTTTTGTTTAAGAAGATGATTAAGAGAAAAAGAAGACCAAATTGCCCTTTTAGTGGGTCCGGTGAAGGATGGACCACTTGAAGGGTTTCTGATCGTCGGATCGCGACGAGTCAAGAGACAAAAATGATCAGAACGACGAGACCTTTCCAACGAACCCAAAAATCACGGCGTTTGAAATATTTCGGAAAAACACTCAATTTCCTTAAATTACAAACTACACCCCTGCTATGATCAAACGAACTCGGAATCGAACGAAACTTCGCAGATACTATTCTAATGCTAAAAGAAACTCGCTCAAGATCTAAACCCACTTAAATATCTAAAAATACAATTAAATAGAAATAATAACAATTAAATGGGTCAACGGGCCGAGTTTTGGGCCCAACTGACCCAGTAAGGTCACAGACCTTACAACTCTCACAAATAAAAAGAACATTTGGTCCCCCAAATGCCTAAACATACCTCATCTGGAAAAAGATAGGGGTACGTCTTCAGAATCTGATCCTTCAGCTCCCACGTAGCTTCCTCCGGACTGTGGTATCAATAGTCCAAGGGGATTGTTACTGGTACCCCGGGAGGTGGCATAGGACATCCTCGGAGTCTCCCTCTTGCTTGTCTTGTTAGCATTTGCATGATAGTGGTTATTGTTAGATTGCTAGGATTCCTGTTATTGTTTCTACAAATTAATCTCGCTTTATGCCTAGCTTCATGTTCTTGTATTCATATGATCTTATACTTGTCATTATTCTACACTTGATGCATGTCATGTTTATTATGCATTGCTTATCTATTGCTCAACATGTCGTTGACTTTGTTCCTTGGTGTGCAGACACATCAGGTGAATACATCTATTACGAGGAGCAGGCAGGTGAGGAGATCCCAGAGGATCTCCAACCAGCAGAGGAGGCACGAGAGTGGCGTGCCGATGACGTAGAGTAGCGTCATCACTCCTGGCACGAGAGAGATACACTTGGTTTCATTAGATTATCTTTCATTCATTATTTCTCTCGTCAAACCTTATATTACATTGACTCTGTTTCTTTGATTGGCCATGTTTAGTGGGTTGACCATTGTAATAAATTACTTAACTTTTTAGTTCTGTTTCTCTTTCTTTCAAACTTTAATTTAATGAGATTATTATCCATTGCTTGAGATTCCATATGTCTAGAGTTGTTTGGACTCTATTTGTATTGTACCACATGAGGTTTGAGGTTTGAAATATTAAATCCTCACCGCGGACTACGATCCGTGGGCCCAAAGGACAAAATTTTTAATTAGTCCTAAAATTCACTCTCCGGATCCGGTTATTTCTTTAATCGGGTTCGGGGGACGTGACAGATTGGTATCAGAGCCGACTCTCGACTAGTTCGAGTGTGGGTCCCCTGCCGTGGTCTGGTGCAAGTGGGCGGGCTTCCATGTGGGCGGGCCAAGAGGGCTGGCAGGCTACAGGGGCTGGCAGGCTACTGCACAGGGACGTGCAGCCTTTAAGGGGGGTGGAATGTGACGCCCCGGAGTCCCACATCGACTATAGAGAGGAAAGTGATTGGGATTATATGTAAAGCTTACGCCCTTACTTAGCATGAGACCTTTTGATGGGTTCAGGCCCATAAAAAACAAAACCGTGAGGCCAGTGGGCCAAAGCGGACAATATCATGCATGGGTAAGGGGTGGGGCGTTACAGTTGGGATGATCGAAACAGCCTACTTTTTTTTTTCCCACAAGATTTAATCTGCTATTGCTCCCCTTCGCATCACTTTATGACTAGGATACATGCAAGTGGGCTACACAAGTGAATGAAATATCTTCGGGGATTTGACTCTCTTGTGGGCCTAGTGAAAACCGGTAATGATTTTATTTTCAAGGGCACAAAAATTTTGGTAAGGGTCATCAAGAATCCTCAAACCTTCGGGAGGACTTGAGTTTGTGGTACACTAGGGGCAAGGCTTAGGTGTTCACAGACGCCTCATTTAGAGCCACGGATGGAAAAGCAGGCTTTGGCTGAGCTATTTGGTTTGATGGTTCTTGAGTGCATCCAGAATTCGTCGATGGTCCTAAGGTTAACTCTCCAAAAGAAGCCGAGGTAGGGGCAATTCTCCACACACTAAAAGAATCTAGTTTGCAAAGAATCAACAAGATCCAACTTTTGTCCGACGCTTGTGAGGTGATTCTAGCCATTAATGGGTTGATGGATTGGTTAATCCATCATATTTTGTTAGATATCAAAGACTTTGAGCTCCAAGTTTGAAGAGATCTCCTTTGCCCATATTCCTAGAAATGTAATGTGTTTGCTTATGAACTTAAGCTCTCATGTGAGACTTGGAGATTCTTTGCATCCCAGTTAGGGTGGGGGTTTTGTTTTTTCTTGGCTTTTCTTCTCTCTTTATTGTTCTAGTTGTTTTCCTCTTTGTCTCAATGAAATCTTATCTAAGAAAAAAAAAAGTGAATGATACAGACATAAACTTTTCATAAGAAAATTTTCGAAATAAGATAAACAATGCAACTTTTCTGCCAACCTTATATCACATTTCAGAAATATGAAAAACAATTGCGTAGGATCCGTCACAGTTAATGATTATGAACATAGAGACTCATGAAAATTAACAAGTAAAATGGAACAAAAGAAGTGTTTTTTTCTATACTCCCACCATTAGTCATGGATAACTCCACATCATGATGAAAGTAAAGAATTTTTTTTCAGATGTTTTCGGTACTTATACTTCTTTTCAATACCGTATTGAATTGTCTTGAAATACAAAGAAAAGGTGTCCATTAACTTTTTTACAAGATAGTTTTATGTGATATCACATACCAAATTAAAATCTTGCAATATCGAAAAAAGGTCTGGGAAATTTTCTCAACTTACATCACAACACGGGATTATCCATGACTCATGCATGGTGGCCGTGCGGGGAAATCCCATGAAAAAGTATGCAATAGAAACCACAAAGCTTTGAACTTTCCTTTTCTCTTCTCTGATTTTCTCTGCCCCTTCCCGGCTTGATAAAAGTATGGGGAGATTAATGGGACATGGGAAGATGGACAGCTGGTTTGCAGGTCCTGCCCTGTGAGAGACTGGGACTTGGAGATCTCAGAATTGAAGGAGTATAGCTCACGGCGGAGCCTACCTATTAAGAATCTGTGCTGAAATAAAGATGTATATTTTACTCATCTTAGCTTGGATTTTTAATCAGTGGACTCAACTATGAAGTTTCACTCCTTCAACTTATAGGTCATGTTTGGCAATCAAATCGTTCGGAAAATTATTTTTGCTTTTAAGAAAATCGTGAAAAACCTATATTTGCAAATGTTTGTGTACATATGTAGAAAATCAGTTCTGCAAATTGTTTCCTCATATCCACGGGATTTTTTTTTTTTTTTTACCCCCACAGGAAAATATCTTCTGTGGAATCATAGAAATGTGGACCAACGGAAATCCTCATTTTGTTGAATTCTCAAATCCGACCTCCTCTCATAAGATTTGGAAATCTTCACATTTATCGATTTATGCATTGATGTCAATGTGAAATTCATGTGGGTCCCATAGGTCTTCTCACCTATGATCTCCATCAGTATTAGAGACATAATCTGACCAGAAGCACTAACCCTACCTGCATTTGACCCCCATAACCCAACCAATAATACATGCGGGTCGGTCATGGAACAACAAAACCTGACTCACATTTAAATGACACAGGTTAGGGTCGACCTAAGATATTTAAATGTGCAAGATTAGGTTCGACCTACATATCTGAACCCATTTATATAATTTGGTGGTCTAATATTTTAGTACCTTTTCTACCAAAAAATATTTTAGTACTTACAATAGTCTATTTTATATATAATGAGTTGAACTTCTGTTGCACATTTTCTTTTGCTTGTAATTTAACTCAAATATAGCTTTAATATTTGAATGGACTGGGTTTGGGTCAAGGTTATTGAAGTTAGATTGGGTTAATCCATAGACCCATTGAATGCAAGTTATACGGGTTGGGGGTTCGGTTGGGTTAACCCCCTATTAGGTGCATATGTAGTTGCTTTTAAAATGGGTTAAATTTAGCTCTTACAGTTGGATCAATGCCATCTTAGCTAGTGCAAAATCTTGTGGAATACCAAAATAAAATAAAATGGACCCTTAAAAGTATGCCTGCAATTTCTAAGAAATTGGGTCCAAGGCATATTAATCCTAAGAAAAGCTTTGTAAGCTGGGCCAAGTTGGGCACCTGATACGTCGATGTCCGTGATATAGACCAGACAAATTCAATGATGTATATGTATACTAAAGGAAAATCTTTTCCTTCCTTTCTCCTTTTTTTCTAACATGGAACAAACCCATGCCTGTTCACTTACTAGAATTCCTGACAGGAATTCAGGCTGTCTGGTCAGAATTCCTGTCAGGAATTCTTTGTTTCATTACCAGAATTCTCACAGAATTTCTGGGCATTTGAAATTCCAAGCATTTCAAATTTCAAAAAACCCAGCATTTGAAAAATCACTTTAACAAGTAGGATTTGGAAATCTCACTTGGCACATAAATTCCGGGAGAGGGACGATAGCATTCCAGGAGCTCAGGTAGGAATTCAGGCCATGAATGAAACAACGAATTTAGAATTCCAAAATTTGGCAGCATTTCAAATACCAGCATTTGAAATTCCCATACAACCACCAGACATGAATTCTATGAATTCTAGTAAAGAAACGGGCCCATAATATTTATGGAAATCCTGAAAATGGGTCCCAGCCACCATGAAAGACCAACATGTCACCTTTTATGTGGATGTGGGGAAACTGCACAAATTGCATAGAGAGAGACCCTTAAAATGCGGGCCCAACATCTCCAATCTTAAAAGTTGAAGATTCTTCTATTTAAAAGGCTACTTCCAAGGTGGGTTTGTGTTTTATGTCCTTTCTAAGTGCATCTTCATCTTCCTCCTTTGGCTTGGGTCTTTCCTTTATTCCTTGTTCACATGGACCACTCGAAACAAAAAGAACCCACCTTTATTCATGCATGGATCACTTTAAAAAAAAATTAAAGTAGGACAGATAGTTATCAGATGAAAGGCACCAATTCATGCAGAAAAAAGTGGTCACAATTACAAATATCCCTTGGTGCCTTCCAACCATATATATATGTTGTGGTCCTACAGCATAGTCCAGAGTCTGACCTTGTCCGGAGCTGATAAATAGAGTAGGAAGAAAAATCTCAATATTTGCAACATAATATCCTTAAACATTGATATCATTAATGGCATGTAACTCTACATGCATGCGATTCTCTCCAAGTCATCAAGACATTGTTCGGCATCACTGTAAGTGAGGTCGAATCAACTAGGCCAAGTGGCATATATACTGAGTCACATGCGATTTGACAAAGTTATGTAGGGGTTGTGTGTGCGTTTCTTGTGGTGGGTGGGGGTGTTAATTACATTATCAATCATACATTTAATTTAATATTGGGATCAAATTCTATTAAAGTAAAATTTGAGAATATATATGCTATTAGAGAATATTTTATTTTATTTTAATGGTTCGGATCATCTATAGATGGGCTCATGGTAAGTTCCACACATCTCACTCATGAAAAGCGTGTAATAGACTCATTCAGGGGATCAAAATTCTTTTCAAAATGGGACCGAAAGTACTTTTATGTAACATATTAAATCTCCAATTAAAATAATTTTCTTTTCTTTTCATATATTTAGGGGGCTTACCACCTAAACCAATTTAATTAATTCTCATGCAGACTCCTTCCATTGAGATATCAGTGTTATGTCAACCACGTTTTCTTATTTATTTATTTTTGCAGTCCTATAACCCTTAAATCTATAATGCAAACTGTTCCAACTTTTTTTATTGAACTATAACCCCAGGACGTTTAGTGTCATATTTTAAATCTTCATAGATCTCAAGAAAAATGTGTAAAATAAAAGAAATCCATAATATGATTTTCTGTAGTTCAAGCGTAAAAACCATTCAATATTCTCATAAAATGATAAGCCTTAATATATGAAGCTTCATGCTCATGGATTTTGAGAAATATGTGAAAATACATGAAAAATAAAATCGAATCTCACTTTTGAATATCTACACTTTTGTGGGTCCCCAATTCATGATAAAAAAACCATTTAATATTCATATAGATAAATAAGCCCCTAGTTTTATATCTTAGATCCTCATTAATTTTAAGAAATATGTGAACAACACAAAAACAACTTGATTAAACTTTCTAATTATCACCTTTGCGGGCCCCAATTCATGATGTAAACCATTCAATAAATTTGTGACTCACTATTTCCTCTGTAGAATATTTTAATTTTATACACTATTTTAATTGTTGGTGAGCTAGTTAAATGTGCATAAGTGCATGAGTTCAAGTCCCTCTCAAACGAAGAAAAAGAAAAAGACAATATCTGTAAGAGAGTAGCTATAAAACCATCACCTGCACTGCCAAAACCGCTACCAAGTCTGCCCCTAATCGGACTGAATCAGCCATTTAACTCGACATAATTCCATCCCTAGATTTGGATCCAGGTTTGTCCATTCGGTCGGTGTCTAGGTTCAATTGGATAAGGTGGGCCCATCAAAACCGAGTTTTAACACTCCATACCCAAGCCAAAACTGAGTCAGTTACAGCCTTACATTGAAGGCATAGGCCGATCGATAATTCCACATTGACGGGACAAGTTTGATTTCTGCCTACTT
Source organism: Litsea cubeba (assembly GCA_012931725.1). NCBI lineage: Eukaryota > Viridiplantae > Streptophyta > Magnoliopsida > Laurales > Lauraceae > Litsea > Litsea cubeba. The sequence goes on from CM022944.1 coordinate 129,483,819, forward strand.
ATCCGGCTTAAGATTTTAGTCTGATTGCTGAATATGATGGGCTTGGGTAATATACCTACTTAATCACCTACCTTTGTTCGGAAAATTTAACTGATTGTCCCCTCACCTCAGCCCAAACCTGATTGTCCTTTAGACTGTCAACTGCACTCGTTTGAGTTAACATTCCTAACCTCATCAATAAATTTTCAACCTGATCAATAAACAGCTAAAGTTTAGAGAAAAAGGGTTGCTCTGTTAGTAACTTTGTCTCCCACCTAGCTATTCAGGGTTTGTTCCTTTAGTATGCTGGCTCCTTCCTTTGTGAATGGGCAACCTTTTTCTATCTGTGCAGGCTCTCCCCACGTCAACGTGTACGGGTGCTCTCATGGGTCCCAACACCCTTAGCTAGGGTTAATTGGGGGGGGGGGGGGGGGGGGGGGGGGGGGGGGTAATCCCAAGATACCAATCAGATGAGACCCACTATGAACTTGGTTTTGAAGGTATGGGTTTTTCCTATACTGTCACAATTAGCCTTTGATTTGGTGACTAAAGTCGAGTTATTTCTTAGACATTCTCCGTACTACTACATTTTTTTTATATTGCCAAACTTTATTGGATTATTGAAAACGGGGATTGAGAAAATGTGCAAATTTATGCAATATCGCATAATTCTATGAAAATTTCCTGGTATCGCAAAAATAGAACAATATGAGAACTTCTGGGGGTAATATCTATGTTTTGGCCTTCAGACATGAAAATCAATTGCTAATGGTGATTGTACTAAAACAACCCCTTTCAAATATTGCTAATTGACCATGTATCAATTTGGAGAAAAACCGAGATGCACAGTCCATAACGCCAATACCTATCCATGTGACCACACTATTAGTGTGGCTTCATATCGGCCCATGACCAATATGCAAAATTGTTAAAAAAATTGGTATATGAGTGAATCCGATTAAATAATAGCAGGCGCTATTTTTCTTATTATTAAACCTAATATATATACATAACAGCCGATTGTTAAGGAGTGACAGTTCTCACCTTATTGTCCAATTTCTCATGTTTGTGGGCTCCCCTTCTCAGTTGTATACCTCTTCTTGTGGGTTAAAAAGGAAAATTACAGCCACTGCCCCAAATCTGTAGGCTTTGTTTGCTTGGAGAAATTCTGTCAGAAATTCAGAAATTGCTGTGTATAAAGCATTTGAAATCTTCTGTTTCATTATCAGTTTTGGCTACTGTTAAGTGTACTTGAGCCTTTAAAACACTTGTTAGTCAAAACATTATGAGAGAGATTTCCACCAACGAGCAGGCCAATACCGTCTCTTTATGAATGCCTGAGGACCATGGGGTGTCTGAATTGTCAATGTCTTGAATTTTGGTCCCAACCACTAGCTTCGGTAGGACCCTAACTTTTTATTCCACTTTTATATTTTGGTAGAAGTCTTTTTGTTCTACTTAGCCTACTGGCTAGATAAGGTCCCCTCTCTTTCATATCCAAGTCATGTCATGTCTCTGGAGGCAAAGACTCTGATATTGAATGCTCTTGGATACTCTACATGAAATATTTCTTTTTATCTACGTTCTACACCAAGACAAACCAAACAGGGCTTGGAAAACTCTCTTCCTTCCATTCCTAATAATTTATCTTCCTCCTTTTATCCATGAGACATCCATTATTAGAAAGGACGGCCTTCAAGATTTTTTATTACGAGACATGATTCGAACTACTATAGCAGATCTGACCCACCTTGTAAGACCCTTGTGGGTCCTGCTGCAACCCAAGGGGATGTAATGCTGATTATATGGCCTAAATCAAGAAATTGCAATATGAACAGCTAGAGTAACTTATCTCGTGTGAAATAGTTATTATGATCATTGTATCAAACTACTTCTTCTCCCATACTAAGTCTGTAAAAACTTTGTCTCAACAGTAGACATTGTATATTATAGGAGAAATCATGGAGATGGATGGCTTATGATCATCTCTCTTAATTTGGGTCATAGAAATGCAATGAGAAAAAAGTGGAGGGTGCTTCACTTTTCCATATTCCATGCAAGTGATATAATTACTAATAGAGGATTTGTATTAGAACTCGGACCCAACTCGAATCTAGTTCACAAGACCTGTATCTTAGTGGAATTTAAATTAATGACAGTATGATACAAACCTAAATAAAGGGCCTAGATCTAGAAAGACCCAAATACTCGTGTATTAATAAATATTAGAAAGGATCCTAACTCCTAAGCTGTCAAATGCATGCTGAAGCTAATTTATCTTAAATTTCACATTTGCATGATCAAACCTTCTAATATCTTGGATATCTCATGGATAGTTCTATGTAGGGAAAATTTTCAAATTTCACTCCAAATGAAGTTCCAGAAATTGTTGGATCGATTGAATAGAGAACATAAATATATTCACACATGATCAATCTAAGAAAATCCTGTGAAAAAAAGAAAAAAGAGAAAGAGAAGATGCTTTTTGAAACCATTAAATGTAGGGACCATAGATCAAAGTGTTAGGATGATCTTATAGGGTTGATATTTTGTATATTCCTAGGTCTCATTAATTTAGATCTTTCGATACACCCTCAAGACTGCCTCATATAATATCATCTATATGAGACAAATGCATAAATGATTTCCTTCTACTAAGAGGTACCTCTCATGGCTTGAGTGATTGAAAATAATTTAAGCACTATGTAAAACCCACTTATCATCAATTCAACCCTCTCATACTCACTTATCTCCCATGAATTAGCACTAATACTAATTTGATTTTAATTTGAATTGTAGTGACCGTTGAATTGAGTTCTGAAAAATGTAACTTATGAAACCATTAAACATCAACGGTTGTAATTTATGTTCTTAAAATCTATGTGCTTTCCTAAAATATTAAAGATAAGAGAGCTGGATGCATCCTAAAAGGGGCCAACTAACCACCAAGTCTGCTTAAGAAGTTACATCTACAAATAACTTGGCCTCCGGCATTAGTTTGGAGAACGGAATTTTTTTCGGAGAATTCCTCCCCCTCAGATATTACTATTTTCAGGCTAGATATGTCTTATGAAAGCTATTTTGTTAAGATCCCTTCTTAGTTTTAAATTAAGCAATTGTAATGCCTTATGCCCTATTTATCATGCCTTGGATGAATCGGTCGAACATACCCTATTCCATTGTGATCATGCTAGAGCAATATGGTTTGAGTCCCACTTTGGTTTGCGCTCTCATGATGTACCTAATCATGGTATATTTGAATGGTCGAAAGATTTCCTTGAAGATGATCGACTAAGCCTTTTGATTAATGATGATTTCTCCAAAGCTAGGTTTATAATTACTTAGTGGACTATTTGGAAAACTATAAATGATTTTATATTCAAAGGTACTTTGTTAAATCTTGAGAGCATCTTTGAAAAAACAAAAAAAAATATGCTAATTTTGCCTTCCAGTGATAAGATAAAAGATAAGAATAGATCTCTAAGAACGGGCCCAAGGTTTAGTGAGATGATTAAAATGAATGTTGTTCTAGTGTTTTCTAATGCTGCCTTAAGAGGATTGGATGGTAAAGCTACATTTAGAGATAATTTCTATAATTTAATGGATCCATAATTTGCGCAGGAGGAATTGTGGGACAAGGGGTTGTCTCCTGAAAGGAGGCTAGAATGAGGACGGCCTTCACTAGAGTTGCAAACGGGTATCCGATTATCCGATTACTTGAAAGTTTTGACCCGAAAAAATCCTGGTCTGAAACCTATTTGAGATTCCGATTCATAAACGGGTCCGGGTCCGGAACCTAATTTAGATTTCGATTGATAAATGGGTCTGGTTCCGGGTCTATATTGGTTCCAACCCAGAACTCAGCCTATGAGTCTTTGATATTACAAACTATATCTCAAAATAAATTTTTTTTTGGACATTTTTATGTATAATGTTAGAGGTAGTAGACGTGATGCACTGTTTTGGGTTGAATGATATACTTATTTTAAGAAAAAATGAAAAAAATGAAGAGAAGTTAGAACCAATTTTTGAATTAGATCCAGTTCTCTAGGTGGATCCGGTTCATGTATTTTTATCGGAACCGAGTCTAGAACCAACAAAACAGGTTCCGAGTCAAAACCGAATCCCAAACTGTTATTTAGAAATAGGTCCGGGTCCGGGCCCAGTATGATTTCGACTCGGAATCATTCTGTTTGCAACCCTAGCCTTCACTACATTGTCCAAAGTTTGAGTGATGCAAATGAGTTGTTCAGGCAATCAATGGAGATGAAGTTCGGGCTTCAAGCCCAATAATTTTGTCCATCTCTAGAATTTTAGGATATTTTGACAAAATCTCTTTCTCTCTTAATCGGCGCATCCTCAATGGAGTAGCACATCGTCTTGCCAAATTCTCTTTCTCCTTGAACTGTGATGTGAAGATGTCGAAATCGTACCAATTTGGGCGAGTGACTTTGTTCCAATTGTGTAGTTCCTTTTGTTCGTCTTCTTGCTGCTCTCCCGTTTATTTATGTTTTATCTTCTTACTAATATATTCTAAAAAAAAAATCAGCGGTTGTGATGAACTTGTTTAGATGATTTTTTTTCACCCAAAATCATATCTACAATGAAACTTTTTCATAAACTACCCCATCATTAGTATGTATCCAAGTGGGTCCCACAAAAAGCTTAGATTTTCATCAATCAATGAGAGCGCTTCTCATGATAAGCATTAGGAAACCCTAGAGATAAATACATGCTACATGCATCCAGTATTCTAATCTCCAATATAAAACCATGGCTCTGAAATGGACCCCAATTAAAAGTGTGTCTGAAATTTGGACCTACATATGCACGAGTTTTCCAATTCGAATTCCTTGAATTATTGTGGGGGAGACATACACGGTTTTTGTCAATTCGAAGTCCTTGAATTATTGGGGGGAGGGATTTTCATCCTTAGTATTTTAGTCTTTGGCCATCTGATACGGATATATATTATTATTCTGAGGGTATCCATCTCTAATGGGATAATCATCTCAGCATTTTAAAAACCTGTATCCTACAGGACTAGTACACATGGGAGAGACAGTGGGCACAGATAACTGTTCTGTTCAGTCCCAGAGGCATAGGACCTTTTCACAGTACTTTCAATCCCAGAGACCTTTCCAAGATACCAATGCTGACTATGGTCGACCCTAAAATCAGACCCTGTGATATAAAATGGCATTGTTTATGCTAAAGCTATCGTCCTACTATACTCTACAGCAGTATATAACAATAATGTAACATACAAAAGGAATCTCAATTTTCTCAGGTGATAGAGATGTATCTAATTCTATATGACTATAAATCAAAATATCAGTCAAACAGAGGCTTGTCTGTCTGCCTTCCCTTTCCCACTTCTAGATGCACATTCAAATTCTAATACAATAAATCATTAATTTCCTTAATTTACTAAAGCACCCTATCCTTCAAATCAACAAAGTAGGGATTAGATAGAAAATCAAATCCTACGATGCTCGCGGGTACCATACTAATGATTTTTCTTTTGTAAAGTACATACTCATGAGTTATGACTGCTACCTCACCATCTCTGGAGATATAACACTTCTGGGTTTAAACCTGGTAGTTAAGATGAGAAACGGGATTCTCAACCAACTGAACAACCCTTAGTTATTAATTTTTATTTGAACTTAAAAAATCATACACAAGATTCTAATTAAAGTGAAATTAGAGACACTGTTATAATTTATTGAGCACATGGTGAGCTGGGTGATAAAAAAGAAGAAAAAGAAGAAAAATCACATGCGGATAAGAGTAGAAGACGGTTTCTCTTATTTCAGCCTCTTAAAAACTTTAACTGAAAGTGGAACTGATAGATGAGGCAAGTGGAAGTGTGCAACCCCACTAAATCATTGGCTGACCTCGTGTGAACGATAAGGCCAGAAGTTATAACAAATAAATTGCAATTGTCAAAATCTGTTAAATCAGTTTTTTTTTTTTTTAATGTGCTGGATTTTAGTGGTTTCCACCTGTGATTTTCCTTTTATGGGGTTGAATGGTTTTGATCCATTCATGACCAATTGAAAGGTTCAGCTTTAACCAAACTGACCAACACACCTATCCAATTGAAATTAGTCGTGGTTAAATTTAGGGTTCCTTTTCCTTTTTGTTATCAAATCATTTGGGCCCTATAATGAATGGGTTATCTTAGATCCCTAAATTATTGGGAAAAAAAATATTGCAAAAGAATTTTTAGCCACGCAACTAAGGACATGTTAAGAAAGTACAAAAACAATGAAAACTATGGTTGACTATCCTTGGACACACCCCAATTGGATGGCTGTGATTGTCCGGTGGAAAAAAACTTTTGGATTTTATTTATTGTTGGAGGACTAAAGTCTTTATGTTAGTCTTTATCACAATGAACTTACAAGGACTCACCATTATGGAAATTCATATTAGTCTTCATCACAATGGACTGCCAAGGACTACGGTTATGGAAATTCATGCATCTCCAAAGGTTCAAGTCATACAATGAGTCTCATTGAAATTGAAGCCCTAAATGCAATTTAAGATCGAACGGATTATGGAAAACTTACAATATTTCACATGAATTGAAATTTCACATGAATTAGATTAGGATCAGGGATGACAATGGGTCGGGTTTGATACTAATTAATATGAGGGATATAGCTAGGATGAAAGGATTGTTTGACTGCAACTATTTCCATAATAAAAATCTTAGCTCTCATGAATTCTTGTTTATCCATCAAACATTGGTGGATAAACATCATTTTGATATAGAGAATCTCTAAAACCAAGTAATTTTTGTTATAATAATATATCCAAAAAAGTGCCTACAAAGTTTTTTAAATTCTACAATTTGAAACGCTCCAGAAAAAGAGAGGTTTGAACATTTGAAAAATTATAGCAAACATGTTAAGGAGGAAAAAAAAAACCATTCAGTAAATAAATAAATAGAAAAGAAAAATGTAAAAATGGCTAATGCCCAAATCTACTTTAAACCTAACTTAGATTGACATGAAGAAATTCACAACCACCCAACCCTATTAAAATGACTACCAAATCCGCCTCAATATAGGACTCATTGCCATCTAAAGTGGATGCTAAAGTGGAAGACTTAAAGGTCTAATTGTCACTTGTATAAATGTGAAATGTGTGAGGAAGTAATATTAAAATGAAAAAGAGTAAAAAATTAGCAGTTGTCCAACTCCTGCTAGCAAAAACTCTAAACTAATTATGGACAAAGATCATGCCCCATATCATCATGGGAAACACTGTGGTTGATCCAGGACCAAACAAGTGGTAGACAGTGGTTAGATGGGCCCCACATTTTTTAGATTTTTATAGCTCAAAAATTCAACTGCTAGGAAAGTCTGAGCTGTGGACTTTTTAGCCATTGAATGAGGGCCGCTGCTTATATTATTTTTGTCGCTAGGAATATGGTTCTAGCCTTGTAACCACCCATATTGGGATCATTCCTAGATTGGGATCATCAGTTCTTATTTTGATTTTGAGCTATAATGCACCCATGGTGGGGCCTAATTAGTGAAAGTTCTTGATCCTGTTCACATGAAGTGGACATGAGAGGCCTTCTTACATTCTCAGACATGATTACTACTATAATACTATAATAAATTCTTAATCCCCATGTATAGTGGTTGGGTTTTTCTAACATTTATTCTCCCACATAACTATACTGCTCTGTTTTTTTTTTTTTTTATAAAAATATATACGAAAAAGACTATTCATGTTGGGCCCATGATTTGGTAAATAGGAAGGTTGCTTGAAAACATGTTATTATGAGTTGCCAACTTGATGGGTCAACTCAAGGGTCCAATAAGGCCTTGATGTAATGTTGTTTTTATTAACAAATAATACAAGTCACTAATAAGTGAAAGTAGTCGGTAAGAGGCACTTATCATGCAATTAGCAGCATAGCCTATGGTGGTCCATAGATTTACCTATGAACAGACCTGCATACTCTGCACTGACTAGCATAACCCTCCGAGGAGAAGAAGAGTAAGAAGAGAAATCCATCCCTGTTTGACACTAATCTAACAGTAAGACGCTAATTAAGAAATCTATTTTATGGTTCTATTTGACTTTAAAAATGACTCAAAGAGATGTTTGAATGTCTAAGATTGTGTGAAAAGTTTGTCTAATTGAATCAGCTTTAAGACTGATTCATCTTTTTAAAAAATTAATACGATGGTAAAATATGGGTTCATAGTTCACACGTCTTTGGGACATCTAAAGCTACCGGATAACTTATTTCTTTAATTATCTTTTTGTTAAGTTTGCCATGTAACTTTTACCATCCTGCTCATATTACTTTTAATATGTAACAATTTTGCCAATATGACTTTCAATATATGAGAAGTTTATTTTTTTTTTTTGGTTTTTGCTCTAGTATATATATATATATATATATATATCATTGCCCATGCACACACATTACCCAAGTTCCTATACAATAGACCAGGAGGTTGATCCTTGATTGTATATATGTAGATAGAGAGATGCGTCGTCACAGGGTTAGGGTTACCAGTGGATTGATAAACAATCTAGTAGTAAAAATGTCTGATAAAAACAACTATATTCTGATGTCGGTCTCGTTGTTTAATTGTTTTGGTTGTTGAAATGAAATTCCCTTTCCAGTGAAAAAAAGAGAAACAACTTTATTCAAAATAAATCTAATTGAATCAACTCTATTTCAAATAGATAAGAGCACAAAGGGGCCCTTAATTGGTTTTGAAAATCATGACACTAGTTGTTCTATTTGTTCTTAAAAATTGTCCCACTTCAACACTTTGAAGGAAACGCTTGTGTAGCTGCCTTTTTAACTGAGAGGTTTTTTTTTACAAAGAAATCATTTTCTATCGTTCATTGTAACCACTTTTTTGTGAGAAAAAGTATAAAAAGCAGCACAATTTTTTATTGAATGGAAAAGCATTTTTAATAAATTAAAAGGAGGTTAGGGTTTAGAATGGTGGAGAGTTCAAACTTTCATTTTTTCACAGACACTATAAAAACGTGTCATAAATTAAAAATTAAAATTATTAATTTATCATTTAACACTTGTGCTTTCCATCGACCTAGCTCATGATATACATGATCTAGGTAGACACCACAGGCCAAGTGGTGATTTACTTTTAAATTGATCAATCGCCTTCGTGGATATAATGCTCCTTGGTAATACAACATCACTGATTCAGACAAGACCATAAAAGCTAGTACACAAGTCTTCAGCCTCCGTAATGGGCCCAACTCTCCTAAAGGTAAGATTGTATGGTGCCAAACCAATAGATAAGATCCAAAAAAGGTAACTCAAAATCAATAAGGTCTGAGTCGGCCAAGTAGCTGGTGCCCATATGAGTTTTAGAACCTTGTGCTAGACTCTTCTAGCCACAAGCTTAAAATCTAGCCAGGGAAGAAGGTCCTTCAATGCAAGGCAGAAAAAATCTCCAAAACAAACACCTGTATTATAATTCCTGGATCCCCAGTGTCTTTGAGTCCAGTCATTTTACGAGGTGGTCCATCCATAGTGGTCCCATAAAATCAATAGTCTCAATCACCAAACCAGGCCCCCCACAACCACAGACCCAATGTTTGAATGCTCTTGGAATACGTACTGATATATCTACAAACAACGAGTCCGGATCCCTTGTTTGGTAGAAAAAAGGAGATACTGTTTCATCAAATCCACATTCACTAAGTGTGTAAAATCTCCTTTTTGATTTTCTCATTCTTAAAAGGGTGCATTAGGTGAAATAGAATTTTCTCATTCTTAAAAGGGTGCGATTGTGGATTGGATGAAATAGTATCTCCCTTTTTCTACCCTATAGGGGATCCAGACTCAGGGTGTGTGTGGATATATCAGTACGTATTTTGAATGTGGATCGGATAAAATAATATCTTCTTGTTTCTATGGGGATCAAGACTCGCACACAAAGGACATACATCCTCATGTACCATTTAAGTACTTCAAATCCTAATCCCAAGGGGTTGGGGGTTGGCTGAGTGGTCAGGACTACGATTTCTTCATCTTCCGGAGTTAGAGGTCTTGGTATCAACGCGCAGGAGATACATCCTCATGTACCATTTAAGTACTTCAAATCCTAACCACAAGTGCTCGGCCGAGTGGTCAGCTACAGGAGTTTTACTCGGCTTCTCTTTGGGCCGGAGTTAATAGTTCAGCCAAAAATATTAGTAACCGCCTGTTAGAAAAAAAAAAAAAAAAACTTCAAATCCTGATTAGCTCAATTTTTTTTTTCTTGAGATTCATTCAAAATTTATTAACCCTTCCTTCTCTCCCAACAGATTTCAGGACCCTCTTCAATGAAAGACCCAGAGCCCTATACATGTGGGGCCCAAGAAGAAAAGAACCCACTACCAATGGTCAGACCACTGCCAATCATTTAACATGACCCAAGAGAGAGGGCCTCGGTTGCCGCCCCAGAGACCTTTAGTGCATGGTCAATCCCACCCACTAATATTCCTGTTGAGAAGAACTATTGCCTCTTTGGGCCCCCTTTTCTATCTTTAAAAAGAGAGAGATCTTTCACAACTCAAACTACTCTTCTCCCTCAGTCTGCTCTTTTGTATATCAGAGAGAGACAATCAGAGGGAGGCCATGGATTTGCAGAAGAATGGTTCTGCGTTCTCCCTCGAGGCAGAAGAGTCTGGTAGTCCTTGTAAGAGCTATGATGATGATGGGCGCGAAAAGCGCACTGGTATTGACTGTTTGCTCAACCATTTTATATTTGGATGGATGTTTTATGGATTTTAGTATGGATTTTGAGATGGGGTTGTGTTTTATTTTGCAGGGACACTGTTGACTGCGAGTGCTCATATTATAACTGCTGTTATTGGATCTGGGGTGCTTTCATTAGCTTGGGCAAATGCTCAGTTGGGTTGGGTAGCTGGCCCTATTGTTCTTCTTGTTTTCTCTGCCATCACTTGGTTGATGTCTACTCTTCTTGCGGATTGTTATAGATCTCCTGATCCGGTCACAGGAAAGAGGAACTACACTTATATGGAGGTTGTGAGAGCTAACTTAGGTAAATATAAAGAAAGGAAGAGGTCCTCGGTTTTTTCATATGGTAAAGAACAAATAGCATACAAGCCCATCTTCCTAGATGGGGTCATTTCAATGACTCAAAGGCTTAAGATGGTTTTTCGAAAGACATCCCATTTTTCAATGGCATGTTCAAGAAAGTCCCCAAGTTTTGATGGGTTTCATTTTAGAAGCAGCCCACTAGTAATGGAAGTCGTTTTCCAATAGAGGACACAGTGACATATAGTGGAACTAGGATTTGAAATGGGACTTCAAGAAAACCATTTATTTACATTTTGATATTTCACTAATTCAATTTCTCCAAGTGAGTGATCTTAGAAACCCCTGAGACTCTGAAATAGATGCTCTAAAATCCCTCAATTTCTAATGTATTCTCTAGTTCTCTACCAACTTTTTAATGGGTTCCATTCATTTTTGCAGGAGAGGGCAAACAACAGCTTTGTGGAATAGCCCAGTATGGGAATCTCATAGGGATCACCGTAGGCTACACCATCACAGCTTCCATTAGCATGGCGTGAGTCAACACCCTTTTCCTGTAGCCATTTTTTTAACTCTATTTTGGACAACTTTCCCTATAGCCATGGAAGCTTATGTTATGCTCTGACGTTATTGTTCTTTTTACCTTTTCTTATTAGGGCCGTTGAAAGGTCCAACTGTTTCCATAGAAATGGCCACAGTGCAAAGTGCAGCCCATCTAACAACCCCTTCATGATCATCTTTGCAAGCATCCAAATAGTTCTCTCTCAAATACCCAATTTCCACAAGCTATGGTTCCTATCTATCATTGCAGCTATCATGTCTTTTGCTTATTCATCCATAGGCCTTGGCCTTTCCATATCCAAGATTGCAGGTTGGCTATTAATAAAAAAAAAAAACAAATTCATTTGTATTTCCTGATTTGCATGAACCAACTCCATGACATTTGTCTCATTGGCTGTTTTTTAATCTGCAGAAGCGGATCATCATGTGAGGACAACCCTAACAGGTGTGACAGTGGGGATAGATGTAACAGATAAAGAGAAGGTGTGGAGGACCTTACAATCTATTGGAAACATTGCATTTGCATATGCTTTCTCTACGGTCCTCATTGAAATACAGGCAAGCAAATCAAGCATCTCTTTCTTTGGTGATTGCTTTAGAGATTATGCAGAAAGGAAAACATGACTATTTTTAGGAGTACGATCTTCATATTGTTGGCATGCATCCATGTACAGAAACTACGATAAGATGCATAATAAATAAGGGGATCCCATAAATAAGCTGTTATCTTTTAAACTAAGGTCTTATCAGGAGACTGATAATTAAAACTGGTGCATAGTTCAAAAACTTTGACCGAGTCGGCCTTGACTCGACAGAGTCAACTCGGCTCACTAAGTCACCTAGGGGCGAGTCAAATGAGTCTGGCCACTTGGTATAATTTGGTACTTAACTCTTATACAACCTACGTGGACTGTTTGAATTGGACTTTAATCCATACACAACTTACAAAGTTGTTGAACCTTCAAGGCCAATTAAATTAAGAGAAACAACCATGCAACCACACATAACGGGTCTTCCTGTGCCCTAATAAAGAGGTGCTTATCTTTCTTAAAAGAACATGGCACTTTTCTTTTTCCTTTTTTTTTTTATTTTATTTTTTGTGGATTTGGTATTGGCTAGGACTCATCAGGGGGGGGGGGGGGGGGGGGGGGGCAAATCCGGGATTGGTCCGACTCTGAAAACGGGGGGGGGGGGGGGCAAATCCGGGACTGGTCCGACTCTGAAAACCGGGGGCAAATCCGGGACCGGTCCGACTCTGAAAACCATGCCCGCATGCTGGTCAAGCTGGTCAATTTTAGGTAATCGGGCCTGGTCGAACCCTGCTTTTTGGCAGTTGTACAGGCTTTTTAGTAATTGTTTGGACAAATTATCACTAAATTCTAAATACTCTTTATTTGGATTAGGCAAGGACGGGCACTTGACTTTCTTCAATCCTAGTCCAAATATCAAATGAGCTCATGTTTTATATCCAAGCCAGGCCCAAAGTGGGTTGAGCCTGAAACGGGCACGGCGTTGGGGTGGCCCATGAGCACCCCAAGGGAGAGAAGCCAGCTCCCGTATGCCATTCATGCAGGGGTAGTGAAATTGAAAATCTATTGATGATGCAAATATGACCGTCAAAATCATTTTGACAGTTTGCATGTGGTCCACCAAAGCAGGGCACGCATTACATGTGCCCCACCTAAAATTGGCAAGAAAGCCACGCGTGTGGCACTTAAACACATGCAGCTCCACACTTGTTTTCACGCGCATGAACCATATTTAGAAAATATATTATACATGGGGACTGGAGATTACATGTGACCTAAATTTTGTTTTTGATTTTATGATCTTGACTTTGAATCTAAAAGATGCAAAATGAACGGTTGGATTTTTTTTTAAGGCTCCTCATGTCATGATTATGATATCATTTGAATTAAATCCAAGTGCTTGAAGTGGCCCCACAAGATGGGATGGACTGCAATTGCTCGTGCTTGTTGGACTTGATCATTGAGAATATACTATACATATAAATATGGGGAGTATTCACTCTCCTTTTTGGAAAGTTTCAAGTACATAGGAATACTCGGATGTACTTGAAAAGTCACTTTTGTACTTAAATTTCACAAAAAAAGAGAGTGTCTTTCACCCTATGGTGAGGGATAAATGCACTTGAATATTTCCCTATATGTTCCTTATATATATACATATCAATGTATATATATAGGTATGCTTCCATGCATCTACGTATATACGTAAGTCTTTATCTTCTACAAAATTGAAATATTTTTTTGTACTTTAAATATAAATTAAATTTTATTTATTTTAATTATTTTAAACTTTACAATATTTCCCATTAATAACCTAAAAAAATTGGAAACCTTAAAAATTTCCCTTTTGTAGCTCCAACATTAATACTTAATAAACATTATTTGTTGCAGTAAGTGTCAAAATATTGGTGAGGTTCCTGATGATATCATGGTATTATCAAAATATTTCAAATATTACAAGAAAATCATGATAAAATAAAAATATTGAAAAATTTAATTATATTTTCACATAATCTCAACTTAATCATTAATTTGTAGTTATTTAAAAATAATATATTTTAGAAAAAAAAACCAAGTTTGTAAATTCATTGATAATAATCTGAAGTCATAATTTCTACATATTATAACTGAGATAGTGGTACCAATGTTCCAAACTACTGTACATCTAAGCCATGTGCTATGGCATGTGCATGGAGAGGCAGATGAGCAGATCCGAATAAAGGACTCTCTTTTCTGCCCCATCATCTAAATTATATAAATATACAATTGTAAAGAACATGAGAAGGGAAGATATTTACCCAGAAAGAAATACAGGGAAAGGGAAGAGAAGATGGTACTATAAATCAGATACTGCCAGGTCCAAGGGAGGCAGTCCTCGATGGGCTTCACACAACCTGCATGTGCACTCTTGACACATCCACATATCCATGTAGTTACAAAATGTAGAACTGGGCCCACCATGTGGGTGAGCTAGCCCAAGGATAGAGTGGCTCTTTAGTATTGTTTCATTCATGCAAATCTATGTGTCCATGTGCAAGCATTTGTACAGAGGTAAGTCCTGAAGCCAAAACCTGATAAGGCGATTTTACTTGGCCGAGTAACCCTGTATCAGCTGACAGCTATTGGATGGTGACGACGACAAATTCAGAGTCTCAATCAATTGATTAAGTTGAACTTTTGTGTTTTACAACTATTGCAAGAACTACCTCTTACCTTGTGGTAAGAGTTGTGACGTCTTCTACCCTCACTAGAGGCTTCCTTACCTCACATGAGGTCTACTTCGTTGGGGGAGGGCTTGGGTCCCATCTCCCTAAGTTGGATACCAAAAACAGCAAAAACTATTACTAAGACTGCTATTATAAAACTATGTTTTGAACATAATTTATAAGTTCCAAGGCCATTGTATAATAACTACTTAATATATTGGGAAATTTGGTTATATTGATTCATTTATCTCCTTGTGTTGGAGAACAATCTCATACTTATGAGATCATGAGACTTCTATGACGTTATCGTCTGAATATTTTTTTTGATGAGGCCTTTTTTTTTTTTGGCTATGTGGGATCAATTGTCTAGAAGTGATGCTTTTACTTAAAGACCTATGGATCAATCCTGGGCATGCTGTGTGTAACTAAGGTGCCAACACCACTCAACCATGAGTGTGTTGGCATATGAGTCTATCATTACTTGCTCTAAGTCATTCATATTGTTGCCTATGAGAGATATATGTATATTATTTATATTTACGTGCTAAATGATTGGTTGGTTTGCAGGACACTCTAAAATCTACCCCTCCAGAGAACAAGGTAATGAAGAAGGCCACCTTCATAGGCGTGGCTACCACAACCATCTTCTACATGTTGTGCGGGTGCTTAGGGTATGCAGCCTTTGGCAACAATGCTCCTGGCAATTTCCTTACTGGATTCGGCTTCTACGAACCTTTTTGGCTCATTGACCTTGCCAACATTTTCATTGCGGTCCATCTCATTGGGGCTTACCAGGTAAAATCGTCATATTAATGGAATCTTTAGTTCTTCTTTCGTTCATCCACAACACCTATAGGGTATCAATGGTGACATATGAATCATGTCACAACTGAGGAGCATTGCACATTTTAATGAGCATAAACATTAATTGTGGCCTGATTCAATCTCCTCTCTATGGCAACAGGTATTCGCCCAGCCCGTTTACCAGTTCATCGAGAAATGGGCCAACGGCCGTTGGCCCGATAGCGCCTTCCTCACAGCTGAATACACCGGTAACTTGCCCTTATGTGGGAACTGCAACATCAGCTACTTCCGGCTCATTTGGAGAACTGTTTATGTGATACTGACAGCCATTGTAGCAATGATCTTCCCTTTCTTCAATGACTTTGTGGGCCTGCTGGGGGCTTGCGGATTCTGGCCCTTGACAGTTTACTTCCCCACAGAGATGTACATGGCCCACCAGAAGATCAAACGGTTCTCACCCACTTGGATATGCCTCAAGATGCTGACATGGGTCTGCTTGATTGTGTCCCTTGCTGCTGCGGCTGGGTCTGTACAGGGGCTGGTGCAACATGTGATGTCCTACAAGCCCTTCCAGACCCAATATTAGAGGGTTGGGAAATTACATTTAACCCCTCGCGTTTTGGTAGAATTGCTGTTATGCTTTGGATCTTATTGTATGCAAGTTAAAAAGAATAAAATAACCCGTTTGGATACAATGAAAACAGGACCTTTTTTGACATATCCAAATACTGTTGTCAGATCTAATCTGCGAAGAACACAAATGCAGATAAATTGTAATATTGTGATGTTATGCAATGTCAATAGTCTCTTCATGTTTTAACAAGTCTTGATCAATTGAAGTGTTTGGTGTTTTTGTCATGCAACTTCTTATTTTTGTTTAATTTTATTCTTAATAGGTAGTTTGTGAGCTTGGTTGGGGATGGGATTTGATCGAAATCGCGGCTTCCTTAACGATTATTATTCTTTTTTAGCCCGGCCATCTTCCCACATGCATTGTAATAATTCACCAGTATTGATGCAGCCACCTCTCAGTGGTGGTTCATGTCCAAATGAGTTACAGGGTTGCAGCACTATTAAAGTTTATTTTCGTCTATTTGAATAATGACCAAATTTTATATGTCAAACAAATGGATTCCTTCCTTGGATAGGTTATTCAATTAGCTTTGGATTGGTCCTTTGTTTGAATATATTGACCATTTATCATTTAATGGTTCATTGTATATTTTAAAAAAATTAATTTGAAGCATTTTAATCAAATTATATTAATGCATTCTATATCTTATTTTCGATCTGGACCTAGAACTAGTTCCTTTCGAATACAACACAGGTTTGATCAAAATTTGGGTCAAAATCTCTAAAGACGAATTTAGGTTTGGATCCAACATGCATGGTTTCACCTTGAATCCAACCTGTTTGCATTCCTAAATAATATTTGGCTATTTTCTTTTAATTTAGTACCACATCCCCTCCTCGAAAGATTCTGAATCCCTTGTTTCGTTGCAATATGGAGATACTGTAGATACTGTTTTATCTAATCTGCATTGGCCAACACTGTGTAAAATCTGTCCTCTCATAATTCGTTTCTCATTCAAGTCACATGAGTCATGATTCCTTTATATAAAACCCCCTCTGTCTCTCCCTCTCTCTCTGGATTAAGATATCTATGGGAAAGAGTCTCAAAGAAGAAAAAAATAAAAATAACAAGAGAGGGAGAGAGAGGGAGAGATGGAGAAATTAGAACTGGTCTTCTTGCCTTTACCAGGAGTTGGACATGTGATATCCACAGTAGAGCTAGCCAAGGTCCTGCATGAAAGAGACCACCACTTCTCCATCACCATCCTCCTCATGCATCTCCAAATACCATCCGTAGAATCCAAAATCACCTCCTTATACGTTCTGTCACGTCCCCAAAATAAGAATTGGGGAAAAACGTGAAAATTAAAATTTTAAATTCAAATTCCTGTGTTTAATACAACACAAGCTTCCAAAAGTGGACCCACATAAAATTTCAACATGTGGTGAGTCAAAATAAATTTCATTAAATGCAACGGAAGCTATATTCAATTGGTATTCAAAGTAATGAACCATCACGAAAATCAAATAAACATAATAATTCAAGTTGCAAAATGAATAAAACAATTACTAAGAAAGGTTTATCATTGAGGAAAGTTCATCTAAGGAATTACTAAGATGACGTTCTCTCTAATGCAGGCTCAGACGGCTCCGAAACCGTCTCCGGCGTCCCACTCAGGTTCGTCAGTTGGCTCAAACGTTTGAAACGTTTGATCCTCCTCCGTTTTCTCGGTAAAGTAGGGCTTGGTACCTATGCACCAAATATTACAAAGTAAATAGCAAGTACATAATCATAATTCGAAATTAAATACCATTACGAGAAGAATAAAGACAAGTGTGATCATATAGAAGTAAAAGTGAAAAGATATACGCGAATGAACGTATGACATAAATTCAAATAAAACAAATGGAGCAATAAGATTCACACGGAGACAAGTGTCCCCGTTGTGGGTGGTCAACCCTACATAATCGGGAAAGCCCGTCCATAACGTCGGTGGTCAACCGATCAATAAACAAAAATCAGGATAACCTGTTCACATTCATAGCAGATTATAAGTGATCCGGACACATCGGTGATCAACCGTCCATATACGATCTGCAGTCGTTCAAAAATGACCAACATAAAGGAAACATATATGCATAATAGACCCGAATAATAAGGCTCCGACACAAGAGTCCTAAGTCATAGTAAAGTGCTGGCCATTCCACATTCCATATCATAATCAAATCATTATATAAAATTTGCCAAGCCACTTTATAGTCCGTAACACAATAGGGTATGCATCTAAAGGAACACATATCCTAAATCAACATATATATGCATGCGAAGGTCAAGGAATAATCACAAACCAATCCTAAGGTTAAACATAAGGTCTCATGCCCAACAACCACTGGAATCTCTAATAGATAAAAGATCAACGCATCCATTCTAAATTAATGGTGCATAAATCCAATTAAGGATTTTCCAATAGAGATGGGTTGAACTTAAATTCACTAGGATTTCCCCGAGGTTATATGAAGCACTAAACCCCATGTTAGTAAGATACCGCTTGCCCGGACGGTATTTACTCAGGTCCAATGATCCATTTAATAAAGTATAAACATATAATATTAACCCATTAAAAATCAAAGATACCATTTAAAAATTAATTTGTATTTATAAATCAACTAAGGCCCTTTCTTCAAATTCTTAACACTAATGGGGTGTATGGGAAAGCTATATAAAGTTGGACTTCTTTTTCCAAGACAAGTCCAAGTCAAGGTCAACACTCATATTATAATAGATTAACACCAAGTGGTATCTCTCTCCTCATGTATATCCAGAGAGCCAAACCACTCTCTTTGTGCATGACAGAACCCATTCAATTCCAGAAGTGAAAGTCACGCCTGATGTAGCATGGACACTAAGATAGTGGGCCCCACCATCTCCAATCCCAGGATCACCCTCACACAATGGACGCCCAACCATGTATATGCGGATGCGTGGGCTAGATTTGTAATCACATCAGCCAATGGACCCCACCACTAACTGATATCCAAAAATAAAACCAACCCCCTTGATGATTGACACCTCAAACCTTGTAAACCTTAGATCAGTGGTCAGATGGGACCCAATCCTTATTTCATTTCAATACCCATACAAGCCATAACCGTCCCTGCATGCCCACTTCATTACACTTCATTACAGAACCCATTCATGGAATGAGAAGGCTACACGTCCAAGGGGTGTATGGATAGTGGGCCCCACTTATTAAGAACCCAAGATGGGTGTATTCTCCAAGGTCGCCCAGGCATGTTTGGCTACAGGAACGGACCAGATCTGTCCACGGCCCACATCAAGATTAAATAAAAGAAAGTAGAGTAAATCAAACCTTAGGGCATAAAAGGGGTTTCTACATGCATCTAACACTAGAATCAACGAGAAACACAAGCATTAAATTTACAAATTATGGTTAAGTACTTGCCTTTTACCGGGGTTGAAGAAAACGCACAGACCCTAATACCCAAATCAAGATTCCCACAGCGCTCGAGAATAATCCTATCGCCAATCTGACATAAGAGATGGAAAAGAAATGCCCAAATGAGCAGATCTATTATAACCCTACCCAAACCTAACATTGGAAAAGAAGAAGATAACCCAAGAGTATAGATTTACTTCTCTAATGGCTTGAGGAGAGGGTTACCTGAGATAAGAAGGTCGAACCAAGAATGATGGTATCCTCTGATCTTGATTCTGATGGCTAGATCTCAAAGCTGGTATGGCTTGGGATGCTGAAAAGAGGAAGAAGAAGACGAACGATCGGGACAGGAATAGTTGCAGAGGAAGAGATAAGGATGTGCATTCGTAATAAGAGGATAAGGTTAAGAGAATAATGGGCTTAAGTCATTGGGTCGGGTCAAACTGCGGGTCAGGACATCTACCCATTAACCCAACTCACCAATCCACGCATCTAATCTAACGTGTGCCCCACTTAATCCTAACCACTTAAATAACTAAAATACATTTAATTAAAATAATAGTAATATTCTAATAAAAATATAATTAAAAATTATAAATGGGACCCGGATCTTACACGTTCAATCCATTGGGGCCTCCTATAATGATATCCACTTCGTCGATCTCCCATTAATCGATCTTCCCTCTAAAAATGACCCAGGTCCATTAAAAGAAGCCATCAATAAAACATCCGCATCAACTTCTTCAACCCGTGTTGCTGCCGTGATCCTAGACTTGTTTGCGACCATCATGATTGATGTAGGGGTGGAGCTTGGCATCCCCACATACATCTACTTCACATCAGGGGTGGCCTCGCTTGGCTTCATGCTCCATCTCCCTGTGCTACATGTGAAGATCCCATGTGAGTACAAGGACTACCAAGGGGAGGTTGAAGTATTGCAGCCAGTTGTGATGCCGGAGCTGATGATGAACAAGAAGGACGACGAGTACACATGGTATGTTCACCATGGCCGGAGGTTTAGAGAGGCCAACGGCTTGATTGTCAACACATTTGCCGAGTTGGAGCAGAGAGCACTTACAGCGTTAATATATTTGCCTCATCCATAATCCCTTTTTTTTTCTTAATTAGAGGGAGAACATTGAGCCCGGATCCCTGTTTCTAGATGTTGTTTCGTCCTATCCACATTTGTCATTTATATAAAATTTTGTCCTTAATTTTATTCAATCCAAGGAAGCAATTAAGAAGGTGAATTAGCTGTCATAAGATTTTCTATAGGTGGTAAATGTGGATTGGATGAAATAACATCTTCCTCTTTCTATGAAACATGGTATCAGACTCGAGAATATTTTGTAGAAATCTAATGTTTGGTGCAAAAAAACAAATGGAAATTGTAGATTTCACTGGGGCTTGCATAAATCCACGTCCAAAATGTCTACGCTGGAAAATAATAATGTAGCAAACTCTTTAAAAAATATACTTTTTTGTGTTAAGAATGAAAAAAATATTTTTGATTGCTAGTTTGGGATTACCATTGAGTTTGCTGGTCATTCCATCCTATCCTTAATTCCAAATCATCAAATGAAATCTTACCTTGTAGAATGTTAAGAGACCCAAACTTACTTCGATCCGAGTGTCAAACATTGGTCAATTCATTAGGTGGTGGGACCCCTTATGTATCATCATAAGTTGGGTTATGTTCATCATGTTGCAGGTTGTGTGTACCTGATCGAGTTACTACTTTTGTCTAGTGACGCCCACTTGATTCCATCTTTAGGCAGCTCAACCTCACCTTGGTTCGACCTTGATTCACTAGGATATGGTGTAGATTAGGGTTTATCTAAACATCACTCTAATTATATCATTCAAACCCTTATTTCAGTTTCTCAAACTCTGCCATAATTCGATCCGATGATTGAAGATCAACAGATGAGTGTCCTTGATGTGTGCCAACCCAAAGATAGGCATTTGAATGATTGAATTAGTAACATGTGGGCTCTTGATTCTAAATAAACAACAAACTTTTAGGGTTATTTTATTTTGAAATTGAACTCACACACACCATGCCCCTTACCAACCGAACTACTACTTGGGAACAACTTTTAGAGGTCTTTACTTTCATAGAATATATAGGATTTGAATAAGTACGGTTTCATGATGAAATTATAGCTCTACGGAAGGATTATTAAAGATGTACGGGGTTAAGGATATAAGGGCAGAGTGAAGGATACAAGGTAGTGACATGGATGGGACCTTGGCTCTTCTAGGATTTAATTCCTATGGTGATGGCCATAAAAACTCAATGAAAAGAGAAGTTATTTGATAGTTTTTTTTTGGATATTCTCCTTTGACTTTTTATTTTTAACCACTTAAAGAAATACAAACCTAGGAATTTAATTACATGAATCAAACTGACCTTTGAAGTGTTTTTATCTATTTTTAGCTGCTACAAGTGACAATCATCAACATCCATCCAATTGTCTTGATGGAATTCATTCATTAACATCCTTACACTTCATCAGTGTTTTACAACCTAGTTTGCAAAAAGGGCTCAAATTACATAATTATAACCATCTCCATCTAATTTTACCCCTAAGTTTAGGTTATTAGCCCCTCTTTTGATGATTCAATTCAGAATTCAATATCATTCCAATTGAGTCTGATACTATTGCCATCACAAACCAAAGAGGAGCATTTTTTATTGAGTGTTTTACCTCTACTGAATTGCCTCTGTCCCCCGTTCTAAACACTGCACTGTCTTAAAAAAAATTGAGTTGGGTAATTCCTTCATTTGTGGCTCGGGAAAGTTTGTGTGCATCACAGAAAAGCAAACCCTTGTTCTCCTGCCATGGAATTGCTTTTTCCATGGAAAGGGATCATCATTTTCAGCTGTCAGACAAAAAGATGAGTTGACCTTGGAAATGAGTAAATTCCACTCTGCATTTCCATGGAAAGGGATCATCATCAGTAGATTGAGCTGTTAGACAAAAAGATGAGTTGACTTTGGAAATGAGTAAATTCCACTGTGACCTGAACTCAGTCCCATAACAATCCAACCCTACCCATGATTGGTTACCCATTTACCCAACTGTAATTGATAGTGAGAGTACACGATACACTCCATTGCCACCCCTATTCCTAGTGTCATCATTATAAATTTAATGATAATGAGGTGCACGTTGACAAGTAGTGGATGGCGAATGTCTTACGGACCATCACTCCACTCCAGCAGTTTATCTGGTGGGACCTATGCTCTCTCTGGGTTAGGAATTCAAAGAACCACAGACGAGCAAATTGATGGAATGGCTCGACCAACAGCCCCATTCATTTGTGGTCTTCCTGTGCTTCAGAAGCATGGGCTTCTACTCAACTGTGCAACTCAAAGAAATGGCATTGGACCTTGAACGCACCAGGCACCCTTTTCTATGGTCCTTGCGATGTCATTCATCAACCAACACAGATCTCGACAAGATCCTACCAGATGGATTTTTAGACCGAACCAAAGGCCGTGGATTGGTGCTGCAATGCTGGGCCCCACAGGTGGCCATCCATGGACATGTGGCTGTGGGGGGTTCGTCTCACATTGTGGATGGAATTCGACCCTCGAGACCATATGGTTTGGTGTGCCCATGTTGGCTTGGCCTCTGTTTGCCGAGCAAAGGCATAATGCATTTCAGCTGGTGCGGGACTACGATTTGGTAGTGGAACGCCATGTGGATTATGAGAAAGATGGGTGGGTTGATGCTGAGGAATTGGAAAAGGGAGTGAGGTGCTTGATGGGAGAGTGGGAGAGGAGGGGCAGAAGGTGGGAAAGAGAGCTAAAGAGATGGCAATGGCAAGTCTGAAAGCAGTGGTAGTAGGAGGCTCCTCTTTCTCTGCATTGGGACTATTGGTTGAGAACTGAGAAACTCATGCTCTAAAGTCTGTCCAATCAATTTCAATAATTTACTTGTTTTTCATCATTGTTCTGCATGTTGTCTAGTTATGATCTCCATTTGGATACACGTTGTGGTTCTGTTCATCAAATAATGGTTACCGATTTAAGGCTCCTAACCATTAGAGACATGTGGTTATTGATGGTATCTTTATCTATTTGGAAAATGAGAAATTCTTACATTTTCAATTACCAACCTATCATTCCTAAAATCGTGATTCCTAGAAATACTCCATTTATAAATTAATGTCGCTAATGTTTGCCTCATATAGTTCCATCAACAGGTTCTACATTTGGCCACCTTACTCCCCACCTCATCAATATGTTAACCCAAATTTTGATGGACTACAGGCTAAGCACCCTCTTGAAGTAGAGCTGCAAGCATTATATTTATTAGGCCTTGTCACGTCCCCCGAACCCGATTAAAGAAATAACCGGATCCGGAGAGTGAATTTTAGGACTAATTAAAAATTTTGTCCTTTGGGCCCACGGATCGTAGTCCGCGGTGAGGATTTAATATTTCAAACCTCAAACCTCATGTGGTACAATACAAATAGAGTCCAAACAACTCTAGACATATGGAATCTCAAGCAATGGATAATAATCTCATTAAATTAAAGTTTGAAAGAAAGAGAAACAGAACTAAAAAGTTAAGTAATTTATTACAATGGCCAACCCACTAAACATGGCCAATCAAAGAAACAGAGTCAATGTAATATAAGGTTCGACGAGAGAAATAATGAATGAAAGATAATCTAATGAAACCAAGTGTATCTCTCTCGTGCCAGGAGTGATGACGCTACTCTACGTCATCGGCACGCCACTCTCGTGCCTCCTCTGCTGGTTGGAGATCCTCTGGGATCTCCTCACCTGCCTGCTCCTCGTAATAGATGTATTCACCTGATGTGTCTGCACACCAAGGAACAAAGTCAACGACATGTTGAGCAATAGATAAGCAATGCATAATAAACATGACATGCATCAAGTGTAGAATAATGACAAGTATAAGATCATATGAATACAAGAACATGAAGCTAGGCATAAAGCGAGATTAATTTGTAGAAACAATAACAGGAATCCTAGCAATCTAACAATAACCACTATCATGCAAATGCTAACAAGACAAGCAAGAGGGAGACTCCGAGGATGTCCTATGCCACCTCCCGGGGTACCAGTAACAATCCCCTTGGACTACTGATACCATAGTCCGGCTCCAGTGGGATCCTAGCTCCCTGTCCTGGGAATAGCAGCACGGTCCTAGCCCGCTCCCAGCTATTCAACGCCATGGACGCCGTCCTACGTCGACTGCCCACCCCGACAACCGGAGTAACCGATTCGTCATTAAATCCCAAACTGCAGATGGCCATGATATGCAAATAATAATAAAGTGGTTTTGACTCATGGACAGACAAGACAAGCAAGTCTGGCTAGTTCCAAGTACAAGACAAGTTCTTAAGGATTATCTCTTCCAGATCAATACAAGACAAGCCACGTGATAATCCCCTTCATACTAGCCAGTCATGTTCATCAAAAACAAGACACGGGTTCCTATGGTACACTCTAAGTCAAGTCCAAGTCCTATATTCTATAAGAATTTATGTTTCATAATTAATTACGTGTTTTATGTCAAGAGAGTGTACAAGGAGAATGGTAACAACGGATACAATTTACAAGTCAAAGAGAATTTACTATCCAATCCTAAGCAAGTGGTGTCATCCCTGTATTTCCCATATTCTAACAGAGTACATGTGGAAATTGGATCAATGATGAATGGTATCAGAGCCGACTCTCGACTAGTTCGAGTGTGGGTCCCCTGCCGTGGTCTGGTGCAAGTGGGCGGGCTTCCATGTGGGCGGGCCAAGAGGGCTGGCAGGCTACAAGGGCTGGCAGGCTACTGCACAGGGACGTGCAGCCTTAAGGGGGGTGGAATGTGACGCCCCGGAGTCCCACATCGACTATAGAGAGGAAAGTGATTGGGATTATATGTAGAGCTTACACCCTTACTTAGCATGAGGCCTTTTAATGGGTTGAGGCTCATCAGAAACAAAACCGTGAGGCCAGTGGGCCAAAGCGGACAATATCATGCATGGGTAAGGGGTGGGGCGTTTCACCAACATTTCATTTAAGAGGCTTGAGATTTAACTGCTTATAACTAAATTTTGTTCTTTTAAAATCGATCCAACTGTTTGAGCACGAGTAATTCCAAATCCGGGTGACGGTCAATCCATATCTGGGTGATGGGTGTGAAGGTGTTAGATTGAAATGAGGGTTTCAAATGGGCTTGATATAATCATCCTCTCATATGTATTATGCTTGTAAATAAGTAGATAGAGACAGAGAATTCCAAGTCAGGCTTCTGAAAACTAAAATGCAACCTGATTTTCATGTGGTATTTAAAATCCAGCCCAAGCCCAAGCCCAAGCCCGACCTATGGTCAAGTCAAACTTCACTTTTGGTCGACTTTGGCCATGTGTCTTCTGATCTGGCCTACCAATTTGCATTCTAAGACTCTTTTTTTTTTCCAACCAAGCCAAGGGGCATGGGACCCAAGTGAGAGCCTGCGCACACATGGGAAGACAACCTATGTGATGCCCCACTCCTTGTGGGCCCTCAATTTGAATTTGAATACTATATTATAGCCTAAGTATATTATTTATGTTAATTATTGGATTTAGCTAAGGGTAGAAAGGTATTTTCCTAAGTTTTAGTGAGTTGGTCTAGTTGTGTAATTAGTAGAGTCAATAGGGTGTCTTTTCTAATTTTTAGAGTTAGTTTATTTGTTAGAGGCCCTACCTAGATATTAGTAATTATTATTGAGGGATATCCACTAGATCATCTTCTAGAAGGTCCACCTAAAGACTAAACTACCCATGACCCTAACCCTAATCCTATTCAAACAAAAAAGGCATTCCCTAACTCAAACCCCAACCTATATATACTAAACCCATCCCATTTCATACGTATGTCAACTCTCTCAATTCATTTCCCTCTCTTTCTCTCTTCTCCTCTCATTTCCCTCCAACTCTCTCTCCCAAATTCCCTCCAATTCTCCCATCTCCCTCTCTTTCTCTCTCTAGAACTCTAAGAAGAAGAAGAAGACCTACTAAATCTCAACTACAACTTACATTGGGTCTCTCTATCTTTTTATCTATCTTGATCATCTCTTCTCCCTCTTCTAATCAAGGTGAGTGCCCTCTATCTATCTTGATCATCTCTTCTCCCTCTTCTAATCAAGGTGAGTGCCCTCTTCTAGTTTAATTCCTATAGAATTCTTTCTTCTCTGTCTAGATCTCCTTCCTTATAGCAATTCTCTTGTAAATATGGGTTTAAGAGTAGAGATCTCTTCTAGATCTGAGATTTTGGGCTGAACTTGTGATTGAGAAGACCCTAGAAGCTTGGATTGGAATTGTGGGATTGGATCTTTATTTTCTCTCTCTACCTTCTTGCAATTCAATTGAGGCAAGTCCACTATGCTTACTTAATATAGAATTCATGCTTACTGTCTTTGATTATACAATTTTCTATTTAATTGATGATAGAAGTGTTAGATCTACCTTTGAGCATGTTTTCATGGATGATTGGCCATTGATGGATAGGTTGATCTCATTTGGAAGATCAATGGCCCATGGATTGGATGGTTGGATGTATATTGGAGTGTTCTTCTTGTTTTATGATGTTTCCTTGGTGTTTGGACGAGATTGGATGAGTTTTGGTGGAAATTGGGTTGAAGAAGAAGAAATCCTAAAATTCTGGAATTTTGTAACAGGTTAGTGTAATAGGTCGACCTACTTACAGGGAGGTCGACCGAAGACACTACAATCCGGGAAAATTCAAGTCCCAGTTATATTCCTATACAGGATTTACAGTCTTGTGTGGTAGGTCGACCTACCTATATGGGGATCGACCGAAGACACGGGAATTACAGAGAAATAATTAAGAGCTGGACTTTCTCAGAACTCAGGAAAAACAGAGTGTTTGATCGACCGACCCCTGTGCTAGGTCGACCGAACACACTGAAAATCTTAGGGACTGGGGTTTAACATGTGTTCTGTTTGATGGAAAAACACTTGTGTATAAGGTCGACCGGATGGCCATCAGGTTGACCGGGAACACTAGGATTCCTCAGAATACAAGTCAAATTTCAGTCCTGTCTTCTGTGTAGCAGGTTGACCCGACCTTAGCCAGGTTGACCTGCAACACTACATACTGAGATGCTGAGTTCAGCCTGTTTTGAGGTTGCGATCGATCGTGGGGCCCATTGATCATCCAAATGAACTCCTATTGATGTGCCAAGCACGAGTCAACGGTGTGGCTCAACCTTGACTCGTGGGGCCCACTAATCAAGGTCTAGGTTGTGTAATCTAAGATGATTCGGCCCTTAAACTTTGTTAAGGATGTCTGTAACTTCTGGAGCACCAAACACAGTATCCATTGACATCTGAGACTTCATTTAGGAACTGAATTACCTAAGATAGACCTGAACCTGAAAATTGACCAATTACCTAGGTGTAGACTGTTGATATCCCCCGTTGATTCATGTACTTGGAGATTTATCTCTTTTATACTATTGCTGTCACTCTATTGTCTATACTATTGCTTATACCTATTAATTAAATGAAAAATGAATGATCTGGACCTAGGACTAACTAGAGGTGACCCGGTGATACGAATAGGCGAACACTGACCCGTGTCTGTGGCTAGGCGGGCCCTTTTATGACTTAAGATTGGATGTTGTATACCTTAAACTGGAGATGTTGGATTTTATGGACCTATAACTCATTGTAAATGGAAGCGAACTATTTATCATTGGAAATGGACTTTTGTGCCTCATGTGGACTGTCGTAGACCAAACCATGTCTTTGGTGGGCCTTGGTATGGATCCAATGAGTGGACTTGGACATTGAACGATGATCCATGTATTGAAATGAGTATTTGGACCTCTTAGGGACATTGAACGATGATCCATGTATTGAAATGAGTGGAAATGGACTTTTGTGCCTCATGTGGACTGTCGTAGACCAAACCATGTCTTTGGTGGGCCTTGGTATGGATCCAATGAGTGGACTTGGACATTGAACGATGATCCATGTATTGAAATGAGTATTTGGACCTCTTAGGGACATTGAACAATGATCCATGTATTGAAATGAGTATTGAAATGAGTGGACTTGGCAAAGCCTAGACAGACACAGACTTTTTGTAACGCCCCACCCCTTACCCATGCATGATATTGTTCGCTTTGGCCCACTGGCCTCACGGTTTTATTTCTGATGGGTCTGAACCCATCAAAAGGCCTCATGCTAAGTAAGGGTGTAAGCTCTACATATAATCCCAATCACTTTCCTCTCTATAGTCGATGTGGGACTCCGGGGCGTCACATTCCACCCCCCTTAAGGCTGCACGTCCCTGTGCAGTAGCCTGCCAGCCCCTGTAGCCTGCCAGCCCTCTTGGCCCGCCCACATGGAAGCCCGCCCACTTGCACCAGACCACGGCAGGGGACCCACACTCGAACTAGTCGAGAGTCGGCTCTGATACCATTTGTAACGCCCCACCCCTTACCCATGCATGATATTGTCCGCTTTGGCCCACTGGCCTCACGGTTTTGTTTTTTATGGGCCTGAACCCATCAAAAGGCCTCATGCTAAGTAAGGGTGTAAGCTTTACATATAATCCCAATCACTTTCCTCTCTATAGTCGATGTGGGACTCCGGGGCGTCACAGGCCTAGTTATCTGTGTTAGCATGGGTTGACAAAAGATAACCTTGGAAGGGGATTGATTACATTTGGTTGAGTCCCTTTCAATAGCCACAAAACTGAGAATGTTTGGCCCACTTCCAATGGTGGAAGATCGACATTTGCTGATGATCTGGTAATAGAGTGACTGCTGCTTAACTAAACTATTTTAAAAAGCCAATTATCTTGAAAGTGGGCTAGGGCTTGACCAAATCCACCCGGCCCGGCCCGGCCCGGCCCGACCCTTTGTCCATTTATACAATACATGTTATAGGGCATTCATATGCATCTTTCTCTCACCATAAGGTGAGGGAAACTTTTATTTTTAGAAATTTTCAAGTACATAGGGTGAGGTACAAAATGCACTTTTCATGTGCAAAAAGGAGAGTGTCCCTCACTCTATGGTGAGGGAAAGTTGCATATGAACATTCTCCCATGTTATATATACATAATGTATGAATGCCCTTTATGCATTATGTATATGACATGTGTCCGCATGTGAATGTATGAAACTATTTTTTAACTGCATATTAAATATTTACGAATATTTATCATTTACACATGTATTCAATTCCTTGCATGTGAACTAGCTCATTTGACAAGAATTCCTCTGTATTTCAATTCTGTGCTAATAATTAAGATTATTTAAATCAATTAGTTTGTATGCATCTTAATTCCATGCAAGAAAATAAGCCTATTCCATCAATGAATTCCTATGTCTTCTAATTTTAGACAAATAAATAGGTCATTTGACAATGAATTCATTCGTATTCCAATTCCACGCAAACAAATAGATCCATCTAAATCAATTATATTACTTCCTATTTATTATAACTTCATGCAAATAAAAAGGCCCATTTGAATCAATTGCTTCCCATGTAACCCAATTCTAAGCGAACAAATAGGCCCATAATTCCATACAAAAAACAAGCTCATTTGACAATTAATTCCTAAGTATTTCAATCTCATGCAAAAAAAAAATCAACTTATTTGATAATGAATTCTAACATTTGAGATTTGAATCATGGGATTTCGCCTATGTAGCTGTCCTAAGACTTGGTATTTACCAGTCAACAGTTGAAGCTTAACAAATTCCAACAGAGCTATTCTTGCGATATCCTAGGGTCATGCGATATCCTAGGGCGATGAGATATCAAACAAAACACATTATGTGATATTCTACATTCATACGATATCGCACCTTTGTTGTACCAATAGCTTTATAAAAAATATTTAAACTTCAATCATTCAATGATAAATATAACATCTAATAATAGTCTTAGGGTCAAAATCACGTCAGAATTGGATTGAAGGTCTAAACAACTTTTATTTGCAAAATCTCTTTCAAGTCCCTAGTTCTTGTCTCTTCTCTATTTCATTCGCCCATGCAACGCTTCTATCTCTCCCCCACACATCGTTACTTGTAGCTTTTCAATGTACGCAGTATAGAAATACAAAACAATCCACAATCCACTAAAATTTCAGCCAAAACAAAGGTCAAATCACGTGCTCGAAGGTAGAGTCAGTTTTCAAAGAAATAGGACACCCTCATCAGCAAAAAAAAAAAAAAAAATGTTCACTTCCCCAACCACCAGTGAAGTAATTGCTCCACGGTAGGAATCCCGAAATCTATATGAACAATCCATTTATTTCACACAATAAATTAAATGCAGAAGCATGGGAAGAGCAAAATCTTCATATGATTGTGACAAAACAAGTTCCAACATAATAGAATTCAATGTCTATCCTCTATGCCAGATTGTACTCTGCTTTGAAATAGAAACTTATTTCAATCAAATTGGCAAATGCAGTGATTAATTTAACGAAATCAAGTAAAAGTAGAAAAGAGTATAAATCTAGAATCTAATGGAAACCAATCAGACAAAAAGTGGCTTTTTCCCCTAAGCATATGTGTGATACTTAGGTGCGAACACCACTCAACCATGAGTGTCTTGGTGAGCCAATCACATAATTTGACTCCCCATACTTAGGGCACGTTTGACAACAGTCCATGCTAGGAGAGAAATCCTCGGTTTAGAGGATTCTCTCCATCTCCAAAGAATTAGGTATAATTCCTGATAAAGGGTTCCATGTTTGGACTTTTTTTTTGGCACCGGTATGCATTTTCTTTGAACAGTAATGACGTTTTGGCACATATCTCGAGATATATGATGAATTAACGGCTGTTATTTGGTGAGGTGACCATTTTGGAGTTTTTAAAGGTGACTAATGATTTGGATCTTGATTAGGGAATCTAAAAGGTACATTCCCAAAGCAAAAACTTATTAGGGCCACATTACCACCACTTTCCTTTGCCGTCACTCTTCATGACTTTTTTAAAAATATCTCATGATCTAAGATGAAACAGCTGAAATTTGGGGACAAAGCCATTATGGGCCTTCTTAACACAATCATCGGTTCAGATCTTGATTGTGGGGCCCATAAAAACCAAAAAACTGTAAATACCGGAATGCTTAATATATTAACGTCCAGATGCTAGTGTAGCTCCGCAAATCCATCAATGTGTGGAATCAACGGATCCAAGGGGGAGAGGTCTGACTCGAAGAATATTCAATAGCATGGAAGTATTCAATCCATCCTCTCCAAATCCATGCTGATCCAAACACGAAAATCCGCGCGATCGCGGATTTTGGGCGAATAATCCACGGCGATGACGGTTGTCAAACGTGCCCTTAATCTTCTCTTTAAAGTAAATAGATCGAGAATAAAAAGTACCTTCACTGATTGAGTAAAGATATAGGGAAGAAGACCAAAAGAACCACGAGAATAAGCACAACCCATTTAGCTCCAATTTTCAGTCCATGGTGGGAGCAAACTGGTTGTAGAATAATCTACAAACAGAATCTTATCACCACATCAGACTCCTCCATGCCGCAGTCAGTGACTCCATTACCATCATTTCACTACTATTCACTGGTCCAATTAACTTCATGTGGGACATTAAACGAACCAATACCATGGATCATGGCTCATTTTGTGTCCAAATCTGAATATATTAGTCTATTGTGGCCTGTGGCACCTTCTGACCCATTTGGATGGATGATACAACTCAAACATTTTCTCATAATGTCATCATTGGCAGATGGTTTCTTGATCATCTACAATGAGGCTGGCCCAACAGATCAATGGACAGGGACACTACTATTTACCTTTTAGAACCTAGCCCCATTCTCCTCTCAATGGTAACACTATTTGCCCAGCCCATTTACCAATTCATCAAGAAATGGGTCCGCACCCATTGGCCCGAAAGCACTTTCCTCGCGGCCCAATACACCGTGAACCTGTCGTTATGTAGAACCTACCAGATCAACTAGTTCTGGCTCATTAGCGATGATCTTCCCTTTCTTCTACGACTTTGTAGCTTCCTTGGAGTTTTTCGATTCTGGCCCTTGTCCAGGGACCCCAGCCCTCCGGTGAGGAAAGTAGACCTTAGGTAAGGTGAGAGAACTGTCAAGGTAGGTCAGCCCTCGGGATAGGAAAGGTGGCAGCCCAAGTTCAAATCCTTGGTAATTAGGTAAGAACTGAGGCCTCCAGGTTAAGATGCCATTCTTTGAGCACAAATTATGTTAAATTGCAATATTCTGCTAGTATGCCATGTTATAATCGCTTTGTGTTTTACACACATCTTGAATTCCAGCACTAATTTGGGCGGGGATATCCCCGTCCCAACTGAAACAAGTCCTTGAGAGACAGCACCCACAGTACCCTGGTGGGCGGGCATATCCCCGCTCACAGCACTAATAGAAGCAGGGATATCCCTGTTCACATCACTAATTTGGGCGTGCACTGTCTTCTTCTTCGTCTGACGTTTTGGAATCTGATATCTGCAACTGAAGAGGTTCTAATCCGAACCCAGATGAAAAAGACCCAAATCTCTCCTCAAAATGATGAATCCAAGCACAATAGCTTTTTAATCCTTGCAGATCCCAGAAAACCCTTCTACTTTGTATTAAGAAAAACCCCAAATTCCAGCTGGGAACTCTAGATTCAATCCTTAAAACCCATCTTCCGAAAATATAAGATTCTGAACGTGGAAAAAGCTCATGTTCTAGAAAACCCAGCTGCCATATCAAAATCCCATTTCCCAATGAGCTCGAAAACACCCAGATTTCGATCTTTCGTAGCAATTCGAGAGAGAAAAGTTAGGACTGGCATCCCAATCACTTACAAGAGTGGAAAAGATCGTTGCAACAGATTAAAAGAAGGAAAATAGAAGAGGAAGAACTGCAGGCTGCCGGTGCCGGTGCCGACTCATAGGGGATAAGGGAGAGAAAGGAAGAAAGATGGAGGGAGAGAAGAAGTCGAACAGGATAAAAGGCAAAAGGGTTTTTGGGAGGAGCATGGATATCCCCGCTCAGAGAAGAAAAGAAAAAACAAACCAAATAAGGCTTTTGAGACTACTGTTGTCATTATAAGATGTTCATGGTGCTTTTGGCTATTGACAAGTCTTAAAGGATTTTTTGGGTAAAATCCTCTTTATTTATTTATAAAATAAAGTAAAATAGATATCAAATCAATGAAAAGAAATTAATGATAAGGGTCTTTTCGGTAAGGTGAGGATACATGTGTTTAATTTTCATCGGGTAGAATAAGGTAAAGTGACACAATTAAGAAGTTAACAAGTGGTCAAGTAAACTTATCTTCTATGAGGTAAATTATTGGGTTTTGGTAAAGGGGGTTTCTATTGGCACCACAGTTTCATCTCTCCACACCACAAGGAATTTTTTTCCTTTCTAAACTACTCCCTCCTCCTTCTAAAAAATTTAATTTGTTTGAACTTAAAATCATACACAAGATTCTAATTAAAGTGAAATTAGAGACACTGTTATAATTTACTGAGCACATGGTGGGCTGGGTGATAAAAAGAAAGAAAAATCAGATGATAGCCAGTGTTGGCATGCGGATAAGAGTACAAGACGGTTTTTCTTATTTCAGCCTCTTAAAAACTTTAACTGAAAGTGAAACTGATAGATGAGGCAAGTGGAAGTGTGCAACTCCACTACATCATGGCTGACCTCGTGTGAACGATAAGGCCAGAAGTTATAACAAATAAATTGCAATTGTCAAAATCTGTTAAATCAGTTTTGTTTTATTTTTGTTAAAATCAGTTAAAGTGCTGGATCTTAGTGGTTTCCACCTGTGAATTTCCTTTTATGGGGTTGAATGGTTTTGACCCATTCATGACCATTTGAAAGGTTCAGCTTTAACCAAACTGACCAACACACCTATCCAATTGAAATTAGTCCTGGTTAAATTTAGGGTTCCTTTTCCTTTCTGTTATCAAATCCTTTGGGCCCTATAATGAATGGGTTATCATGTATCCCTAAATTATTGGAAAAAAAAATATTGCAAAAGAATTTTTAGCCACGCAACTAAGGACATGTTAAGAAAGTACAAAAACAATGAAAACTATGGTTGACTATCCTTGGACACACCCCAATTGGACGGCTGTGATTGCCCGGTGGAAAAAAACTTTTGGATTTTATTTATTGTTGGAGGACTAAAGTCTTTATGTTAGTCTTTATCATAATGAACTTACAAGGACTCACCATTATGGAAATTCATATTAGTCTTTATCACAATGGACTGCCAAGGACTACCATTATGGAAATTCCTGCATCTCCAAAGGTTCAAGTCATACAATGAGTCTCATTGAGGATGAAGCCCTAAATGCAATTTAAGATCGAATGGATTATGGAAAACTTACAATATTGCACATAAACTGAAATTTCACATGACTTAGATTAGGATCAGGGATGACAATGGGTCGGGTTTGATACTAATAGGAGGGATATATGTTGAAAGAATTGTTTGACTGCAACTATTTCCATAATAAAAATCTTAGCTCTCATGAATTCTTGTTTATCCATCAAACATTGGTGGATAAACATCATTTTGATATGGAGAATCTCTAAAACCAAGTAGTTTTTGTTATAATAATATATCCAGAAAAGTGCCTACAAAGTTCTTTAAATTTTACAATTTGAAACACTCCAAAAAAAGAGAGGTTTGAACATTTGAAAAATTACAGTAAACATGTTAAGGAGACAAAAAAAAAAAACATTCTAAGTAAATAAATAAATATAAGAAAAATACAAAAATTGCTAATGCCCAAATCTACTTTAAACCCAACTTAGACCGACACGAGCGAACATACAAACAAATAAGATACATCTAAATATGAAACCTTTTTTTTTTTCTCTTCTACCATTTCTTCTCTCTTTCTCAATCAGACTTCATCGAAGGCCACAAAACATTCATCTAAAACCATGGCACTGAAGGCCACCGAATCTTCATCCAAGCTCAAGGTGGTTTCTGTTTCTTCGTAACACCATCCTCCTCTATTTTTTTTCTTTTATGGGGACTTCCCAACCATCTTTCATTTTTTTCGGACGTTGAATTTTCTACGAATCAAGATCAAAGATCAGATCTTTTGTTTGTTCTTTTTCATTGTATTTGCTTTGATTTCATACTTTACATAGCCTTGTTTGTTATGGGTTTAGCCTTGTTTGTTATGGGTTTAGTTAGTTATGAAATTTTTACGTATTCCTGAATTAGGGTTTCCAAGGAATTCGAGTTTCTCAAGTCCCTGTTGTTT
Organism: Litsea cubeba; assembly: GCA_012931725.1. Classification (NCBI taxonomy): domain Eukaryota; kingdom Viridiplantae; phylum Streptophyta; class Magnoliopsida; order Laurales; family Lauraceae; genus Litsea; species Litsea cubeba. The sequence continues at coordinate 129,519,771 of CM022944.1, forward strand.
TCGGTGGAATTTCTAATTCCATGAAAACAGATGGATGGATGCTTGTTGGGTGTGTGAATTCCGCATTGGGTTTTTCACTCACTAGTAAAACTTGTGCATTCTCAGTTAATAAATGTATTTCTGTGAAGAAACTACCCTGAATTGGATGGAATTTTGCATAGGCAGGCAGAAATGTAACGACCCAACCCAGGCCCGGTGCGATATTGTCCTCTTTGGCTCGTGGGCTACTCGACCAGAGGACCTGGCTGAAGCGCATCCAATCTTGCCTCAAGGTTTAAAAAGGCCTCACACCAAGTTAGGAAGGCATCGTACATTTAAGTCCCAGGTTTGGACACTCACGTGAGCGATGTGGGATGTAACACGCAACATGGATGATAAACTTGATACCTAATTCTATGGTGTGAGCAATGTGGGATGTAACATGCAACATGGATGATAAGGTTGATACTTAATTCTATGGCCTTCGCCTTCGGTGTTTGAGCTTAAATGTTCATCAACAGCCTGCATAGTGGACAGCTTAGTGGCATCTAGTTTTCACATACATTGTAACATCCCGAAATTCCAAGGTTGTAATTAGCTTAGTTAATTATGCTTTTAGATAATTAAGCTCGTTTATTAGCCAAATATGTCCAATTAATCATTAGGATCGCGTGTGTGAAGTTGAGTTGAGATCCAAGCCCGTTTGGATATAATAGGGGTGTGTGTTGCTATTTCTAAAAAGTTACAGAGATTTTTAGTATTTTTCGCTTTTTGAGATTTTGGCACCATCAGGTGGACTACTTAATTTCTCGAATTTTGTCCTTCTACCTCATCCCGATCCGAACCCTCAAACCCGACCCAAAACCTGACGTGACCCGAACCCACCTAAATTTCTTTTGTTAATTTTCCAAAAGTCAAACCCCACCCGATCTAAACTAATTCCACGTGAACCCCACCTCATCACCTCACTCCCTTCGTACCCTACCGGCCTACCCCCTAACCCACGCGAAACACCTCACCCATCTAACTTTCCCCATTTCCCATTTAGGTCACATGACCATCCCCACTTCTTCTCATTCTACACAAGAGCAGCAGCCCCATACCTCTCTTTCTGCCATCTCTCTCGTTCTCCACTCTCCCTCCCAAACTCCTTGCTGCCGCCGGACTCCGAACACGCCGGCCATCTCCTTCTCCTCTCTCTTCTCCACTTTCTCATCTCATCTCCCACCTCTCATTTCCCTCACTCATCTCGCCCTCAACCGGCCATGCTGCCCCACTGTCCCGGAGCCGCCTCGTCGCCGTCGGCGACCACCACCACCACCACCGAGTTCCCCCATCTCCGACGAACCCAGTCCACTCCATCTCTCTCCCTCTTCCCAGCTCACGGCAGCCCCACCTCTCTCTCTCTGTTTCTCTTTCTTTCTTATTTCTCTTACTTTCCTCTCTCTCACTCCCAGCCAACGTGATGTACCCCACTCCCACTCATCCATTTCACACACTCTCTCTAATTCTCTCTTTCTTTCTTTCTACTTTCTTTCTTTCTGTCTTCACCCTTTCCCTTGCCCAGTGGGCCACGAGCAACATCACCACCAATTTAGTGGGCCACCAATCAAGTGGGCTCCACAACCTCCGATAATCATCATCATTTCCGCGTGGACCCCGCGAGCTTCTCATCCCCATTTTGCAAGCTACCACTCCATCCACCCATTTATTTGGTAAGCTCTCCTTCCCCTTAGGTTTGGGTTAATATACTTTGGGTGTGGAGTTGTGATTAGATAGCTTAGAACTTTCCCTTTTCTTTTGGTTTATGTTTCAATGTAGTTTTACTTTTGCTAATTTTCCCTTACGTTTGGTTTGTTGGGCTTTGAGCTAGTGTTTATGGATTTGGGCATTTTCAACCGAAGGCAAGTAGATATTTATATATGCTTGGATATGTTTGTATCTCGTTTGATTCGATGATTTAATGATGATTTAGACGTTAATTGCTCAATTGATGCTTTAGAGGATTGAAAACATGATAATTAGGTTGTTAGCCTAATGAAATGAATTTTAATGTTTATGGCTTGATAAGATGGATTGTTGGGATTAGAATGGACCTGTTATACCCATGTTTAGACTGCTAATCAGGTTCAGGAAGGAATGGAAGGGAATGACCCATTTACATTGCAGTTACAGAACCTAGGTTCTGTAACTGCATTGCACGCGGTTGACTGGCTAGGGGGCTTGGTCGAGGTTCTGTAACTGCAGTGCACGCGGTTGACCGGCCACACTGTGTTAGGTGCTTAGGTGCTTAGGTGCAGGGCACTTGACCAAACCCCCCCTTTCTTCCCCTTCCCCTTTATTTACAACCGCCGGTAGACCAGTCAAGGGCTCGGTCGACCGAGCATGCATGGGAGGGGTCCACCTGACCGGGCTTCCCGTGTATGCAGTCGACCGGGACAACTGTGGATTTCCTTTTTGAAAGGGGTCTTTTCACCCAAATTTTAGATGGACTTTGATGGAACTTTGGCTATCCTTTTTGGACTCATTTGACTACATGTGAGGATGTTTTGAGCCGACATTCTTTACGGTTAATCCGGTTGTATCGGGACTTAACCAAACTCAATCTTGAACGGTACGGGACAACGGGATACCCTTCTTTAAATCTATGCACGAAGATTGTGTCCAAGTATCGTGAACCCTAATCCCTTTCGTTGACTGAGTAAGTTGTATGATGCTTCGGGTTTAACGTCAGGCTTAGGATTGGATTGTCTATCGCTTTTGATTCTGAATTGTAATGTCTGGTACTGTCTACATGTAATGGACATGTTCATTAGCTCTATTTACTTTGTTTTGTTTGGGATCACATTGAGAACTTTATTGATGGTCTTATGATCCCTTTTGATGTTCCGTTTGTTCCGAGGTTTGTTTAAAGTGTTCTAGGTGGCTTTGAATGTAAGGCTTGAAGAGAACTACTATTGAAATCTGTTTGAGTTCTGATTTGATCTGATTTGAAGCAAAATAGTTTCTCCATTGTTTGATGAATCTTGTTCGCGCAAGAAAACCTAGTTCCTCACTGATCGTCTGTTTATGATTTTTTGTGTTAGGCACCACTCAGCTGGCACGTTCAGCACAGCTGGGACGCCACTTGTGTGAGGACTCTAAATTTCTGACCTCAAGGCAAGACTGTTAGCCAGAGCCCTCGGGGACTGAGCTACATGAGCTAAGAGATATCTGTATCTGTTTTCGTTATTTGAACATGGGTTATCAGTGCCCAATTCATTTATTAGCACATGTGGACCGCCTACTTTGATAGTCTGTTTATGATTCGAATGCTATGCATATCTTACGATCAGAATGCTATGCATTTCCTCTGATTTTGTTTACTCGTTTATTCTGATTTGTTCTGCATATCTATTGATGTTTTATATTTATATCTACCAGCCGACCGTCGGGTCTGATGCTGCACTTGGTGTATAGGTACCGAGCACATTTACCTTTGGGAACGTGGAGGCGTCGCTTCAGGCAGTTTAGCTTGATGGTGAGTATGAGTTGTGTGTCGACGGTATTGTTGTCGTGACCAGCACACGAGTGCCTTCACACTTTGGTTAGTTCGTATTTATTCTCTTTTGGCTTAGGTTTTGATAAAAGTCATTAATTAATATACTTTTGTTATCTTTTGCTAAACTTAAACTATAGAAAAGAAAGATGTGCATACTCTGAAATGTTATATTGTACCATTTGTTTATTATGATGTTTCGCTGTGTTTTACCAAGGAAATATTTATACCTCACTGCGGACTTCGATCCTATGGGACATGATTGGGGCCAGGTTGCATTTGGTTAATGTTGGAAAATTTCTAATTGGCCCTAATCTCACCGTATAACCCGGTTTCAATTTTGGGGGCTTGACACACACTTTTGTGGATTTTGATGAATGGTTAGGATTGTGTGATGAGAGAGAGAGAGTCCACTACTGACAACCAATCCAACGGAACGTACGGAAGGCGGGCTCTTTGTTCTGTGGTTCGGCCTTTGCAATGTAATGAGTTGTTGTGAAGGTTTTTCTGTTGTTCATTCCCTGATTTGTGTCTATCCGAAGATGAATACCGTTTGGCTGAATTCTTTAACCCAAAAGAATGCACTTGTATACTGGCATGTGATTTTTAAATTGCAAATACATGTTTACTATTGGAGATGACGAGATTAAGTGTGGGTGAAGATGATGATGAGGTCATGATGTGAGAATAGGAATTGTAAGGATAGGATAGGATCGACCCGCTCTCCTGTTGGTTTGGATGATTGTTTGTATCTCATTTAGATATAGATAAGTATTGGTGGTTAGAGTACATGGGCTAGAATGCATGGGCCTTGGAATATTATCTCTCAATCAGACCCTGCCAATCATTTAACATGACCCTTTGCTGCCCACAGAGACCATTGTTGCATGGCCAATCCCACCCACTAATTCTCATTTTGAGAGGAACTATTGCCTCTTATGGCCGCCTTTTCTTTTAAAAAGAGAGAGATCTTTCACATCTCATACTACTCCTCCCTCAGTCTGCTCCTTTGTATCATCAGAGAGAGACAAACAGAGAGAGGCCATGGATTTGCAGAAGAATGGTTCTGCGTTCTCCCTCGAGGCAGAAGAGTCTGGTAGTCCTTGCAAGAGCTATGACGCTGATGGGCGCGAAAAGTGCACTGGTATTGATTGTTTTCTCAACCATTTTATGTTTGGATGGATCTTTTATAAATTTTGGTATGGATTTTGAGATGGGGTTGTGTTTTATTTTGCAGGGACACTGTTGGCTGCGAGTGCTTTTGTTTTATAGACTTATATATATATATATATATATACGTAGATGCATGGAAGCATACCTATATACATTCTATAAAATATAAGCACTCGCAGTCAACAGTGTCCCTGCAAAATAAAACACAACCCCATCTCAAAATCCATACCAAAATCTATAAAAGATCCATCCAAACATAAAATGGTTGAGAAAACAATCAATACCAGTGCGCTTTTCGTGCCCATCATCGTCATAGCTCTTGCAAGGATTACCAGACTCTTCTGCCTCGAGGGAGAACGCAGAACCATTCTTCGTAAATCCATGGCCTCTCTCTGTTTGTCTCTCTCTGATGATACAAAGGAGCAGACTGAGGGAGAAGAGTAGTATGAGATGTGAAAGATCTCTCTTTTTAAAGGAAAAGGTGGCCATAAGAGGCAATAGTTCCTCTAAAAATGAGAATTAATGGGTGAGATTGGCCATGCACCATTGGGCGGCAACCAAGGCCCTCTCTCTTTTGGGTCATGTTAAATGATTGTCAGTGGTCTGACTGAGAGATAATATTCCAAGGCCCATGCATTCTATCCCATGTACTCTAACCACCAATACTTATCTATATCTAAATGAGATACAAACAATCATCCAAACCAACAAGAGAGCGGGTCGATCCTATCCTATCCTTACAATTCCTATTCCCACGTCATGACCTCATCGTCATCTTCACCCACACCTAATCTCGTCATCTCCAATAGTAAACATGTATTTGCAATTTAAGAATCACATGCCAGTATGCAAGTGCGTTCTTTTGGGTTAAAGAATTCAGCAAAACGGTATTCATCTTCAGATAGGCACAAACAGGGAATGAACAACAGAAAAACCTTCACAACTCATTACATTGCAAAGGCCGAACCACAGAACAAAGAGCCCGCCTTCACACGTTCCGTACGTTCTGTCGGATAGGTACAAGTACAACCACCAGTAGTGGACTAGATCCTCTCTCTCTCACCTTGCTCTCATCACACAATCCTAACCATTCATCAAAATCCACAAAAGTGCGTATGAAAATTAGATGCCACTAAGCCGTCCACTATGCAGGCTGTTGATGAACAATTAAGCTCGAACACCGAAGGCGAAGGCCATAGAATTAGGTATCAACTTTATCATCCATGTTGCATGTTACATCCCACATCGCTCACGCCATAGAATTAGGTATCAAGTTTATCATCCATGTTGCATGTTACATTCCACATCACTCACGTGAGTGTCCAAACCTGGGACTTAAATGTACGATGCCTTCCTAACTTGCTATGATGCACAGATACGGAATGGATACGGCAAGGACACGCCATAGACACGGCAGGGACATGGATTTTACACATAAAAAGTGAAGTATCGGATACGATACGACACGATACGTTGCCCGATTTGAAGTATCTGTGCATCATAACTAACTTGGTGTGAGGCCTTTTTAAGCTTTGAGGCAAGATTGGATGCGCTTGGGCCAGGTCCTTTGGCCGAGTAGCCCACGAGCCAAAGAGGACAATATCGCACCGGGCCTGGGTTGGGTTGTTACATTGCACCCTGCCTATGCAAAATTCCATCCAATTCAGGGTAGTTTCTTCACAGAAATGCATTTATTAACTGAAATGCACAAGTTTTACTAGTGAGTGAAAAACCCAATGCGGAATTCACCCACCCAACAAGCATCCATCCATCTGTTTTCATGGAATTCGAAATTCCACCGCAAAAAACAGGGAATTGAGAAACTCGAATTCCCAGGAAACCCTAATTCAGGAATATGTAAAAATTTCATAACTAACTAAACCCATAACAAACAAGGCTATGTAAAGTATGAAATCAAAGCAAATACAATGAAAAAGAACAAACAAAAGATCTGATCTTTGATCTTGATCCGTAGAAAATTCAACGTTCGAAAAAACGGAAAGATGGTTGGGAATTCCCGATAAAAGAAAAAAAACGGAGGAGGATGCTGTTATGAAGGAACAGAAACCACCTTGGGCTTAGATGAAGATTCGGTGGCCTTCAGTGCCATGGTTTTAGATGAATGTTTTGTGGCCTTCGATGAAGTCTGATTGAGAAAGAGAGAAGAAATGGTAGAAGAGAAAAAAAAAAGGTTTCATATTTAGATGTATCTTATTTGTTTGTATGTTCGTTCGTGTCGGTCTAAGTTGGGTTTAAAGTAGATTTGGGCATTAGCCATTTTTGTATTTTTCTTATATTTATTTATTTACTTAGAATGTTTTTTTTTTCTGTCTCCTTAACATGTTTACTGTAATTTCTCAAATGTTCAAACCTCTCTTTTTTTTGGAGCGTTTCAAATTGTAAAATTTAAAGAACTTTGTAGGCACTTTTCTGGATATATTATTATAACAAAAACTACTTGGTTTTAGAGATTCTCCATATCAAAATGATGTTTATCCACCAATGTTTGATATATAAACAAGAATTCATGAGAGCTAAGATTTTTATTATGGAAATAGTTGCAGTCAAACAATCCTTTCAACCTATATCCCTCCTATTAGTATCAAACCCGACCCATTGTCATCCCTGATCCTAATCTAAGTCATGTGAAATTTCAGTTTATGTGAAATATTGTAAGTTTTCCATAATCCATTCGATCTTAAATTGCATTTAGGGCTTCATCCTCAATGAGACTCATTGTATGACTTGAACCTTTGGAGATGCATGAATTTCCATAATGGTAGTCCTTGGCAGTCCATTGTGATAAAGACTAATATGAATTTCCATAATGGTGAGTCCTTGTAAGTTCATTGTGATAAAAACTAACATAAAGACTATAGTCCTCCAACAATAAATAAAATCCAAAAGTTTTTTTCCACCGGGCAATCACAGCCGTCCAATTGGGGTGTGTCCAAGAATAGTCAACCATAGTTTTCATTGTTTTTGTACTTTCTTAACATGTCCTTAGTTGCGTGGCTAAAAATTCTTTTGCAATATTTTTTTTTTCCAATAATTTAGGGATATATGATAACCCATTCATTATAGGGCCCAAAGGATTTGATAACAGAAAGGAAAAGGAACCCTAAATTTAACCAGGACTAATTTCAATTGGATAGGTGTGTTGGTCAGTTTGGTTAAAGCTGAACCTTTCAAATGGTCATGAATGGGTCAAAACCATTCAACCCCATAAAAGGAAATTCACAGGTGGAAACCACTAAGATCCAGCACTTTAACTGATTTTAACAAAAACAAAACAAAACTGATTTAACAGATTTTGACAATTGCAATTTATTTGTTATAACTTCTGGCCTTATTGTTCACACGAGGTCAGCCATGATGTAGTGGAGTTGCACACTTCCACTTGCCTCATCTATCAGTTTCACTTTCAGTTAAAGTTTTTAAGAGGCTGAAATAAGAAAAACCGTCTTGTACTCTTATCCGCATGCCAACACTGGCTATCATTTGATTTTTCTTTCTTTTTATCACCCAGCCCACCATGTGCTCAGTAAATTATAACAGTGTCTCTAATTTCACTTTAATTAGAATCTTGTGTATGATTTTAAGTTCAAACAAAATTTTCTAGAAGGAGGAGGGGGGTAGTTTAGGAAGGATTTTATTTTTTTTTTTACTTGTGGTGTGTAGAGATGAAACTGTGGTGCCTATAGAAACCCCCTTTAGCAAAACCCAATAATTTACCTCATAGAAGATAAGTTTACTTGACCACTTGTTAACTTCTTAGTTGTGTCACTTTACCTTATTCTACCCAATGAAAATTAAACAAATGTATCCTCACCTTACCCAAAAGACCCTTATCATTAATTTTTTTCATTGATTTGATATCTATTTTACTTTATTTTATAAATAAATAAAACATGTGAGGACATCTTATGTAATTTTTATTCAATAAAACTTTGAATAGGTGAAACTTAAAGATACATTAAGATTTTTTTTTTTTTTCAAAATTCGTACAGGTGTCTATAAGCTATATGAAGTATTCTCCCAATTTTTCCCCCTTTTTTTTTGTGAGGTGGAAAGTGCAAGACCGTGGAGCTCACTTAGCAACCCAAAAGAACGAAATTAAACTTTTTCTTCTAGATAAGCGATTTACAAAAACTTGAGTTATTGTGGGCACAGTGTATCCCTTGAAGTTTGAAATCGACACTGCCACTTTGTTTCTGTCGATTGCTAATTAGGGAGATGCTCTATCTTTGCCTCAGTTTCGGCTAGATTTTGTTGGATTGTGGAGTGTTTTTGGTCGTTTACTACTAACATTTAGAAGCATCAAGTTACTAGGTGCGTGAGTGAGTTTGAGAGGTGAATTGCAAGTACCAAAAGGGTATAGATAAGAGAAGAGACAAGAACTTGGGATTTGAAAGAGATTCTGTAAAAAGACACCTCTAGGGATTTGAAAGTGATTCTGCAAAAAGGTTTTTTAGACCTTCAATGCAACTGTAACATGATAACTGATCTACTTAACAGAGCCTTGAGTCTCATTGTGTTGGGTAGCGGGCTCGATTCAGGTACTTGATTGTTCAAGGCTTCAGGCCTGAGGCTTGATGCAGAAAGCACAAGTTTTTAATTACGCCAGAATGAGGCAAGAAAGACACTTGGTGTAGGTTTTACGGCCGTTTGGCAATTTAATATGTTGGTAAAAGTAATGTAAAGTCTTTAATTTTCAGATAACGGTCAAATGGAAAGTACACCTTAAAATTTTTTTTTTCTAGAAGTCAAAAAGCAACATTCTTTCTCCACTAAATAACAAAAAGAACACTTCTTGCAAAAGAGATTCCCTACCAATCTATTAAAGACAAAATACCATCATAACCTCCTTATATTTCATTCTCTATTTATTTGATGCTTTACATCACTTTTACTTTAATAGTAAATTGCCAAACTAGTCTAGGGAATGAGTTGGGTAACGTGATTATGAATTGTCGTCACGTCAGGGACATTAAAGCCTTAGCACCTTGGAGAGGGCTTCAAATGATCATTCATATTGGGATGAATGGTGTTATTCTTGAAGTAGACTATATGTGGACTGTTGAGGCATTTTTATTCTTCCACTCCAAACTTGTCTAAACAGAGCTGTTTTTTAGGAAATCGAAATTTTGTTAAATGTTTTTATCAATTTTAAAGTGCATCATGTGGGCAGAAAACAAAATGCAGTAGCTCATAAATTAGCTAGACATTATATGGTATTGTGGTTCATGATGCGGTGGTTTGGTGGCATTCGACCCCAGACTTGATTAAACAACATGTACTTATTGATTCTACATTGGCATCTCGATAATATATTTCTAAAGTATTTTTAGTATATATATATAAAAAAGTTAGGCTTGACCTAGGAGGCTAGGAGCTGAACCGTAACTCCAATTATTCAATCTAAAGTTGTATTTTCATGTCGGCTAGGACATGTATGTTAGGGTATGGCCCAGCCTAAATTGCACCTTGACTCACATGCTAGGAAGTACCGACACGTCAAAATGGGTGGCGTATCCGTATCTCGGACGTATCGGATACGGATACGTCCATATACGCCATAGACACGTATGAGATACGTGCTTTTTCGTATCGGTTTTTTTTTTTATATATATACCGGACACGTGCAGGATACATCCCGACGCGAGCGGGACACGCACGGTGAGCGTCGGGACACGGAATTTATTATAAAGAGGGGGGAAGACTGAAGAGGAGAAATAGAAGAAAAAAAAAAAAACAGAAGGGGGAAGAGAGTAGAAACCCTAGACTTCACCGTCCTTCATCCTCTGACGACGAGACTCGAGAGCATCACCGGCCTTCATCCTCCTCCGACGAGAGCATCACCGGCGCTGACGTTCTCCTCCATCGTCATCCTCCGACGACGAGCAACAATCGCGTATCAAAGGTGAGTGAATCTTCCTTGTTACTGTCTAGTGATGATTTGGATGTTTGGTGCTGAGGATTGTTTGAGTGCTGTGTAATGGAAGGGTACATGATGACAACTAGAAGTCAGTGACCTGTGGTATTCTGTTAGTATGGAGTTCAATCCAAAATATCCATCGTTTGGGCATGAAATTGAATGAACATAGGCCTGACGGGAGTGCTATAGAATAAAAATTGGGGTTGTGGGACCCCCTGGCCCACTGTATGATTGATCTGGACCATGGAGCTGGGGGTACACTCCTAGTCGACCAGTGTGGTCATGGACCGATGGGAGGTGGGCCATGTATGGGCCCTCATCTATTTGATTTGTGCAGCAGAGACGTTAATTTGAGGAAAATAGGGCAGATGGTCGACATCTTCTGTGGGACCCATCAGTGGACCTGATCTGAGATCAGGACCACACATCTTTTAGAGGACCCCTGGGCGACCCTAGGGAGTAGAAACATCTGGGGTATTGGAACCGTGGGACCCACTGTCCAGTGGATGCAAATAACCCGGGCGTGACTTCTTGTGGATAATTGTAGAAATCTGTTCTGGAGCTGTGGGCCCTCAGAGCATGGTCTGATAATGAATCAGATCCATTGATATGATACTTCAACTTTGGGCGACCACAGACATCAAGTCTGATCTTGGACTAGCCAAGTGGGACCCACCAGATTTTCATCAAGGTATATCAGGCATAAAACACTTGTCTTTTCTAAGTTATGGGTATGTATATGTGGCCTGAATGGAATCTATGAAGGAGGACAACTCTGGACTTTATATGTGGTTGAAATCTAATTAGATTAATGAAGGCCTTATGTGAATTATAATTAATTATGTGGACTGTTGTAATGAAGTTTGATGTGATGCAGTGTAATATTCAATTTGTTATAAAGAGTGGGCCACCCCTACAGCTATTAATAAATGTTATGATCACGGCACTAATCTGATAAGGACTTGTATGGGGCTGGTTACGCACTACTGTTTGTGCAAATTATTAATAATGAATTCTCATTTTTCTTGATGCTATGCTATGCTGCTGCTGTTTTTTTTTTTTTTTTTCTTGATGCTATGCTATTGCAGTGCTGCTGCTGTTTCTTTTTTTCTTGATGCTATGCTGCAGTGCATATTTTATGGCTATTTTGATTGAAATAATGTTAGATTTATATTACATGGTCATATTTAAAATAAAAAAAAATCAACGTATCCCCGACGTATCGTATCCTACCTTTTTGAGAAATGACGTATCTGCGTATCCGTAACGTAACGTATTGTATCCGTGTCCGTGCTTCATGGCTCACATGTAAGGATATTCTCAAGATCTGTGTCCGCAGGGGCGGAACTAGGGACCATTGCTGCTTCCCATAAATTTTAGAGAGCCCCCCATTCATTATGAAAAATTTACAAGTTTTCACATGTGCGGTCTGCCTCCCAAGAATATTTTTTTCACCCAAGAAAGATATGATAACCACCATAGACAACAGTGCCTACTAAGGTTAAGACTAAAGAATTTCAAAAATAACTTCATTACTATAATTTCACCCTAGTATTCAATTGAAAAATAATCTCAATTTAAACAATGAACAGCAAACCTAATTAACAATTATTCAAAATTCATACAAGCAGTTGTTTTGTTTCACAATTACGTTTTCAAATTTCTTTTTTATATAAAAACAAACGAACGTGCATGCCTATGGAACTCACTGTCGAAAATAAAGGACTTCGTATATTGACTATTTATAAAAGGGAATTTTACGAAGAAATTAGTTCTAAACCCTGAATATATAAATTGATTAAGAAAGATACTAAATCATCGAATTAGGGTGCCGTATGTAGCCAAAAGACCATTTTGCCCAAGAACGATATCATTAGGCTCTTTTAGGAAAAATCCTTATCTTTCTTCCCCGGATGATATCGTTAGGCTCAAACTTTTTCCTCTTCTTACCCAGACAATATCCATGACTAATCTTCATTTCCCACCTAGAAAAAAGTTCTTCATTTTCTCTAGCCACTTCTCCTTTTCTCTCTGTGACTTAAAACCTCGCTTTTCCTAAAATCTCGTATTTCCGAAACAATAGTGAAAAAGAGTGAGAAAATCCTAAAATCTCGTATTTCCGAAAAAATAGTGAGAAAACTCACCTCAGTCATATCTTTTAGTCGCAATGGTTGGAGAGTGGTGGCGAGGAAGAATGACATACACCACAACGGGAGCACAAGTAATGGAAAAAAAAATTATAGTGCAAGTGGGACAATGAGCACGGGCAACCAAATATGAGGAGCATTGAGGAAGATTATTGTCGTCTATCAGCCACCGAACTAGGAATTATGAAGAAGGGGAGAAATCTTGACCGATGAAGAAGAGTGGAAAACTCGCAAAGAGGGCTTTTTTTAAACGAGCACTAATGATATTGTTCCGGGAAGAACGGAAAAATTGGAAAGTGACTTTTGCAAATGAGAGATTATAGGAAGAGAGGTTTCGAATTACAAACAAAAAAAGAGGAGAGTACGAGAGAAGAAGATGGATTCATTTTTTCTGCACGAGAAATAAAGATTGGCCAAGGATATCTCTAGGGACGAAAACCGGGGAAGAAGATGAAAGAAGAGGGGAACAACTTAGAACCCTAAGGATATCTCTAAGGAAAAACGGATAAGAATTTTTAAAAAGAGCCCTAACGATATCGTTTCAGGGCAAATTGATCTTTTAGTTACGATAGGCAGCCTAAATTGATGCTTAAGTGTCTTTCTTAATCAATAAATTTAATCAGAATTTATGACTAATTTTCTCGTAAAGATCCCTTTATAAAATTTCAGTTTATTAATAATTAGCAGGCCATATATCTTATATAATGCTATAAAATGAATGATGATCCTTTGTGACTGTAGTTCACCTTAATACCATCCAGTAAAAACTAGAAAGGTGGCCATACTAATTGCTACTCATCTTCTTGTAAAAGGTGAGGAAGCTAACGATGAAACTTTTTGAAATTCTGATTTAAGTTTCTTATCTAATACTATAAAATAAACAGTATTCGTTTGTTGTCGCAGTTAATTAATTTTGCTAGATATTGGAAGGTGGGACCCTACTAATATCTGCTTGTCTTCTTCGGAAAGGTGAGGCTGAAAGAGGATCGGACCCTTCGAGATTCCTATTGGATTTTAGTTCAATATGGAATATTATTATATTTCTTCCTTACCAACACTAGAAGCCCCCAAATAATGAATGAAGAACAGCAATGAGAGAGAAGGAAAGTGACTAAAAAGCAATTGCGGACCCTCTTTAGCCTACCCACCAGATACCACATATGGCATGTTGATGAAAATCTCTAATTTCACAAAGGCCTGCCATATTGAATCAGATTACTTAGATGTCGTTGGTCATCCAATTTTTTTTTTCTTTTTTAAAAGAACTTGAATTTTCATTTTAATCATCTATTTGATTATACAATAGCAGTGTCCCCCATTCAGTTTCATTTTAATTACATAGTTAATATGCAATTGTACATGGTGGTGACTGGCCATCCTGCATGAGGTGTGAGGTCATACAATCTCAATCTCCTCTTTGAACGTTTCTTGATTTTGAAGGTTGTTTGGTTAATTTCATCTTTAGTTTCCAGTTACATCACTTGGATATGTATATCATGGTTGGAAAACTCTCCAAGTTGACTCTTGACTCTCCCGAGTCATCACGTCTTGACAAAGGACCGAGTCAAAATAGGGGAGAATCTGCCAAGTCATCTCATTTTAATAAGTTGTTTGTATTTCAAACCATTTAATAGGCAAATATAACTTTTAACAATTAAAGTTCATTTATAAGTAATTATACTTGGGGTTTGGAGTCAGTAACTTAAAAAAGATGGCTGGAATGTAATTTGAAACTTATATGGTGATCATTTACATTTGATATTTGGACTTACAAATTATTTAATATGAAGTATTTCTTTTATTTTCCTTATTGTGTACTTTTCTTGCATATATAGATTTATTGATTTGGATCAATTATCATGAATCCTTGTAAATAAATGTATTTTTATATTTTATGAGTAATGATTTATTAAAAAAAAAAAAAAAACATGACTCTCCAGAGTCTCCGCGTTGACTTTATCTAAGTCATTTTTTTTTACATTGGGCGAGTCGATTCCAAGTCACGAGTTTTCCAACCTTGCTTTTTACTCAAGAAAAGTATAATGAAATAAAAGAAAAGGATAAAAAAAAATATACATTTCACCGCCAAACGACTTGTAGCCCAAGAGGTGAGGCATCTCCTTTTGCACAAAGAAATAAAATAAAAGGTGATGAGAAGGAATCCTTGGTTTGTTGGACAGGGACTTGGGTAAGTGAGCAATTGAGCATGTAGGTGTATGAATATTTACTAGAGAAAAAGAAAAGAAAATTACACCCAAAAATAAACAAATGAAGTGCAGAGTAATTAAAAAAAAAAAACTGGTGAATTTACTAATCACTTATCGAAATTGCCGAAGACCTCTTCATAAGTTGTATATATTTTCAAGCAAGTTTATCTACAATCTTGTCAAAGTTTTGGAATCAAGGGCTCAGTGTATATAAAGGCACATGGAATGTTTAAAGGAAAGCATGCTCAATTCCTTATTCCATTCTCCTTTATATAGCTTTGGTTCACTTGGGAGCAAGAAAAAGTAAAGTAATATAAAATCAGTGGGAAAGATAATGATAGTTAGATAAAGGTGAAGTATATATACTTTTTGGTATTTATTTTCATGAGGTAAAGCAATCTAAAGTGAGATTAGAAGTGAACAAGTGGTAAAGTAACCACTTAACTTATCTTTTATGAAGTAATTAACTAAAAGAAAAATCTTTTAGTGGCTAAAACTTTACTTTCCCACTTGTAATCAGCCAAATATGGTAAAGTAGATTTTTTGGCAGCTGGGATTACTTTAGCACAAAGTTTACTTTACCTATTGAAACACAAATATTACCTAAATTCTTAAAAGATTGTGAGGCCAAAAAGAAAATAACCACCTGTTATTAATGTTAATATGTTTTTTTTTTTTTTGGTAAAGAATGTTAATATGGTTGAAAAGCAATGATTCCAATACATGTCCCTCTTCTCCACCTTTTCGAAACATTATGGTAACTTTCTCAATACATCTTTTTTTTTTTTTTGTTGTTGTTGTTAGTGATGTAACTCATTTGGACGTGGACCACGAGTGAGCAAGGGCTCCATCAATACTAAATTGACTATCAGAATGCATCTTGAAAAGTGGTCCCACCAAAGTGACAATAAAAAAAATATTAATAATAATTGTTAAAACTGATGATCAATCAAAGGCAACAAACTACCTATTAAAAATAAAACTGAAAAAGAAAAGCTTGACAAGAGCATCAAACACTGTAATTCAAGAAGTGTGTAAAACACGAAGAGATTATAACATGGTATACCAGCAGAATATTGCAATTTAACAGAATTTGTGCTCAAAGAACGGCTTCTTACTCTAGAGGCGTCAGTTCTTACCTAATTGCTAAGAATTAGAACCGGGGGCTGCCACCTTTCCTAATCCGAGGACTGTCCTGCCTAACTTGACAGTTCTCTCACCTCACCCAAGATCTACTTTCCTCACCAAAGACTGGGTCCCAAGACAAGGTCTAGAATCCGAAAGCTCCAAGCAGGCCCACAAAACCGTCTGAGGGAAGATCATCGCTAATGAGCCAGAATTAGTTGATGTGGTAGGTCCCACATAAGTACATAACGACAGGTTCACGGTGTATTGGGCCGAGAGGAAGGTGCTGTCGGGCCAATGGGTGCGGCTCATCCCATTTCTTGATGAATTGGTAAACGGGCTGGGCAAATAGTGTTACCATTGAGAGGAGAATGGGGCTAGGTTCTAAAGGCAAATAGTAGTGTCCCTGTCCATTGATCTATTGGGCCGGCCTCATTGTAGATGATCAAGAAACCATCTGCCAATGATGACATTATGAGAAAATGTTTGAGTTGTATCATCCATCCAAATGGGTGAGAAGGTGCCACAGGCCACAATAGACTAATATATTCAGATTTGGACCCAAAATGAGCCATGATCCATGGTATTGGTTTGTTTAATGTCCCACATGAAGTTGGACCAGTGAATTGTAGTGAAATGATGGTATTGGAGTTGCTGACTGCGGCATGGAGGAGTCTGATGTGGTGATAAGATTCTGTTTGTAGATTATTCTACAACCAGTTTGCTCCCTCCATGGACTGAAAATGGAGCTAAATGGGTTGTGCTTATTCTCGTGCTTTTTTTGGTCTTCTTCCCTATATCTTTATTCAATTGTGATGGTACCTTTTCTTCTCTATTTACTTTAAAGAGAAGATTAAAATGTCAAAATATTGGTGAGATTCTTGATGATGACGATGACAAATTCAGAGTCTCAATCAATTGATTAAGTTGAACTTGTGTGTTTTACAACTATTGCAAGAACTGCCTCTTACCTTGTGGTAAGAGTTGTGAGTTCTTACCTTCTTGTTTTGGGTTCGAACCTAGGCCTGACACCTTCCCTCACCCAAAGGCCATGCAACCTCACCCGACGTCTTCTTCCCTCACCAGAGGGCTCCCTTACGTCACATGAGGTCTACTCCCTCACTAGAGGGCTTGGGTCCCATCCCCCTAAGCTGGATACCAAAAAAGGCAAAAAACTATTGCTAAGACTGCTGTTATAAAACTATGTTTTGAACATAATTTATAAGTTCCAAGGCCATTGTATAGTAACTACTAAATATATTGGAAAATTTGGTTATATTGATTCATTTATGTACTTGTTTTGGAGAACAATCTCATGCTTACGAGAGCATGAGAATTCTATGACGTTATCATCTGAATATTTTTTGATGAGGCCTTTTTTTTTTTTTCGCTATGTGGGATCAGTTGTCTAGAAGTGACGCTTTCACTTGAGGACCCATGGATCAATTCTGGGCATGCGGTGTGTAACTAAGGTGCCAACACCACTTAACCATGAGTGTGTTGGCATATGAGTCTATCATTACTTGCTCTAAATCATTCATATTTTTGCCTATGAGAGAGAGATAGGTATATTATTTATATTTACGTGCTAAATGATTGGTTGGTTTGCAGGACACTCTAAAATCTGCCCTCCAGAGAACAAGGTAATGAAGAAGGCCACCTTCATAGGCGTGGCTACCACAACAATCTTCTACATGTTGTGCGGGTGCTTAGGGTATGCAGCCTTTGGAAACAATGGTCCTGGCAATTTCCTTACTGGATTCGGCTTCTACGAACCTTTTTGGCTCATTGACCTTGCCAACATTTTCATTGCGGTCCATGTCATTGGGGCTTACCAGGTAAAATCGTCATTCTAATGAAATCTGTAGTTCTTCTTTAGTTCATCTACAACACCTATAGGGTATCAATAGAGACTTGAATCATGTCACAATTGAGGAGCATTGCACATTTTAATGAGCATAAACATTAATTGTGGCCTGATTCATGTCTCCATTGATACCCTATAGGTGTTGTGGATGAACTAAAGAAGAACTACAGATTCCATTAGAATGAAGATTTTACGTGGTAAGCCGCAATGACATGGACCGCAATGAAAATGTTGGCAAGGTCAATGAGCCAAAAAGGTTCGTAGAAGCCGAATCCAGTAAGGAAATTGCCAGGACCATTGTTTCCAAAGGCTGCATACCCTAAGCACCCGCACAACATGTAGAAGATTGTTGTGGTAGCCACGCCTATGAAGGTGGCCTTCTTCATTACCTTGTTCTCTGGAGGGCAGATTTTAGAGTGTCCTGCAAACCAACCAATCATTTAGCACGTAAATATAAATAATATACCTATCTCTCTCTCATAGGTAAAAATATGAATGACTTAGAGCAAGTAATGATAGACTCATATGCCAACACACTCATGGTCATTGCACATTTTAATGAGCATAAACATTAATTGTGGCCTGATTCAATCTCCTCTCTATGGCAACAGGTATTCGCCCAGCCCGTTTACCAATTTATCGAGAAATGGGCCAACGGCCGTTGCCCAATAGCGCCTTCCTCGCAGCTGAATACACCGGTAACTTGCCCTTTTGTGGGGCCTGCAACATCAACTACTTCCGGCTCATTTGGAGAACTGTTTATGTGATACTGACAGCCATTGTAGCAATGATCTTCCCTTTCTTCAATGACTTTGTGGGCCTGCTGGAAGCTTGCGGATTCTGGCCCTTGACAGTTTACTTCCCCACAGAGATGTACATGGCCCACCAGAAGATCAAACGATTCTCACCCACGTGGATATGCCTCAAGTTGCTGACATGGGTCTGCTTGGTTGTGTCCCTTGGTGCTGCGGCTGGGTCTGTACAGGGGTTGGGGAAACATGTGATGTCCTACAAGCCCTTCGAGACCCAATATTAGAGGGTTGGGAAAGTACATTTAACCCCACGCGTTGTGGTAGAATTTCTGTTATGCTTTGGATCTTATTGTATGCAGGTTAAAAAGAATAAAATAACCCGTTTGGATACAATGAAAACAGGACCTTTTTTAACATATCCAAATACTGTTGTCAGATCTAATCTGCAAAGAACACAAATGCTGATAAATTGTAATATTGTGATGTTATGCAATGTCATAGTCTCTTCATGTTTTAACAAGTCTTGATCAATTGAAGTGTTTGGTGTTTTTGTCATGCAACTTATTATTTTTGTTTAATTTTATTTTTAATAGGTAGTTTGTGAGCTTAGTTGTGGATGGGATTTGATCGAAATCGCGACTTCCTTAACGATTATTATTCTTTTTTGGCCCGGCCATTTTCCAACATGCATTGTAATAGTGCACCAGTATTGAAGCAGCCACCTCTCTGTGGTGGTTGGTTCATGTCCAGATGAGTTACAGGGTTGCAGCACTATTAAAATTTGTTTTCGTCTATTTGAATAATGACCAAATTTTATACGTCGAACAAATGGATTTCTTCCTTGGATAGGTTATTCAATTAGCTTTGGATTGGTCCTTAGTTTGAATATATTGACCATTTACCATTTAATGGTTCATTTTATATTTAAAAAAAAATTAATTTGAAGCATTTTAATCAAATTATACTAATGCTTTTTATATCTTATTTCGGATCTGGACCTAGAACTAGTTCCTTTCGAATACAATACAGGTTTTTTGTTTCGGAATTTGATCTAAATCTGGGTCAAAATCTCTAAAGGCGAATGTAGGTTTGGATCCAACATGGTTTCACCTTGAATGCAACCTGTTTGCATTCCTAAATAATTGGTGACTATTTTCTTTTTAGTACCACATCCCCTCCTCGAAAGAGTCCGAATCCACTGTTTCGTTGCAACATGGAGATACTATAGATACTATATTTCATCTAATCTGCGTTCGTCAAATGTGTAAAATCTGTCTTCTCATAATTTGTTTCTCATTCAAGTCACATGAGTCATGATTCCTATATATAAAACCCCCTCTGGCTCTCCCTCTCTCTCTGGATTAAGATATCTATAGATAAGAGTCTCAAAGGAAGAAAAAAATAAAAATAACAAGAGAGGGAGAGATGGAGAAATTAGAACTAGTCTTCTCGCCTTTACCAGGAGTTGGACATGTGATATCCACAGTAGAGCTAGCCAAGGTCCTGCATGAAAGAGACCACCACTTCTCCATCACCATCCTCATCATGTATCTCCAAATACCATCCGTAGAATCCAAAATCACCTCCTACGTTCAATCCATTGGGGCCTCCTATAATGATATCCACTTCGTCGATCTCCCATTAATCGATCCTCCCTCTAAAAATGACCAAGGTCCAGTAAAAGAAGCCATCAATAAAACATCAACATCATCTTCTTCAACCCGTGTTGCTGCCGTGATCCTAGACTTGTTTGCGACCACCATGATTGATGTAGGGGTGGAGCTTGGCATCCCCACATACATCTACTTCACATCAGGGGTGGCCTCGCTTGGCTTCATGCTCCATCTCCCTGTGCTACATGTGAAGATCCCATGTGAGTACAAGGACTACCAAGGGGAGGTTGAAGTATTGCAGCCAGTTGTGATGCCGGAGCTGATGATGAACAAGAAGGACGACGAGTACACATGGTATGTTCACCATGGCCGGAGGTTTAGAGAGGCCAACGGCTTGATTGTCAACACATTTGCCGAGTTGGAGCAGGGAGCACTTAAAGCGTTAATATATTTGCCTCATCCATAATCCCTTTTTTTTCTTAACTAGAGGGAGAACATTGAGCCCGGATCCCTATTTCTAGATGTTGTTTCGTCCGATACACATTTGTCATTTATATAAAATTTTGTCCTTAATTTTTTTCAATTCAAGGAAGCAATTAAGAAGGTGAATTAGCTGTCACAAAATTTTATATTATTTTTGATTGCTAGTTTGGGATTACTATTGAGTTTGCTGGTCATCCCATCCTATCCTTAATTCCAAATCATCAAATGAAATCTTACCTTGTAGAATGTTAAGAGATCCAAACTTACTTCTATCCGAGTGTCAAACATTGGTCAATTCATTAGGTGGTGGGACCCCTTATGTATCATCATAAGTTGGGTTATATTCATCATGTTGCAGGTTGTGCGTACCTGATCGAGTTACTACTTTTGTCTAGTGACGCCCACTTGATTCCATCTTTAGGCAGCACAACCTCACCTTGGTTCGACCTTGATTCACTAGGATATGGTGTAGATTAGGGTTTATCTAAACATCACTCTAATTATATCATTCAAACCCTTATTTCAGTTTCTCAAACTCTGTCATAATTCGATCCGATGATTGAAGATCAACAGATGAGTGTCCTTGATGTGTGCCAACCCAAAGATAGGCATTTGAATGATTGAATTAGTAACATGTGGGCTCTTGATTCTAAATAAACAACAAACTTTTAGGGTTATTTTATTTTGAAATTGAACTCACACACACCATGTCCCTTACCAACTGAACTCTTACTTGGGAACAACTTTTAGAGGTCTTTACTTTCAAAGAATACATAGGATTTGAATAAGTACGGTTTCATGATGGAATTATAGCTCTACAGAAGGATTATTAAAGATGTACGGGGTTAAGGATAAAAGGGGATAGTGAAGGATACAAGGTAGTGACATGGATGGGACCTTGGCTCTCCTAAGATTTAATTCTATGGTGATGGCCATAAAAACTCAATGAAAAGAGAAGTTGTTTGATAGTTTTTTTTTTTTTTTTTTGAGATATTCTCCTTTGACTTTTTCTTTTTAATCACTTAAAGAAATACAAACCTAGGAATTTAATTACATGAATCAAACTGACCTTTGAAGTGTTTTTAGCTGCTCCAGGTGACAGTCATCAACATCCATCCAATTGTCTTGATGGAATTCATTCATTAACATCCTTACACTTCATCAATGTTTTACTACCTAGTTTGAAAAAAAGGGCTCAAATTACTTAATTATAACCATCTCCATCTAATTTTACCCCTAAGTTTAGGTTATTAGCCCCTCTAATGATGATTCAATACCATTCCAATACCATGGCTCGACCAACAGCCCTACTCATCCGTGGTCTTCCTATGGTTTAGAAGCATGGGTTCCTACTCAACTGTACAACTCAAAGAAATGGCATTAGACCTTAAACGCACCAGGCACCCATTTCTATGGTCCTTGCGATGTCATTCACCAACCAACACAGATCTTGACAAGATCCTACCCGATGGATTTTTAGACCGAATCAAAGGCCGTGGATTGGTACTGCAATGCTGGGCCCCATAGGTGGTCATCCTTGGACATGTGGTTGTGGGGGGCTTCGTCTCGCATTGTGGGTCAAATGTATGGTTTGGTGTGCCCATGTTGGCTTGGCCTCTGTTTGCCGAGCAAAGGCATAATGCATTTCAGCTGGTGTGGGACTACGGATTGGTCGTGGAACGCCGTGTGAATTATGAGAAAAATGAGTGGGTTGGTGCTGAGGAATTGGAGAAGGCAGTGAAGTACTGCTTGATGGGAGAGTGGGAGGAGGGACAGATGGTGAAAAAGAGAGCTAAAAAGATGGCAATGGCAAGTCAGAAAGCAGTGGCAGGAGGAGGCTCCTCTTTCTCTGCATTGGGACTATTGGTTGAGAACTGAGAAACTCATGCTCTAAAGTCTGTCCAATCAATTTCAATAATTTACTTGTTTTTCATCAATATTCTGCATGTCGTCCACTAATGATCTCCATTTGGATACACGTTGTGGTTCTGTTCATCGAATAATGCTTTTTATTTATGGCTCCAAACCATTAGAGACGTGGTTATTGATGGTATCTTTATCTATTTGGAAAATGAGAAATTTTTACATTTTCAATTACCAACCTATCATTCCTAAAATTGTGATTCCTAGAAGTACTCCATTTATAAATTAATGTCGCTAATGTTTGCCTCATATAGTTCCATCAACAGGTTCTACATTTGGCCACCTGACTCCCCACCTCATCAATATGTTAACCCAAATTTTGATGGACTGCAGGCTGAGCACCCTCTTGAAGCAGAGCTGCAAGCACTATATTTATTAGGTCTAGTTATCTGTGTTAGCTTGGGTTGACAAAAGATAACCTTGGAAGGGGATTGATTTCATTTGGTTGAGTCCTTTTCAATAGCCACAAAACTGATAGAATGTTTGGCCCACTTCCAATGGTGGGAGATTGACATTTGCTGATGATCTGGTAATAGAGTGGCTCCTTCCTAACTAAACTATTTTAAAAAGCCTATCATCTTGAGAGTGGGATAGTGCTTGACCAAGTCCAGCTAGGCCCGGCCCTTCGTCCATTTATACAATACATGTTATATATATATATATATATATGCCCTTTATCCATTATGTATATGACGTGTGTGTGCATGTAAATGTATGAAACTATTTTTTAACTATATATTAAATATTTATCATTTACACATGTATTCAATTCCATGCATGTAAACTAGCTCATTTGACAAGAATTCCTCCGTATTCCAATCCCGTGCAAACAAATAAGATTATTTTAATCAATTAGTTCATATGCATTTCAATATGTAAGAAAATAAGCCTATTCAATCAATGAATTCCTATGTCTTCTAATTTTAGATAAATAAATAGGTCATTTGACAATGAATTCATTTGTATTCCAATTCCACGCAAACAAAGAGATCCATCTAAATCAATTAATATATTACTTCCTATTTATTTTAACTTCATGCAAATAAAAAGGCCCATTTGAATCAATTGCTTCCCATGTAACCCAATTCCAATCGAACCAATAGGCCAATAAATCCATACAAAAAACAAGATCATTTGATAATTAATTCCTAAGTATTCCAATCTCATGCAAAAAGATCAACTTATTTGACAATGAATTCTAACAGTTGACAACAAGAGGTTGCCCAATTGGTTGGCAACCCCGCATGTCACCCATCGCCTATGAATTAATCCCTGAATATGCCACTCTTCTCACATTTGTGGGCTTCTCTTCCCACTTGTGTAGGCTCTCTTGGTTCTCTCTATTGGGTTAAAAAAAAAAAAAAAGACAAATTCTAACAGTTTGAGATTTGAATCATGGGATTTCGCCTATGTAGTTGTCCTAAGACTTGGTATTTACCGGTCAAAAGTAGAAGCTTAACAAATTCCAACAGAGCTATTCTTGCGATATCCTAGGGTCATGCGATACCCTAGGGTGGTGTGATATTCTACATCCATACGATATCGTAACTTTGTGGTACCAATAGCTTTATAAAAAATATTTAAACTTCAATCATTCAATGGTAAATATAACATCTAATAAGAGTCTTAGGGTCAAAATCACATCAGAAATGGATTGAAGGTCTAAACAACTTTTATTTGCAAGATCTCTTTATAAAGTCCCTAGTTCTTGTCACTTCTCTATTTCATTGGCCCTTGCAACGCTTCTCTCTCTAGTCTCTCCCACACGTCTTTACTTGTAGCTTCTCAATGTACACAGTAAAAAAGAAATACAAAACAATCCAAAACAAAGGTCAATTCACGTGCTCGGAGGTAGAGTCACTTTTCAAAGAAGTAGGACACCCACATCAGCACAAAAAAAAAAAATGTTACACTTCCCCAACCACCAGTGAAGTAACTGCTCCACGGTAGGAATCCCGAAATCTGAACAATTCATTTATTTCACACAATAAATTAAATGCAGAAGAATTGGAAGAGCAAAATTTTCATATGATTGCAAGTGGGTGCTTGTTTTCGTCTCGTGGGTATTATTGTATTGGAGACGTTTGCTTTACTAGCCTCTATATTCTGTTCTGTTCTTACTTTTAACTCTTTTTTTTTCTGATTTGTTGGTTTATTCATGTGTATGATCTGTAGTTACAAGTGAGGATCGATTGGGTTCATGGTGTCTGAAATTCTTGGAAATTGAGTTGTAGATATTTACTTTATTAGCCTCTATTATATTTTGTTCTAACTTCTAACTTTTTTTCTGTTTGATTTGTTGGTTTGTTCATGTGTACAATCTGTAGTTACAAGTGAGGATCGATTAGGTATATGGTGAGTGGTGACTGAAATTCTTGGAAATTTGATTGGAGCAAGTTGGAGAGGACAGATTTGATGAGGGTAACTCTTCCACCTATAGACAGGTAATTTGCTTTCCATGCAGACAACTTCTTCTCTACTCTTTCTACAACTGGATTCCAAAGAGATTTAGAAACCCGCCCCGAGCATAGAGGCATTCCTAAGTACGAAATAGGACAGATTTGATGAGGGTAACTCTTCCACCTATAGACAAGTAATTTGCTTTCCACGCAGACAACTTCTTCACTACTCTTTCCACAACTGGATTCCAAAGAGATTTAGAAACCCGCCCCGAGCATAGAGGCTGAGAGGTTTTAGGGTTCGAGATCTCTACATTGGTCCACTCAATAAATCAACCCACTAGTGTGCAAAAAATAATAAACTACGCAGCGGAAATAAAATCACAAGCACACACCACAAGGACACCAAATTTAAGGTGGAAAACCCAAACCGGGTAAAAAACCACCGATCCGTACTGGATCTAATCAAACTATGAATCTCGCAATTACAAGAAACCCAGATTTCTTCCCTAGATATCCCCTATCTAAAGACTGAAGTTACCTTGTGTCGCATCATGCTTCAACGACATCACACCGTTGATTGCAACAGATCCAACGCTTGACTCCTCAAATCTTCTACGCAAGAAGATGATCTTCTACAAGGGATGCAGAAGAAGCTTGCTCTCTAGAGTACTTGGCAGCACAACTCTTCAAAAATCTCTAGAGAAAATTTCTCTCAATTAAATCACAAATTCAGAACTTGAGAGATGATCTGTGTCCCTTTGGGTTGTGAGAAACACCCAATATATAGCCCTTAATTCGTGCTTAAGACTCCTTAAAATATTCCACTTAGAATAAGAGTCCTTTTTCAAACTTTATCACAAAGTCCGTATCAGATAGGGCTCCCTGCGCTACCCTCGCTATAGCGAGGCATGATTCTGCCAGTGAAACTTTTCTATCGAGTTTTGAAACTCTGCGCCTCTTTCGTTGACTTTTATCCTTACAATCTCCCCCTTTTGGCAATTCTTGGACAAATCTCCTAGAACAATACAAAAAGATCTACCCAAAAGAAAAACCCAAAATACATTGAATTTTTAAACAAAAAAAAATCAGCACTGTAGACTGTAGATCTTGAATTGCCTTAGCTTGTAGAACTCTTCTAGCCTTCATTCTTCTCCCCCTGAATTTGTCCATAATTGACAAACAAAAAATCATCATGCAGCTTCCGTCAATCTGGATGCAGTAGCTCCCCCTCGATTTGGACTCCCCCTCACTATGTTCTTCGTATCAGCACTGGGGATGGGGACTTGACCTCCTCGATCAGGGCTTTTTATGATTAGCCACCCACACTTTTATATTTGGAACTTTCAGCACAGTGTGAGCAAACTCCTTAGGCAAATCAGATTTTCTAACCCAAATTGGATTTGTCTTGGGTGGAGAAAAATTCTTCCGCCATTGCTTGGTCTTAGGTAGACTTTGCAGCTTCTTGCAATGGGGACGAATGTGTCCTTTCATTCCACAATGGTGACAAGTGGATGTGCATGCAGCGCGTGACACATTCTTTTTCTTGATACTACTCGACACATTATTCGAAAGTGCAGTATCTGGAGTAGCATGTGCAACACTTGAAACAAAAATTATTTTACTTTTAGCTTTTGAAGTGGATGCACCATGATCATAACCGAGACCGCTTCTGTCAAACTGAGACTTCTGACTACACAAGATATTTGTAAGAGTCTTCGAACCAGTGTTCATCTTGTTTAGTGAAGCTTGTTTGATTTCTAACTCAGACAAAGTGATCTTCAGTCGTCCTTGTAAATCTTCTTTTTCAGATTTAACAACCACTATCTCTTCATTCAGATTCACTATCTCTTGTTCAGCCTTTTCAAGTGTTTGACTCTCAGTGGTCAAACCAATCATCCTTTGCTTCCAATATGCATAATTAGAACCATCTAGCAAAGGGGGCTTAGTAGTTGATGTCCCTTCTCGATTGAACGCCATTCTAGAAACATCTTTAGATCAAACACAGCAAATTAGTGTAACCCGCTCTGATACCAATTGAAGGGTTTAGGGTTCGAGATCTCTAGATTGGTCCACTCAATAAATCAACCCACTAGTGTGCAAAAAACAATAAACTACGCAGCGGAAATAAAATCACAAGCACACACTACAAGGACACCAGATTTAAGGTGGAAAACCCAAACCGGGTAAAAAACCACCGATCCGTACTGGATCTAATCAAACTATGAATCTCGCAATTACAAGAAACCCAGATTTCTTCCCTAGATATCCCCTATCTAAAGACTGAAGTTACCTTGTGTCGCATCACGCTTCAACGACATCACACCGTTGATTGCAACAGATCCAACGCTTGACTCCTCAAATCTTCTACGCAAGAAGATGATCTTCTACAAGGGATGCAGAAGAAGCTTGCTCTCTAGAGTACTTGGCAGCACAACTCTTCAAAAATCTCTAGAGAAAATTTCTCTCAATTAAATCACAAATTCAGAACTTGAGAGATGATCTGTGTCCCTTTGGGTTGTGAGAAACACCCAATATATAGCCCTTAATTCGTGCTTAAGACTCCTTAAAATATTCCACTTAGAATAAGAGTCCTTTTTCAAACTTTATCACAAAGTCCGGATCAGATAGGGCTCCCTACGCTACCCTCGCTATAGCGAGGCATGATTCTGCCAGTGAAACTTTTCTGTCGAGTTTTGAAACTCTGCGCCTCTTTCGTTGACTTTTATCCTTACAGAGGCATTCCTAAGTACGAAATAGGAAGATCCCCAATCTTACATCCCATAATACCTGAAACTTTACGGAGAAGAGGCTTCTCTGTACGTAACCCAATCACCTCACTCTTGGAGAAGTTGACTTTAAGCCCTGACACTGCTTCAAAGCATAGGATAGTGGCTTTAACATTTCTGACCTGAGCTTCATCTGCTCCACAAAATAAGAGAGTATCATCAGCATATTGCAAGTGGCTGATAACTGGAGAATTCCTAGCCACTCGGAAGCCTTCAAACATTCCTGCATTCACAGCCTTTAGTATCATTCTTCCCGGCGCTTCAGCTACAATTAGGAAGAGGAAAGGGGAGAGGGGATCCCCTTGTCAGAGCCCCCTTCTCGCCTGGAAGTAGCCCTTAGGAGACTCATTCACCAAAATAAAGAACCAAGCTGATGAAACACACACCTGAATCCAACTTCTTCATTTTTCCCCAAACCCCATTCTCCCTAACATGTATTGAAGGAATTTCCAGTCCACCCTATCATAAGCTTTCTCTAGGTTTAGCTTGATCCCCGGATCCCTCTCCTTAAGTCTTGAATGTACACATTCATTGGCCACCAATATGTCATCTAAGATTTGCCTTTCCTCTACAAAAGCCCCTTGCTCACTGGAGATAATCTTAGGCAAAACCTTTTGAATTCTCCCTGCTAGAACTTTGGTTAGGATTTTATAAGGACTTCCCAGAAGACTAATGGGTCTATAATCTTTGATGCCAAGGTCTCCTGTCTTCTTTGGAATTAACGCGATGAAGGAGGCCCCCAATCCTTTGGATAATTTAACCCTTTGAGAGAATTCCTCTAGAAAATCCATGACATCCTTCTTCACCATTTTCCAAAAGTGTTGAAAAAAGGCCATCGGAAAGCCATCTGGGCCTAGGGCCTTATCTCCAGCAAGATCAAAGACCGCCTGCTGAACTTCCTCCTCTTCAAAGTTCCTCTCCAGCCAGTTCGCCTCTTCTTCACCAATAACTTCGAAGGCTATATTTCCCAAATGAGGTCTTTCCCAACCCTCATCAGTGTAGAGCGACTGGAAGTATTCTATAATGTGAGATATTATCTCCTCTTCTTTCTCCAACCTCTTCCTCCCATCCATTATGCTAACTATCCTATTAGCCCTTCTTCTTGAAGATGCCATGCCATGAAAAAGATTTGTATTTTTATCCCCTTCTTTTAGCTAGTTGCATCTCGATCTTTGTTTCCACCTAATCTCCTCCTTCCTCAGATGTCTTTGAAACTCTTCTTTTAAGTCCAGCCTCTTCTTTTCTTCTTCCGGGGACAGCTGATCAGTCTCCTCCTTGCCATCTAAAGATTGGATTTATGCTAGGATTTTAGATTTTTTGTACTTCACTTCCCCAAAGTGCTCCTTTGCCCACTCCTTCATTTTGCTTTTCAGCAACTTCAGTTTTGTAGCTAGCCTATGACCCGCCCATCCATCCACCCTTATCTCCTCCCACCATTTCTGTACCAGCATAGCGAAACTCTCTTCCTGTAGCCACATAAGTTCGAATCGAAAAGTCGCAGGTCCCCATCTTTCACACTCCGAGTCTAGCAGAATCGAGCAATGATCTGAAACTAGCTTAGGCATAGCAATCTGGATAACCTCTGGGTAAATTTCCATCCAATCTGAAGAGACCAAGAATCTATCCAGCCTGGAGATAGTAGGTTTGCTCTGATGGTTAGACCAAGTAAACGAGGGTCCACCCATTTGCAGGTCTACCAAAGAATGAGAGTTGATCCAATCAGAGAAGCGCATCATTTCTCCTGTAAGTTTGCTACCTCTCAGTTTTTCACTTGGAAATCTAAAGATATTCCAGTCTCCCCCAATACACCATGGCCCACTCTGTGAGACCCCACCCCTGGTGGGCCCTCAATGTGAATTTGAATACTATATATTAGCTTAAGTATTTTAATTATGGGACTTAGTGATGGTAGTTATGTATTTTCCTAGGGTTAGTCTAGTGGTGTAATTAGTAGAGTCAATAGGGGGCCTTTTGTTATTTTTAGAGTTAGGGAGTTTGTTAGAGGCCCTAGCTAGAATTTTGTATTTACTATAGGGGGGTTTGCACCAAGAATCTCCTAAAAGCCCACCTAAAGACCTAAATACCCTCTACCCTAACCCTAATCCTATTCTAACCCTAAGGGCATTTTTGTCCATAACCCAAAAACCCAACCTATATAAACTAAACCCTCCCCTGCCCTAACAACTACTGTTCATCTCCTTTTCTCTCAAGCTCCAATCTCTTCTCTCTTCTTCTTCCCCAATCCCCTCCAACGAACCCTCATCTCCCCCTCCAATCTCTATTTTCTCTTCCTCGCCCCAGAAATCCCTTAACAGAAGACCACCAGCCGAAGACCGGCCTGCACCATAAGAGCTACTGCCGAGACCTTTTCTCTTTTTCCCTGTGGTTTTCTCTCTTTTCCTTCTACCTTCAATTGATCAAGGCAAGTGCACTGTGCTGGTAGTCTAGATTGCATGTTTCCTTCCTTTGATTTGCAGTAGAATTCCAATTTGTAATATATATGTTTAGATCGATCCTTGAGCATGTTTGTTTGGTTCCTTTGGCCATTGATGGATGTGATTACCTCATTTGGATGATCAATGGCCGGTTGATGATGGGTGGATGATGTAGGAATGATTTATTTTGCTTCTGTAATGGTCTAGGGAGAATCCCAAAAGAATTGAGTCACGGGAATGAGTTTCCGGAGATAGAATGACAAGAACCCATCTCGCAGTATTGAGATCGGAATCGAAGTAGGACCACCCTTGGTAGATCAGGACCCTACGTCTATGTGAGGGGGGCCTGTGCGACCATGGGGTGCTACTTGATCTGGATTTTGATCAGAGGTGGACCACCATTCCTGTGCTTAATGAAGAGAAGTTGTGTCCTGTCGCAGAACTGGGTTCTGTAACAGAACACAACACTGATAGGAGAGATGGACAGAGTCCAGCGATGGCCGAGCTCAGCACTTGCAGAGCCCAGCGGTTGCCGAGCTCAGCATTAGTGCAGCTCAGCAACTGCCGAACTCAGCACTTGCAGAGCCCAGCGGTTGCCGAGCTCAGCGTTAGCGCAGCTCAGCAACTGTCGAGCTCAGCACTGGCCGAACTCAGCGATGGCTGGATTCAACACTAGCCGAACTCAGAGTTCTGCCAAGCATAATGGTTAAGCAGAAGACCGCGTTTAGCCGAGCTAAGTGTCTAGGCTGAGCTCTGTGTCTAAGCCGAGTTCAGTGTTACGGCCGAACTCAGTGTTATGGCCGAACTCAATGTTTTACTGAGCTCAGCGCCAGACCGGGTTCCGTGCCAGACCGGACTTCGAGCCTAGCCGAACTCAGTGCTTAACCGAGCTGAGAGCTAAACCAACCTCAATACTCTGCCAAGCCCAATGCATTTCCCGAACTCAGCTGGGTTGCCGAACTGAGCTAGGCCCTTTGCCGAGCTGAGCTGGGTGGCCGAACTGAGTATTCAATTGAGCTCCATTGCTTAGCCGAACTCCGAGATGGATTTCCAAAAAGGCGGGATTTCAACAAAGGAGACTAGAACCTGGGACATTTCTTCCAGCCAGAATTCCTAGTGCGCACGGCCAACCACCCAGGCCAGGGGGTTAGCCGAACTCACAGGAAGTCCTGGACAATCAGGCTTTGCCTGCAGGATGTTTTTTCCTTCTCTGGACCCAGTGTGCCGAGCTGACCGCCCAGGCCAGGAGGTCGGCTGAGCACACTGTGTACAGTGACGATCCCCAGATTCTAATTTCTATTGTTGCAATCATATGTAGGGCCCATTGACCATTCAAATAGACTTCCATCACTGTGCCAGCCACGAGTCAATGGTACGGCTCAACCTTGACTCATGGGGTCCACTAATTAAAGTCCAGGTTATGCAATCTAAGATGATTCGACCTTTATACGTTACCAAATGATGCACATAACTTCTAAGCACCAAACACAATATTCCTTAGCATCTGTGGTTTCACTTAAAGATCGAATTACCTGAGATGGACCTGTATCCGAAAGTGGACCATTTACCTAGGTTGGACTGTTGCTATCTCCCTATGATTCATGTACTTGGAGATTCATCTCCCTCATACTACGACTATCACTCTATTGTCCTTATTATTGCTCATACCTGTTAATTAAATGGAAAATGGAGGACCTAAACCTAGGAATACTTAGAGGTGACCCGGTAATCTGATTGGGTGGATCATTGACCCGTGTCTGTGGCTAGGCGGGCCCTTTTTATGGCCTAAGTTGGATGTGAAGTACCCTAGAATGGAGAGGTTAGATTGTATGGGCTTGTGACCCATTATGGACGTAGATGGATAATATGTCATTGAACATGGACTTGTGTCTCATATGGATTGTTATAGACCAGGCCAAGTATTTTGGTGGGCCTTGGTACGGATCCAATGATTGGAATTGGACTTGAACTATGATCCACAATTTGTATTGAGTACTTAGACCTCTTAGGGACTTTTGTTAGGACCTTGTTCACGCAAGGCAAAGCCTAGACAGACACAGACCTTTATTGTTTCCGAGTCGGCATAGACATTCACTCAGTTGATTTAAGCTCAGCCAGTTGGACTGATCATCACTGGTAGGAGCTATTGAGATTTGTTGTGTGGCTATCATGATGAGCACTGTTGGGACGGACGGTGTGATGCCGGTTCCGGTCGTGTGGATGATGTTGATGATATTTTGCGGGGTTAGTAATCCCTAGCATTAGCTTAGGATCCCTACCGCGACTGTGTTCAGTATGGGAGGGCCGCGGCATAATATCCCGCGGTGACCAGCTTATGTGGATGTGCCATATTGTGTAGGTTTATTACTGTTATACTTATTATGATTCTACATGGTTATCTTGCACGACTGCATAGCATATGTACCTTTGTTACCCTCTTAACCTTATACATGTCTCTACTCATTTTGATGCATACATTCTATATTATCTGCATATTGTGACTTGCCAGATCTTTAGATCTGACCCACTCTTGGTGCTTAGGTCTTGACCCCGAGTTCGAGGGCGATGCGTTCGCACTCGTTGAGGTGCCCGTAGCAGGCGACTACGGATGGGGGCCGGCCGACCATGAGGTCGAGCCGGAAGGTGGAGAGCCGACACCAGCTGCAGGGGTTTGAGTGTTCCTTTGTTTAGGGTTTTTAAGAGACATTTGTTGTGAGTTGGGTAGTAATGAAAAATATGTAATTAAACTTTGATTTGTTATCTCTATACATTTAGGCTGGACTTCAGCCCTTCTACATTTGACATATATACGATGATACCTTATGCTTCCGCTATCTCTGTATGGCTTCCGCTTATAATACGCTTCCGCAATAATAACTGTTGTTACATTATTGTTCAAAAAGTTTTAAATTGGACCTCACTGCGGACCTACGATCTTGGAAGTTCTCGGATTTTCCGGGAAGTAGCGCGCCAATTTCGGTACTTTGACGATTTTCTCGGTATCCGGAATTGGGGAGTTACACACTCCATCTTCCCCTTATTGAGTCCAATTCTTTCCAAAAATCTCCTCTTTTCTGGCTGTTATTAGGACCATATATTGAAGTAAGAAGTCATTTTTTATTGTTCTGAAGGTCTTCCACCAGCACTGATAGGGAAAAGACATCCACCCAACTTTGTTCCACTGAAACCGATGTTGTGTCCCATAGGGTCAACAACCCACCTGTAGCACCCACTGTAGCACCCACTGCTTCTACTTAGGAAGTACGTACACTTCTCCGGGGCCAGAGTGTCGGTGTCCGACACGTGTCGGACACGGACACGCTCCGACACGTGTCGGACACGCTCAAAAGAGTGTCCTGATTATTTTTTTATTTTTAATATTTCGGACACGCTGGGGACACGTTCCGGACACTTTTAATTGGGAAAAAAATAATAAAATTAGAGTAAAAAATGAAAAAAAAAGGGGGGGGGGTTGTTTGTAAAAGGTCATAACTTAAAAGCAAAGGGGCCATCCTTCCGCTGCTCTAATAACATTCGTCCGTCCAACGAAAGAAAAAAGGGAAGAAGAAAAGAGAAAAAATTTAATATTTTGTTAGTTGATATAGTGGTACTTGAATTTTTATTTATTTGATTGCTAAATTGATTACAAAGTTAAAATGATAGTATCTTTTAGTATATGATTAGATATATTATTATTATTATTATTAATTATTAACGTGTCCCGAATGTGTCCGTGTCCTACTTTTTTGAGAAATGCTGTGTCGTCGTGTCCGTGTCCGTGTCCGTGCTTCTTGGGCTTCTACCGCAGCCCACTTAACTTGCCTTCTTCCCCAAATCTCTTTCACCACCCTTTCAGAGATTTCTTTTAATTTTGATTCTTGTAGGATTACTATCTGAGACTTTTGATTCTTGATCATCTTTTTCACCACTAGCCTGTGCGAGGCTCCCCCCAGTCCACGAACGTTCCATGAGAGCACCTTCATTTAAAGTTAGGAAGAACCCCCTGACTTTTCTCACCTTTGTTATGTACAGTATGCTCCTCTGTCTCCTTTGATTTTGTTTTCTCATAATTAATTGAGTAGTTCAAATTATTCAACTCCCTAACCCCTTTCCTTAAGGATTTGCTACCCCTCCTTTCCAGACCATTCTGGCTCTCCCTGCTGTGAACAAACTTCACTAACGGGTCCCATCCATCTGTTATCCCCTCTATTGTTACTCCAGTAGCCTTGGCACACTGAATAATTTCCTGAGGTTACCAAAGCATTTTGCCAGCCTCCTTTTCCCCACAGGGTCTCCCCTTTTGGATACCGTGATCATCCCCTGCCCCAAAAGATTCTCTAAAACCCCTCATACATGGGCCTTTATAATCAGCATGCCACTGCTCATGGCTGACGGTGGGAGTCTTCTCCTCCCCCCTCAATCTGTTGGATTGCAGTATACACAAAGGTGGAGCAGACCTGGAACCCCTCTTCGCCAGACATTGCAAGTTGGCCTTGGCGCTTCTTTTGGATGGAGACCCAGCCCTCTGAGTCTTTGGTAGGTGTTCTGACACGTGCGCAGTGGCCATCCTCTTTCGTTGGAGTCACTGTATCCCCTCCCATTTCTCGACATCCCTTTTCCTTGGCGATGTCGCCTTCTCCCATATGTAACACGTCTTCTCCATATCGGCAACACATCTCGCTAGCGAGCACATCTCCTTTCTCATTTCCCTTTCCAATTTCTACTCCTCTGTGATCCACTTCTACTTCTCCTTCCCCAAAAGAAAAGCTAGGTGTCTTTGCCATCCCCTCTGATTTCTCCCCCTCCAGCGAGCATTTAACTATTTCTTCCCCCTATTCGGTGTCACAGTCGTCCTGCTCTTCGTTATCGCCATCAATAGAGCTTTCCCGACTACTATCCTCCTCTGCGTCGG
The DNA here is from genome assembly GCA_012931725.1 of Litsea cubeba. Classification (NCBI taxonomy): domain Eukaryota; kingdom Viridiplantae; phylum Streptophyta; class Magnoliopsida; order Laurales; family Lauraceae; genus Litsea; species Litsea cubeba. The sequence goes on from CM022944.1 coordinate 129,555,051, forward strand.
AAATATTCAGAATATTTAGTTAAAATATTTTAAAAATATAAATATTTTGTAGAGATCTTCAAATGGGTCTACATCGTAATGGAGTGAAATTTCTCATTCAAGGCCCATCAAAGTTATCTACGCGGAAAGAAAAAAATCAATTGAATCACGAAAGGGTTCTTTGACAGTGGGCCTACTTATAAACATCCAAATTATTGAAAAAACATTATTTTAATGTGATGTATAACCCAGCTCAGGTTTTACTCAAATGACCCACCTTCAAATAAATAACTTATGAATACTCAAATAAAATAATATAAATAACTCAAAGATTTCATATAAATTTAAATTTGATATTGGGCCCAAATCATATTTAGTTAATGTTTGTGGAGAATAGGACATTTCTTTTTATAAGGTTTAGATACTTTTTAATGGCCCACTTTAAAGATCAGCTCTAGAGGATTTGCACTTGAATCCTATTTTCATTTTTTTTAAGTGAGCTCCACTGAAGATACAAGGCTTTAATTGAAATAGAAAGCGAACGTTTTGGATTTGAAATGCCCACTTGCCGATGTAAGGAGGATGACAAGGAGAACATTTTGCCTAAAGATGGTATACTAAATGGTTCAAGAGACAAGAATGCCCATATTATTTCCTAAATTTCCTCTTATTTGTAAAGAGCAAAGAAAGTTAAGGAGGGGCAAAAAGGTATAAAATTTTCTTAAATGCCCATTTGAATTCCTAGATTTTCTCCATTTTAAACAAAACAACGAAGAAATTGAGGAGGGGCAACCCTACCTCCTCCGTCTCTGGGTGACCCCAACATAGTTGGAACAAGCCTTTGATGAAGACGAGTTCATAGAATTTATTAGTTGGAAAAAGCAATGTTGTAAAAATCGCCGGGCGGACGCTAGGCGGTGGGCATGGACTAGGGATTAATTCCCGATTAATCCCCGCCTAGCCCGATTAATCCCCGCCTAGTCCGATTAATTCCCGCCTAGCGCCTAGGCGGCGCGGATTTTTACAACAGTGGGAAAAAGTCTTTCAAGATGATGATTTCAAAGAATTTATTAGTTGGAACAAGTCTTTGATGATGATGACCCCAACATAGATGGAACAAGTCTTTAGATACTTCTTCAACAAAAGTTGGTGGCAGGCATCATTTGCCAACAATGTAACTAGCATGTCGGCTGACACCTCCCACTAGAGAAAATACTATAGTTCTAGTCATAGGCAATTGTGTACCGGTTTCACTCGAGTGAATTGGCTATGTGACGACCCATTTTTTCATAGGAATTACTTCAGTGGTTGTTTCTTTGCAATCATTTACATATGTAAATAATTCTCATGCGTGGCGGTTAAGTATCTTCACGTTTGTGCATGTGAAATTGGTGTGTAAATGGACTCGAGGGCTGGCCTTGTGGATAAGGTCCCTGCTCCCATAGCTCCCACCGGGTTTCGAACCCTGGTGGGAGCCCTTTACTTCCTATGTCCTGGCCACTGGGCCAATCGAGAAAAAAAAAATAGAAAAGAAAAGAAATTGGTGTGTAAATATGGCCTTTTTACATGAAAGTTCTCACACCCAAATAGGTGTGAAACTCACTTTTAGATCTCCCACTTGCGAAAAAGGAGCCGGTAAAGTCTCGCATTTGAATACGGTCCTCCTTTCAGAAAGCCAGTAATAAATCTCATATCAAGGCATACCTATCGCCATGAGGAAACACAAGATGGACGGTCTAGATCCTTGATTGGGCGCTCGAACAACCCAAATCTATAATAGCAATTTCCCTTCTATTTCTCATTTGACAAATTAGACAATGGATATTTCATTTGGAATGAGGCTACAGGAGGGACGAGGCTTTCTTTATATAATACCTGGATGTATTTAGATCCAATTCAAATTGGAAACTATAATCTTTATTGCGTCTAGAACCAAGGCTCTATTTCAAAATACTGAATCCAAGGAGTGATTGTAGCAACACCACTTCACTGGATAAGACTAACATTCTCCTATTTAGCCCAAAACACTCATATCAGTTTTATTTTGTAAAATCTTTTATTTTAAATTCTTTTTTTACAAAAATGACACTTCCTTTGTTTGACAAATTAAAAACTTGAGTGCATTCTAATTTTATAAAACGAACCATACTTCTATTTGATTGAATTTTATATGTATCTATACATGGATCAAGGCACTCACTATGCACTACTAGAAAATTGACTTTTAGCGGCCGCCAATAGCCGTTGCTAAAAGTCCCCTGGCGGTCGCTAATACTCTTTAGCGACCGCCTAGTGACCGCCAAGTAGCCGCCGCGAAAAAATCGTCGCAAAAGGTTATTAGCGACCGCCATACTCAATAAAAAAATTTTGAAAAAAATATTAGCGACCGCCAATACTCAACAAAAATTTTGAAAAAAGCATTAGCGATGTTTTAATTTTTTCAAAAAAAAATAAAAAAAAAAAGATACATATCGATTTTCTAATAGCTTGACCCCTGCCGGGGGATACCCTCGGACCCTCTTCGTAAAGCGCGTGTATTAATACCATCAGAACTCTTTCAAATATTTAAATAAATCCTAACCATCCTTTTGCTAACCAAAATCAACAATTCATAAATAAAGAAAAAGAGCAGTACCTTGTAGGCAAGCCAACAAATGACAAATTGAACAAAGTACCTTTAAGAAGACCAAAGATTATAAATAGAGTCCAAATCCAACCCTAACCAGTCCTACCATAACCATGTAAATATATCCTTAGCAAGGGTTTACTTACTACCATCTCAAACAAAAATACACTAGAATCCTGAACTTCAGTTAAGAGAAAGGAAAAAAAAAAAAAAGAACTTACCTTTCAAATCTAGAAAATCGTTCAGTGCCTTCCTCCTCTGTAAGTTCAGCTGGTTCAGTTGTGCATTCAGAACAGTAAGACCATCTGTTAACATCTACCATGTGTAGGTTTACAGCTGTTAATTTAGAATCTTAAATAAAATGGGTTCTAAATATCAAGACAGAAAATATACCTTGAATCTTTTTGAAGCATGAATTGAGTAATAAATGGGTTCTGAATATGCTTCTTTTGATGGAATGGAACATTCTTTGAACCGCAACCATGGAGCATGAATTGAGTCATGCAACCAGATAAAGTAGGCTAATATCAATAAATGCAAACAAATATATTTTCATGAATGGAACATTCTTTGAACCGCAACCATGGAGCATGATGAATTGACATCCCAGAAGTAAATTGCAAACAACTATATTCTCATGTATTCTGAAAAATTATATCAATAAATCCTCACCCTCTGATGACGAATCTTTCAATTTAAATGAATTCACCATATCATAGATTGATCCAAGGATAGACTTTGAAACATATGAATTATGTCTCTCCAAAAAATGTGGGAACTTCTCTGCTTTTAAATCATCTCCTCCTTGCCACAGCTGAATAATGTGTATCAATGCAAAAATCTAAAGTTTGTGATCATCATCATGAGGCGAATAATGTTAGGAGAAAATATAATATCATTTAAGTACTTACCAAAGGAAAAAAAACATGGGACTAAAAACACTTTGGATGATTGTGTATGTAGGCAAGTGGGTCACCTCCTTTCTAGAAGCTACTAATTTGGCATATGAGTATGACAAAGTGCTTTTATGAAAGAAAAAGTTCAAAAATATTGCTTCTCAGCATATTTCATGTAGTAAAAATTTGTGGAGCCTATTGATTCTATGAGATGTAATGGTCACATTTGCCAATCGAAGTCTCAGGGAAAGGATTTTCTGTTTTTTACAAAATTGTGAAATACTCATTTTTTAGCAATGGTAAATTTTCGACAACTTCTTTTTGGTACCAATTAAGATGGGTAGGCCGTTGCAAGATCCCATTGATGCAGGAGTGAACAAGAGCATCATATAATGTAGAGAAGATCACTGATAAGCAGAACCCAAAAGTTCAACTGGGTTTTACTTTTTGGTATGGTAATGCAGGATCAGACCTTGCCTTTCCCATATATATAAACATAAAACATGAATGTAGAACAGCAGTTTCACAAATAAGGATAGACCTGAATTACTGAAATGTACATCGAGTACCTAGCAAAAGCACAAGGATTCTACATTTGCATTGTACATAACAAACAACTCCAAGAAGATCAGTAAGAATCTTGACAAGGTTGAGGGAGATGCAGATGACCACACTTCAAAAAATGTTTTTACCTTGAATATACACCCACTCGGTTCAATCCACAAAGTAGTGCCCTTTCCAAAGTGCTATTTACCATCCTTCCCAAGCAAAGGAAAAGACTAAACCTGTCAAGAGTCCTCAAATATCAAGCAAAAGCTTACCACACAAGTAAAGCCTTCTGAATTCTAATGCTAACAAAGTTACACATTTTCTTACAATCACAACAATACACAGTCAGTCACAAATTACAGAAGAAAAGCCTTTTTATAAAATAATGTCAAGACATTCACTTACAATAAGTTGGATGCAAAAGGAATGCCCTGCCAAGCAATTGATTTCCACCTAGATCTCAAGCAAGCTCAAACGGGTGCTGCACTGTTTATGTCAGCACCAGTGCAAGGGTGAAAACAAGGCACTTACACTAGCAACCCCTAGGGCCAAATTGAATCTTGTTAAATCAAGTGCAGGTATTCCAGATTTGCATAAATAAAAGTCCATGCATTTGGATAAGCCTGAGTTACCTATGAATTAGTCTTATGCCATTTTCCAAAGCCAATTACAGGTAACAAGAGTTACAGGAAAGAGCACATAGCAGCATGGTGGAATGCCCCCAAACACAAGCAAACAGAGGGACTTATCCATTGTCACTTGGATCTCTGTTATTTGCAACTGGAATAAATTATATAGTTCAAAGGTTTTTACAACTTACTAGCTGCTCTCCTATAGGAAAATGCACCAAATATAACCCATAACATCAGAAAGAGATTCAACCATAACATCAGAAAGAGAGCAAAAGACAAGCCTAAAGTTGTATAATTTCTACTAAAAACTGAACAAATAATTCCCTAACAAAAACTTAAACAGATAAAAACAATTGGATCTATCAAACAATATAATCTCACTCAGAAGCTCGTAACCATCTTTCTTAATCCTTTATAAAGATCCAATCTTTCAAGGTAAGACAGGTATGTTTCCCTCAATGTAACACTGTCTCTATCATTTCACAACAAAATTTAGATTTATGCTTCCAGATAAAAAAAGAAGAAGAAAAAAAGAAGAAGAAACTAATCAGATCCTTCAGAACATTCATCTCAATGCAAAAACATCCCCCATCCACATCCAGAGAATGCCGCTTTTATAGCAAATAAAAACTAATCAACATCTTAAGATCTGAGGAGAATCGGAAAACAACATTTCATCAAAAACCTCACCTCGAGAGAGAATCTCCTCCATCTTCTCGAAGAAACCTCTCCTTTCATCACCAAAACATGCCAAATCTCACCGAAACTGCAAAAACCAAAAGGAAAGAAACTACTCTTCACAGATCCAACGGATTCCCTATGAAATCAAAGCACCGAGACTTCGGATCATAGACCTAAAACAAGAGATCATCGTAACAATCTCACCAGACAGGCAGGATTCGGTCTCCAGAAGCTGATCTTGAGCATCGGACGGAAATTGCAGGAGTGACGCCGGGGAAATGGAATCTCCTCCTTCGATGGCCAGAACCTGACGGTTTCCGGCGGTGACGTGGGAAAACAGTCGCCGGGAGAGCAGATTAGGTCGCCGGGAGCCAATCACTGATAGGAGGTTTCCCGCGCCGCGGAGATTCAGTAGAAAAACCTCATTACCTGCCTGTCTCTGTTTGTGTTTGTGTGGAGGTGGGTTATGGAGGACGACGATGGGTTCTGAGTCCGATGTCAATGTAATCCGGCGGGAGGAAAAGCTCGTCGGGGACGAAGCGAGCGGTGGAGTCGTCGGAGTGGATGGGGATGGAGAGGAAGGGGAGGGTGAGGAAGATGCCAGTGCTAGTGCGAGGGGACTGGGAGTGGACGGAGGCGGCAACGAGATACGATGGAGGTGAGAGGAGATGAGATTCACGCGGAGTGGACGGAGGCGGCGACAAGAGACGATGGAGATGAGAGGAGTGAGGGATAAGAAGGAAAAGGGGAGGGCAGAGCGCGGGAGGGGAAAAAAAGTGGGAAGGAAAAAGAAAAGTTGGGGATTAGCGACCGCCAAAGACAATTTAAAGTTGATTAATATGTTAGCATCACCAAAGACGAACTAATTAAATAAATATATTATAAAATGCAAAGTAAGAAATGAAATATTTACTGTTCGTAAATTAAAAAAAAATGATAAGTCCATGTAAGGGATGGTTTTTGGCAATCCGTCGAATTTCTATAAGCAAAAGCCCTGATGAGAAATGTAGATCTGTTATCGGGCCCAGTGGGACCCATTATCATACAAGAAGCGATCAGGCTATATTTTGATCCAAACCAAAATAAAATATATTTGGTCTAAGAAAATTGTTATGGTGCTTACATCTGAAGGGAAAAAAGTATTTGGGGCTAAGACAATTATTATTGTCTTATGCTCTAAGACAATTTTTATGGTGTTATTGTTATGGTGCTTAATTCTAAAGGGAAAAATATATTGTTATGGTGCTTACATTCAAAAAAATATATTGGGTCTAAGAGAAAAAAAATCCCTATTTTTAAGGTATTTTATAATGTGTGCCAAGTTAATAAGTTGCCTACTATGTTATTAATAATTTGATTGAACTGTTTTTTGGTTTCGTTTAGATGACAATTTATAATCTAATTTGAGAGCTTTAAAACAGATAAGATGAGTACAACACTCAAATATTGTCGTGGCAATGACTCTGTACGCGTAAAGGAATGGACAAATGAGTTTGAAAACAAACCGTTTGAACATGACACACCAATAGCAAGGCATGGTTCCCGTAAAATCCAACTAGCTCAGTTGCTGAGAGTGAGTGGAAACTTTATCCCTGAAAGATATATAATGATAAAAATTGCTGAGACATTGCCACCGGTTTAGGATGCTGTAAAAAAAAAGATATTTGAAATCTTGCGACCATGGCATGTAGTTGAGTTTGTCTACCAATTACAATCATTTGAAATATATATTCAGCCCTCTTGGATACAGTTCAGGAAAGGAAAAATGATTGAAGTAACATGTGTTAGGGAACATTTGCTGAACAAGGAACAGTTGTTCTACAATCTCAAGAGAAGAGGATTTGAACCAAATATTGTAGATATGGTACGTTCCATAGTGAGCAATCTACCACATCATTGGCCGGTAAAAGACATCCACGCCAGGCTCAAGACTAATTTTGTAGACATGAGGGAATTAGTTGAAATGTTGGAAGAGATCGAGATAGGCCTTACAACGGTGAAGACTTTATAAGATTGAGAGGACGGACTGAATAGCAACAACACCGTATGAAAGTATATTTCAATATTCCAGGTAAAAAATGTTCTTTGATGATGACATCCGATAGAGCCTCAGCTGATTATTTACCATTAGCGTAATGCAATATTAATTATTAACATAATTTATATATGCCTACAGGTCCACTGCTTGCTACGATGGATTTCCAAATACTAGGCATAAAAATTTTGATATATTTTAACTTTGTCCTAATTTGTAAATATTTTGGATTACTAAAGGTTAACGTAAACGTTTCAAAGTTTTAGTTCATTCTCTTTTTATTTGTATAAATCGTAAGAGATTGTATACTTTGAGCCCCGTCTTATTAAAATTACATTTACTTGCTTTACTCTGTTGTTTTGTTGCTAACATACCGTTAGTTTTAATTTTTTTACACGTGCAAAATAGTCATCAAACTTTAATTACACCCACGTAAAGTATAATAAATATGAAAACGGATAAAAATATAAGTCAGTGCATAAACCGGAGTTTTACTAGGGTTTCATGGGTCCCAACCCTCTTCAGTAGGCACAAAAAGAAAAAAAAAATTTCTTTTCTTTTCTCCTTCCTTTCCTTTCTTCTTCCATATCATTACTTCACCTCCCTACATGCACATTGTCACCACCATCAATGCACTCTCCCTGCATACCCCACACCCTTGCACCCACCTGTAAACCATCGCCTACCTCATCCATCGTGCAAATTATAATTTGAAATATACATACCCAAAATTCTTAATTTTTGTATATACGTGCTGCGTCGTTCCTTCAGGCACGGGCAGTTGATATTGATTACATGGGGATCTAATTCAAGACATAATGTTCTATCTAAACCAAGCCTTATTTTTTTGGGGGAAAATCATGTCATATTTTGGGTATATTTCAAGACATAATATTTGGTATAAAAAATGGCATATTTTAGGGGGCATAAATAAGGTCATATTTTACCTTTAATTTAATTTAGAATATTGGGTTAAAACCAGGCCATGCATTTCGTTCTACAACAGGAAAAGTTTGGTTCTAATTCAATACAATATATTCGGCCTAATTCAAGCCAGATCTTGGGTCAAAAATCAGTTCAAAATCCTAGGTGTAACTGAGTCCATCAGGGCGGTCCAAACCATGTCCAGATTAAAACTTCAAGTCATGCCATTATTATACCATGCTTATAATTCAAAACCAGTTCAGACTTATAAGTTGTATATACAATTTAGAATTATAATTGGACTATTTCAATACATAATACTGGGTGTAAATCAGTCTAGATTTTTGGTATATTTCAATACAAAATATTATGTGTAGACCATCCCAGTTTTCGGGGCCTAAATAATGCCATATTTTGGGTCTAATTCAATACATAATATTGGGTTTATAATGTGATAAATTATTTATTCTAAATCAGGCCACATTTCGATCTAATTCAATACAATATGTTGGATCTAACTCATGCCAGATTTTGGGCACAAAATCTGGCAATAAATTTGGTTCTAACTCAGGCCAAAAAATTCAATCCAAATAATGCAAGAATTAAAGATTCAAAACAGGCAAAAAATATTTCCTTATTATAATTGAATGATGATAATAAAATTAAAAGTTAGATGAATAAATGTGGGCCCATATAAGATATCTCTCTCTATATCTATTGGTATGTGGTTTGCATTCCGTTAACCAATGGCCTCTATACTATGTTTTATGATTTTAAAAAATACCTTAAGACATGTTTTCAAAATCTTCTTCCATTCCAACTCTCCTCTCTCTCCACTATATCTTCTCTCTAGAGTAACTGCCACCATAACTTCATAAAAAAAAAAATAATAATTCCCACTATCATCTCTTCACACATGCCCAAACAGTTATAGATTGAAACTTCTGTATCATCTTATTATTTAGTTATATTTATCAAGTGTTAGAAATAACTTTGATTGAAGTGAAATTTAGGTAAAATATAATTCAGATAAATACATTGAATTTGAATATCATATATTTTATAAGGGGTCCACTATTTTTTGTAGTGACTAAATGGAACCTAATAAATACAAAAAAATATATAATTATGTTTTAACTGCATATTATAAATTTGGTTGTGCCCACCTGTTTTGGAGTAAGATTTTGCCTAGGATTACTACATTGGAAAATGACTTTGTAAGTTTTGGATTCCTCATTTGGACTTTGGCCCCACCTTATTTCTAAGATTTTTCTCCTATTGGAGTGCACTATCATTGAGTTAGGTTGTCATGGTAAAGGTGTGGCCAACATGTAAATTTGAATAAGTGGGCCGCATGGGTAGGCCAGATTGTTTGTAGGGGATATTTTTAATATACCAAACCAATGAATCCGTTAGTTGGGTCCACCACAAAGACACAATCTATTTGAAACCAACATCACCTCTTTTATAAGAGGCTGGATTTAATTAAAGTTGGATCCACTTTCACTGGATCATATATTGAAATATTACTTAATTAAAAAATAGGAAAAAAATATATATGAAGTAAATATGTGCTTCTGTGCATAATTTTAATTGGGCTGGTTTACATCCATATTTCGACATCACATGGGTTGAGAGTTTGGTCAAGTATAGAGCTCTAATTGGGTCAAAAACCACCCGTAATCTATATATGTGGTGGAATGCAAAATCATACAAAAAAATATTCCTAAAAGAACTAAAAACTAGCTCAGCAAAACACTATGAAAAAACTAAAAATCAAAATTTTCAATAGTATTAAAATTACCCTAATTCAATACAACATATTGTGTCTAATTCGAACCAAATTTTGGACAACTAATTACGCCATAATTCTGTGTGTAACTGAGGCCAGACTGGCAGTCCAAATTTGTCCATATTTACAGGTTCAAGTCATTCCAAAATTAGTGGATACTTAAAATTCTAAATCAGTTAAGACTTATGGTTCGAAAAAACATGCTAATATTATGCTATAATTAAAAGCCTAAACCATGCCAAAATGATGCCTAATTTAGGCAAGAATATGTCTTCTTTTAAAAAAAAAATTGATCTCATACTTCATTAAACTCCATTTACATCTCACGTAAAGAATACAACATTTGTCAAAACTAACCTAAAGATCAAATTAGCAACAAAAAATACTCATAGTGTTGCTAATTAAGAAATTTTATAACAAAAATCATATAATTTTGTGCATTTTATGGTTCCGTGTTGCATGCATAGCAAGGTGTTTTTGACCCTTTGATATTTTAGAACCTTGCATTTATGTACATAAATACAAGGGTCGAGATTAAGAGATATATCCTCTCTCTCACTTCTATCTTTATTTCACGATCTGTATGTAAAACAATTTCCAGTTCCGTTTCTTCCATAGGCGATTTTCCTTTTTTTCACTCCAATAAAAATTCCACTTTCAATCTTCACGATCTTCCCTCCTCTATCGATCATATGCCCCGCTTCACGTTCTTTTGCTTGATGATGTTTGGTGAATCATGAGATTGTAAGTCCAGATATGTTAAAATCTGTGGATCGATTGGTTAATAGCGCTCTATATTGGTTTGCTTCTCTGAATCCTTCTTCTTCTTCCACTGATTGCCTCGAGGAATAGGTTTTTTTTTTTTTAATTTCTTTGTTGGAGTTAAATAGATGAAAATGGTGAGTTAATAAGCTTCGATGGGTTCGCACCATAATTGCCCGGCCACACCTACTAGAAGAGACCCATAAGAATCTTCTCACTATATTGAAATGTTTGTTCTGTATGATGATTTTGGTTATATGTGTTCTCATTTTGGGGATTTGGGTTTTCGTGTTTGGTGTAGTGATGGATAGATGTGATGGAAGGATCGGTCAAATCTCTGAAAGATTAGTAAAAATATTAATTGGCTTGATCCCGCATTCCCTTTATCAACTGAAATTCCTAAAACGCTCGAATTTTGGTACATGTTTTCCATGGAAATCTTTTGTTGAAGAAAAGAGCCGTTTTTTTTTTCTTTTTCCCGTTTTTATGGTGAGATTTATTATGGGTTTTCGTCTGTTTGTTATTTGACTGTTTTTTTTTAAAAAGTCGTTACTCTTCAATGCTAAATGTGGATTTTTTAATGGCCCCAAATGAAAATCTACAAGCTTAAAGCGTATCATTTAGAGTTAACACAATTTAGTAATGTTTTAGATTTTACATTGCCCATGGCTTTCACATATAAAAAAACTTTTCATTAACCCTAATACATTTTATGTATTTTTTACTAGGTAATGCAATTAGTAGTAGAAGCAATGGCTAGGAAAGGAAAGTCAACGTAGATATGCAATGGAAAGGAAAACTCACATGTATATTCTTTCTTTCATTTGAACAAAAATACATTTCCAGTCGACTAACTTGCGACCACTATTTTTATGAATGTGCTATTAGTGCTTTGTTAGTACTACTTTTGCTAAATCAATCATGACATAAGATTTTCTACTTTGAATACGTTAGACACAAGCTAACAGAGAGCTATCAAAAGTTACACTAGCGCAACGTGCACGACGTGAACGAGAACGACTTCTAAGGGATACAAATGTAACAAACATTGCTGTGCGGTCAGATCAGTACTTGCCAAGAGATGCAATTGTAAGACTCTTTCATTATGTACGATACTCTTTTTAATGAAAAAAAAAAGATCCAAAACTGAAATAAAACAATGCCTATACTTTTTAAAAAAAAAATATTAGTCGGTGATGCAACTTTCTATTATAGAAAAAAATTCAACTTATCAGTTTGATGTCTTTCTATATATACAACCACTACAAGAAATAAACAATGGGAAAAGCCATGACTTCATGACCCATATGCATGAGGTGCTTATATGTACTTTTATAATGTTGTACAATGATCGGCTTTGTTACTTTCTCTAATACACTTCTGATTGTGTATTACTCATAAGGAATTACGAACATCAAACGCAATTGCTCAATTTAAAGAGAAGTCAAGCATTGCAGACAAGGGAAAAGGAAAAGCCACATTTGCTATGGAAAAAGAAAATCATGTGGTAATATACTTGGTTTATTACCAATGCTCTATGGATCTTCTACAAACCCTTTTTACTAAAACCAAATACAACTACGAATATTATTTTATTACTACCTTCTTTTATTGCCTATCTTTTTTTTTGTTTAATTTAAAATTCTCCATTAATAGATTGAGCCACTTCGAGATAGAAATGTGGGCGTTGTAATTCGGGAAGAGCAGTGTGTGACTCCCATCCGTATTTGTGAGGTACTTCATATATAGACCATGAAAGTAACAACCAAACATAGATACCGTTTTCAATCAATATGAATTAAAAAAAATGTTATGGAATAAATGTTATCGATGTTCTAGGTAACCAGCGGTAATAAGATATCAAAAGCAACATTGGCTCAATGCGCACGACGAGCACGAGAGAGAGATCTAAAGCAAGGTAGTGCTTATCAGGTGAGACAACGGTCGCAATTAGAGTGAAAAGACAAATATGTACAATTGATAGTACATGCGTGCTCTCCTTCTGTAACACTGTGACGTCGTCCTCTCAACTACCTCGGACATGGATCAATGATAACACAATCTGTAGAAAAGCGACAAAGGGTCACAGAAAGTTCTACGTCTCTGTCAATCATGCCAAGCACATCTTTCCCTCAAGAAATGAATTGGTAAGACATTTTTTTTTATGAATTGCATCTCCCAGATTTTTATGTTTCATATATACCCATTTGTGACGACTAAATCTTACTTATTTTTTAAAGGTCTACTCTTAACGACCAAGTGGAACTATGCTGTGACGAAGAATTTGAAGAGCCAATGAGTTCAGAGGGAGATAGGAGACCACACATAAGTTTAGAAAGGCATGATCTTGGTGGGATGGATATTCTATGCCCTCATTGTTCAGCCCTACATTGGATAGATGAGAGGTTGACAAGATCTTCCATAAGTAGTCCCTTATTTGGCACTTGCTGTTTACAAGGAAAGATAAGGCTACATATGCTTATTACACCCCCTCCACCACTTCGAGCATTGTTTGATGGGAAAGATGATTGATCAAATTCATTTCGAACACATGCTCGAGTGTACAATGCAACAAATGCTTTCACCAGTCTTGGTGCCACATTAGATCCAAGAGTACTTACTGGAAGGGGTCCTACATCTTTCACTATCCATGGTGAACTTCGACATCGAGCAGGTTCACTACTGCCACAAGAAGGAAATGATGCATCATATGCTCAGCTCTATATTTATGATCCTGTTTCAGCTTTGGAAGTTCGTAATCGTAGAAATAAGCAGTTAAGAAGGGATGTTCTTGAAATAATTCAAGAAACTTTGTTGCAAGTCAATCCATTTGTGGATAAATTTCGTCAGGCATATGCAATTCTTGATCAATTGAACATGTCCGGACAAACTTTACCTGCCCATCTTCACTACAGTTCATCAAAAGATCGGCGACGATATAATTTACCAACAGCTGATGAAATTGCAGTAATTATACCAGGGGATGGATCTATCGCCAGTGGCATGAGAGATATTATCTTACATTTAAGAGGAGATAATCAGTTAATGCAAATTAACGAATGTCACCCAGCATATTTACCTTTACACTATGTTTTACTATTCCCACATGGTGAACTTGGATGGGAACCTGAGATGAAGCAATGGGATGTTAAAGATAATCGACCTGCGGCTGAACGGCTAACTCAGATGGAGTTCTATAGTTACCGTTTATTTGAGCGACCAACGGAGTATTCAACGATTTTGAGAGGGGGAAAATTGTTTCAAGAGTTCTTGGTGGATGCTTGGGCAGCAACAGAGCAGAATCGATTGACATACTATAAGCTTAATCAGGGAAAACTTCGTTCATCTCTATACCAAGATTTGACAAATGTCGGTCCTGATGACTTGAGCCCTAAATCAAATTGGTCAGAGGTTTATTTTGCCATCTTCATTTACTGGCAACCCTAGACATATGTTTGAGATATTTCAAGATTCAATGGCTATCACGAGATACAACCATCACCCTGATATTTTCCTCACCATGACTGGAAATCCTAAATGGCCGGAAATTACTTCAGCTCTATTGCCGCATCAAACAGCTGTTGATCGTCCTGATTTGGTTGCCCGTGTTTTCGAGTTAAAGAGAAAAGCTTCGATGAAAGAGATAGAAAAAACAAAGTATTGGGTCAAAAAGTTGCCCATGTGTTCACAATTGAATTTCAAAAAATGTGGTCTGCCATATATGCATGCCCTGTTCTTTCTTAAAGGTCAGGAAAAAATTCGTACGTGCGCTCAAGTTGACAAGTTAGTTTTTGCTGAATTTCCAAATCCAGAATCCGATCTTGAACTTTTTAAAACTATTAATGTTTGTATGGTACATGGACCATGTGGTGCTCGAAATCCCCAAGCAGCTTGCATGGAAAATGGAAAATGCACTAAAAGGTACCCTAGGGAATTTGCAGAATCAACGACCATGGATGAAGACGGATTATCCCATCTGTCGCCGTCAAATGATGGGAAAGTGTACATTGTCAGGGGGCAAGAAGTTGATAATAGGGATGTTGTGCCGTACAATCTTCATCTGTCCAAGCTGTTCAATTGCCATATTAATGTATAAGTTTGTGCTGGAATAAGATGTGTAAGATACATTCACAAGTACATCTACAAGGGTTATGATCGGGCAACGATGGTGTTGGGATCGGTAAATGAAATTAAACAATACCTTGATGAAAGGTATATTGGACCGCCAGAAGCTGCTTGGCGAATATTCGGTCATCATATGCATGAAGAGGTGCCAGCAGTTGTACGACTTGCTCTCCATTTACCTGGAATGCATCGTGTTAATTTCAATCCTACTGAGCCTTTAGAAGATATTATTGCTAGAGCTGCATTGGAGAGGTCAACGCTGACTGCGTTGTTTTCTTGGTATGCATCCAACCCAAATTCTACCCCTTACACTTATCAAGAATTCCCGCAATACTTTGTTTGGGTCAAGAAAAATAAGGTGTGGAACCCAAGGAAGAGTGGGCACGCAATTGGAAGAGTGTACTTTGCCAGCCCTAACTGTGGTGAGAAATTTTATCTCCGTTTGCTATTGAATGTTGTCAAAGGACCAAACTCCTACGAAAGCTTACGCACAGTGGACAATGTTGTATACGATACTTTCAAGTTAGCATGTATTGCTAGAGGGCTTTTGGAAGATGACGATGACTGGGTTCATTGTCTTGAAGAGGCTGCAATAATGAAGACTGGAAATCAGCTGAGGAGATTATTCTGTATTATTCTAACACAATGCTCACCGTTGCAACCATTAGAATTATGGGAACGATTTTCTATAAATATATGTGATGATCTAGCGCACAAACTCCGCACATTATTTGCCATACCTAATCCAACTGAGGCTCAAATCAAAGATTATGGTCTATATCTTCTAAATCAGATGCTTGAAGAAACATGTAAGAAATTACTTGATTTTCCACCTATGCCGCAGCCTATTGAAAATTGGAGCAATGTTGTTGGTAATAGGTTGATTTTGGAACACCGACAATTTCAAATCCAAGCGCAACAGGCAGATACAGATACTGATATCAGTCGCCTTAACAGTAAACAACGCAATGCTTATGATGCTATTATTAATTCTAACTTTGAAGATAAAGGAACTACCTTCTTTTTGAATGGGGGTGCCGGTACGGGAAAGACCTTTTTGTACAACACAATTGCAAAAAAGTGTCGTAGCCTCAGGCATATAGTGATTACTGTGGCATCATCCGGAATTGCATCGCTGCTATTGGAAGGGGGTCGTACTGCACATTCATTGTTTGCCATGATAGAGACTGCCAGATGAGTTTATGGTGGTTTTGTGGTTTGTTTGTAAGCCCAAATTTTTTATGGCAGTGGTTATAAATTTTTTTTATTTTATGGCAGTGGTTATTAGTTTCATCGATCCAACTTAAAATCAAACATTAATTTTGAATAGGTGAGATTACAGTAGTTTACAGTTGATGAATGGGGAATTATTGCGAGAGAGCACTTTCATAGGTCCACCAGCCAATTGTTCCTGACTACTTTTGTCATGATCTGTGGGATCAACGCTTTGATTGGTTTCAATGGATAATCGACGCCTTGATTAGTTAATCCGAGGTATCTTATCAAAGGAACCGTGTTAGAATATTATGGGAAGGAGATGCCATTAAACAGATTGCGCCCACCGGCAACATTGTCCATTAACACATTGATTAAACCCCCCCCCCCCCCCCCCACCCCCCCGTGTTTGTGAATGGTAACAGGCTCCGGAACACACTGTTTTATGCTTGATTGCATTATCTGTTCTGAAAAATTTGGCGCATACAAAGTTAAAAATTCTACGGTTATTAACCATAATCGAACCGTTTAATACGGTTAACCACTGTTCGGTTTTCTACGATTTTTATCTTCACAGTTACGGTTACGGTTACGGTTTTCAAATACATAAAACCGCGATTACGATTCGGTTAACGGTTTTCCCAAAATAGCTGGTTAACCGAACTGTTACACCACTATCAAAAAGTTTCATTGTTAGCTTCCTCACCTTTTACAAGAAGATGAGTAACAACTAGTATGGCCACCTTTCTAGTTTTTACTAGATGATATTAAGGTGAACTACAGTGTCAAAGGATCATCATTCATTTTATAGAATTAGAAAAGATATATGGCCTGCTTATTAATAAACTAAGATTTTATAAAGGGGTGTTTAAGAGAAAATTAGTCATAAATTCTGACTAAATTTATTGAGTAAAAAAGACACTAAAGCATCAACTTAGGCTGGCGTACGTAACTAAAAGACCAATTTTCCCTGAAACGATATCATTAGGGGTCTTTTTTAAAAATTCTTACCATTTTTGCTCAAAGACGTCCTTAGGGCTCTAAGTTGTTCCCCTCTTCTTTCATCTTCTTCCCCGGTTTTCGTCCCTAGAGATATCCTTTGCCGATCTTTATTTCTCGTGCAGAAAAAATGAATCCATCGTCTTCTCTCGTGCTCTCCTCTGTTTTTGTTTGTAATTCGAAACCCCTCTCTTCCTATAATCTCTCATTTGCAAAAGTCACTTTCCAATTTTTCCGTTCTTCCCGAAACAATATCATTAGTGCTCGTTTAAAAAAAAGCCCTATTTGCGAGTTTTCCACTCTTCTTCATCAGTCTCGATTTCTTCCCTTCTTCATAATTCCTAGTTTGGTGGCTGATAGATGATAATAATCTTCCTCAATGCTCCTCATATTTGGCTGCCCGTGCTCATTGTCCCACTTGCACTATAAAATTTTTTCCCATTACTTGTGCTCCCCATTGTGGTGTCTGTCATTCTTCCTCACCACCACTCTCCAACCATTGCAACTGAATAGATATGACTAAGGTGAGTTTTCTCATTCTTTTTCACTATTTTTTTTTTTTGTAAATAAGAGATTTTAGGAAAAAAGAGGCTTTAAGTCACAGAGAGAAAAATAGGAGTGGCGAGAGAAGATGATGAACCTTTTTCTAGGCGGGAAATGAAGATTAGTCAAGGATATTGTCTGTGTAAGAAGATGAAAAAGTTTGAGCCTAACGATATCATCCGGGGAAGAAAGATAATGATTTTTGAAAAGAGCCTAATGATATCGTTCTTGGGCAAAATGGTCTTTTAGCTACATACGGCACCTTAATTCGATGTTTTAGTATCTTTCTTAATCAATTAGTATAATCAGGGTTTTGAACTAATTTTTTCATAAAAATCCTTTTTATAAATAGTTAATCTACGGAGTCCTTTATTTTCGACAGCGAGTTCCATAGGCATGCATGTTGGTTTGTTTTTATATAAAAAAGTAATTTGAAAAAGTAATTGTGAAACAAAACGACTGCTTGTATGAATTTTGAATAATTGTTAATTAGGTTTACTGTTCATTGTATAAATTGAGATTATTCTTCAATTGAATACTACGGTAAAATTATAGTAATGAAATTATTTTTGAAATTCTATTGTATTAGCCTTAGTAGGCACCGTTGTCTATGGTGGTTATCATATCTTGCTTGGGTGAAAAAAAATATTCTTGGGAGGCAGACCGCACATGTGAAAGCTTGTAAAATTTTCATAATACAAGAGGGGATTTCTAAAATTTTACGAGGAGCGGCAATGGTCCCTAGTTCCGCCCCTATGGACACAAATCTTGAGAATATCCTTACATGTGTGCTTGCTAATTAAGTGGACGAGATGTGTTTGATGCAGATTGAGTAAAGGTGCAACTTAGGCTTGGCCATCTGCCCGTTTGGCATTTTACTATTAAAGTCAAGTGGAGTGAAGTGAAATGAAAAGTATGAATAAAATATGTAGTGGGTTATGATGGTATTTTATTTTTAGTTATTTTGGATGGAATATTGTTGACTTTTGGTATAGGAAATGGAGCTTTTTTTGTCTTTTAATTAATAAATGTGATTACTTTTTGACTTTTTGTTGAAAAAGTTGAAGGAAATTTTGAGAAAAAATGCTTTTGATGTGATATTTAGGATGACTTAACTTTACCTAACTTTACTAGTTAAGTTACCAAACAGGCCCACAGACATGTCCTAGCCGACATGAAAGTACAACTTTAGATTGAATAACTGGAGTTACGGTTCAACTCCTAGCCTCCTAGTCAAGCCTAACTTTTTATTTTTTATTTTTTTATAATAAAAATACTTTAGAAATATATTATTGAGATGCCAAGGTAGAATCAATAAGTACATTTGTTGTATTTATTGACCAAACTGACCAACACACCTATCTAATTGAAATTAGTCCTGGTTAAATTTAGGGTTCCTTTTCCTTTCTGTTATCAAATCCTTGGGGCCCTATAATGAATGGGTTATCTTATATCCTTAAATTATTGGAAGAAAATATTGCAAAAGAATTTTTAGCCACGCAACTAAGGACATGTTAAGAAAGTACAAAAACAATGAAAACTATGGTTGACTATCCTTGGACACACCCCAATTGGACGGCTGTGATTGCCCGGTGGAAAAAAACTTTTGGATTTTATTTATTGTTGGAGGACAAAAGTCTTTATGTTAGTCTTTATCACTATGAACTTAATTACAAGGACTCACCATTATGGAAATTCATATTAGTCTTTATCACAATGGACTGCCAAGGACTACCATTATGAAATTCATGCATCTCCAAAGGTTCAAGTCATACAATGAGTCTCATTGAGGATGAAGCCCTAAATGCAATTTAAGATGTATGGATTATGGAAAACTTACAATATTTCACATGAATTAGATTAGGATCAGGGATGACAATGGGTCGGGTTTATACTAATTGGAGGGATATAGGATGAAAGGATTGTTTGACTGCAACTATTTCCATAATAAAAATCTTAGCTCTCATGAATTCTTGTTTAGCCATCAAACATTGGTGGATAAACATCATTTTGGTACGGAGAATCTCTAAAACCAAGTAGTTTTTGTTATAATAATATATCCAAAAAAGTGCCTACAAAGTTCTTGAAATTCTACTATTTGAAACGCTCCAGAAAAAGAGAGGTTTGAACATTTGAGAAATTATATTAAACATGTTAAGGAGAAAAATAAAAAACCATTCTAAGTAAATAAATAAATATAGGAAAAATATAAAAATGCCAATGCCCAAATCTACTTTAAACCCAACTTAGACTTACATGAACGAACATACAAACAAACAAGATACATCTAACTACGAAATGTAACATCCCGGAATTCCAAGGTTGTAATCAGCTCAGTTAATTGTGCTTTTAGCTAATTAAGCTAGTTTATAAGCCAAATAGGTCCGATTAATCTGTAAGATCGCGTGTGCGAGTTGGGTTGAGATCCGAGCCCGTTTTGGATACAATAGGGTTGTGTGTCGCTATTTTCGAAAAGTTCAGAGGGCTTTTTAGTATTTTTTGTTTTTTGAGATTTTGACACCATCGGATAAATTACCTAATTTTTCGGACTTTATCTTTCTGTTGCATCCCGATTCGGACCCTCAAACCCAACCAAACCCAAGCCCCTAATGCCCATTTGGTAATTTCCCCCTCCCCACCTATATCCCATGTGTACCCCCACCCACCTTAACCCACGTGCAAGCCCTCGCCCATTTTCCCTTCCCCCCTTTTCCTTTGCTAGGTCAAAACCCCTTCCCCTCCATTCTTGATCCAACACAGCAGCCACTCCCTCTCATCACTCGTTCTCCACTCCCTCTCCTCGCCGCCTCGCCGCCGTCGGACGAAGCCGGCCATCTCCCTTCTCCACCGGACTCCTCTCATCTCCCACTCATCTCCCTCTTCCCAGCTCACTGCCGCCCCCACCTCTCGCTCTTTTTCCCCTTCTCTTCTCTTCTCCCTCATCTCACCTCACTCACTACCCCACTGTCCCGGCGCCATCACCGTCGCCGCCGCCGAGCTTCCCCATCTCCGGCGAACCAGCCCACTCCATCTCTCTCTTTTTCCCCATTTTTCCTTTTCTTCTTTCCTTCCCTGTTTCTCTCTTTCTTTCTCTGTTTCCTTTCGTTCTCTGTTTTTCTTTCTTTATTTCTCTTCCTCAGTCTCCTTCCTGCCCACATGACTGAGCTCCCCCACCCATCTCATCCTCTCATTCTATCTCTTACTTCACCCTACCTGCCAACGTGACTAAGCCACCCATTCCACCATTTCTCTCTCTCTTCCTTTATTTGTTTTTCTTTTCTCCCTCCTTGCTGCCAACATGAGACAGCACCACCCATTTCACACACTCTTTAATTCTCTCTCTCTCTCTCTCTCTCTCTCTCTCTCTCTCTCTCTCTCTCTCTCTGTTCTTTCTCCATTCTTTCTTTCATTCTATCTTCTTCCAGCCCTTCTCCTTGTCAATGGACCACCAAGAGTCCCTCATCACCACTAATTTAGTGGGCCACCAATCAAGTGGGCCCCCACAACCTCCCCATCTCAATTTCAGTCCCATCTCTCATTCTCATTCTCATTCTCATTCTCTTACTCTCTTTCACCCACCTTGCTGGAAATGGACTGCAAAGGCAGCCCCTCCTCCGATCTTGGCCATCATCTTTGCGGACCCTGCGAGCATCTCATCTCCAATTTGCAAGCCACCACTCCATCCATCCATTTATTTGGTAAGCTTCCCTTCCCCTAGGTTTGGTTGATGTGCTTTGGGTTAAGATAGCTTAGAGCTTACCATTCTTTTAGTTTTATATTTTAATTTAGTTTTATTTTGCTATTATCCCTTAGGCTTGGTTTGTTGGGCTATGAAGCTAGGATTTGTGAATTTGGGCATTTTCAACAAAAGGCAAGTAGATATATATATATATATGCTTGGATATGTTTGTCTCTCCTTTGACTTGATTAATGATGATTTAGTGACCACATGCTCATTGATGTATTGGATGCTTGAAAACATGATAATTGGGCTGTATTGTTTAATGAAATGGATTTTGATGTTAATGCTTAGATTGATGAAATTGTAGGATGGGTTTGGACTGGTTTTATACTTGGAATGACTGCACATCAAGTTCATGGAACTTGAAATGGATTGGACCCATTCACTGCAGTTACAGGACCTGGGTTCTGTAACTGTAGTGTATGCGCCCGGTCGACCGGTGACACTGAGAACCTGACAAATTCACTGTTCCCATTTTATGTTACAACTGACGGTCGACCGGGCATAAAGTAGGGGTGTACATCGGGTTGGGTCCTGGGTTATCGGGCCGGGTTTGACCCGACCTGTTAATTTTATGCGCAATGGGAACCCGACCGAATGCCTGGTATAGTGGTATTTTATAGCCGGGTTTACCGGGTCCGGGTTACCGGGTTACCGGACCGGGTTTGACCTGACCCGGTTTAGCCCTTTGAGAATTTTTCTGCCCTTTTGAAATATATACATTACTGACAATGCTGTGGCTGTGCATGGCAATAAGATATTGTTTTAACTTTTAAGACTTTAAGAGGACATGGAATTTTGAAATTCTTGTGGCGGTTCTAATAACTAATAAGGATTTTAAGGGATGATAGGCACTTTCTCACTTAGGCAGTTGGGTACTTGGGTTGTTTGCTACTTTGCTTCCCACTGTAAAAACTAAAAAAGTGAAAAATGTAAAACACTTCAACACCCAGGTTTGGAATGCAACGACTTTCACTTTCAAGAAACTGCTCAATGCTAGTAGAGATGTGGACTTTGTTCAATTAGCATTTACAAAGTCAAATGGACCCCACCCTTTTGTTTTCCTCTGGTCAGACTCAGGCTCCAAACCAGTGAACTACTATGAAGTGGCCCATTCAAAGTCCTTGTATTGGTCTGGTCTTAAGCATGTACAAAGTGATTGAAAATTTTAAATTTCGGATAGAAGTCCATAGTTTAAATGGGTTGATATGGAGGGTAATCCTTACCCTTTTTTTGTCTTCGATTGAGGAAGAATATGGAGTAGAATACAAAATTCAAATCTATACAGTGATACTTGTTGAGGAGGGGCTCCGCCCGAAGGTATTGAAAATATTTTATGTTGCCTCAACCAACACCTCAATGTTCTAGTAGGAATGGATAGCTTAATAAACTCAATAATATTTTCATAGAGAAGTCTCCTATCGATGTACGCAAATGAGTGAAATGACAAATGTTCTGTTTGAGGTGAAAAAGTTTCACAGATGTGTAACATGTGTTAAAATAGAGCTGGTCAGCATAATCATCTTTAAGAGCCTATTTGTTTCGTGATTGAGTTTCTAGAGATGCTAAGCCTTCATATCTTTGTAAATAGTTGAAATAATCAGAGGTGAACATAAAACAAATGACCATCAAATAGCCTACCCTAGTACCCTTTAATGGAAATTAAATCAAGGAAAATGGAAATGAATACCCAATCACCACTATAATAATTCAAGTCATAAGAAAGTCGAAGCCCTATTTACATTAAACATTAAACAATAGTAAGATAGTAACTAGTAAGAAGCTAATTGAAATGATGAAGCCATCGGTTACAGTTATTTACTTATTTATCACAAGTTCACAACTCCACACTAGCAGCACTCTAGCAGTCTAGCAGGTCCAGATTCATAAAATTGAGACATAAAATGATAAAATATGAATCCAAGGTTCCAAGCAGCCAAGCACCAAGCAGGCAGTCAAGCAGACCAGCACCAACCACCAGCAGACGCCAGACAGCACTAAGCACTAAGCACTAAGCACCTGCATCATGAACTCCCTATCCGGCCTCCTGCAAAATAAAATATTGATCATCAAAAGTTAAAAATTCAGCATTAGGTGGTGTAGGTGCAAATATTAAATAAGCACTCTTAATTCATATCATATATGAAAACAAAACTTACATAATTTGTTCTTCAATCTCCAATATTGATTGCACCTGATGTGGAGGAAACTTGAGTGGCGCCATCCAATTCTAAACAAGTAAACAACAATCAATCATTCAATTACATAGGCATTAGACAATTTGAAATGTGAGATAAATTATGCATTACATATTAATAAAAAACAATAGTGATTTGAGTGAGTGTAATCTAATTACCTTCCATAGCAGCTTTCTCCATAGCTTGAGCTGTTTCCTGATCCACGATGAACTGGCACTCGTCAGAATCTATCGCAACAACATTTTTAATCCAACTTTGTGTGCATATGAGTGCTTCAACAGTTCTTGGCAATAAAGAGTTGCGCTGATCTGTTATTACACGTCCTCCAGTACTAAAAGCTGATTCTGACGCAACTGTTGACGCAATGAATAGAGAACAGATCACGTGTCATCTTCGCAAGGGTGGGAAATCGACCTTGCATAAGTTTCCACCATAACAATAAGTCAAAGTCGTCTGTTGGATCTTCAGGTTGTTCATTCAAATACTTATCCAACTCTGTCTTTGCACTCACTCTAGTAGACTCAGACCGATTACGTACAAAATTCCACATACCAATGGCTTTCACACTTTTAGTAGCTTTACTACTAACCTCTATTGAACATGAACCGCCAGTTGTTTGTGAATCCTGTTCCTGTGAAGAATGTGATGACTGTATTTGTGGAACCGACAAAGATAAACGATATTCTTCAAATAACTCTTTCAATAACTTAAGAGTTTCCTCGTACAATTCGCTAGCCTTCAACAAGTCAAATGTTTTCTCCAAACCTTGTTTCATAACTTCCATCTTACTCCTCATATCCAACGCCAAAGAAACATAAACAAGCATATTGATCTTCAAATTGTTACCAAAGTATTGGTCATACTTATGCTTCATTTCAATGGCTATATGAGCACCTATTGTATCATGTCCCACTGAAAAGTCGTGCAAATGCTCTCGAATAGCTGCAAATTGATAGAAGTATTGGTTGATCGTGACATATGAAGTACCAGAAAGTATGGTGGTAGCATCATAAAAAGGCTCCAACAAAGGCAATATCTTCCTAGCATTCGCCCAATCATCAGAAGTAGGAGCACCAAGCACTTTCGAACCATAGAAGAATTTCTTATAACTCATATCATTAAGTCCCATGCGATCAAATACAAGCTCAAACTCTACAACAACTTGCAACATTAGATAAGTAGAGTTCCACCTTGTAGCCACATCAAGACATAAAGATTTAGTAGATTGAACTCCAACATTTTTAGTACATTCGAAGAATTGCGATTGTCTTTTGGGAGAGGACCTCACATACTTCACAGCAGTCCTTCTCCTTTCAACAGATTCATCACATTGTTGAAGCTCATATTTCACCATAAGGTTTAAAATGTGAGCAAAGCAACGAACATGCAAATGATTTCCTCCCAAAAGATGCCTAGAGCCAAACTTCTTCACCCAATCAACTGCATTATCATTCGCAGAAGCATTATCAACAGTGATGCACATAATTTTTTCAATCCCCCACTCTTTAGTGATTATTTCCAGTTGCTTCCCAATACTCGCGCCACTATGGTCTTCAACCATCCTAAAGCCAATAATCCTCTTGTGGAGCCGCCAAGATTTATCAATGAAATGACCAGTTACACACATATAACTGGTATTGTTAGAAGATGTCCACATATCAGTAGTCAAGCTAACCCGGCCAATGTCACCTTTCAAAAGATCTTTCAACTTCTCCCTCTCTTTAACAAACATTCTGAAGACCCATCTTGCAACTATTACACGTGATGGAACATTGTATCTAGGCCCCAAAGTTTTGATGAATTTCTGAAAGTTTGGGCTGTCAACGATACGGAATGGTAGTTCATCACAGATAATCCACTCAACCAATGCCTCCCGAATATCATTGGGATCAAATTTGTGGAGCTTCATCTCATTGACCGATGAATTAGCATCATAAGATATTGTGTAGTTGTCCATAGGACCTTTCTGCTTCTCCTTCAAAACTTTACAATTTTGAACATGATTTTTCAAGTTCTTGGTGCCATGCTTATTTGGATCCACCGTGTACTTCGCACCACAATGTTTACATATTGCTTTTAGACATTCTCCTTCAATTTTTTCATGATTAAAATGCTCCCAAGCAAGTGATGTTTTCTTCCTCCTTTTAGGACTTCTAGGCTTGGTTGCCGATGAGGAAGTATCTTTCACTTGACCTTGAACCTCTTGGCCCTCCTCTTCCGATTCAGAACTTGAGTCTAAACTTTTAGCAAATGTGTCCGAAATTGGTTCAACAACATTTCGTGGAGTAGGAGGGGGCATTTTACTCTTTCTTTTAGTCATCTATTCAATAGCATATAACAAAAGAATATAACCATGTGTATGATGTATCAATGTATGTACATTCCTCAAGGCAAAAACTACATTTAAATTTAGAGCCCTATTAAGGAAACATTATTAACAAATGCAATAACAAAAAGGCAAAAACAAGAAATTAAGATTTTCAATTTCAAAAAGGATTATCTAAAAAAAAAAATAAGAAAAATATGTTGCAATCTCAACTTCAGTACGAATTATTTTCCCAACACTACTTGAAAGGATGGGAAAATGATCTCTTAAAGAGCATAAATTTCCCATGGTAACTAAGAAAACAATGTATCAAATTTCCACCAAGCATTCAATTTGAGCTTAATGCCCCCATCTTGTCGAGCATAAGTAACATCAATAAAAAAAAAAGGCAAACCTTGGGAAACACCAATAATACAAACCAATTGTTTGGACTTTGAAAGGACAGTTGGCTTTATGGCCCTACACCAGCTTGTAATGAAAGAAAAGTTGGCCAGGAAATAAAAGGCATCAACACATGGATGCCCCAAACCAAGGTCAAAGGTAGATGAGAAAAAGGAAGAGTCAGAAACACAAAAAAATTGGAATGGCAGCCTACTAATATATAATGCTACAAGTTGCATCGATCCAATTTTCATTATGGTACCTCATGAGTCATGAGATCTTCAAAAATTAGTCGTTATCATCTTCGTTGTTGTCATTGAAGCCTTATTCCATCTAGTTGAAAGCTGGCTTTGTGAGTTCTAACTCTCCATTTAACTCCACAATCCATCACGACTTTTCTCACTACTTCATTAAAAATATTTAACATCTCTCCTTTTCCTAGTTCCTTGAACATATAAGTCTTCACTCTTCAATATATCTTACAGGGGTTCGTTTCGTGTTCTGTATGTGTGTCCAACGCCCAAACCATTTCAAATAAAATTTGTTAATCCACTTTATTGGAGCTATCTGGGGGAGTTGACTCTTAATTCTTAACTTCATATTTTCTTGCAACTTCATATGTAACTCTTAGTATGTGCATCTCTCCAACAAAACAGAGAGAAAGGAAGAAAAACAAGAGAAGAGAAATTGAGAAAATGGCACATCTCTTCTACAGAATGAGATACAGAGCAACAAAATTAACTCATAAAAAGGTGATACAAAAACCCAAACAAAAACATGAGACTCCATAACAGAACCCATATCAGAAATCTAACAAAAACCCATTTCACATCATCATCAGAAATGCTAAAGGCACTATAAAATGCAAACAAAACCATCAAAAACATTAAAAAAATAAAAAAGCTTCAACCTTTATCGAACTCCACAGTCCACACTCCAAAAATCATCATCAGACATGCTAAACCAAATCACCATTCACCATCTAACGATCTCCACACTCCAAAAACCCAAACACAAAGTGACTGAATCACTGAATCAGCACCAAAAAGATTTCTGATATGATGATGGGATCAGCTAATGCTTAATGAAAGGTCCACACCACGAAACCCTCTAGTCAAGAAGCAAAAAGGAAAGGGGGGAGAGACTGAGACTGGATCTGAACTCTAAAGGGAAGCATTGGAAAAAAGCAAAAAGATTGGAGGAAAAAGAAGAGAAACTCACCTGATCGGCTGATCCAAGACAAGCAGACGACGCCGACGAAGACCGGAAGACGTGTGGGTTCGGGACGTAGGGTTTCTTGTCCTCTGTGACTCTGAATGTGTCTCTGTTTCCACTTTCCACAAAACTTTATTTCAACTGCATCAGCTAATTAGTATATAAAATTTATTTTTTTAATGTTTTTTTTTTATAACCGGACCCGATAACCCGATTAAAAAAACTTTCTTAACCTGGGACCCGGTCCGGATTAGTATGTTCCGGGTCGGGTCGTATAAGCCCATGTTCCACCCGCCCGGATACATTCGGGTCAGGTCGGGTCACTGGGTCGGACCGGGTTTGCAAACCCGGTGTACACCCCTAGCATAAAGGATGTTGACCCGCGGGTCGACCGGACCTCCTCTGTGTGGGGTCGATCGGGCTTGGGCCTGGTCGATCAGGCCCACTGTTGGATACCCTTTTTGAAGGGCCCTTTTGACCCTTTTTCGATTGGACTTAGGTGGAATCTCGGCTACCTTTTTTGGACTCATTTGACTATATGTGAAGATGTTTTGAGCTGACGTTCTTCATGGTTAATCTGGTTGTATCGGGTTACAACTTATCTCAATATTGAACGGTATGGGACAACGGGATACCCCCCTCTATATCTATGCACGAAGATTGTCTCGTTTGGGTATCGCGAACCCTATTTCCTTCGTTGACTGAATATGGTTGTACGATGCCTCGGGTTTAACATTGTACCTAGGATTGGATTGTTTATCGCTTTCGATTCCGAATTTTACCGTTTGGTACTTATCTACATGCTATGTACATGTTCTTTAGCCTCGTTTACTTTATTTTGTTTGGGATCACTTGATGAACCTAGGTGATAAACTTAGGATCCCCTTTGATGTTCCGCTTGTTCTTGATGATTGATGAAAGTGTTGAGGCTATGTGGCTTTAATTGTAAAAGCTTGATGAGGGCTACTTATGGTATTGATGTTCGAAGAAGCTTGCTTGTATTGTCTTGACCCTTGGTTTGATAATGGAAAGTAGTCTCTCTATTGTAAATGAATCTTGTTCACGCAAGAAAGCCTAGCCCCTCACTATTGTTTGTCTAGGAATCCTTGTGTCAGGCACCACTCAGCTTTATATCGCCCAACACAGATGGGGGCACTACCTGTGTTAGGACTTTGATGAACGTCTGCGCAGTATGACTCGTTACTTAATGGATTTTGTTTATTTGCTGGGTCATTACTGTGCCGCTTGTTTGCCGGGATTTTATCCTGTGCCGCTTGTTTGCCAAGTTTTTATCCTGTGCCTCTTGTTTGCTGGGTATATCCTGTGCCGCTTGATATCTCCACCACAACTCAATGTGAGTATGGGAGGGCAATGACACTATCCCGTGGTAATTAGCATATGTAGACCGCCTATCTTGCTAGATGTTTATGTTAGATTGATATTAATTCGAATGCCATGCATGTCCTATGATCTTGTCTATTGTTTACTTTGATTCATTCTGCATATCTATTGACGTCTTATATATCTGCCTGCCGACCGTCGTGTCTGATGCTACTCTTGGTGCATAGGTACCGAGTACATTTACCTTTGGAGAGTGGAGGTGTTACTTCATGCAGTTTAGCCTGATGGTGAGTACGAGTTGTGTGTCGACGGTATTGTCGTCGTGACCAGCACATGAGTGCCTTCATACTTTGGTTAGTTCGTATTTATTCTCTTTTAGCTTAGGTTTTGATAGAAGCCATTAATTAATATACTTTTGTTATCTTTTGCTAAACTTAAATTATAGAAAAGAAAGATGTGCATACTCTGAAATGTTATATCGTATCATTCGTTTAGTATGATGTTCCACTGTGTTTTTTGGTTACCGAGGAAATATTTATACCTCACTGCGGACTTCGATCCATTTGGGATACGATTGAGGCTAAGTGTTGTTATCTTTGTTGAAAAATTTTAATTAGCCCTAATCTCACGCATAATCCCGATTTCACTTTTGGGGGCGTGACACGAAACCTTTTTTTTCTCTTCTGCCATTTCTTCTCTCTTTCTCAATCAGACTTCATCGAAGGCCACAAAACATTCATCTAAAACCATGGCACTGAAGGCCACCGAATCTTCATCTATAAGCCCAAGGTGGTTTCTGTTTCTTCGTAACACCATCCTCCTCCGTTTTTTTTCCTTTCATCGGGAATTCCCAACCATCTTTCCGTTTTTTCGGACGTTGAATTTTCTACGGATCAAGATCAAAGATCAGATCTTTTGTTTGTTTTTTTTTTCATTGTATTTGCTTTGATTTCATACTTTACATAGCCTTGTTTGTTATGGGTTTAGTTAGTTATGAAATTTTTACGTATTCCTGAATTAGGGTTTCCAGGGAATTCGAGTTTCTCAATTACCTGTTGTTTTCGGTGAAATTTCGTGATTGATGCTTGTAATTCCATGAAAACAGATGGATCGATGCTTGTTGGGTGGGCGAATTCCGCATTGGGTTTTTCACTCACTAGTAAAACTTGCGCATTTCAGTTATAATTTATGAGAATAAATGCATTTCTGTGAATAAACTACCCTGAATTGGATGGAATTTTGCATAGGCAGTGTAATACCTTGGGCCAGGTTGGGCCCAGTTTATTCTAGCTTTATGCTAATGGGTTGGGTTAGGACTTTTGTGACCTGGTCTCAACCCATTAGGAGACTTGTTTAAACAAAGGGATAAGTTGTTTAACCATATCCCCTAAGGAAGGAGGATTTCCTTCGTAGAACTTGGGGGAGGAGATTTCAACGAATGAAATTTGGGGTTATCCCCAGATTTCTGTCCCTCCTTTTCTTATTTATTTTGTTATCTGTTGATATTCTCATTTGGTAAAAGAAGAGAAGAGAACACAGTGTGGTGAGGAGGATTCCTTGAAGATCAACAGAGACTGCCAAGACTTGTGGGAAGGAAGAAAAGGCCAGAAGACTTGGTGAATGCAATATACAAGGCCCCATATTGACCAAGCTACAATTGTCTACACAAGAAGGTGAGTGAATCTTCCTAATTAACTGATTGATTAATCAAGAGGATGGAGAAAGGAATGTGATTTGAGCATTCTGTGTTGTTAAGATTATAATTTTTGTATTTATTGAATAGTCATGAAAGATCTATCCTGAGTCATGAAATCATGTTTAAATGATGATTGGAATGATACAGATGATATAAGGTAGGAATCCTTGAGTATCTGTCAAAACAGGCATAAACCAGTAACCTCTGAGACTCATCGTCAGTGAGTCTGGGTGGTGTTGGAGGCTTGTGGGACCCATGGCCCACTAGATGGAAAGATCTGGACCATGGATCCAGAGGGGGATACATGGTCGACACTCGTAGAGATGACTCTCTGTGGATTGGGCCCCATCAGGGCCCTCATCCAATTGATTTAAAGAACTCAGGCGTGAAAATGAGGAAAAACTGGTTGCTGGTCGTTTGGAGTTGTGGGGCCCATTAGTGGACCTGATTGGAGATCAGGACCACACATCATGTAGAGCACACATGGTCGACCATAGGGATGTGGAACATCTTGGTTTTGGACCAGTGGGACCCACTGTCCAATGAACTTAAGGAATCCCAGGCGTTAATGCATTAGAAACAGGACTGATTGATGAGATCAGTTGTGGGACCCACCTGTGGACTTGATCCAAGATCAAGACCCCTCATCTCGAAGGGGGCCCAGGGGCGACCAGGATGATGGTGGTCCCATGTGAAGTGGACCCCATCTGCCCAGTCATCCAGGAACTTCAATTTTAGGGACTGTGAGGCTAAATCCATGATTTTTACTGTACTGATGATGGCTGGGAGGTCTAATAAGGCCACATATTGATGAATCAGAACCATAAAGCTTTTGTGGGGGCACTGGGAGACCCTAGGGACCAGATCTGATATTACATAAGGTCAGTGGGGTCCACTATTTGGTGTACTTCAATTGTAATTATTAATAATCTCCTTTTAGGAAGCTTTGTATAAGGAATGGACTGAATTCTGGGATTATTTACACTAAGATCTTGCTGGTTTAGGAATCATGTCAGAATTGAAATTTTGAGAATATGTATTAGTGTAGTGATTTAGATTGTGAAACCTTTAGCTTACCTGCTGACATGAAATTCTAACTTCCTTAAGAATTAAGAACTAGTGTTCTTGAGGAATTAGTACTCTTCAAATACATAAAGATTACTGAGAACAACATAACTTTAGATTATTTTATTATGGCTAATGTCACGTATACGGAAACTAATTGTTGATTGAAATGGGGCGATGATGTATTCCGGTTTATGTGAGACTAGCCAGACAAGTGTACCTATATTAATTTCTATTAACTATTACCGAACTATTTACTGAATATGATCTACTTCTTTACTTTTCAATTAGATGGTGAATTTTCATTGCTAGTATTGTATGGTTTAACGGAGTTCTTTTGATCTTCAATGATGATCAATATTTTGAACAATGACTTTGAATATTGAAATTTGAGGAATTGGAGGATAAGGTTGGACAGGGATTGAAGATAGGAATGAATATTGAACAAATTTCCTGCTGGAGATTTCATCTGATTTATGAAAATGACTTCTTTCTTAGAAGATCTGAACCATTGAACCTCTCTTTGAGAGAGCCTTATTGAATCATTGGAACTATTGATTGGAAATCTTTAACTTAATCATTACTATGGTGCGGTCATGAATTTTAATGTTAGAAAAACTTTATGAATATAATAGACTCCATAAGACACTTTTCCTATTATATGATCTTACTTTCTATATTGAAATTTATTGTTCTACCTTATATATTTCTAATTATAAATTAGGAATATTACTTACCAAATTTCTGACAAGTGGTTCGCCCCACTTCAGGTACGAGTCATTTGGGGATGCTTGGCAAAGAAGGCGATCAGCTTTTGGATTTCAATTTGCGTGGCTGATGAGAGAGCGTCATATTTGTATTGAAATTTAGAATTATAGAGATGGATTAGTCTTCTTAATAATATGGAACTTGGTTTATATAAAATTAGGAATCTTATTGTTTTGGGATTTTGTTATTAACATCCTTGTAGTTAAATTGATCTCTTGAATAAATTAGAAGCATTACTCAATTCTTTGTCATATTTGATTTATGTGGTGATTTAAATGTTCCGAAATCTGATGAGCTCCAGGTTTCGGGCGTTACAGGCAGGGTGTAACATGGATGATAAACTTGATACCTAATTCTATGGCCTTCGCCTTCGGTGTTTGAGCTTAATTGTTCATCAACAGCCTGTATAGTGGACAACTTAGTGGCATCTCGTTTTCATACACACTTTTGTGGATTTTGATGAATGGTTAGGATTGTGTGATGAGAGCAAGGTGGGTGCGAGAGAGAGAGAGAGAGAGAGAGAGAGAGAGAGAGAGAGAGAGGAGAGAGAGAGAGAGTCCACTATTGGCGTTTGTACCTATCCAACGGAACGTGTGAAGGCATGCTCTTTGTTCTGTGGTTCGGCCTTTGCAATGTAATGAGTTGTGAAGGTTTTTCTGTTGTTCATTCCCTGATTTGTGTCTATCTGAAGATGAATACCGTTTGGGTGCTGTTAACGTCACGTTTGGGTGCTGTTGACGTCATGTAATGACGTGACGGTTGGGTTGGGTGCTGTTGACGTGATGGTTGACGTAATGAGTTGTGAAGGTCTCTCTTGGATGAGTATTTGTATCTCATTTAGTTATAACATAAGAGAGAATCAAGTGAATAGTTTCTCTATAATATCCAGATTAGGTATAGATAAGTATAGGTGGTTTAGGGTTTAGGCCTTCGTGTTGGTCTATCTTGTTGTCATCACCACGCTTCGCAGCTTCTCTGAATGTACTCATATATTTCTCTGTTTTAGAAAACAGGGGGAGAGTGAGTGAATCAGATTTCAATGATAGAACCAGTTGTGGTTCTGGTTGAAGCTGAATAGTATATCGATCAAAATCTTCTAGGAAATCCATTCCTAGAATAGAATCGCTTACATTAATGTTCTCAATTTCTAGAAAGCGAAGTTTATGTAAGGTGTTCTGGATTTTGATAAGGAGAGACTTTGTTTGTCTCTGGATTGTGAAGGGAATAGAATTTGCTCCACTACCTATATATGGTTGGTCTAACATAACCATATAACCGTCTGGAATAATTCCTTTTTTGACAAAAGAAGTAGTCGAGCCAGTATCAAGCAAGGCTTCTATTCTTTTGTTTCCCAGATTAGCAAATACTAAATGGGTAAAAAGGAGGTCTCCTGTGTGCTGGTAAGCATTTACCTCAATACTATTGTTGATATGTTTTTGTTTTACATCAAGAATAGTATCATCTTGGTCTAGTTGAATATGTTCATCAACTTCTTTATCAGATTCCTGGGAATCGATGTTTTGGATGAGACTAGCGGTTTTTGCTATTTCTCTCTGCTGAAAGTATTGAAGGAGCCTTTTTTCTTCAATTTCTTTCCAAAATTGTCCTCGGTGTTCTAAGACTATTTTCATAGGTCTTTGTCCTCGGTTGTCTTGTATAGAGAAGGTAAGAGAGATTTACATATGGTGTTCATTGACTTGGAGAAGGCTTATGACCGGGTTCCTAGGGAGATTCTTTGGAAAGTTTTGGGAAAGAAAAGAGTTTGTGTCGCTTATATTGAGGCGATAAAGGATATGTATGATAGAGTCGTGACATCTATAAGGACGACTGGCGGCGAAACTAAGGAGTTTCCTATCACGATTGGTCTACACCAAGGCTCAGCGTTAAGCCCGTACTTGTTTGCCCTAGTTATGGATGAGATTACAAGACATATCCAGGATGAGGTGCCGTGGTGTATGTTATTTGCAGATGACATTGTTTTAGTGGATGAGACGAGAGAAGGAGTGAATGCTAAACTTGAATTGTGGCGGAAAACATTAGAGACAAAAGGGTTTAGGTTAAGTCGATGCAAAACGGAATATATGGAATGCAAGTTTAGTCAAAGTAGGACACCTGGTAACATAGAAGTAAGTTTGGGCACACAAAAGATAGTAGAAAAAGAAAACTTTAGGTACCTTGGATCTATGGTGCAACAGGATGGAGGGATTGATACTGATGTAAGTCACAGGATTCAAGCCGGGTGGACCAAATGGAGGAGTGCTTCGGGGGTCTTGTGTGATCGGAAAGTCCCCCTCAAGGTTAAAGGAAAGTATTATAAGGTGGCGGTACGGCCAGCGTTGTTATATGGATCAGAGTGTTGGGCAGTAAAGCATAATCATGTCAAGAAGATGGAAGTTGCGGAGATGAGAATGCTAAGATGGATGTGCGGGATCACAAGGAGAGATAGGATTAGGAATGAGGAAATTAGGGGCATAGTAGGAATAGCACCGATTGGAGATAAAATGAGAGAAAATCGACTGAGATGGTTCGGCCATGTTAGAAGGCGTCCAACAGAGGCACCTGTTAAAAGGTGTGAAAGCATGGAGTTTGCCAAGAGTAGGAGAGGGAGAGGGAGACCCAAGAGAAGTTGGAAAGAAACTATTAAACATGATCTTGCCTACATGGATCTAACGGAGGACATGGTCCTAAACAGATTTGATTGGCGTCGTCAAATCCATATAGCCGACCCCACCCAGTGGGAAAAGGCTTGGTTTGGTTTAGTTTGGTTTGGTTTGGTTTGTCCTCGGTTGTCTTGGAGAACAGCTAAGAAACAGGTTTTGTGGAAGTGTAAATGATATTTTTCAGTTACGAAAAATATATTTTCTTCCTTTTGACCTATGCCTGTGGAATATCCACATTCTTCACATAGGTGTGCTTCCTTTGATACCATAGCATAAAATTCTATGGCAATCTCATCAGGTGGAGGGTCTTCTCTTTATTTCCATTCTTTGAGAGACCATTTTTTACTTTTCCATTTCAAAGTTTGATTTTCAAACTTTGTATATGGAGATCTGTGCTCAGAAGATTCTCCTTGTTTAATGGTATGCGTATTTAGTTGGATACCTTCAAAAGAAGAAGTTTGTTTTTCTTCATTATCTGAAGAGGAAGAATATTCTTCTTCTTCATTATCAGTGTCACTGTCTGTGACTGCTGAATAGACTGAGTCTTCATCAATATCTCTCAGCTCTGAGTGATAATATATGAAGATTGCAAGAGTCGGCATATGGTAGTATGAGTTCTACCATATTAACTCTTATTTTCTTTTTGTCTTTCTTTGGGCAAGCTGGGGTAAAATGTCCAATTTCCCCGCAAGTCCAGCATTATTTATTGTTAACTCTGAAGATGGAGTTTTCCTATAATTAGGAACTCTCTTACTGGTAGAAGTATTTTTCTTCCAGTATCTCCTCTGCTTGAGGTTTTTATGCCTCTTTTCTGGATTTCGGAAAGTCTCAGACTTTCTGAATTTATACTTCTTTTTTATCTTTTTATGAGAATAGAAGTCTATATCTCTTCTATGCTTATGCCTTTTATGTTTGTGTTTATCTTTTCTGTGCATATGCTTAGAAGATCCCCATTGGATGGGAATCTCCGTATCTCTTTCATCCTTGAAAGGGATCTCGGAGAAGGCTTTTTCGATCAGCTTTCGTTCTTTATCGCTTCTTTTTCGGGCTATGTAATCTTGTGTGAAGTTAATTCTTTCCCCTAAGGTGTCATCCTTAATGTAATAACCTGGGCCAGATTGGGCCCAGTTTCGTTTGACCCATTTGGGTTTTGGGATGGGTTGGATTTCACTAGTTACATTTGTACCTGGTCTCAGCCCATTAGTCTTAGTTGTTGTTAAGTAGTTGAAACAATATCTCCTGTGAGGAGACTTTGTTTGGTACCCAGGGAAATCTCCGAAGCTTAGAGATTTCACCCTATCCCATAACTCTGGAATGCTTTATCTCACTTCTTACGAATAGTTTCATTCCCATTCTTGGGTTATAGAAAAAGGAAGAGAAGAGAGTGCAGAAGAACTCATCTTGGGGAGCAACCAAGAAGGATCTCAGAGAAGCAGAAACCAGAGGATCTAGTGGATGCAATACTCGAAGTCTCACATTGATCGAGCCACAGTCTTCTATACGAGGAGGTGAGTAATACTTTTAAGTGCACTGAGAAATAATTGCATAGGATGGATTGGGTATTTTATTGATCAGATGTTGCTGTGTGATTGTATATCAAATTGATAAAAGATTGATAGTAGTGAAGGCTGTAATGAAACCCCAACGCAGGGGCCTTGATTACAAACCAAATCGTCAGACACAGGATCTGACGATTTGGGTAGTATGATCATAGACCCCACCTGATGCTAAATCTGATCCAGAGATCTGAAGGTAAACTCTTGGGCAATCTCAGTGATGGAAAATCCATTTGGATTGGGTCTCATCAGTTCTCAATTTTGTCTTGGAAATTCCAGATCAGTATGGCAGGGAAAATGTGAATTTTGTAGATCTGGTAGTGGGACCCACTGATCTCTAAGATCAAGAATCACATCCATGGAATTGGAAGCCAGCACTTGGTCGACCATAGTGTAGGTGGCCCTTTTTAGAAACGGGCCCCATCCAACCAGTGATCTAAAGATTTAGGTGTCTGGGGCGTCAGTTTGGTTGAAAATGGGAATTTCGTAGATCAGGTTGTGGGACCCACTGGGGCACTTGATCAGAGATCAAGGCCAGACATAATTTGAGTCCCTGTTGGTCGACCATGGTGTAGGTGGTTTTTTTTTGAAATGGGTCCCATCTGACCGTTGATCATTAGAAGACAGCAACTGTGGCGTCATTTATGGGTGTTTGGGATTTCTTTCGTTGATGGAATTGTGGAATCCAATGGGCCACCTGATCAAACATCAGTGCCAGTCAGTTGTTGGGCCCCTGTTGGTCGACCAAGGTGAACCAGGTCCTATGGTGATCTGACCATGGAGGGCCCACCTTCTGATCACCATTTTCTTGAAGGCGTGACTCTTTTTAGATGCTATGTAGCAAGCCTGTCATGATTCTTCTTTTAGTGCTGAAATTCTGGATTATATTGTTGTAGATGAGATCTGTTAGAATCCATGTTGCTGTAGACCTTATCTTTTAATAGACTTGTAGATAAGTGAATAAAAAGAAAGAAGGAGAAGAAAGTTCTGACGGCAGTGAGTATATTTTACAAAATCACTAAACTAGTGGGACCCACTGATACCCCTGATAAATAATCAGGATCAGCAATCTGATTGGTCCCTGATGGGCAACCAAGATGAACCAGGTCCCATGTGAAATTGATCACTTGAGACCCACCATTTTTCTTTACTCCATACTGCCAAGTGTGGGAATCCTCTTGATATTAATGAATAGTACAGTTTAACTTCCCTTTATATATGCTGTGTTGTATACGGTAATGTGGGGTGTGTGGAAATTGTAGACTGACCCATTGTACAGAAATTAACCATTAGTGCCACATAAGCGGGTACTTGAAAATTTGAATTTAAGTGGGGCATATAAATAAGCCTGATTATGTGGAACTAATTCTTTATGAAATTAATTGGTGTTTACGGTTTATGATAGTTGTATTGTATGAATTGATGAACACAAATGAATTATTGAAAATTTCCTAAAGATTTTTTTTTTTTTTTTATGAGACAGTGAACCCTTTTTGGGTATGGGGTGATAAGGTGGACAGGAATTGAATGAATGACTATTGAACCAAACTCCTAGGAGATAATTTTGAATAATACATGGAAAGGACTTCCTTAAGGGAAGGGATTGAAACTTTGAAACTCTTAAAATAGAGTTGTTTTGAATTATAAGGACCCATAAATGGGAAGATTGGATATACTAATGTGAAAGAGATGGATGTGGAATCTCATTGAATCATAAGGAAGGCTATAGGATAATTGTTAACTTTTCATATCTTCTTCTTATTAGTTTTATGCTGTTTTATGTTAGTAAGTGACTTGTGTATTGAAATTATTGCTCACCAGTTTTCTGATAAGTGGTTTGCCCCACTTCAGGTACGAGTCATTTGGGGAAACTTGGCATCGATGGGGATCAGCCATTGGATTTCAACTTGCGTGGCTGATAAGAGAGCGTCACGAATATTGGATTTGGAATTAGAATTTTTGAGATGGATTTCATTATTTTCAATAATGTGGAACTTGTTTTCTTTCTTTATAAATTAGGGATTTTATTGATTTAAAATATTTAATGGATCTCTCAAATAATTAGAAGCATTGCTCAATTCTTTGGCATATTTGATTTATGTGGTGATTGAACATTATTTAAGTAATGTTCCGAAACCTGAAGAGCTCCAGGTTTTCGGGGTGTTACACTTAAGATATTGGATTCCATTATATTTGCATGGGCCTTAGATGACCCTGGAATATTATCTATCAGTCAGACCCCTGCCAATCATTGCACCAAAGGTCTCTGTGGGCGACAACCAAGGCCCTTTCTCTCATGGGTCATGTTAAATGATTGGCAGGGGTCTGACTGATAGATAATATTCTAGGGTCATCTGAGGCCCATGCATTCTAGCCCATGTACTCTAACCACCAATACTTATCTATTCCTAATCCCAATACTTATCTATACCTGATATGGATATTATAGAGAAACTACTCACTTGATTCTCTCTTCTGTTGTAACTAAATGAGATACAAATACTCATCCAAGAGAGACCTTCACAACTCATTACGTCAACTGTCATAGTTGCTAGCCAGTAATCTCAAAACCAATTGGTCATAGGAAATTGCACAAATAACTACTTAACACCCCCCTCGGGCGGGATCCGAAGCACACGCCCGCGCAAGACTATAACGCGGCATGTGGCCTTTTTGCCCTGCGCATTTTGCGCCCGCACAAACACACAACGCGGCATGTGGCATTTTTGCCCTGCGTGGTTTCGAACTCGAGACCTCAGGCTCTGATACCATGTCAGAGTTGCTAGCCAGTAATCCCAAAACCAATTAGTCATAGGAAACTGTACAAATAATTACTTAACATCAACCATCACGTCAACAGCACCCAGCCCAACCGTCACGTCATTACATCACGTCAACAGCACCCAAACGTGACGTCAATAGCACCCAAACGGTATTCATCTTCAGATAGGACATAAATCAGGGAATGAACAACATAAAAACCTTCACAACTCATTACATTGCAAAGGCCGAACCACATAACAAAGAGCCCGCCTTCACACGTTCCGTTGGATAGGTACAAACACCAGTAGTGAACTAGATCTCTCTCTCTCTCTCTCTCTCACCTTGCTCTCATCACACAATCCTAACCATTTATCAAAATCCACAAAAGTGTGTATGAAAACTAGATGCCACTAAGTTGTCCACTATGCAGGCTGTTGATGAACAATTAAGCTCAAACACCGAAGGCGAAGGCCATAGAATTAGGTATCAAGTTTGTCATCCATGTTGCACCATAGTTGTCATGTTCATTTCGAACGCCGTTTCGGTTTGGTTCCAAAATGAAACATCTCGGGTTATTCGGACATTTCGCTTTCCAATTCGGAAATTTGTTTCGGAAAATATAAGAAAATTACATATATATATTAAAAAAATATATAAAATTTCATTCTACCAAGCATCAAAAATTTAATTTGCAGAAGATAAGGTTCAAATACATCCCCTCAAATATCATAAAATGATAGATAAGTACAATAGTAAGTATAATGTTTCAATTATTAATAGGTGTCATCAAGCAATTACAAAATTTTAGCAGATAGCCATGTTTGTCAATACATGGATGGAGAATCACAAGTGGACCTCAGGTGCAATAGTAATAGTCAATTGAGAGATATTTCAATGTTTCTTGCAATAAATTGGGCCACATCATCAGGTTAAAGATAAATAGTTAATTGGGCCTCACATTCTGTAACTCATAAAAAAAAATTGTTTAATGGAATATTTAATAAGTGGGCCTCACGTTCTGTAACTCATAAAAAAAATTGTTTAATGAAATATTTAATAACATCAAATAAAGTGCAAAAAATATTCACAGAAAGAGGAGATGCACCAGTGTCACGACCTGAGCCCGAGATAAAAATTTAAATCGAGTTAACCCCGGCTCACGACCATACTTACTCCCGTGAACTTTAAACATAAAATTCACAAGGGATATCAAATTACACATTATGCGGAATATAAACAAATATACATTGCTCATATATAAACAAAACTTTATTTACAATATGAAACATTCTCTCAACATTCTCTTCCAAATACTATTATCATTTACCAAAAGTTCCACATCATTTTTACAACGCTTCATCTCTATTCAAATAGTCCTTCTGAAGAAATTGAATTAGTTGGTCCCTCCGATGTTGTGACCTTTGAAGGACCGGCAATGGCAGTTGTGCCTGTAATGCCATCAATAACACTATGAATTTGACAATTCAGCAATGTATAAACAGATACATGATTATACATGCTAATTATATATTTAACTTATCTAAATTCAATATTAAACAATATAAATTACAATTCCAAATCAATATTAAATAGTACAATTACAATTTCCAAATCAATATTAAATAGTACAATTACAATTTCCAAATCAATGAGTCTTTATAATTTGGCAAACTACCATAGCATTTCCAAATCAAATTATATCTCCCTAAAAAGGAAGAAGTTATATAAATTCCCCGGCACAGGACTGAAGGGCGCACCATTCATGACTCAGGCCTCAAGGACTTATTAAATAAGTGGCATCTACTCAGTGTCTTGATCAGAGATCACTGGCCTCACC
Source organism: Litsea cubeba (assembly GCA_012931725.1). Classification (NCBI taxonomy): domain Eukaryota; kingdom Viridiplantae; phylum Streptophyta; class Magnoliopsida; order Laurales; family Lauraceae; genus Litsea; species Litsea cubeba. Next base: position 129,596,357 of record CM022944.1, read on the forward strand.
ACGGAGTTCCGGAACACTCCCAAATCGTCTGCTGCAGTAGAACAGAAATCACCACTGGCCTCACCACGGAGTTTCGGAACACTCCCAAATCGTCTGCTGCAGTAGAACAGAAATCACTATGTAGTGCCAGACTCAATGTATAATACAATTCATTTCATTTAATTTCTGTTTAATTACAAATGAACGGATAAGATTCAGTAAATAATCCTTTCAAGATTCTTTTCAATATGCAAATCAATAATTACCCTATTTGGGTTTGATCCATCTTATAGTGTCATTTAAAAACAATAAAGAACATATCTTTGACAATTCAAATTCAATTAAACAATACCATCCAATTGGGTGTAATCCTCAGTTATTTAATGTACTTGTGCTATTCTCGATGAACATCACAATTATATATAATTTGTACATTAAAGTCCCCTTAATTAACACCTATGGAGGTATAAACATTGTAAACAGCATTGATTTAATCAATAGGCTCTTAAACTAAAAAAAATCGAAATTCAAATCTGAAAATTCTCAATCTCGGTTACCACTTCGGTTACCTGTCGGTTAACCGACATGTGGATTTCGGCTAACCGATCTATGTCGGTGTCACACCCCGAAACCGGGATCTTGCAGTGATCCGATCTCGGGATGCGAAATTTTGGAATTAATTAAAACTTTTTAACTTACCCAAGATCCGCGTGTGCGAGGATAACAAAAATCCCATCATCACATGAAAATATCGCGGAAGCTTGTGTGGCGTTGCGACCCGGAGCCCGTGGCCATCGGAATCCGTGTCGCACTCAACCAATAACATAAAGTCATCAATAAAGCAGACTGGTATAAATAAAGAACCATAAAGCATTGAGCTGACAATAATAGGACATTTCATTTCCCAATTATGTTCAAGTTACAATTACAAAGTATTTTCATTAGAAATCCCAAAGAAAAAGGCTAATAAAAGCCATCCAAACAAAATACAACTAAACAAAACACTACCCAAACATGTGCGCCAAGCTTGACATCTATGTGACATCAATGGCAACCTCTCGCGTAAGACCGACGACTCAACAGCCTCATTTGAACAAACACCTAACAAAAAAAGGAAAGAGAAAGAGACTTGGCACCAAACAAAGGGGGTCAGACACAACGGTCTGGCAAGCAAATATTCAGATAATATGATGATGGGCATTTATAAAATACTATGAAATAATTGTAAATCCATTTAATATTCTAAACAATGATAGTGGTAAATCATGATAAAATGATTAAAAGATTGAACATAAATATCATGGGAAATATCTGAACAATAACCGAAACATAACTATCTTAAAAGAATTAACAGACTGATTAAAACATTGGCAACCACATATAGCTATATTCTCATATTACCGAAGTAACAAGAGCAGAAGCCACTACCTGTGGGACCGGAATAATCAGAACTGTAGCCACTACACGCGGGACCGGCAGAACAGAATCATACCGTAGCTACTACACGTGGGACCGACAGATCAGACTCAGAACCGTAGCCATACAAATGGGACCGGCAGATTAGAATCAGAATCGTAGCCATACAAATGGGACCGATAGATCAGAACCGTTGCCATGGTCGGTACAGACAGAATCCAAACTGCAGTTGGTAGACAAATTAAAGATCCCAAGCCGGGTGATCAGCCCGACAAGGTAACCTAAGCTTAGTGGTGCCCTTTAAAATTTTAAAACTTGAACCGATACAAATCCAAACATAATAATTCATTTATGAAATCGATAAAAAGGCTACTCCTAAACAAATACATACTGAGTATACTGACAAATTTGAACACATCTGATGAGTAGCCTTATCGATGTATTTCCGGACGTGGCGAACCACTTAAATCTATTTCAAATCAATTCATAGAAAACATACGAATTTTTGTGCTAAACCACTCAAATACACATAAGTCATAAAATCAATCCTTTCGAACGTGGAAAACCACTTGATTCTATTTCAAATCACCGATGCTTTCAAACATGATGAATCACTTAAATCCTTTCAAATTAATCTACCGAAGAAGCCATATACGTTTTCTAACTTGAAATGGAATGGAATAGTGTATGTGATTCAATGGTTTACTAAGGGATATCTCATGCACACTTAAATCCCTAAATGTTGATTTATAAACATATGTTTGGTACCAATGAAAATCCACAACTATTTAAGTTATAAAGTGTGCATTAAGACTTATAAAATTCCCGGGTAAAATCTCACATCAAACTTTCTCTCATTTTTCTTATTCAATTGTCAAATTCCAGGAGTTACTATGTATTCAAATCCATTCATGGGCTTTTTGGCATTTAAGAGGAGGTTAATGGGCTTTAAACGAAGAGAAGGAATGGGCTAAAATGGATCTAGAAAAGACCCATAAAACATCTAAGAACAAGCCCAAAAAAATGGACCTCAAAAAGTCCCAAACCAGGCCCTGAAAAGGGCCCAGAACTGCTCGAGCGGACCCCTTCCAGAACCTGGGCCGCTTTCTCTACCGAAAATGAGTGTAGATCCGCACTCTCTTATTCTTCTTTGATTTTCTTTCCCTCCTTTCTCTACCATATATATTTTTATATAAAAATGGACCTCTCTTAGCCTCAACAAAATTCCTTTAAATCATTGATACACTAATTCCATTTCATTTCCATCAAAGAAATCAAACATAAACATAAATTTCTTTCATTCATCAAGACATAAAGTTCCTTAAACATAAGAGTTGCTTCAAGATAAATCATTTCAAAAGCAAAACATATATATTATGGTAAAACAATGTCTCAAAGAGAGAAAGCATAAACCCATACTAAATCATTTCAAGATGAATCATAATAAGACATATTAAAAGTGAAAATGCTAAGAAATTTCTCATATTGCATAAAATCATCAAATTAACTGAATATTCACTTGCCTTTGGTCAAGAAGGGGTACAAATCACTCCAAAATGGTCTTCAAGGAGACCCTAGCTCCAATCCTACAAAACCCCCAAAATAAACACAAGAAAAAGCCCTAAAATCAAACACTTGCAAAGCTCCATGAAATCTCTTGCATGAATGATAAAAACATTACAAATGGTTTGTAAAACAAAGATTTCAAGATAGAAAAACCATTGCTAACCTTGAGGAGTTCAAACTAAGAAGAAGGGCTTGAAGATGGGGCTTGCCTTTGCTCAAATCCTTTGAAAAAGGTATCTTTGGAAAGCTTGGAGGATGAGGAAAGAGATTTTGAGATCAAATCTTCAAATAGTCTTCAAGAAGAGAGCATACAAGAAGGGAGAGAGAGGGAGATGGAAGAATAAACCCTAGGCTCCCTCATGTTGCAGGAAAATGGGAAATGAAAGAGAGAAGAAGACTATTGCCTTTTTATAAAGTGGGCAAGTGGGTCCCAATGGGCCCCAAGGTTCAAGTGGTTAAAACTGACATTTGTGGTGGGTCCCGAACAAAGACGACGAAGAAAACAAAATTGCTCGTCGAAAAATTTATTTTCTAAAAAGTATATTTTTGTCAATTTCTGAAAATTTCAAAATTTATGGACAGATTTAGTGAAAATGTCATTTTTCCCCCTTTTCTCGAAAAACGCGATTTATAAGCATTAAATCAAAATGGTCAAAACATGAAAGTTGTTTATAACAATAAAATGAATCAAAATAAATAAAATTTGGGATTTTTAGAAATCAAGAGTAATTTCTCTCAAAAATACATTTTACAAGGGCCGGGTCAAACTAAAGTCAACGGTCCTTAAAACTTTCCAAGGTTATGAAAAATCTAGTCAAACTCAAAAACAAAGTCAAACAAACTCTAATCTCGCTTAAAAAGTTAAACCACAATTAAAACAATGCTGAACATAAGAATTGGGGGTCGGGGTCTTATAGTCGGTCACCCCTCGGTTCGAAACCCAGGGACTCACAATTTCTTCTGTTAAACTCTATTAAACGTCGGCTAACCGAACTAGGAAGTTTGGATAACCGAACTTATGTCGGTCAGCTTGTCGGTTAACCATTGGTTAACCGAATCTGCGTCGGTTTTTACATCGGTCAAGCGTCGGTTCATAATCCAGAGACGCGAAATTCCCTTGTTATGCTGTCGGTCAGCAGTTTGGTTAACCCTCGGTTAACCGAACTCTGCCCAGAATTACAGAATTCATTCTGAATTCAGATTCTTCTCAAATCATTTCAACCTGCAATCAAAACCATGGAACCTCCTGTTCCCTCCTCCATATTATTTAACACAAGAAACCACTTCTACTCCATTCAAAGATTATCAAATCAATTCTTTTGCTCACAGATTCCAATTCATGTCTAATAAATAGTTCATTCTAACACATAGCTGAACTATAAACTAAAACCAATAAAATTTACATAATTAACATCTAATCATATGTAACCATTTATACTTGCCTTTCACTTCAATCTTATACACAAACCCCTTTCTTAGCTTGAGAGTTGATACCAATCCAAAGAAAAAAAAACCCCTTTTAAAACCTAACATCAAGATAAAACCCAAAGGAAACCTCTTGAGTTATTTGTTGTAAACACCTTCCAAATCACTCAAAAGTTCTATAAGAATAACTGAATACTTACTTGAACCTTAAACCAAAGAAATCCAAAGCTTCTTCACACTTTATCTTCAAGAAAGAAGATGATATAACTGAAACTCACTCTCAAAAATGAAAGAACTCATTGGGGAAGATGAAGCATCTCAAGCTCCTCTTGAACTCACTTGTAAAAATCCCTTTTCAAATGCTTAACCAAAGAAGAAAGAAAAGAAACGAAGAAAGATGAAGAACTGAAGCTGCTGCTGGCAAAAACTCCTTGAAACGTTCTCTTACTTCCAGCTCATGGTTCTATTTGAACCTTGTCATCATGAAATCTTTGCATTTACACCCACTTCATTGCACATATTTCAAATTAAGTAAATTGAAGATCCACTTGATTCATCGTAAGTCAAATGACGACTTGTGTATTATAAAAATTGATATACTCATCGAGTTATACTAGATGGTATCAAATTTCACCAATTTCGACGATATACGTACAAATTCGTATTTATGTATAACTCCTCAAAATCATTAATTAAAGTCTAAATCTCAACTTAATCAACTTAATATCTTCCAAGTCATCTCATTATGTTCAATTTAATCTTCCAAGATTAATTCAACTCATTTTGATCACTAATCACATTTAAATCGACTAATCATGCCTAATTCACAATAATCTTGATTAATTAGAGTTAATCCTGATTAACTCGGGACGAAGTGTAACAACCAGCCACCACGTTATTGACTAAATGAAAATCGCAAAAAAAGTGGGCCAAGGGTTGGATAGTAGCAAGTTATTTGAGCCATATCATCAGTCAATTAGAACACCCCTCACTGCCCTCATGTCATGCCTTTTCTTTAGCCAAAAAAGTGGCCAGGGAACGTGATGCCTTTTCTTTAGCCAAAAAAGAAAAAGAAAAAATAAGACAGTGGGTCTCACATTGTGGCACCATCAGTCCATCACAACCGTTGTTAATAAAACCCTCTTCTTGAAACCCCATTTTCGCAGCAAACCAGACGACATCAATCGAAAGAAAAAACGAAGAAGAAATGGAAAGAGAGGGAGAGATCGGACATGAGAAGAGAAACATGAGAGGGAGAAGAGGGCAAGCGACGATGATGGTGGAGGCGAGGAGATCTTCGCGGCTGTGGCGACGTAGGTGCAGGTACGCCGATTTTTTTGTTTCTCTTTTCCTCTCTGGTTTTTTTTTTTTTAATTCCTCCTCCTATATTCATTCAATTTTTTTCTTCTTTAACGGTCTTCCCACATATTCGTTCGAATCTGTTGATTCGGATATTGTTCGTCCGAATTTAGGGTTTTCTACAGAAACCCTATATTTTGGCGAATTTTAACGAAATATGAATCGAACATCTTCAGGCGAGATGTTTGGTTCGGTTTTGGTTTCGAAACGAAATAACTCGAACATTTCGTCCGAATCGAAACGAATTTGACAACTATGTGTTGCACCCTGCCTATGCAAAATTCCATCCAATTCAGGGTAGTTTCTTCACAAAAATGCATTTATTCTCATAAATTATAACTGAAATGCGCAAGTTTTACTAGTGAGTGAAAAACCCAATGCAGAATTCGCCCACCCAACAAGCATCGATCCATCTGTTTTCATGGAATTACAAGCATCAATCACGAAATTCCACCGAAAAAAGTAGGGAATTGAGAAACTCGAATTCCCTGGAAACCCTAATTCAGGAATACGTAAAAATTTCATAACTAAACCCATAACAAACAAGGCTATGTAAAGTATGAAATCAAAGCAAATACAATGAAAAAGAACAAACAAAAGATCTGATCTTTGATCTTGATCCGTAGAAAATTCAACGTTCGAAAAAACGGAAAGATGGTTGGGAATTCCCGATAAATGAAAAAAAATGGAGGATGGTGTTACGAAGAAACAGAAACCACCTTGGGCTTCGATGAAGATTCGGTGGCCTTCAGTGCCATGGTTTTAGATGAATGTTTTGTGGCCTTCGATGAAGTCTGATTGAGAAAGGGAGAAGAAATGGCAGAAGAGAAAAAAAAAAGGTTTCGTATTTAGATGTATCTTGTTTGTTTGTATGTTCGTTCATGTCAATCTAAGTTGGGTTTAAAGTAGATTTGGGCATTAGCCATTTTCATATTTTTCTTATATTTATTTATTTACTTAGAATGGGTTTTTTTTTTCGGTCTCCTTAACATGTTTACTATAATTTCTCAAATGTTCAAACCTTTTTTTTTTTTTCTGGAGCATTTCAAATTGTAGAATTTTAAGAACTTTGTAGGCAGTTTTTCACTACGTGAAAAAGCCCAAAAAACGAGTCCAAAACCGTTGTTTTAATAAATAAATAAAAAAATCGACACATGCGTCCGACGATGGGTCTGTCGTTTATTTTGTAGTCGCTTTTCAAAAACGACAGTTAATAAATGTTGATAATCATAAAATAAACGACGGTTTTTATATATCACTAATATTTAAATTAACGACGGCTAGTAAACATCGTGTAATGCGATCATTACTGACACATTAAACCAATATGCCGACAGCTAAAAGCAGGATAAACGACGGTTTCCATTTGTTGTTTTTTTAAAATTAATAAAAATTAAGAATCATAATTATAATATAAAACGACGGTTTTTAGCCGTCGATTTATTTATTTTCTAGAAAAAAAATAATTGAAAAAAAAAAATTGAACCTGTTGAAATCAAATAATAATCACCACACATGTACATCATCTACTCTTATCCATCCAAATACCAATATACAACAATTAACCTTTCAAACATCCATTAAAACACAATATATATCAATAGCCACTTACAAAATAACACTAAAAGTGAACATCCATACAATATTCAGAATTCAAAAAGTTGTCCATGAAGCAAAGCTCCATACAAATATCCATCTGTCCAAAACAACTGAACATCCATCCCATCATCAAAATCCAAGTAATATAGAAAATAAAATACTAGCACGGGAAAGTCCTAAATGTAGGCCAATCAATAATGTCTGCAAGCATAATATCTTCGATCTTCCTAACTCCGTCCATCAACTCGATGTCACCATCCACAATCTCATCTATAAAAATTCTATAATAATTTGAATTGTCCGGTGATACCCCCATCAAACTCCCATAGGCTACAACTGTGCTCTTCCTTAAATGCATCAACTTGTATGTCCCTGAGTGTTGCTCTCGAGCTTGCTTGTGTCTTTTGATGTGTGGATGGCGGTCTCACCTACATTATAATTAAGAAACACATAATGTAAGTATTTTATCATACTCAATAATCTAAATAAGTCTATGAATCTACATTTTATATGTAAAGTTGTGTCTTACTCGAGAGGAACTCTCGTGATCGGTTGAAGACCGCATTTGCGTCCCACTTTGAGAAAGGGAAGCAACAATCTTCTCCATGTCCTCCATTCGAGATTTCAACCCATCCATCTCATTCTCAAGGGCCACATGTGATTTGTGCTCTTCTTCATAAGCTCTCTTATAAGGATTTGAATTATGCATGACTGACCTTGAGACACCCAACCCCAAGCCTCTGACACGTCCACGAGTATCGGTACCAAAAACCTATTTCAAAAATTAAAAAGGTCAATATCCGCTCTTGATATGTATTCATTGTTAAGTATTAATTAAAATCAAGTTGATATCTAAATATAAATATAAGATAACCCGCATACCTTTGCAATCCCATCATTGTCGATATCATTATGTGCAATGGAGGGGTCATCGTCACACACTCTATTAAGCCTTTCCTGTAAAACAAATTGTTAAATAAATCACAGTAGGAAATAACAATATCATAACTAGCATGACAAGTTTTTGGGCCAATCATGGACCCATGGACCCAATAGCAATAACTGAACTCAAAAGCCCTATTGACCCAATTAGATGAAGCGCAATCTAAGTTGATGTTTACATTAACAGCAGAATGACCCAATCTCTACTATAGCTGAAACAAAACTGATCCCTTTCTTCTAGTGTTGACACTATTGAGGATTATTGGTATGAGGTGTAAAGAGTACAATGAAAGGAGGGAACATATTTTATATGAGCACTACACATGTAATCCTATCTCTTATCTATAGTAACTTCAATCTTTTGTAAAGGATCTGAAACAGCAAATAATATAGCAAAGGAACCAACGTTGAAAGTGTGAAAATAGATTTAGATTTGTGATGAGACATTTTATCGGCAATATTAACATATGAAATGAAAATTTTATTTCTCTATTGTATATAAGAGAAGAAGATACCACTTTCGAACACTCTAAGAAGAGACCACTTTCGAACACTCTATAAGATGCATGGCCAACAATGGATCATGAATTACTAATAACTATGTGGCATCAAGTTTCAGTTTCACCTAAAGTTTGTTAAAGAGTAGTTATATTAGGAAACCTAGAACATCATGGGGTTCTCTTGTATGTAGCTTTGCTTTTAGTATTCCATCACTTGAAAAGGGATGGTTCAAAAGCAACCCAATACCAATTGAAATGTGACAACTTATTGTGTAGATGTAGACAGTCAAAGAGTAGTGCAGTTATAGTCATTCAATCCTCTCAGTGGAAGGCAGAAAGCTTCAGAATTTCCACATCCAGCTAGTTGGTTTCACTTTGTGCTTGCAAGCAAAGTCTTTGGTGGGTTAATGATTCATAGCTCTTTCTTTCCTAGTCCTTTATTTTACTTTTTTTAAAGTGATTTTGTACACGCAGAGCATTAGATTAATTATGGTTGTTTTTTCTATTTATGTTCTGAATGTGGGGCAGCATGATCCTCCTAAATGAAAATCTGATGAAAACTAGAATCATCAAAGTTGAATACAGATGGAACTGCTCTTGATAAACCCTGCCCATTTGGCATTAGAGGTATAAATTGAAAATGATAGGGTGAACACTTAATTTGCTTTTCCAAGGAAGTGTGGGGTAGGAAATTCCAATTGGGGTGAGGTCTTGGTGGTAAAGTAATTTAATAGTGCATAGTGGGGCTCTTTTCTAATTGAAGCCAATTATTTGAAAAGTAAACTCAAGAGCATATATCACCTAACTGGGATCTAGGACAGAAGGTAACAGAGGAGTTGGGCTGATGAAAGAAATTAAAGTAGAATAGGATTCTTATTAGTGATGTTATGTTGGTTAGATTTTTTTTTATTTTTTATTTTTTATATATATATTTTTTGTAAGAGCCTCATAGTAAGTCCAATGGGCTGGCATAGTGGGTGCATGTAAAACTAAAAAGAAAAAAAAAGGATCACTGTGTCTCCAAAATAGTAACACAGAGAATTTCTGTTAGGAAGATAAAGAGTAAATTTACCACATGGTGACTTGTAGCAGTGCCATCCTTCTTGTAATGAGTCTTGATAAAGATCTCACACAGGGTGACCTCCCTTTCGGGATGTTGTTGCTGAAAATGGGAAACGAAGGCATTACATAATAAACTCTCCGGTGCTAAAATAGATTGAAATAATCGTACTTACCAATTCGTCAGCCACCCTTGCTTGCCCTTTCCTGCTAGAAGTATGTGGGCTCTTCAAAGATGCCCTTGCGGCCTTTCTTACCCTCCTCCTTAGCTGTGCCTCGAATGACCCTTCTGAATCCACAAAATTCTCCCAATCCTCTCTTTTCAAGTATTGTGGTAAAGCATTCTCTCTCTCCGTGTCCGTGGCATATTTATCATATACTTTACATCGGAGATCGCGCTTCCAATCCCTCCACGACGCATTCGCTCTTGTAAGGACACATGGGCATTGGGCGGTGACATTCAGGAATATAAAAAATGTCTGCACAATCATAACATTTAATCATAAATCATGCATTGTTACAGTACATCAATACATTGTAAATCAGCAATAAAAAATGGCACATGAGTCTTCACAATCCGACCTATGTAGAGGAAAAGGTTGCAGTAGTTGGCCCTATAGGCTGGCCAGCTAGACTGAATCTCAACTTGATGCGATGAGCTGTTACAAATATCATTAATGAAAATGAAAAATAATAAGGTTTATGGGTAAAGATGATTCACTTGTGATACATACTCTCCATGGAAGATCTCGACGTTGACATGGACGCAGACACCGATGTTGTCATAATGCCCGCAACCACAAATATTAAAAATTGAAACTCATAATCATAATAATATAAGAATTTAAAAGAGCTTACATTAAAGAATATGCAATAAAAGACAATAAGATATATTACGTGATTATTTGAGTTAAATAAAATAAGAGTAAAAGAAAAAAAAAAGAGAGAAGTATGAATATTACGTGCGAAAAGACATACATGATTAATCCTCATCACCAATGACATCATCCTGTAATGCTTCTATTAAGGCATTTTCAATCATTCTTGGCTCGAAGGCTAAGGGATCTTCAAAAGAATCCACATCTTGGTTTAATCTCTTTGGAGCATCTAAGACAACATGCCATTCTTCCTCGGGTCTACTATGATCTTTGCAATAGAATACCTGACCTGAGTTGCTTGTTGAGCAAGAATAAATGGCTCATCATCTTCTTTTAAATTTCTTTTTAACCTCCTCAAGTTAACATATATCAAATTTGTTTCTGGATGAACTCTACATCAATGGTTATCTTCTACACGCACCCAATCACAATATAGTAGGACATGTTTGAAGTCATAGTGGTCCAGCTCAAGAATTTGTTTGTCAATGCCATAGTAAGTGACTTCTTCATGTATGAGGTTTGTGTCCTTGGCATTTCTCCTGAAAGGAGTTATTGCCTCCATTTAAACCCCACTGTTTTGTGTTGTTTTATTCATTTCCGCATCCGCAGGATAAAAAATATAGCCATTTATTGCATATGCAGCATATGAAATGGCTTTAAAGCTCGGTCCATCAGCAAGCCTTTTGATGGTACAATTTTCTATACTTTCTAAGCCAAGGAATTTAGTGACATTTTAGAGAGATGAAAGAAGAATATAGAAATAATGTTTTGTTTGAAAACACAGTACCCTTAGGGTCGACTGTTCATTTCATTATATAGGGGCTGAATGCCCTGATTACATGTTGAAAACCAATTATCTTCTCTTATCTAAAGCCTAATTATTCTGATATACAAACTAAGTATGTACAGGTGTAGTTGACTAAGTAATTGATGAAGACTGGGCCCAACATGGGCCTGGGCTTGGATTGACACCCCCCCTCAAATTGATGCTGGGGAGTCATAAAGCAGCAATTTGGAAACAAGAAATTGATGTCGAGGCCGAGGTAGTCCCTTTGTGAAGATATCCGCAAATTGAAACTCTGTAGAGACATGAGGTAGACTAATGACATCCCGCTTATATTCATCCCGAATAAAGTGACAGTCAACTTCGATATGTTTAGTACGTTCATGGAAGACATGATTTTCAGTAATACGGATAGCCCCAGTATTGTCGGCATGCAATGGAGTAGAAGAGGTTTGAGTGAACCCAAGTTCCGAAAGAAGCCCCCGTAGCCATAAGACTTCAGAACAAGCAGAAGACATCGCCCTATATTCAGCTTCCGTGGAAGATCTGGACACACGTTCTTGTTTCTTGCACTTCCAAGAAATGAGCGAATTTCCAAGGTACATGCACCAACCAGTAGTAGAACGACGCGTGTCGTGACAGCCTGCCCAGTCAGCATCCGCATAAGCAGTCAGAAGAAGAGGATTATCCTTTGGATAATATAAACCACGAGAGACAGTTTTCAGCAAATAACGGATAATGCGCTTCACAGCTGTCAAATGAAGATGTCGAGGAGCAGTCATGAACTGGCTCACAAGATTAACAGCATAGGATATGTCAGGTCTAGTGATAGTGAGATAGACAAGACTTCCCACCAGGCGCCGATATGTATGAGGATCAGGAAGAAGCTCGCCATCATCTTTACTCAGCTTGAGATTGACCTCGACAGGTATATCAACAGGCGAAGAATCTTGTAGGTCAGCCAACTCAATAAGGTCTGATGTGTATTTGTGTTGATTTAAAAAGAGACCTTTTGGAGATTGATGCACCTCTAAGCCCAAGAAATAATGCAAAGGACCCAAATCCTTCATATGAAAGTAAGTCCGGAGGGAAGATTGAACAGATTTGATCATACCATCATCCGTGCCAGTGATAATAATATCGTCAACATACACCAGAAGTACAGTAACCCCTGTAGAGGTGTGGCATAGAAAGAGAGATGGATCATAAGGGCTCTGAGTAAAGCCACTTTCGCATAAGCGTCCCCGAAAGGTTTCGAACAATGCCCGAGGAGCTTGCTTGAGACCATAAAGCGATTTTCGCAGCTGACAGGCGGACCTCTTGGAGGGAGAGGGGATGCCCTGTGGGATACGCATATAGATTTCTTCCTGCAAATCCCCATGGAGAAATGCATTTTTGACATCCATCTGGTATAATGGCCAAGAGTGAGATGCAGCAATGGCGAGAAGTAACCTAACAGATGTCATCTTTGCCACAGGTGCAAACGTCTCCTCGTAGTCGATGCCATACTCCTGTCTGTTTCCCAGTGCCACAAGTCTGGCTTTGTGTCGATCCAAGGACCCATCAGATTTAAGTTTGATCGAGTAGATCCATTTGCAACCAATGGGCTTAACTGCTGAAGGACACTCCACAATATCCCACGTGTGATTCAAATCCAGTGCATCTAATTCCTCCTTCATGGCTTGGTTCCAGCAATCTTGTTGGACAGCCTGTAAATAAGAACTTGGGATAGAAAGAGAAGATAGTGTGGTCATCAAAGAAGTATGGGTAAAGCCATACCGCTCAGGCGGTCTAGAATTTCTGGAGGAGCGACGTAAGGCATGAGTAGGCGTTGAACCAGTTGTCGGTGGAGGATCAGGAGGAGGACCATCTGCAATGGGAGGTTTATCCCGTCGGTGGTATACAAAAGCAGGATTGAACCGAGTAACAGAGGTTGGATCCGAAAAACCGGGTAAGAAAACTGGGGAAGAGGGATGAGGACAGTCCATGTGAGTTTGGAAGAAATATTGATTTTCAAAGAAAATAACATTCCGAGAAACCCTGATACGACAACCAATGGGATCATAACAAACAAAACCCTTTTGATTAGTGGCATAACCCAAAAAGGCACACCTGCGAGATTGTGCTGTTAGTTTCGTCTTTTCTGTGGGAGGTAGATGAACGAAGCAAACACAGCCAAAGGTATGTAGGTGATCAAACACAGGATGATGACCAAACAATTTAAAATGAGGCGTTAAATGATCAATGGTAAGTGATGGAAGGCGATTTATGAGATGGACAGCCGTGGTGAGAGCTTCAGTCCAAAAACGAGGGGGAACTGATGATTCAATCAGAAGAGTTCTAGTTACATCAAGAAGATGCCTGTTTTTCCGTTCCGCGACTCCATTTTGTTGAGGAGTATACGGACAGGTACGTTGAGAAATGATTCCTTTATGGTTTAAAAAAGATTGAAAATCCTTGGAAACATACTCCCCCCCCTGAGTCTGTGCGCAAAGTTTTAATGCATTGAGAGAATTGGTTTTCAACATAGGTAACAAAAATTTTAAATGCATGAAGAACATCAGACTTCGAATGTAATAAATAAATCCAAGTGAATCTGCTATAGTCATCAATGAAGGTTACAAAATACTTGAAATGACTATGGGAAAGGGTCGGAGCAATTCCCCAAACATCACTGTGAATCAAGTCAAAACATGCAGTGCTCCGTGTTGTGGAGTGTGGAAAAGGTAAAGTTTTACTCTTTCCTAATTTACAAGCATCACATTCAAAAGAAGCAGAGGCAATGGGTTTAGTTAATAATCCAGAGTGAAATAAAGCAGACAAAGTAGAGGCATTTGGATGACCAAGTCTATTATGCCACAATCTAGAATTATTCTGAACAAAAAAACAAAATAACCGAGGGAAGATTTTATTCTGAATAACGGAAGACATTGGTAAAGAAAAAAGCCTACCACGCTTAGGCCCCCTCGCGATCACTTCCCCCGACTCCTGGTCCTGCACAACACATCCAAAAGAAAAAAAGGAAACAGTGTTATTATTTTCAACAAGTTGACCCACAGAAACCAAATTGGTAGCAAGATTAGGAGAAACTAAAACATTGGTTAAGGGTAAGGGGCCAGGGATATCACCAACAGAGGTGATGGGGAGATGATCTCCATTGGCAGCTTGAACAGATTGATGACCAGTGTAAGAAACGACATTATGTAAGTTGAGGGGAGAAGATGTCATATGATTACTTGCACCAGAATTTAAGTACCATGTATGGGACAGAGAGGAAGCAGTACCTGCGATGTTCATGGATGCCAAGGCATTGATGATCATTTGGTTGACCATCTCAGGAGTGAGAGGAGCGGAGGATGCAGCTTGGGTGGAAGAACCAGGTTGTGAGGAAAAATCAGATTGCATAGAACCACTGAAGTCAGAGGATGCATAACATGGAGTGGTTACTGAGTAAGCACTGGGAGCAGACGGCACTGTGTAAGGACCAGAGGATGACGGTACAGAATTATGAGAGGTAGAATTGCGACCCCTCTTCCGGCATTCATCAATAACATGTCCAGTGGCCTTACAATATCTGCATATCTTTGCCTTGCACTGATTTGCGTAATGCCCATATTTCTTGCAGTTGTGACACTGAACTTTACTGATATCCCGAGAAGGTGATCTGGTGGTGGCAACATAGGCAAGCGGAGTCTCAGAAGATCCCTGTTGTGCCAGAGTAGTTTTAGTTACCAGACGTTGTTCTTCCCGTAGGAGCTCCTGAAGACAGTCATCTAAGCTGGGAGGAGAAGCCCTGCTCATCAAGTTAGATCGAACGGTCTCAAACTCCAGACGAAGTTTCATGAGAAACTGATCCCGATGGCTACTCTGCTGTAAAGGAAGTAGTTCAGGTAGTAGGGCTTCAGACATCGTGGCAAATTTAAGCTCATCATATTCAGACCAGAGAATGCGAAAGCCATTGTAATACTCTTGAATAGACTGGGTGCCTTGATTAAATTGAGAAATGTCGAGTTCCAATTGAAATTGGCGAGCAGCATTGCCTTGGTGATAGATCTTTTTAAGATAATCCCACATTTCCCGGGCAGATTTGCAAGGTCTGAGGTTAAGAATAAAATGTGGGTCAACCGATCCCAGCAACCAGGTTTTGATTTTAGCATCCTTAGTCTTCCAGGCTAAAATCTTCTTGTCATCTTCTACCGGTTTGGGTCAGATCCATCAATGTGAGACCAGAGCTCCTTTCCTTCTAAATAAATTTGAAATTGGAAGGCCCAGGAGGTGTAATTTTTTCCATCAAATTGAACCAATTTAATGTCAGATTTTTCCATGACAGTGACTATAGCAACAGCAGGAATGTGATGATGAAGAACAGTGACCAGCAGACAACAGTAAAGAATAGTAACAATATGTTACTGTATCCAGAAGAAAAATCTAATTGGTTCCAGGCAGCATAATAGTGGATGCAGGCATCAACATATACAACCGCAGTGCAGAAAGCTCAGAAAGTGATCCAGACGAAAAAAAAAAACAGAGAACAGTGCACTGAACGACTCTGTCGTTAGTGGCTGGATTCATACGTGGGCCCCATAAAATGATCAAAGACCAGATCAAAGGGTGGGGATGGAAAAGTGGACTAGTTTCGCACCTTGTGGAAGTGGTTTTCAGGCAGATCCAATTGAAATCCACAAAACTGGACGGCTGAGATGAAAATAAGTGATAAAACAGGATTTCCACAAAACTCAGTAGAAAACCAACCTCTGATGATCCATAAATGCTGAAAAAATCTTCAAAAATAAGTAGAGAGTCAGGCGACCAATATGGGCTGCGTCCGCTGATATGATGATGACGATCGCAGGTGGGCCACGACTGATCGGAAATGATCCGGGATGATCACAGACGATCAGGTGACAGAAATGGCTTCCAGGGAAGAATATGTGCCTGATAATGAAGAAGATTCACAAATTGGGACTGTGCAAGCAAAACTGTGCACAGAACTGTATTAAAAGGGATTGACGACCATCTCGGCAGCCTGATTCCATAAACGTGGGCCCCACCAGATCATCATAGGACAGATCAGAAGTCGGAGATGGAGGCACAGCATATTTACGCAAGTGAGGGAAGAAGATTCAGCCAAAAATAACCAAGATCCTTGATTTTGGACGGCCAAGATGAAATCAGATGGAGAAAACTGAAATACCACAAATGGTGCTGGAAAACCTACGCTGGATGGGAAATAAATTCCTGAAAAATCACCATAAACACCTATAATTCTAGTCGACCAACATGGTCTGGTTCTGCAGAGATGTGGAAGAAGATCTCCGGTGGGCCACACTTGATCTGAGATGATCTGGGATGATCTGGGATGATCGGAGAGCTTCCAGACGTGGAAGATGACTTGGAGAATCTACAGATCCTTGTGAAGCAAGCTCTGATACCATGACATTTTAGAGAGATGAAAGAAGAATATAGAAATAATGTTTTGTTTGAAAACACAGTACCCTTAGGGTCGACTGTTCATTTCATTATATAGGGGCTGAATGCCCTGATTACATGCTGAATACCAATTATCTTCTCTTATCTAAAGCCTAATTATTCTGATATACAAACTAAGTACGTACAGGTGTAGTTGACTAAGTAATTGATGAAGACTGGGCCCAACATGGGCCTGGGCTTGGATTGACATGTAGTCCAGCGCCTTTTCGGGTCGCACATTCCCTCTCCGATATCCAGTTGAAAATCTTTGGCTTTGAAGGTATACAACGTATCTCCTGTGATCAATTATACATTGTGATGGCGCTATAGGACCAAAGAAATAAAATTGTACAAAGGATTTAGTCAAGTTTCTGCTTACCTCTCCCACATTCTCAATAGAATGAAGCAATACCCATTTGCATGCCTGTTGATATTGCACATTTTGAAGATTATAATCCTTCCCCTTTTTATCGATAGGGTATGCACACTCACCACCCTCATCCATCCATATCTCATGTCCTTGTTTATGCTTTTTTTTTTCCTACCGTCAGGCATGTAATTCATGGCATACAACATAGACTCTTCCATAAGGAAGCATTCTGCAATAGAACCCTCTGGATATGTTTGATTGACTACATATCGTTTAAATGTCTTCATCTTCCTAATACAAGATACCTAAATTAGATTCCGAAGCAAACTTGAGATTAATAAGCATAATGAATTGAAATTAATCAAAATATTTTAATTACCGCTCAAAAGGATACATCCATCGATATCTAACAGGTCCACAAAGTTGCGCCTCCTCTGCCAAATGCACAACAAGGTGGGAAATACTTTTCAAAGACACAGGGTTTCCACGATGCATTCTTTCATCTTTGAAAGTTCTTCACGATTGATAACCTTTGAACATAAGACATTAAAGAATATCGATAAATTTCGAATGGCTGCACGTAGTGGCTTATGTAACTCAAATGCGTGCATTAGTAGCACGGGTAGTAATTGCTGCATGAGAATGTGATAATCATGCGACTTGAGGTTTTTAAGCTCTCTATCCTCCAAGCACACCTTGTGCTTCCAATAGTCACTGTACCCAATAGGAACCTTCAAATGATGCAACGTTTTACATATCAAGTCTTTCTCATGTTGGGATAGAGTGTAAGGAGCTTTCGGACAAGTCAACTTGCCATTTTTTTCCATAGGCCACAACTTTTTCCTAATTCGCATATCCATCAAATCTTGCCGAGCTTTAAGACCATCCTTAGTTTTATCCTTTGTATTCATAATTGTTGCAAATAGATTTTCTGCCACATTTTTCTCCACGTGCATCACATATAGATTATGGCGAATGGGCAAATCCTATAAAATGATTTATTAACGTTAGTATGGAAGTTCAACATATAGTATAATTTAAATGATAAAAATATATTATAGCGCACCTTCCAATAAAGCAAGTCAAAAAATATTGATCTTTTTTTCCAGGCAGTGATCTCGTTCTCCTCTGCACTTCGTTTCCTCATCTTGAACGTTACCTTTCCAAAATGAGTCTGAATAGTTTCCATTTTTCTTCATACCTCGGAACCACTTAAACGCTTGGGATGCTTTCCATGCTCTTCTTTTCTATTGAATTGTGTTTTTTGGCTCCTGAATGGATGCTTCATATTTATTAAGAATTTCATGTGGCCCATGTAAGCATACTTCCTTCCATATTTTATCCGCACTGAATCAGTCTCTTCACTACATACAGGACAATCATACTTTCCTGCTGTCCTACAACCTGACAAATGGCCATATGCAGGGAAGTCATGTGTAGCCCATAACAAAATTGCTTTCATTGAGAACCTACTTTTAATGTAAGAGTCATATGTTATTGCTCCGGTGGACCACAATTCATTCAACTCATCCACCAATGGCTGTAAGTATACATCAATGTCATGTCCTGGAGCTTTCTTCCCAGGAATTAATAATTTTAACATAGTAAACTCTTTGCGCATGCATAGAGATGGAGGAAGATTGTATGGAACAATCATAACAGGCCAACAACTATATGAGTTATTATTGTTTCCAAAAGGATTAAATCCATCTGTTGCAAGTCCCAGACGAACATTACGTGCCTCTGATGCGAAGTTAGTCCATTTACGGTTTATGTTTTTCCAACACGAGGAATCAATTGGATGACGCATAATTGATTCGTTCCGTACTAAGCTCGCATTTGCATGCCATGTCATACTCTCCGCAATCCAGGGTACACTTTACATTCTTTGCAACCGTGGAGTTAATGGAAAGTATCTTAGCTTCTTCCATGGCTTAGGTTTGCTTCTTGGCTTTGATACGTTCTCTGGTTTCCACCTGCTTTCACCACACATGGGACAATCAACCCTATTTTCGTGCTCTTTCCAATAAAGTATGCAATCATTTTTGCATGCATGGATAATCTTGCACTCCATACGTAAAGAATTTATCATCTTTTTGGCCGCATAGGTGTTATTAGGCAAGTTGTTTTCGTCTGGTAGAATATTTTTGAACATATGTAACAACTTTGTTAAACATTCATTAAAACACTTATGTCGAGCTTTCGTGCTCAATAAATCAACCGTCACCGACAACTTTGTATGTTCAACTTGACACAAGGGATAAAGTGGTTGTATTGCATCCTCCATCAACTTCTTTTGACAAATATTCTCCGGTGAATCATCCTGAGCTTGAAGAAATTCTTCATCATTAATTTCATCACAATTGGTAGATGAACAACCCCCTACTTGAGCTTCAACGGCGTTCTCGCCATGCACATGTCCAAATAAGTCATTCACCATATCGACCATCTCGAGAATGCATCTTCATTACCGCTGCCATTCCCTACATTGACACGACTATGAGGATGTATTTCTCCATGGTGGAAACATGTTGTGTAAGTTGTATGATTGTATCTATACCATCACATATTAAATGTGTACGAATATCTCTTAATGTCTTCTTCCCTCCTATCAAATTACGGCACTTGACACAGGGGCAGCAATACTAGTCATCACCTCCTAATTTCTGTTTATTAGCTCTTATGAAATCAAAGAATGATTCAATTCCTTCTAAGTATTCATTAGAAAGCCTTGGTGCCGTCATCCACTCTTTGCTTGGGGTCATGTTCTGAAAAAATAAATCCAGGGAATAAGGTACATAAAATGGTTAAATACATAATATGACTCAATTCCCACATGGTTAAATCCATGGAATTAGTGTAATTAATCTTTAATAGAGTGGATCAAATTACGACACTTGACACAAGGGCAGCAATACTAGTCATCACCTCCTAATTTCTGTTTATTAGCTCTTATGAAATCAAAGAATGATTCAATGCCTTCTAAGTATTCATTAGAAAGCCTTGGTGCCGTCATCCACTCTTTGTTTGGGGCCATGTTTTGAAAAAATAAATCCATGGAATAAGGTACATAAATGGTTAAATACATAATATGACTCAATTCCCACATGGTTAAATCCATGGAATTAGTGTAATTAATCTTTAAT
Organism: Litsea cubeba; assembly: GCA_012931725.1. Taxonomy (NCBI): domain Eukaryota; kingdom Viridiplantae; phylum Streptophyta; class Magnoliopsida; order Laurales; family Lauraceae; genus Litsea; species Litsea cubeba. Next base: position 129,616,849 of record CM022944.1, read on the forward strand.
AGAGTGGTTTAGTCATGGTAAGGGAACTTAGGTTTAAACTATTCAAACAATGTGCATGCTCAACGCCCTTCGTCCCAACCCACTAACAACTACACTTACAACTATCTCACGAAGCCTCTTTTAAATGGTCATGATCCACCCGGGCCCACTGAATTGTCATTGATTGAGAGATGAGATATAGAACCATAAGAGAGAGAGAAGGAGAATAATGTCATCCCTCTTAGGGTCGACTGTGACTTGAATATATAGGGGATAAATCCCTGTTTACATGCTAATCATTCTTATCAAGATAAATACAAATATGGTATAGATCCATAATTACAGCTAACTGCTAAGGCATGTACACATGTACATTTAAATGGGCCTGCAGTTTGGGCCTGGATTGACACCCCCCTCAAATTGATGCGGGAGAGTCATAAAGCAACAATTTGGAGACAAGAAATAGATGTCAAGAATGCCTTTCTCCACGGCGACTTGAAAGAGGAGGTCTATATGCGGATACCACAAGGAGTTCCCTCTTCGACTAAGAAATATGTATGTCACTTATGAAGATCTCTTTATGGTCTCAAGCAAGCTCCACGAGCATGGTTCGAAACATTCAAAGATCGTTTAGGCACGATTGGCTTTACTCCAAGTCCTTACGATCCATCTCTTTTTTTGAGCCACGCATAAATGGGCCTGCAGTATTGGGCCTGGATTGACATGAATCACAAATAAATTAGGATGCCACTCTTCTCTTCGTCCCATTTCCAAGGAAAGTAAAAAAAAAAAAAGATGGAAAGAAAAAAAACATATAAAAGAATTCATAATGATAATGTAAAAACCCATTTCAGTACCTTTTAGATGGAAATAATCAGCAACTAAGGAAGAATCACAAAATCCTACCATGTAAAAGAACACATGCATCTTCGGCAGAGGAATAAGAGAACAAAGATGAGAAGGAAAGTAAATAGCTTTTCAATAAAAAAGAGGAAAAAAAAAAAAACAAGGTCATACTAATGGTGTGTGGAGAAAGAGAGAACACAGAGTAGGGTCTTGGTCTATGTGTATCGAGAGGAGAGGTTCATGAAAAACATGAATAATTTTAACCAAGCAAATAAAAATCATTTAATCATGAATAAAATCAACCCTAAAATCAGCTAGAAAAATATGATCCTATCACAGATTACTTCAATCACGCACACATGTTCATTTAGGAACATCAACCCATTTCATTCCAAGACAATATTTTATTACTGAAATAAGAAATTAGAGTTATCCTAGTTGTTTGTAAGACAATATAAACATTCATTTACAACTAACTATTAAAATAACCCGTATAGGTGGATGCATGATTGGATAAATTTTTTCACATGAAAGAAAAAATTTACATCTGCAACATGTCTCCAATCTACACCAATAAACAAGAAGGATGTTAGTGAAGTGGACTTACCACAATGACAACAAGAGTACAAGTTACTTTCCCTTGACCCTCAAAGAAAAGCAATTGAGCTGCAAGAAGAGAAGGTACATCATGAGCAAACACGAGGAAAAACTAACAATAAAAATTAAATAAATTTATCAATGCTAAATATGCATCATAACGGGCATATATGATGTCCATGTCAGCTAATTCCAAGTCAACTCTAAATTAAATTATTGGAGGAAGTTAGAATATCACAATAACCAGAGTGATATAAGGCTAGGCAGGCTATCCAACAATTAGGTTGCATGATCAACAAACTAAAGACAAAAAGAAGTTAATAATGCCACTGTTAAATATCAACTTTTCTAATTAGTAATATGGTGAGAAACAATCAAATCAAAACTATCGTTAAGCCCGCCACAAATCATGAGGAAGGGTTGAACAAACGGACTGCCTTCGTGGGAAGTATGCCCCCAGCAATTCTCCTCATAAAGGTACACACTATCTAATAATTCTAGCTCATCACCGAAGGGATGGATACATGCTAAACTCATGCATTAAGGTGAAAAAACAAAAGTGACTAAACAAGTCTCAGAAAGGATCTTGCAACTGTTGATTAACTACTACTTCAAACCAAAGTAACTAAACAAAATGAGATTCAGTTTCTAAAAAACTTCTACACATGTTGCACTATCATGCTCCTTAAAAAAATGCACATTTAGTATGGCACTTAGCAAAATAGCAGAAATGCATGACAGGGTCAATTAGGATATGGAATTTTAAAATTTTTAAATGCAATGAGCACAATGGGTATAAGTGAATGTAATAAACCTCATTTAGCTTGGGAGATGCTTTAGGAATTGCACAACATCATGATGCTGTAATTGGTACATCAAAGCAGCATACAACAAATGACTATGCAAAGCGTCTTGCTCTAGGAGCTTCTGAGGTTGTTACTAGTCCACTTGGCCACTTCATTTACTTGCTGCCTGATTTTGCATTTTGCAGTCTTCCAGGTAACATATGCTGATCTTATATGATATTTCATTGTTGTGTAATTTCCTAGTCAAAAATGGTGGTGACCTCTGCTCTTTCTTGCTTAACTAGTTCAAATTCAAGCAAACAATGTGCTGTTCCAGCAGTACAATTAAGCCAGGTAAGATGTTTTTATTTATTGTAGAGGACTTTTATTCATCATTTGTGAACAAGGGCAGCATCTGTTTACCTATCTTGATGGAAAGACCTTCAATCTATATGTTATTTCTGTGCCTTTACATATTTCAATCCTCTTATCTTTTTCCCCATCATAAACCTCATTCTGGGTGTATACAAGAAGTAGAGCTATTGCTTGGGATTCATACAAGTGATCACTGTCTTAAATCATTTGCATATATAGTCCTGAAAAAGGGGTTGGCTACTCACCTTAGGTATATAACCTGTATGATTTGTTAGACCTAAGTCTTGATAGCAACATTTATAAGTTCCATTAAGCAGTCCATAGTGTTGGTGATGAGGATGATTGATATATTAGTTGTAAAAATTTTAAACGTGAAGATTTTACTTGATCGGTAATGGTATATTGTATTAGACCAAACAGAAAACCAAAAGGGAATTCAGATGGATATCGGTAAATCAAAAGGGAAGAAACGAAAAAGTTATGGTGATGAATCCGCTGATAATATAACTGCCTGGTACAAGAGATCAATTCTATTCGACCTGCCATATTGGAAGGTGATTTTCTTAATTTGACATTTTAATTTTATATAAATCTCATTTTAATGAATATGCAATAACAACTCATTATTTATATGCTTCAGCAGGACTTGCCAGTTCGTCATAACATAGATGTAATGCATGTTGTGAAGAATGTTGGTGACCATCTTTTATCGACGATCTTAGATTTCAGATAAAACGAAGGATGATATAAGTGCACGTGAGGATTTGAAAAGAATGAACATTAGGAAAGAACTATGGATACAAGAGTCGGATGGTAGAACTGTCAAACCAAAGGCACCATTTACTTAAGTCGCAAGGAGAAAGAATTGTTCTGTCATACTTTATACGACTTGAAGGTTTCAACAGGGTATAGTTCGAGATGTAAACATCTAGTGAACTTACAAAACCTTGAAATAAAGGGGCTCAAGTCACATGATTATCATGTCATAATGCAACAATTATTACCTGTTATGCTAAAACATGCCTTCTCAAAGCATAAGGCATTGAAGGGTGTAATTCAACAAATTTGTAACTTTTTCAACGTTTTGTGCTCAAAGACAATTTGTGCAGATAATATCATTGCAGTCAAAGAACGGCTCATCGTGGCAATGTGCGTTTTAGAGAAGTTCTTTCCACCTTCATTCTTTGTTATTAGCATTCACCTTATGGTGCATCTAGCTGATGAAGCATTAGCTTGCGGTCCGGTTAGATTTCGCTGGATGTATCCTTTTGAACGTTAAATTCCTAACTCTGAAGGTGTCTTCTCAATGGTATAACATAATGTTAATTTAAAATCCCTCAACAGGTTAATGAAGATCTATAAAGGATACGTAAAAAATACAGCACACCCTGAAGGCTGCATTGCAGAGCGATTTATTGTAGAGGAATCTATTTTGTATTGTATGGAGTACATGCCAGATGGTGATAGAGGTGGTCACAAGAGCACACGTCAAAGGTTCCTAGATGATGATGGTGAGTGTGATGAAGAGCCATTGGATAAAGGTAAATTTATAAACCTAACTAACGTACAGCATCAACAAGTGCGTAGATGGGTTCTGGATAGCTATGGTGTAATTGCGGACTGGAAAGAGTGAGTGGATAAAGTTTCAAAAATAACATGTAAGGTGTTGTTATTAGTTGTGAGATACATAGATATACATAGTAATGTGTTTGTCATTGATACAAGAAATATAAAATGTTTTTAAAAACAATCACTTCAAATGGACAAAAAAAGAAAGGCAGTGTGTCTAGGAAGAATGAGCTTGATTTCACCAGCTCGTTGCGGAAGGAGGTATTATTTTAATTATCCATTAAAATTTGGGTATTGTATGATATGCCCATTTATATATCCCGAGAATTGTGAATTCCCCTATTTATTTTTTTTATATGTAGATGGAATCTGTCGAGGGTGAGAAGACCCTAAAACGACTTGCAGATGGCCCAATGTTTAGGGCAAGATGTTATAATAAATTTTGTGTCAATGGGTTTGCATTCTCTTCAAGCGATTATGAGACTAGTAAGTTAACACAAAATAGCGGGGTATCATGCAATGCCATCACATTATACAGGTCAAGCGTTAAGGATAAGAAGTACAAGGAAGATGTTGCCACTTATTATGGAGTTTTGATGCAGATGATCGAATTGGATTATATTGATTTTCGTCAAATAGTGTTTTATTGTGATTGGTTCAAAGTAGAGGACAGGACCAATGGGTGCATTGTTGATCCCGAGACAAACTTGACAATGGTGAACATGGAGAAACGTAAAGGAACTGATAGGGAAGGAGATGAGCCATTCATATTAGCATGTCAAGCAAGTCAAGTATTCTACTCCAAAGATCAAACAAGGCCGGGTTGGTCTATTGTTCTAATGGCCCCAAAGAGATTAACAAAAGAAGTCGATGCACTTGAAGATCCTAGTTTGTTTTCTTCCTTTGATGGGGAAAATGCAAATTTAGAAAATGTACTTAAAGAAATTGAGTATGAATTGTTGTGAATTTCGAACATGTTTTGATTGATGGTTTTGTCCACTTTTTGATAATGTGAAATATATACTTTATGCTTACTCTCATGCCTATGCTTATGATGCCTGAATTGTACAAGGACATATTATGGACACTTGATTATGCTTATGCCTATGACCACTTGATGATGATCATGTATATGGTGCCCTGATTATACTCATGTTCAACTGTGCCTGAGAATGTTACCACTTTTTTCTTTGTTCATTTTATTGTTTGTTGATGGCTATAGATTGAGTATGCTAAGTGTTATCATGTCATTTGAGACATAGGTGTTTAAATGGCGGAGGATCACACTGCCAGTTCCTTTCATGCAGGTAAGGAGTTGTTTTAAAAGTAAATTTATATTTTAAGTTGTTACTAAAGAAAAATCTAAGCATTTTCACAAAATTGAACTATTAAGTAAAATACCTCTCCCCCTTGTTAATAGGGATGTATAATCCTTACTTAAGAATTTGGTTTACCATGTTGATAATGGTTAAAAAAATTTGAAGTTTCCATTTTGGAGTGGATTGGGACCTGGAAATTAGCTTCCTTTTTTAAGTGGGCTGTTTAGTTTGCCCTGCCCCAGCCTGACATAAGCACAGCTTTCAGCCCACTTAAGCTTTCATGGTTGTTTGTGTGCTAGTTGTTTATTTATGACAATAAGTTTAATTTGAAACATGCATCTTCTAAGTGTTAGAAACTTCCATGTTATTGAATATAACATGCCGTTTCTACTTGTTAGAAACCACATCTTTGTCAAAACAAAAGCAAGTGATTACCGTAAATGCATTTGGCTTACCTGTGGGTGATCTCTCGACGAAGATGTCATCAAGGTGTGGTCAACTGGTTCGCAGTACTGTCCCTATATCCTTCAAGGACTGGCGTGCGGTCCCGCAAGAAAAGAAGGATGAACTCTGGAGGCGGCTCCAAGTATGAAATCTTAGCATGTCTCCTCTTGAAATGGCTACAGTATTTTATATTATCATCTATTTATTCCTTAAGCCTAAAAAGATATATTTTCTTTTTAGGACGAATATATTGTTCCTCAATCCTATAAAGATAAATGCCTCAAGAGCATGGCCGATGCAATGCGGAAGTACAAGAACAAATTGAGGACAACGCACCTTGATCCTCATACGACTCATGAGGCTAGAATCGACGATCGTCCTCCAGGAGTTCGGCCTGAAGATTGGGCTGCTTTTGTCGAACATAATGCGGACCCCAAAACAATAGAGCAACGGAGAAAGAATACGGATGTGAGAAAGAATTTGAACATTTACCATACTAGTGGCGGGTATGGCCACGCGAGACTGGAGGAGAAATGGTAAGCATTGTTAAGTATTTGCATTTGTAAATAACATAAATGTGATATTGCTCTGTATCTTAAATATTGATAATGTGAAATTATTGCAAATATAGAAACGACAAAAGGAGGAGGATGACCCCCCGCTTACTAGGGCAGAAGTGTGGATAAAAGCCCACAAGCGGAAAGACGGTTCTTTCCCTAGTAGCGTGTCTTCACATGTAGTGAGTTCATTTTCCTCTACTCTAGTCAATATTGTAAAAAATAGCTTTAAGAGTTTACTTATTTGGTGTTTATAATTTGATAGGCAAGAATACAGGAGCTACTTTCCAGCCAGGAAGTAGGTTCCCAGGACTTGACCAAGGTGTTTGGCGTTGATACGCGTGGTCGTGTTCAAGGTGTTGGGAACAACATATCCAGGACTCAAATTGTCTCTTCCACTCCAGCTCTCTAGCTGCCAAAGAAAAGAATGTTAATGAGCAAACGAGTGAAATTAAGGATTTGAAGGACCAAGTAAAGCACATGAGCTCAGAACTTGCTGGTATAAAACAACTGATTGAGGTAAAGATCTATTGAAATTATTGGATTTTTTTATAGATATTTTTCTTATTATTAGGTTTTTAAGAAATATGTACTGAAAGAATAACAAAAATGCTTTTAAATTGGGTATTACAACTGTGCTTGCCTTCAGGATCCCAATCAAGCGCTTCCTTCCCACCGAAGATGACGGAGTCGGTTGCGATTTCAAACACAATAGGGAGCATTGAAAATTCAAACAGACTTCGGCCGTGCCAGTTGATGTCTTGGCGTCAAGAACTTGTTGCTCACGGAAGGGCTCATATCGGGAATGGGACCCAACTTATCCATTGTAAAGCTATTCCGGAAAATGCATGCAAGGTTACACTTGACGTCATTGAGTAAGGAGATGTCAACCTGCCCTATCCCGATGGTTATAATTCCACTTTGGGGGAAGTTGGGGATGGATCCTTTGTAGCATGGCCTATCACTTCTATCAAATTCATTGACTAGACAGTTTAAAGGGCATTTTGTTAAACTTTGATGGTCTATAGTATGACGGGATGGGCATTTTGTTAACCTTTGATGGTCTATAGTCTGAAAGGATGTGCTATTTGTTAAACTTTTTAATGCAGTTGCTAGTTAACTTGATTTCTTTCACTTATCTATGTAGTTTGTGAATTGAATTTTGAAGAATTAATAGCGACGCACACTATTGAAATGGGGCTACCATGATCTAAAGTTTCTTTTTCTTTCATTATATTTTATTCAGTTAATTGTTATTTTTCTTTTCTGTGTTCAAAATATATTTATCTCTTTCAGTGATGGCTTGTGAACGAAGTCATGGATAAGCGTTTTGGATGTAAGTATTTCTCACATTGGGCTTTGAGATTCATGGATTCTGGAATTCATACCATTACTGGTTTGTGTGATTCTCTTACTAAGTTGTTGTAATTCCTATTTTTTTGTCTTCAGATTTATGGTTTTTCTTTTTCTGTGTTTCAAAATACTGGGTTCTCTATCAGTGATGTCTCACTATACTTGGCACAATTGCATCTGAGAGTTCAAGAGGTATTATCAGGTTTGTTATATAGCTAGAAAGAAAATTCAAATTCCTTGCACTTCTTTTCCACATCTGTTTGATATAATTTATTTTTGCTGATCCTTCAGATTTTCTGTGAAGGGAAAATCCAACCGGGTGGTGCCAAAATAATGTTAAGATATATAACTAGAGGTAAGTTTTACTCCAATAATTTATTTGGGGGACAAGTGTGCTTTCCCAGAATCCCTTGTGAAGTTGTTTCCAAGTTTGGGATTATGTTTGGCTTTTCCAATGATGTTGGGAGCATTTTGTTGTTCTCTTATGGGTCATTTTTCCTTCCTTTATCTTTCTTTCTTTTTTTTTCCTTTTCTTTTCCCTGTTTGCTCCAGGTAAATGTTACTACCATTAAAAATGCTGCTGAAGTATTTTGCGTTTCAAAAGGGAATTTATTTTGGAACACCATGAGTATTTTGCTTGAAAAGGAGTTGAGAATTGTTGTATTGAATGGGCTATGCTTTCATGTATGTAGTTTACATCCATATAAATTATAACCGCATTACCATCTTGAGTTTCTTTCAAGATACTATAAACGATTATAGCTGATTTTCTATTCATTTTCTGAAATGGGTCTTCTGTCTCTCTCACTTTCTCAAATGGGTTATGCATTTGAAGCTGTTTCTTTGCCTACTTCTTAATTTTTTTATGAGATGGGTGCTGTGGGTTTTGGCTTATTGTCATTGATTCTGTGATGGGTCCTGCTTGTGAGCTTCATTAGTCTCTTTTAATTGCATATATTTTCTCCTTTTGTATAGTTGGTCCCTTATAAAACTTATTTTTTTAACCAATTCCTGTTTTCTGAAATGGGTGATTTTTAAAGTTTTAGATGCTCTGTTATCTTTGTTTCCTCTTCATTTCAGAAATGGTTCCTCTCTCTCATTACCCAACGGATTATGCATATGAGAATCTTTTTTACCAATTTTTATTTTGTTTGTGGGATGGTTAGTATGAGTTTTAGCTTATTATCATTGATTCTGTAATGGGTTTTGCTTTGTGAACGTTATTATTCTCTTTTCAGTGCACAGATTTTCTTTTTTCAACTGATCCATGTATTCTGAAATGGTTTTTTTTTTTTTTTTTATATTGCCCAACTTCCCCAGAGGTCTTTTTATATTGCCAATGGTTGGGCAAAATGTTAGCAGGTTTCAAGAATAGCTGATTTACCATCAAATCTTTCTCCCCAAAGTGTTATCTCAAATTGTGATATTGTTGCATCCTCGAATCCCTGTCCATTCAAGTTGTCTCTCAGGTTTAGTCTCTGATGGCTGTAGCGGAAAAAAGACTGATTTTCAAGAACCAAATAAACCCATAATGTTTTATGAATCAGCTATAAGTAGAATGTTGTCTCTACTCATTCTTTCCGTTTTTTATTCTCATTAGATATTGAATAAATTCTCTTTATATTGCAGATGGAATCCATGGGGTGAATCTCTCAAGTAGAGTGCATCAAACACTTCCATTTGGCGTGAAGGAAAACCAGAACGTTGCTGGTAATTTTTAATATGGACATCATTACAAGACTGATCATGGATTATGAGTATAGAACATAATTCATCAAGTATTGAAAATCCTTTTTTTGAGTGTCTAATGGCTTCAAACAGGGATTAAAAATCGAAAAGCTTACCTGTGGTATCAAAAATGGGCTTAATGGGGTTCCATGGCTTGGATCTACTTATATTGATATTGATACATGAGCCACAGAATACTGTAGTGTGATACTGATATTGTTATTGAAGTTTTGTTAAATCTGGCCACTCCTCGAAATTAAAATTCCCCTACCAATGTCTCAAAATGGGTCATTTATATATGATAAGAAGAGAATTAATTGAGAGTATATCTCCAATTATAATGATATTGATGTTAATTTCAGTTTAATGAACAGGTGATTCTTATCCATGGCAACGCAATCATGTACGAGTAAGTGTCCAATTTTAAAATGTTATTTTTTTTTTATTTGTTAATGGTCCATCAAGGTTTAGGTTGTTTAAGAAATTTAACATAATTGTCCAAATGAAGCAAGGAACTAATTAGCCTCATTGTTTTTAGGGTGAAAATGGATGCGGCATGTTTATTTGGAAAGATAAAATATCAATGGACGAAATGGAGGATGCTAATTTTTGCATTTCTTATGGAGAACTTTGCAATTTGTCATCAAAGTTGGAGCGCATGACAACAAGGCTGAATTCGATTGATGCAAAGTTGGATGCAAAAGTAGAGCTACCTCGCAAATTATTTGCTTTTATCGTGATTGTATGTTGTGTAATTTTTTGTGCCCTATACGGCGAATATGAACTGAAATTTGATGTGTTAGCTGAACTTGTATTAATAGTAAAGAAATAGCATGTTTTAATCCAATTTGATCAGTTTCAGCAAAGTATGTGAATAGTGAAAAATACCCATGATGATTTGTCTGAAGAGAATGATATTAACAAGTACCCATGATGATTACTTTTTAAAGAAAGGTTGGGTGAACCGATTTATGCATATACAAGTCAAAATGGTGCTGATCATGAAATTTAAGCCATCCAACTTCTGGCCTTCAAAAGGAATGCCTAATATGGTCCTGCAGTCCACAATTCAACGAGCAAAATCAATTAAGATTGCTCAATCAACGTGGCTAGGTGCTTTGTCCCCTCCGATGGAGAAAATAGCTGCTCTGATTTCAGCTTTTGAAGGTAGTGCAAGGATTAGCTGGTTATCATCTGTGGCGATCGAGGGGCATATGGCATAGTCAATCTATATATAATGTCTTTAGACACTCCAAAAACCTGCAATAGTATAAAAAAAAGAATAATTTTTTTCATCAAATTATAAAATGATACACATAAGGAAGTAAGTCAAGAAATAAATGAAACACAACCAGTCAACTCACCTCCAAAATACACAACTAGTCACTTTGGACTTTCAAATGCGCTCCTCCATTCTAACTATAGATTAAATGAGAGGAAAAACAATAATTGTAAATATGCTTAAAAAATATTGTTCAACATATTTACGAACAGTGAGAGATATGTGACATAAGTTCTTACCAAGGAACTCTACGAACAATAATCTTGCTCCTTCCACCCGTTGAGCTTTCTCGAGCAATATCTCTTAGAGGAACACTAGCATTAATAGGTTCTTTACGTGTTTTTCTATTATGGCCAAAGCGTCCACACAATCCACACTTTACTCTTTGCCTTCTCCTTTTTTGACGATGTGAAGACATTGTAGCCTCATTTGGATCCTTCCTCCTATTAACTCGTGGTCGTCCTGGAAGCCTTTTATCATGAGGAGGTAAAACCGGAGTGGTGAGGGAGTACTCCCATATCCTTTTGTCTGGCAATGGATGAATTATTGACTCGTAACATGTCTTATATGTAGTAACATTGTAGCATACATGACAATAATCTTCATGTTTCTCTCTTCTATGAGCAATTGCAGTCATTGCATGTATGCATGGCACCTCGTCTAATTGCCACTGTCGACATGTACAAGTCCTATTCCCCATATTCACATTGTGACATACATCGTCAACCATAACCCTTCTTTCCAAGATCTCATATTCAACATCCCCCGCGAAAAACAAATCACAACTACGACACTTTTCTCTTCTATCAGCTAACATCTTCTTGATATTCGGGCATACGACACCATCCCAAGTAGAACATCTTGACCGTCTTCTTTCCATGGTGACCATCAACTTTACTCGGATCCACTCAATCATATCACAAATGGGCATGCTCCGCGCTTCCATTATCAAATTGTTGAAGCACTCAGTAAAATTATTTTGATTTTGATTACATGGAAGACAATCCGGAAAAAATGCCCTTGACCAGAATTCTGCAGGGATCTTCTCTATCCATTCCTTAGCTTGTGGATTGATTTGCCTAATTTCAGTCATTGCACTTTCATATTCAAAGCTCGTATAAGCCCGAGATGCCATCCAAAATAAATCCCGTAAGAGTTCTCCCTTTTAGTATTTATGAAAACTTGCATACAAATGACGCATGCAAAATCTATGGCATGACATCGGAAATACAAACTCAACAGCCTCCACCAAACCCTTCTGTCGATCACTCATAAAGGTAAATGGGTTCTCACCAATTCCTCTCTTTAGATTTTCAAGAAACCACATCCATGACCCCTTAGTCTCTCCCTCTACTGCCGCTATGCCCAGGGGAAATATTTGCTTGTTAGCATCCAGGGAAATGGCTGTCAAGAGAACACCCTTAAACTTCCCTTTTAAGAAAGTCTCATTCAATCCAATGGAAGGTCGACATCCATTTAGAAAACCTTGTAATGAAGCAGAAAAGAAAACACAAAATCTTTCAAATGAACCATCATTTTGAACTTTGTAATTCACAACACTACCTGGATTATATTTCATAATTGTTTGGTGTAAAGAAGGAATCATACGATATGATTCTTCAAAGCCTCTATGAATTTTATGCAGTGCCTGGTCTCTTGCCCTCCACATTTTTACATATGGGATATCAACTCCATACTCCCTCAAAACCTCCAAGCATAAGACCTTTGCATTGACATTTAGATCGGTCTTTAAGCGAGGTTGTATCTTCTCAATGATCCACTTAACCGATGCCATGTGGTTGCCCGCTTGGTTAACATTCAAGCATGTATGGCTATCTTGCAATTTCTTAATCTGAAATGAGACTCCATCGGGCAATACAGATGCTTGTAACCGCCATTCACAACTACTCTCGGAGCATACCGCTGTAATGCGGGACTTGTGATTCTTTGCAAATCTAATGTCAAATGAGTTGCGAATTGCATATTGCTTAAGTGCCATTCTAAGGTCATTCACACTCTTGAAAAGAAGTCCAATTGAAAGCACCGGACGGTCCATATGCCTCTCACGATGAAATTCATTAACCCTGTGATATGAGACTCCATCGGAGTCTGAACCTGTGTTTAGTGAATGACAACTTGATTGTGAAATATAGCCTGAAAACTGTCCTTCTGCCTCTTCTACTAATGCTATATCCCCGTTTGCATCTTCAACACCAATTCTAGTAGCAACCTCATTTCCTTCATTTCGTATTGAAAATTAGCACACTCCGAATCAGTAAGTTCAAAATCAAGTTGTGATACATCATCCTCACTATCAGGATTGTATGACTCATCCAATTCATCATCATCAGAGTTGATGTAATGCAAGCCCGATGCCATCTAAACAAGAGAACAAATGCAATGAAATAAGAAATCTCACAACCATACATATGAATTTTATAAAATGCAAAAAAAAGATACAATCAGATGTTTCATACCAATGATACAATCAGATTTTACATCGACAAATAATTATTAAATAAATGGAACTGGGTTCACTATAATTATGCCAAACAGGTCATGAGGGTTGGATTCTGAGCAGAGACAACATTCTACTTATAGGCAGGTCAAATTCACGAGGCATAAAACTTAAGGCATAAAACTTATTGTGTTGACAAGCCCTTTACATTTATATTAACAAAAGATCACTAATTTACAAAAAATCAATAAAGTTTTGAAAAATCACAACATAGTCACTGAATGACTGAATCAAACAACAAAGTACAAAACTCACAAATTCAGCATTGTGCTGTCCTTTGCTCTAATTATGTGTGGAGGAATGCATTGATAAGGAATGCCATTGGTGGCTAAACCCGAAAAGTCAAAGGTTATTTATTGGGTTCTTGTTCACAAAATATTAGAAAATGGAGAGATCAAATAACACATCAGATGTACCTAATTTTGCATCAAGTGGGCATTGCTAAAGTGGGCATTTGGCAGAACACTTTTGGCTGGGGTAGGATTGAGTAGAGTTCAAACTCATTAAAAAAAAAAATAGAATTCAACTCCCAACTCCCAGTTGGAAACTTGCATTAGCCACGTGACTACTAAGGACTCATCACCTCCTGATGTTCCACATTTGCGTCTTACCCAGTGGTACGATGCGTCCGGTGTGACTAGGTTCTAAACCCGGCTACCCATTGCATATTTGGTAAAATGCAATCGCCAGTTACCACAACCTTCCATCACCAGTTAGGGCTATTCGTTTCCATGAGTGAGAAACAGGGAAAATGGAAAGGGGAAAATGAGAGGGAAGAAAGGAATGAGGAAATACCTTGGCTTGCAGTCCCGTGGACAATCACTCCTCTCTTATGCTCGCCGGAGAAGAGAAGACGCTCGTCGGACTTGAAATGGTGAAGGAACGGAGAAGAATGGAATGGAAAATGGAGGAGGTAAGGAGAGGGGAATGGAAAAGAAGGGCGTTCATTCTTTTAACTTAAGCCTTAAAGGGCATTTTCGGGATTTTGAAAAAAAATATGGATTAAAGTGCCGGAAGATGCTAAAACTCACCGGATGTCCTCAATTGAAATGATTTTGAAAAACTTAAGGCCTGTTTTGAAATCACAATCTAATTTTGTCCTGTTTTGAAATCTGAAAAAAACTTAGGCCCTGGATAAATTCACGAGAGAACCATGTTTTTGTTAGATTTCACTTAGTATGTGCCATTCATATATATAGCATAACTCAAGATGATTGATGGAATCTGATACATGCATTAATTACATTGTGAACTATTCATAAGCTTAAGCAACATTTGCCACAGTGATCTACATTAGCCTAATACAGGGCATGCAGTATCTTGTATAAATTCATTTCATCTCTATCTCTACTCCCCCAAAAACCATCCTGAGACGTACGTCCAGATCACCAAAAACTCCCTCCGTCACAGCCTCCCAGCGCACGACTCCCCTTGATATCTCTCTCTCCCTCTCAATCTTAAACTCTCTCCCAGTCTCCCACTGCCATCTCTAACTCCCCCATCTCTATCTCTACCACCCTGGAACCCATCTGAGACGTCTATCTCACCACAACTCCCTCCATCACCCTCCTCCCAGCGCACGACTCTCCCCCTGATATCTCTCTCTCTCCCTCTCAATCTAATACTCTCTCCCAGTCTCCCACTGCCATCTCTAACTCCGTCATCTCTATCTCTACTCCCCCCAGAACCCATCAGAGACGTCTATCTCACCATAACTCCCTCCTTCACCCTCCTCCCAGCGCACGACTCTCCCCCCTGATATCTCTCTCTCCTTTCAATCTTAAACTCTCTCCCAGTCTCACACTGCATCTCTAACTCCCTCATATATATCTCTACTCCCCCCAGAACCCATCTGAGACGTCCATCTCACCCCAACTCCCGCCTTCACCATCCTCCCAGTGTACGACTCCCCCCTGATATCTCTCTCTCCCTCTCAATCTTAAACTCTCTCCCAGTCTCCCACTGCCATCTCTAACTCCCTCATCTCTATCTCTACCCCCCTGGAACCCATCTGAGACGTCCATCTCACCACAACTCCCTCCTTCACCTTCCTCAAAGCGCACGACTCTCCCCCCTGATATCTCTCTCTCTCCCTCTTAATCTTAAACTCTTTCCCAGTCTCCCACTGCCATCTCTAACTCTCTCATCTCTATCTCTACTCCCCCAGAACCTATCTGAGACGTCCATCGCACCACAACTCCCTCCTTCACCCACCTCCCAGCGCACGACTCTCGCCCTAGATATCTTTCTCTCACTTTCAATCTTAAACTCTCTCCCAGTCTCCCGCTGGATCTCTAACTCCCTCATCTCTATCTCTACTCCCCTAGAACCCATCTCAGACATCCATCTCACCACTCCTCCCTACTTCACCCTCCTCCCAGCGCGCGACTCTCCCCGGCCCCCTGATATCTCTCTCTCCCTCTCAATCTTAAACTCTCTCCCAGTCTCCCACTGCATCTCTAACTCCCTCATCTCGATCTCTACTCCCCCAGAACCCATCTGAGATGTCCATCTCACCACACCTCCCTCCTTCACCCTCCTCCCAGAGCACGACTCTCCCCGGCCCCTGATATCTCTCTCTCCCTCTCAATCTTAAACTCTCTCCCAGTCTCCCACTGGATCTCTAAGTCCCTCATCTCTATCTCTACTCCCCCCAGAACCCATCTGAGACGTCCATCTCACCACAACTCCCTCCTTCACCCACCTCCCAGTGCACGACTCTCGCCCCTAATATCTCTCTCCCCCTCTCAATATTAAACTCCCTCCCAGTCTCCCACTGGATCTCTAACTCCCTCATCTCTGTCTCTACTCCCCTAGAACCCATCTGAGACGTCCATCTCACCACACCTCCCTCCTTCACCCTCCTCCCAGCGCACGACTCTCCTCGGCCCCCTGATATATCTCTCTCCCTCTCAATCTTAAACTCTCTCCCAGTCTCCCACTGGATCTCTAACTCCCTCATCTCTATCTCAACTCCCCCCAAAACTCATTTGAGACGTCCATCTCACCACACCACCCTCCTTCACCCTCCTCCCAGCTCACGACTCTCCTCGGCCCCCTATATCTCTCTCTCCCTCTCAATCTTAAACTCTCTCCCAGTCTCCCACTGGATCTCTAACTCCCTCATCTCTATCACTACTCCCCCCAGAACCCATCTGAGACGTCCATCTCTCCACAACTCTCCCACTTTCACCCTCCTCCCAGCGCACGACTCTCGCCCACTTGAAAGACCCATCTCATCACGACACTGGAAAAGGACCGATCTATCTAAAGGAGGTCGATCTATCCATCGACTCAGGCATACACAACTCCCTCCATCACCCTCCTCCCAGCGCAGAACTCCATCCCTCCCGGCCATCTCCATCTCACGACCCATCTCATCCAGACACCATCCCACACGCCTCATCATCCATTTCCCAGAGAAGCGCAAGTTTGCAGCCATCGCCCCCTCCATCTTCCTCGCGTGGATTGTGTCTCCCTCTCACCGTCAGACTCCGGAACAAGGTAGGCCTTCCTCTCCTCGCACCCATTGCATCTGCATCATCACCCCTCTTTCCTCTCTTTTCTCCTCTTTTTCCTCTCTCTCTTCTCTTCTCCCACTCACCATACACACCCCTCACAGCACCTGCACGATATCGTGAGACATCCTTAGGGCTCTAAGCTGTTCCCCTCTTCTTTCATCTTCTTCCTCGGTTTTCGTCCCTAGAGGTATCCTTGGCCGATCTTTATTTCTCATGTGGAAAAAATGAATCCATCGTCTTCTCTCGTGCTCTCCTCTTTTTTTGTTTGTAATTCGAAACCCTTCTCTTCCCATAATCCCTCATTTGCAAAAGTCACTTTCCAATTTTTCCTTTCTTTCCATAACAATAATATCACTAGTGCTCGTTTAAAAAAAAGCCCTCTTTGCGAGTTTTCCACTCTTCTTCATCGGCCTTGATTTCTTTCCTTCTTCATAATTCCTAGTTCGGTGGCTGATAGACGACAATAATCTTCCGCAATGCTCCTCATATTTTGGCTGTCTGTGCTCATTCTCCCACTTGCATTATAATTTTTTTTCCCATTACTTATGCTCCCCGTTGTGGTGTCTGGCATTCTTCCTAGCACACCACCACTCTTCAACCATTGAAACTGAAAAGATATGACTAAGGTGAGTTTTCTCACTCTTTTTCACTTTTTTTTTTTGCAAATAAGAGATTTTAGGAAAAATGAGGTTTTAAGTCACAGAGAGAAAACGAAGAGTGGGGAGAGAAGATGATAAACTTTTTTCTAGGCGGGAAATGAAGATTAGTCAAGGACATTGTCTGCGTAAGAAGAGGAAAAAGTTTGAGCCTAATGATATCATCTGGGGAAGAAAGATAATGATTTTTTAAAAAAGCCTAATGATATCGTTCTTGGGCAAAATGGCTTTTTATCTACATACGGCACCCTAATTTGATGTTTTAGTATCTTTCTTAATCAATTAGTATAATCAGGATTTTGAACTAATTTTTTCGTAAAAATCTAAATAGTTAATTGTAGGCACCTCATCTTGCCTATTTAACGGTGTCCTGATCAGGTCCCGAGTCAAAGATCACCTATCATTTATGGACCTCTAATCGCCTTGGACATTAGCTCATTGCAATCTGCTCGTCGAGGACTTTCCGTCTATATATAGAACTCCGAGATTCGACTGACGGATAAAAAATCATAAAAGCGAGTCCCACATCCCTGGGGTGCCCACTGGGTGCCCACCTGAAGAATCACCTACTATTTTTAGACCCCGGATTGCCTCGGAAGTTAGTTCATCGCGATTTACTCGCCGAGAGCTTTCCGCCGATGTGTAAAACGTCGAAATCCGGCGAGCGGATCAAAATCTGTGAAACTTGGTCCCAATGATAATTGCCCGAACCACCCATTGCGGCCCACCTCTTGGACACCAAACCTCATATCCAGACTTGGACCCCACATCCAAGCCCAACCTCACCTAACCCATGACAATTCCAACCCAGGTCAACCTGCCCCAACCCAAACTCCTTACCAGTTCCGAGCCCATACCCCGTCCGTGGCCCATCACCTGCATGGGGAGGAGAGTCCACGAGATCTGAACTCTCCCCTCCCCCCAGATATCACTGTCGCCCTCTCAATCTCAAACTCTCTCCCAGTCTCCCACTGGATCTCCCACTCCCTCATCTCTATCTATACTGCCCCAGAACCCATCTGAGACGTACGTCCATCTCACCACAACTCCCTCCTTCACCATCCTCCCAGCGCACGACTCTCCCTCCTGATATCTCTCTCTCCCTCTCAATCTTAAACTCTCTCCCAGTCTCCCACTACCATCTCTAACTCCCTCATCTCTATCTCTACCCCCCCCAGAACCCATATGAGACGTCCATCTCACCACAACTCCCTCCTTCACCCTCCTCCCAGCGCACGACTCTCCCCCCTGATATCTCTCTCTCCCTCTCAATCTTAAACTCTCTCCCAGTCTCCCACTGCCATCTCTAACTCCCTCATCTCTATCTCTAATCCCCCCAGAACCCATCTGAGACGTCCATCTCACCACAACTCCCTCCTTCACCCTCCTCCCAGCGCACGACTCTCGCCCCTGATATCTCTCTCTCCCTCTCAATCTTGAACTCTCTCCCAGTCTCCCACTTCATTTCTAACTCCCTCATCTCTATCTCTACTCCCCCCAGAACCCATCTGAGACGTCCATCTCACCACAACTCCCTCCTTCACCCTCCTCCCTGCGCACGACTCTCCCCCTTGATATCTCTCTCTCCCTCTCAATCTTAAACTCTTTCCTAGTCTCCCACTACATCTCTAACTCCCTCATCTCTATCTCTACTCCCCCCAGAACCCATCTGAGACGTCCATCTCACCACAACTCCCTCCTTCACCCTCCTCCCAGCGCACGACTCTCCCTCCTGATATCTCTGTCGCCCTCTCAATCTCAAACTCTCTCCCAGTCTCTCACTGGATCTCCAACTCCCTCATCTCTATCTCTACTCCCCCCAGAACCCATCTGAGACGTACGTCCATCTCACCACAACTCCCTCCTTCACCATCCTCCCAGCGCACGACTCTCCCCCCTGATATCTCTCTCTCCCTCTCAATCTTAAACTCTCTCCCAGCCTCCCACTGCCATCTCTAACTCCCTCATCTCTATCTCTACCCCCCCAGAACCCATATGAGACGTCCATCTCACCACAACTCCCTCCTTCACCCTCCTCCCAGCTCACGACTCTCCTCGGCCCCCTGATATCTCTCTCTCCCTCTCAATCTTAAACTCTCTCCCAGTCTCCCACTGGATCTCTAACTCCCTCATCTCTATCTCAACTCCCACAGAACCCATCTGAGACGTCCAACTCACCACACCTCCCTCCTTCACCCTCCTCCCAGCGCACGACTCTCCCCCTTGATATCTCTCTCTCCCACTCAATCTTAACCTCTCTCCCAGTCTCCCACTGCATCTCTAACTCCCTCAACTCTATCTCTACTCCTCCCAGAACCCATCTGAGCCATCCATCTCACCACAACTCCCTCCTTCACCCACCTCCCATCGCACGACTCTCGCCCCTGATATCTCTCTCTCCCTCTCAATCTTAAACTCTCTCCCAGTCTCCCACTGGATCTCTAACTCCCTCATCTCTATCTCTACTCCCCCCAGAACCCATCTGAGAGTCCATCTCACCACACCTCCCTCCTTCACCCTCCTCCCAGCGCACGACTCTCCCCGGCCCCTTGATATCTCTCTCTCCCTCTCAATCTTCAACTCTCTCCCAGTCTCCAACTGGATCTCTAACTCCCCCATCTCTATCTCTACCCCCCCAGAACCCATCTGAGACGTCCATCTCACCACACCTCCCTCCTTCACCCTCCTCCTAGCGCACGACTCTCTCCGGCCCCCTGATATCTCTCTCTGCCTCTCAATCTTAAACTCTCTCCCAGTCTCCCACTGGATCTCTAAGTCCCTCATCTCTATCTCAACTCCCCCAGAACTCATTTGAGACGTCCATCTCACCACACCTCCCTCCTTCACCCTCCTCCCAGCTCACGACTCTCCTCGGCCCCCTATATCTCTCTCTCCCTCTCAATCTTAAACTCTCTCCCAGTCTCCCACTGGATCTCTAACTCCCTCATCTCTATCACTACTCCCCCCAGAACCCATCTGAGACGTCCATCTCTCCACAACTCTCCCACTTTCACCCTCCTCCCAGCGCACGACTCTCGCCCACTTGAAAGACCCATCTCATCACGACACTGGAAAAGGACCGATCTATCTAAAGGAGGTCGATCTATCCATCGACTCAGGCATACACAACTCCCTCCATCACCCTCCTCCCAGCGCAGAACTCCATCCCTCCCGGCCATCTCCATCTCACGACCCATCTCACCCAGACACCATCCCACACGCCTCATCATCCATCTCCCAGAGAAGCGCCAGTTTGCAGTCATCGCCCCCTCCATCTTCCTCGCGTGGATTGCGTCTCCCTCTCACCGTCAGACTCCGGAACCAGGTAGGTCCTCCTCTCCTCGCACCCATTGCATCTGCATCATCACGCCTCTTTCCTCTCTTTTCTCCTCTTTTTCCTCTCTCTCTTACCTCCTTATTTTGGGTTCTAACTTAGGCTGGCACCTTCCCTCACCCGAAGGCCGTGGAACCTCACTCGACGTCTTCTTCTCTCCCCTGAGTGGTCCCTTACCTCACATGAGGTCTACTCCCCCTCACTAGAGGGCTTCGGTCACATATATCCCCCTAAAAGGGGATACCAAAAAAAGAAAAAAAACTATTGCTAAGACTGCTGTTATAAAACTATGTTTTGAACATAATTTATAAGTTCCAAGGCCATTGTATAATAACTACTTAATATATTGGAAAATTTGGTTATATTGATTCATTTATCTCATTGTTTTGGAGAACAATCTTGTGCTTACGAGAGCATGAGACTTCTATGACGTTATCATCTGAATATTTTTTGATGAGGCCCTTTTTTTTTTTTTTTGGGCTATGTGGGATCAGTTGTCTAGAATTGAAGTGACGCTTTCACTTGAGGACCCATGGATCAATCATGGGCATGCTATGTGTAACTAAGGTGCCAACACGACTCAATCACGAGTGTGTTGGCATATGAGTCTATCATTACTTGCTCCAAGTCATTCATATTTTTGCCTAAGAGAGAGATAGATACATGCATTATCTATATTTACGTGCTAGATGATTGGTTGGTTTGCAGGACACTCTAAAACTCTAAAATCTGCCCCTTCAGAGAAAAAGGTAATGAAGAAGGCCACCTTCATAGGCGTGGCTACCACAACCATCTTCTACATGTTGTGCGGGTGCTTAGGGTATGCAGCCTTTGGCAACAATGCTCCTGGCAATTTCCTTACAGGATTCGGCTTGTACGAACCTTTTAGTTCTTTTTTAGTTCATCCACAACACCTCAAGGGTATCAATGGAGTCACAATTGAGGAGCATTGCACATTTTAATGAGCATAAACATTAATTCTGGCCTGATTCAATCTCCTCTCTATCGCAACAGGTATTCGCCCGGCCCGTTTACCAATTCATCGAGAAATGGGCCAACGGCCGTTGGCCCGATAGCGCCTTCCTCGCAGCTGAATACACCGGTAACTTGCCCTTATGTGGGGCCTACAAAATCAACTACTTCCGGCTCATTTGGAGAACTGTTTATATGATACTGACAGCCATTGTAGCAATGATCTTCCCTTTCTTCAATGACTTTGTGGGCCTGCTGGGAGCTTGCGGATTCTGGCCCTTGACAGTTTACTTCCCCACAGAGATGTACATGGCCCACCAGAAGATCAATCTGTTCTCACCCACTTGGATATGCCTCAAGATGCTGACATGGGTCTGCTTGATTGTGTCCCTTGGTGCTGCGGCTGGGTCTGTACAGGGGCTGGCGAAACATGTGATGTCCTATAAGCCCTTCCAGACCCAATATTAGAGGGTTGGGAAATTACATTTAACCCCTCGCGTTTTGGTAGAATTTCTGTTATGCTTTGGATCTTATTGTATGCAAGTCAAAAAGAATAAAATAACCCGTTTGGATACAATGAAAACGGGACCTTTTTTGACATATCCAAATACTGTTGCCAGATCTAATCTTTAGATCTGGCAAAGAACACAAATGCTGATAAATTGTAATATTGTGATGTTATGCAATGTCATAGTCTCTTCATGTTTTAACAAGTCTTGATCAAATGAAGTGTTTGGTGTTTTTGTCATGCAACTTATTATTTTTGTTTAATTTTATTTTTAATAGGTAGTTTGTGATCAGCTTAGTTGTGGATGGGATTTGATCGAAATCGCAACTTCCTTAACGATTATTATTCTTTTTTTGGCCTGGCCATTTTCCAACATGCATTGTAATAGTCCACCAGTATTGAAGCAGCCACCTCTCTGTGGTGGTTCATGTCCAGATGAGTTACAGGGTTGCAGCACTATTAAAGTTTATTTTTCGTCTATTTCAATAATGACCAAATTTTATACGTCGAACAAATGGATTTCTTCCTTGGATAGGTTATTCAATTAGCTTTGGATTGGTCCTTAGTTTGAATATATTGACCATTTACCATTTAATGGTTCATTTTATATTTAAAAAAAAAATTAATTTGAAGCATTTTAATCAAATTATACTAATGCTTTTTATATCTTATTTCGGATCTGGACCTAGAACTAGTTCCTTTCGAATACAATACAGGTTTTTTGTTTCGGAATTTGATCTAAATCTGGGTCAAAATCTCTAAAGGCGAATGTAGGTTTGGATCCAACATGGTTTCACCTTGAATGCAACCTGTTTGCATTCCTAAATAATTGATGACTATTTTCTTTTTAGTACCACATCCCCTCCTCGAAAGAGTCCGAATCCACTGTTTCGTTGCAACATGGAGATACTATAGATACTATATTTCATCTAATCTGCGTTCGTCAAATGTGTAAAATCTGTCTTCTCATAATTTGTTTCTCATTCAAGTCACATGAGTCATGATTCCTATATATAAAACCCCCTCTGGCTCTCCCTCTCTCTCTGGATTAAGATATCTATAGATAAGAGTCTCAAAAGAAGAAAAAAATAAAAATAACAAGAGAGGGAGAGATGGAGAAATTAGAACTAGTCTTCTCGCCTTTACCAGGAGTTGGACATGTGATATCCACAGTAGAGCTAGCCAAGGTCCTGCATGAAAGAGACCACCACTTCTCCATCACCATCCTCATCATGTATCTCCAAATACCATCCGTAGAATCCAAAATCACCTCCTACGTTCAATCCATTGGGGCCTCCTATAATGATATCCACTTCGTCGATCTCCCATTAATCGATCCTCCCTCTAAAAATGACCAAGGTCCAGTAAAAGAAGCCATCAATAAAACATCAACATCATCTTCTTCAACCCGTGTTGCTGCCGTGATCCTAGACTTGTTTGCGACCACCATGATTGATGTAGGGGTGGAGCTTGGCATCCCCACATACATCTACTTCACATCAGGGGTGGCCTCGCTTGGCTTCATGCTCCTTCTCCCTGTGCTACATATGAAGATCCCATGTGAGTACACGGACTACCAAGGGGAGGTTGAAGTACCTGGAATGCCACTGTTGCCGCCAGTTATGATGCCGGAGCTGATGATGAACTAGAAGGACGACGAGTACACATGGTTTGTTCACCATGGCCGGAGGTTTAGAGAGGCCAACGGCTTGATTGTCAACACATTTGCCGAGTTGGAGAGCGTTAATATATTTGCCTCATCCATAATCCCTTTTTTTTTTCTTAATTAGAGGGAGAACATTGAACCGGAATCCTATCCACATTTGTCATCTATATAAAATTTTTTCTTTAATTTTTTTCATTCCAAAGAAGCAATTAAGATGGTGCATTAGCTGGCGTAAGATTTTAGATAGGTGGCAAATGTGGATTGGACGAAATAATGTCTTCCTCTTTCTATGAAACAGGGGATCCAGTACATTTTGTAGAAATCTGATGCCCGGTGCAAAAAAAAAATCAATAAAAGGGCAAAGCCCGTAGTATTTTCAAGTACCCTGCAATCCTTTTCTCTCCATCAGTACACCAAATGGAAATTGTAGATTTCATTAGGGCTTGCATAAATCCACTTCCAAAATGTCTGTGCTAGAAAATAATAATATACCAAACTCTAAAAAAATATAGATTTTTGTGTTAATAATGAAAAAAATATTCTTGATTGCTAGTTTGGGGTAACTATTGAGTTTGCTGGTCATCCCATCCTATCCTATCCTAAGTCAATCCAAATCATCAAATGAAATCTTACCTGGTAGAATGTTAAGAGACCCAAACTTACTTCTATCTGAGTGTCAAACACTGGTCAATTCATTAGGTGGTGGGACCCCTTATGTCATCATAAGTTGGGTTATATTCATCATGTTGCAGGTGGTGCGTACCTGAGTTACTACTTTAGTCTAGTGACGTCCACTTTGATTCCATCTCTAGGCAGTTCAATCTCACCTTGGTTCGACCTTGATTCACTAGGGTATTGTTACACCCCGTCCTGAATTAATGAAGATTAAGGCTAATTAATTAGGATTTATACTAATTAAGCATAAATAATTGAATTAATGTTGGTTAATGACCCTAAATAGATAAACAAGTCTCTAATGATTGAATTAAGCATAATGAAATGAATTTGAATGAGATTGAGATCATTGAATTAAAATTTTGGTTTAAATAAGTAAGGACAATGACTTCTTTGTAAATACGGATTTTTACGTATTTCGTCGAATACGGTAATTCTTGATACCCTTGCGTGTATCTCGATTAGTGTGTTAACTTTCATAACATACTCGATTGATTTTGACTTATGATTAGTCAAGTGAGCCCTCGTTTGACTTAAAGTGTAAATGAGTGTAGGAAAGTGGGTTTAAATGCAAAAAGGGGAGCTTATATAAGCTAAGAGATTAAACTCATTTCCATCTCAAGACCACACCGCAACTCCACCCTTTTTTTTCTCTGTCTTCCATTTTCTTGATCAAGTGTGATATTTTGGGGGTGATTCAAGTGAAAGAGGAAAAGCATTTCATCTTCTTCCTCACCCCTATCCACCATTGTTGGAACATTTGGAGCTTGGAAAAGAGATCAAGCTTCTTCCCATGATCTCAAATCAGCTAGAAAAGAGGGGTTTTGTCCTAGAAGCTTCAAGGGAGGCAAGTATATGTGGTTTTCATGTGAATATGATAATGTCTATGCACATTTCTTGTTTTAGAAGCTTTTATGCAATTTTCATGGTAAATAGATTTGGTTTGTTGTGGATTAGATGATGGATTAGATGTGTTATAATTGTGAGGAATGATGATTGAGGATGGGAATAGGAAGTTCCATGAACTTGTTTGCAGGTTTGAGTGATTTTTGAGTGGTTTAGAGTGAAAGAAGAAAACTGTGCAGAATTCCGAATTGGATTCTGAATTCTGGAGCCTGCTCTCTTGATAAGGTCCGCTTGAGCGAACCCACTTCTGCTTGAGCGAACCTGGCCCTGTCAGGTCTGTCCAACTGAGTTCAATTGGGTTTTTTTATTTCGCTCGAGCGAACCCACTTTCGCTCGAGCGAACCCGGTTGGGTTTCGGGTTTCATTCAATTGTGAATGCTTCCTATGAACATGATCACTTTCTAAATTAGTTTTAGAATTAATTATAATGTGAATTAGGAGTTAATTGAATTAATGAACAATAAGAGAAGATTTCAAGCGATTGAATCATTAGTTTAACAAAGTATTGAATGTTCAATAGATTATAGACTAAAGCTCCATGAGTGATAATTACGGAGACTCTAATGTACATATTATCAAAATATGATCTCCATCAAGAATAGCATGTACATTAGATAACCAAGGGTTACACTCGAATAGTTGGTTGAAATTATGAAAGAAATGAGTGGAATTGCTAATTATCCAAATTCCCTCATTGACTTGTGACTATGTTTACATTGTAATTAGTATTCTTGAACTCTAGTACAGCCTATAGGGTGATTAGTATGATGTTTGGTCCGGTCAACTTGCTTTGAATAGACTTAGTAAATTAAATTGAATCCATAAATGGATTAAAAGTATTGACCATTGAGTCTGGCACTACATAGCTATTTCATAAATGAATTGTAAATGAACGAATGACTATTTCTACTGCAGTAGATGGATTGTGGGCGTTCCGGAACTTCATGGTGATGCTAGTTGTCCCTGGCCCGGGCACTAGTAGATCCCATAATAATGAATGAATATTGAACGATCGTCATTGAAAGAATATGACCAAATGATCCCTTCCATTTGGAAGATGATTCCTTCCTCTGACGGAAGATGGGAAAATGTGACTAATGAAATGAATGCTATTGTAGTGGCCAATTTGTCTACGTCTTTTAATTGACTATAATGATGTTATTATGAAATGAATTGTTAGAATCAATAGAAATGTGATAGAATGAAATATATGCATTAACATGTGATATCATAGAACTATATGTACATTGTTGAACCGTCGTGTTCATTAGTGTTATTGATGACATTACAGGCCCATTTATCTATGCCGGCCCTGCAGCGGCCCCAATGCCAGTGGAGGAGACCGCTCCGGTTCCTCTAGGAGGATTGATTGAATGGAATAGACGGGATACTAATTGATACAAGTATCCGAGTGCATAATGGAATGAAGATTCATTTTGGGAATTCTTTGGGATGTTTAGATTCTTTTTGAAGGGAATTGTTTTTGGGAATTCGATTTTTGGTCACCTTGTATTGTATTTGAATATACAATGGTTGACAAAACATTTCATATATAAGAACCTCACTTTTATTTAGGACTATACATTGATGAATGGATGATGTTATGTTTTCCACAATTCATATATTTGATAGGTTGAATGATTATCCCTTGTGGATTCCGTTTTAACTTCAATTAATTCGGGGTTTACGAGAGTAAGTATGGGATCTCGACCCGGGGATTATTGGATCTCGGGCCCGGGTCGTGACAGGTATGGTGTAGATTAGGGTTTATCTAAACATCACTCTAATTATATCATTCAAACCCTTATTTCAGTTTCTCAAACTGTCATAATTCGATACGATGATTGAAGATCAACAGATGAGTGCCCTTGATGTGTGCCAACCCAAAGATAGGCATTTGCATGATTGAGTTGGTAACATGTGGGCTCATGATTCTAGTTAAACAACAAACTTTTAGGGTTATTTTATTTTTAAATTGAACTCACACACATCATGTCCCTTACCAATTGAACTACTACTTGGGAATAACTTTTAGAGCTCTTTACTTACATAGAATACATAGGATTTGAATACATATAATTTCATGATGAAATTATAGCAATACGGAAGGATTATTAAAGATGTACAGGGTTAAGGATATAGGGGGAGAGTGAAGGATATAAGGTAGTGACATGGATGAGACCTTGGCTCTCCTGAGATTTAATTCCTATGGTGATGGCCATAAAAACTCAATGAAAAGAGAAGTTAAATGATAGTTCTTTTTTGGGATATTCTTCTTTGACTTTTCATTTTTAACCACTTAAAGAAATACAATCCTAGGAATTTAATTACATGAATCAAACTGACATTTGGAGTGTTTTTATCTATTTTTAGCTGCTACAGGTAACAGTCATCAACATCCATCCAAAGGTCTTGATGGAATTCATTCATTGACATCCTTACACTTCATCAGTGTTTTACTACCTAGTTTGAAAAAAAAGGGCTCAAATTACTTAATTATAACTATCTCCATCTAATTTTACCCCTAAGTTTAGGTCATTAGCCCCTCATATGATGATTCAATTCAGAATTCAATGCCATTCCAATTGAGTCTGATACTATTGCCAACACAAACCAGAGAGGTGCTTTTTTTATTGAGTGATTTGCCTTCACTGAAGTGCCTCTGTCCCCTGTTCTAAACACTGCATTGTCTTAAAAAAAATTGAGTTGGATAATTCCTTCATTTATGGCTTGGGCAAGTTTGTGTACATCACAGAAAAGCAAACCCTCGTTCTCCTGCCATGGAAATGCGTTTTCCATGGAAATGGATCATCTTTAGTAGATTCAACTGTCAGACAAAAAGATGAGTTAGACCTTGGAAATGAGTATATTCTACTCTATATTTGTTGAGGTCAATGTCCACCCTTGCTCCTGAGCGGTCATAATTGTGGTCGAGCCCTCCCTCACCATAAAACTTTTGTTATGCTGTTTTCTATCACCAAATGGTTTTGGGATAAGTGGTAGCTCAATGGGGTGTAAGATCCTACAAATGGTATTAGAGCCTGATAGGTCTGGTGTTCGAGTCATGGGACATGCATTTTGTGATGGACCCTCCCTCACTATAAAATTATTACAACTCAAAGAAATGGCATTGGACCTTGAACGCACCAGGCATCCTTTTCTATGGTCCTTGCGTTGTCATTCATCAACCAACACAGATCTCGACAAGATCCTACCAGATGGATTTTTAGACTGAACCAAAGGCCATGGATTGGTGCTGCAATGCTGGGCCCCACAGGTGGCCATCCATGGACATGTGGTTGTGGGGGGTTCGTCTCGTATTGTGGATGGAATTCGACCCTCGAGACCATATGGTTTGGTGTGCCCATGTTGGCTTGGCCTCTATTTGCCGAGCAAAGGCATAATGCATTTCAGCTGGTGTGGGACTACGGTTTGGTAGTGGAATGCCATGTGGATTATGAGAAAGATGGGTGGGTTGGTATTGAGGAATTGGAGAAGGGAGTGAGGAGCTTGATGGGAGAGTGGGAGGAGGAGCAGAAGGTGAGAAAGAAAGCTAAAGAGATGGCAATGACAGGAGCAGGCTCCTCTTTCTTTGCATTGGGACTATTGGTTGAGAACTGAGAAACTCATGCTCTAAAGTCTGTTCAATCAATTTCAATAATTTACTTGTTTTTCATCATTGTTCTGCATGTTGTCCAGTTATGATCTCCATTTGGATACACGTTGTGGTTCTGTTCATCAAATAATGGTTTTTTATTTAGGGCTCTTAACCATTAGAGACATGTGGTTATTGATGGTATCTTCATCTATTTGGAAAATGAGAAATTCTTACATTTTCAATTACCAACCTATCATTCCTAAAATTGTGATTCCTAGAAATACTCCATTTATAAATTAATGTCGCTAATGTTTGCCTCAATAGTTCCATCAACAGGTTCTACATTTCGCCACCTGACTCCCCACCTCAACAATATGTTAACCCAAATTTTGATGGAATGCAGCCTGAGCACCCTCTTGAAGCAGAGCTGCAAGCATTATATTTATTAGGTCTAGTTATCTGTGTTAGCTTGGGTTGACAAAAGATAACCTTGGAAGGGGATTGATTTCATTTGGTTGAGTCCCTTTCAATAGCTACAAAACTGATAGAATGTTTGTCCCACTTCCAATAGTGGGAGATCGACATTTGCTGATGATCTAGTAATATGGTGGCTGCTGCTTAACTAAACTATTTTAAAAAGCCTATCATCTTGAGAGTGGGCTAGGGCTTGACCAAATCCGCCCGGCCCGGCCCGGCCCTTTGACCATTTATACAATACATGTTATATATACATAATGTAAGTATGCCCTTTTGTGCATTATGTATATGACATGTGTGTGCATGCAAATGTATGTATTAAATATTTACGAATATTTATCATTTACACATGTATTCAATTCCATGCATGTAAACTAGCTCATTTGACAAGAATTCCCCTGTATTCTAATTCCGTGCTAACAAATAAGATTATTTAAATCAATTAGTTCGTATGCATTTTAATATGTAAGAAAATAAGCCTATTCAATCAATGAATTCCTATGTCTTCTAATTTTAGACAAATAAATAGGTCATTTGACAATGAATTCCTTCATAGCTTCCCATGGAAACAAATAGATCCATCTAAATCAATAATATTACTTCCTATTTATTATAACTTCATGCAAACAAAAAGGCCCATTTGAATCAATTACTTCCAATGTAACCCAATTCCAAGCGAACCAATAGGCCCATAATTCCATACAAAAAACAAGCTCATTTCACAATTAATTCATAAGTATTTCAATCTCATGCAAAAAAATAAATTTATTTGACAATGAATTCTAACAGTTGACAACAACAGGTTGCCTAATTGGTTGGCAACCCCGCATGTCACCCATCGCCTAGGAATTAATCCCTGAATATGCCACTCTTTCCACATTTGTGGGCTTCTTTTCCCACTTGTGTCGGCTCTCTTAGTTCTCTCTATTGGGTTAAAAGAAAAAAACACGAGTTCTAACAGTTTGAGATTTGAATCATGGGATTTTGCCTATGTAGCTGTCCTAAGACTTGGTATTTACCAGTCAACAGTTGAAGCTTAACAAATTCCAACAGGGCTATTCTTGCGATATCCTAGGGTCATGCGATATCCTAGGGTGATGTGATATTCTACATCCATACGATATCGCACCTTTGTGGTACCAATTGCTTTATAAAAGATATTTAAACTTCAACCATTCAATGGTAAATATAACATCTAATAACAGTCTTAGGGTCAAAATCACGTCAGAAATGGATTGAAGGTTAAACAACTTTCATTTGCAAAATCTCTTTCAAGTCCTTAGTTCTTGTCACTTTTCCTTCGCTCTCTAGTCTCTCCCACACGTCGTTATTTGTACCTTCTCAATGTACGCAGTAAAGAAGAAATACGAAACAATCCACAATCCACTAAAATTTCATCTAAAACAAAGGTCAATTCACGTGCTCGGAGGTAGAGTCACTTTTCAAAGAAGTAGGACACCCCCATCAGCCAAAAAATAAATATGTTCACTTCCCCAACCACTAGTGCAGTAACTGCTCCATGGTAGGAATCCTGAAATCTATATGAACAATCCATTTATTTCACACAATAAATTAAATACAGAAGAATGGGAAGAGCATGATTTTCATATGATTGTGACAAAACAAGTTCCAACTGTTGAGATATGATTTTGATCTTTGATCTTAGTTTCCTATCTTAGATTATTCTTGTTGCATAATTGTAGGATTGAGAGTGATTGTAGGAATGGGGATCTGTCCCTATATATAGTCCTTATATTGTATTGTAAAAATATATGAATGAAAGTCTCTTTTGAACTTGGTATCAAAGCTTGTAAATCGTGCGATCGAGGGGATCGGATTGGATCTCGGACAGAGGTCTTACAGATCACACGATTGAAAAAAACAGAGGACTCGGTGGGACATATCTGTGCACGGTCAAGTTGCAGAGACGAGACTCTGGGGCTTCGTTGCATCTTGCTGCTCGCCGGAGAAGGAGGAAGTCGCAGCAATCGTCGTCGTGAAGAACGCAGATCTCACCGGACAGCCGTTCGGATTCTGTGAATTGTCTCCGCCGAAGCCGCAGCCGTCGCCGGAGTTCTGTCGCCGTTCCTCGCTGCCACACCGCTGCTGTTTCGCCGCCCGTTGCCTGCGTCAGAGAAAGGGAGGAGGAGAAATCTGACAGGCTTCATTCTCTGTTCTGTAGCACAGAAATCGCATGAGGAAGAAGAAGAGCCAACTTAGGTTGTCCCAGATCTTGGGCAAATCTAGGTCAGATCCGACCCGATCCAGTCCGCGCAGGAGGAACCCAGCTATACTGTCATCCTCAAACCATTCACCATGACAGAATCTGAGACTTCTGGCATCAAATCTGCTCCCATTATCATTCAATCTGAAAGTTCATCGTTCAATGCAGGGATTGTACTCACTGAGACCAATTATGATTTGTGGTCTCAAATCCTAGAGATGCATATTGCTGAGAAGGAGAAACTCTCTTTCATTCGTGGCAGTTCAATGCCTCCAACCGAGAAGGATGACGGATATGAGAAGTGGTATGCCGACAATCAAAAAGTTAAAAGATGGTTGCTGATCTCTATGTCCTCAGAAATTATGAAGCGATATATTCGCCTTCCCACTGCTCGAGATATTTGGAAAGCTCTTTCTAAAGCTTTTTATGATGCAACGGACGAATTGCAGGTTTTTTCCTTGAATCAAAAAGCTTTCTCTGCCAAACAAAATGGCAGAGCACTCTCTGTGTATTATGGAGAGTTAACTGAAATTTTCAGTGAATTGGATCATCGTGATAAGGTGATCATGGAAAGTGAGAAAGATGTTGCATCCTATAAAAAATCTGTTCAACGACAAATGGTGCATATTTTTCTTGCTAGATTAGATGGTGAATTCGAACAAATTCATGTCGAAATTTTGAGAAAAGGTCCTACACCCGAGTTAGAAGAATGCTTTGCACTAGTCCGCCGTGAATCTGTTCGGCGGGAAACAATAAGTGTTGAACCTGGAAATTCTGAAACTTCTGCCATGGTGACTCGAAACCGATCTAATCAGAATTGGCCTCCTCAACACCAGCAGGACCGAACAAAGCCCGATCATCCTAAGCCCACTAGTGGTGTTGACAAATCCTCTTACAAATGCACTCACTGTGGTCAATCTGGTCATACCAAAGATCGGTGCTTCGAACTTGTGGGCTATCCAGAATGGTGGAACCATAGTCGTGATCCACGGAAACGGAATTATAAGACACCTCCGTCATCCACATCCACTGCTGCGGTTGTTGAAGCAAAGACAGCGGATGAAATTGCTAGACAGGTCTCGGCACTAACAACAACGGCAGGTAATGGTGGTAAGTTTTTAAACATTTCTACACCTATTTCTAATAGTGCATGGATAATTGATTCTGGTGCTACAGATCATATGACATTTGATTCTAGACAAATCTTGCCTCTTAAACCTTCTTCACAGAAATTTGTTTCCACTGCCAATGGTCCCTCCATTCCTAATTGTTGGGGAAGGACCCTTATCCCTCACTGACACTTTGAATTTAGATTCTGTCTTAGTTGTTCCATCCCTGAATTATAATCTTTTGTCAGTCTCTCAAATAACCACTGCCTTATTTTGTGTTGTCATTTTTTGGCCTGAATTTTGTGTGTTTAAGGACATCCGAACAAGGCAGACGATTGGTTGTGGTGTTAGGCAAGGGAAGCTATATTACTTGGACTTGGTGTCAAAGAGTTCAGACATGTTGCGCCATGCTTTACAGATAGGATGTTCTGAAAGGGAAAAGAAGAAATCTGACATATGGTTATGGCACCGACGTCTGGGGCATGCTTCATTTGGTTACTTAAAAAAACTATTTCCTAGTTTATTTGCAAAAATTGATGTTTCTAGTTTCAAATGTGAAATTTGTGAACTTGCAAAGAGCCACGTGCTTCATTTCCATTAGTTTTGAATAAAAGTCCAGTTCCTTTTATGATTATACATTCTGATGTTTGGGGCCCTTCTAAAGTTACTACCATGGATGGATCGCGTTGGTTTGTTACTTTTATTGATGATTGTACCAGGATGACTTGGGTATGCTTGATGAAATCCAAAAGTGAAGTAAACTTATTATTTCAAAAATTTCATAAAATAGTTTGTAGTCAGTACAATTCACAGGTTCAGGTTCTTCGGAGTGATAATGGCGGTGAATATCTGAGTCTTGAATTGCAGCAATATTTGAAAGACAAGGGAATTGTGCATCAAACCACTTGTACTGATACACCTTAACAAAATGGGGTGGCGGAACGAAAAAATCGACACTTGTTGGAGGTTGTCCGTGCTTCATTGATAGAAGTTCATATGCCGGTTTCATATTGGGGGTACGCACTCACCTCTGCAGCATATTTGATCAATCGAGTTCCTTCCAGTACCATTGTTTTTCAGACGCCATCTGAGGCTCTTGCTGCGGCAGTTGTTGCTCCAGTCGTCCCAAATTTGCCTCCTCATGTCTTTGGTTGTGTAGCATTTGTACATCTTCATAAGCATCAGCGTAACAAATTGACTCCTCGAGCATTGCGATGTATCTTTATAGGGTATGCTGCTTACCAGAAGGGATACCGATGCTATCATCCTCCCACCAAACGAATGTCTATCCTCTCTGCCAGATTGTACTCTGCATTGAAATAGAAATTTATATCAATCAATTTGGCAAATGCAGATGATTAATTTAACGAAATCAAGTAAAAGTAGAAAATAGTATAAATCTAGAATCTAATGGAAACCAACCATACAAAAAGTGGTTTTTCTCCCTCAGCATATGTGTGAAACTGAGGTGTGAACACCACTCAACTATGAGTGTGTTGGTGTGCCAATCACATGATTTGACTCCCCATACTTAATCTTCTCTTTAAAGTAAATAGAAAAGAAAAGGTACCTTCAGTAATTGAGTAAAGATACAGGAAAGAAGACCAAAAGAAGCACGAGAATAAGCACGGCCCATTTAGCTCCAATTTTCAATCCATGGTGGGAGCAAACTGGTTGTAGAATAATCTACGAACAGAATCTTATTACCACATCAAACTCCTCCATGCCGCAGTCAGCAACTCCATTACCATCATTTCACTACAATTCACTGGTCCAACTTCATGTGGGACATTAAATGAACCAATACCATGGATCATGGCTCATTTTGGGTCCAAATCTGAATATATTAGTCTATTGTGGCCTGTGGCACCTTCTGACCCATTTGGATGGATGATACAACTCAAACATTTTCTCATAATGTCATCATTGGCAGATGGTTTCTTGATCATCTACAATAAGGCCGGTGATGGATTTGGATGTGGAGACTCCGACACGCGGCCGGAGATCTATGTGCGTTCCGGTAATTGGGAAGCTCCGCAGATCTCTTCGCCTCTTCTCTTTCCCGCGAGATGGAATAATACCAACCCTAGGGCTCCTTTATCTTATATAGACAAGTCCCAAAGAGTCACACTTACTAGAGACTTCTTCACCAAGAAACCTACATCCACTAATCCTATTGGGAGTCTTATTAGTGGGATCAGATCTAGTCTTACATTAAGTGATATTGTATTCTCTATTGGCATCAGCCTAGCTTAATCTGACGTGGGACCCGTGGCATGCGGGCCATATGATTTCTTACAATCTCTCACTTGGCACGAATGCCATGTACATCAAATATATCTCAGTCCCATGCACATTACATGCCTTGTAAAAACCTCTGCAGGCAAAGCCTTGGTGAGAGCATCAGCCATCAATTCCTCTGAAGGCATATAGAAAATTTCTATATCATTCTTTCCACCCTTCTCTCTGATGAAGTGATACTTTATCTCAACATGTTTTGATCGGCTGTTGAACTTTGTCTCATTCACCATGGATATATGCAGATGTGCTATCTACGTTCATTGGGACATTCTCTTTTTCTCCAATTATCTCCAAAGCAGTTAGGAAATATTTTAACCAAAGAGCTTCCTGGACTGCTGTCCTGTAAGTTATATACTCTGCTTCGGCTGTTGACATAGCCGTAGAGGTCTGTTTCTTGCTATCCCAAGAAACTGCACCTCCTCCGAGGGTAAACACATAGCCGG
Source organism: Litsea cubeba (assembly GCA_012931725.1). Taxonomy (NCBI): domain Eukaryota; kingdom Viridiplantae; phylum Streptophyta; class Magnoliopsida; order Laurales; family Lauraceae; genus Litsea; species Litsea cubeba. Next base: position 129,652,591 of record CM022944.1, read on the forward strand.
TTGTTGACTTTCTCTGGTCTAAATCACCGGCCCAATCTGCATCTGAGTACCCGCGCAGTTCCAGGACTTCACCTTGATAACATAGGCGAAGATTCACTGTTCCTTTGATGTACCGCAAAATCCTCTTAACCGCATACCAATGCTGTAATCTTGGGTTACTTAGGAATCTGCTTACGAGACCCACGGCGAATGCAAGGTCTGGTCTCGTACATAGCATCGCATACATGATGCTGCCCACAAGTTGAGTGTAAGGTTTCATTCTCATCACTTCCTTATCCTGCTCGTTTGTGGGTCCCTGATCGCTGAATAATTTTATGTTTTTGCAGATGGGAGTGTCAATTGGTTTCCACATAGCCATATTAGACCGTTTCAACACAATTCCCAAATAGGATCTCTGGGATAGAGTCAATAGCCTATTCGAACGATCACGGGTTATTTCAATGCCAAGGACATACTCTGCCTCACCCATGTCATTCATCTCAAATCTTGACTTTAACCGTTGTTTGATTTCATTTACAGCTTCCAATTGATCACTGGCAATCAAAATGTCATCCACATATAATGACAAATATAAGTAACTACTCCCACTGCGTTTAATATAGAAACATGTGTCTGCATTATTGGGGACAAATCCTATTTCACCTATGGCATGGTGAAATTTTTTTATACCATTGTCTCGAGACCTGTTTTAATCCATTCAATGCCCTATTAAGTTTGTACACTTTGTCCTCGTGACCTTGCACTACAAACCCCTCGGGTTGTTTCATATAAATTTCTTCTTCTAAGTCGCCGTTCAAGAATGTGGTTTTCACATCCATCTGGTGCAATTCAAGGTCACGACATGCTACCAATGCTGCTAAGGTTCGTATGGATTGGAATTTTTTGACCGGAGAAAATGTCTCCTCGTAATGTATTCCTTCAACTTGTGTGAATCCCTTAACTACTAGCCGTGCTTTATATTTATCTAAGGATACATCCGACTTTAGTTTCTTTCTAAGAACCCATTTACATCTAATGGCTTTTCAATCTTTTGGAAGATCAACCAATTGCCATACATGGTTCTTTTCAATTGATTTTATCTCCTCTCTCATATCCTCTAACCAATACTGCGCATCCTGCGCTTTGAACGCTTGAGGCTAAGAGTTCGGATCCAAATCTTGCACGGTTTTCAATAAAATGCAATAATCATCTAGATATGTCGGTTGTTTCCTCGCCTGAATCGGCCTGCCAATCGGCTCATCGGGTTGGTCAATCACCTTAAGTGGGTCCTGGCCAGGAATTCTAGGTCCAACATCCTCTTCGTTGGAACCCCCACTTGCTTGAACCCCTTGCCCTTAGAGAGTTCATATAATTCCACACACTGTGGTTCTACTCTAGGACTGACCGTCGGATCCTAAAGGAAAAATACATCTCGGCATTCCATGATTATCCTATTATCGTGATCATACACACGATATCCTTTAGAATGTAATGGGTAGCCAACGAAAGAACAATTTTTCTTCATTTTTACTTACAGTTTATGTCTTTCTTGTGGTGGTAGCAGGACATGTACATAGCAACCCTAAACTCTCACATGTTTTAATTTTGGTTTGGCACCAGTCCATAATTCATACGGGGTTTTGGGCACACTTTTGGAGGGTACTCTGTTTAAGATATATTGTGCCGTGTTTAATGCTTCTCCCCACAAATACAGCGGAAGTTTTGCGTGACTGATCATTGACCTTACCATATCCATTAAGGTCCTATTCCTCTTCTCAGCCATGCCATTTTGTTGTGGGGAATATGGAATCGAATATTCATGAATAATTCCCTCACGTGCACAATATTTTTTAAACAGTTCCGAGGTATATTCACCCCCTATCGGATCTAATCCGTTTTATTTTCTTTCCCTTTTGATTTTGGGCCTCAGCAGCATATATTTGAAATATTTTTATGGCCTCATGTTTGTGTTTAATCAGGTACACATAACCATATCTGCTGTAGTCATCAATAAATGTGATAAAATAGTCCTCCCTCATTCTATTTTGGACATTCAATTGTCAACAAATATCAGAATGAATTATGGTTAATATTTCTGAACTTCTAGTTCCTTTTGGAAATGGCTTCTTGACCTTTTTTCCACTTAGACATGGTTCACATATAGGGTACCCCACTTTACCTAAATCTGGTAAGAGTCCATCCCTAACAATTCTACTTATTCTGTTTTTGTTAATGTGCCTAATCTCATATGCCATAATATTGCCAAACCATCCATGCACACATTCAAACACACAAAATAATGGGAACTAGATTTTATTTCATCATTAAGAGTGTCCAGCAAATACAATTTATTAGAAAGAAAACCATTGACTAAAATTTGACAGCGCATGCCAATTGTAATATCTTTATCTTTAAATTTGATTTCGAATCCATTCATAGCCAACTGGCTCACAGAGATGACGCTCCTCCTCATAGCTGGAGCAAAGAAAAGGTCGGAGAGATATAGGGATTTTTCAGTTGGTATGGAAATTTTGACTTTCCCTACACCCAACACATCACATAATGTTTCATTCCCCATGTAAATACTTTGATCTCCTGGTTTCATCTCTTCGAATTCGACAAACCCAGCCTTGGTTCTTGATATGTGCCTGGTGGCTCTTGAATCAATCCACCAATTATTTTTCATTGGTGTCCACCATCATGGACTCTGTGACCATCTCAACATAATCACCATGTGCTTTGGTCACTTTACCTTACTGGCTACTCTCACCTATTTTCTTTCTGCATTGAGAATTAAAGTGTCCAGGCTTCCCGCAGTTAAAGCAAACACCACTCTTAGGCCTTTTCCATTTTTTATTGCCTTTGAAATTCCTTTTATTTTTCATATTGATGGTTAACGCACCATTATTATTCTTAGTTTTAGCAATCATGACAGAGTTTGTAGGTGTTATACCGCGGGCAGTCTGCCTTTGTCCTTCAGCAAGCAATCTAGCTTTAACCTCACTGAGAGTTACACCCTTTTGGAGATAAGGATCTGAGACACATTCTCCGACGAAGGTGGAACACTCACCAGCAAGTACATGATTCGAAAATCTTCGTCCATTTCCTTTCCCAAGGCTACGAGGTTACTATATCGAACCGCCATTTGATCAATGTGATCCCTTATGGACGATCCCTCTGGCATCTTATGGTTAACATATGCGCTGAATGCCTCCATCAAGTGAGATTTAGAGGTTTCATCATATTTGTCCATAGCATGGTCATAATTTCTTTAGCAGTATTAAAGGTGCTCAAACTGTTTTACCAAATCGCTGGAAATAAATCCGACCAGAAGATGCCTCGCTGATTTATTATCGAATGCCCATTGTTCATATACATCATGATCGTCCTTTGGGGCATCATCAACGGGTTTGGAGATCGGATCGGATCGGATTCAATCACATATGTCAATCCGTCAAAGTGCAGCAATGCGTCCATCCGATGCTTCCACACGGCTAAATTCTTGCCGTTAAAATTATCAGCCTTAGCAAGATCATGCAACGCTGATTTGGAAGACATAATTACTACTGAATTTAAAAAGAGGTTCAGATACTACTGACATTTAAAAGAGAAAAATCACTTTTTTTTCTGAACCGGTGGATCGTCTTCCATTTGCTGTCATTGCGTAGATCTTCTCATAAGGATTCCGCAGAACCAACCCGTTCGTCGATCGGAGTCTGGATGCTCAAGACATTGCAGTGCAAAGTTTTGACTGTTGAAAATCAACTTGCCTGCGTTGTTGTTTTGATGTCACAGTTGCCTCTCTTTCTCCACACGCGTCCCGAGGAGAAAATGTTACAGCACGTGCTGGCCTTAAAATGGAGGTAGAAGATTTTTTAAAGTAAGACAAAAACGCATTGAGCATTTCTGTTTATTTTCGTAACGGTTCTCTCCAACGACGCACGCAATCCGACGCACGCAAAATAAGTTTATGCAGGGCCTGGTCACGATTTCTGTGCCTAACAAGAAAACGCAACAAAAATCGTAGTTAGTTTTACACACTCCTTGAATTACAGTTTTTGATGTTCTTTTTCGGTTTTATTTTTAATAGGTAGTTTGTTGACTTTGATTGATTATCGGTTTTAACGATTATTATTAATATTTTTTTATTGTCGCTTTTGTGGGACCCCCTTTCAAGATGCATTGTGATAGTCAATTTAGGGCCTATTTCTTTGCTGGAATTTCAAGAATTCCTGTCTGGGAAATTCCTGAATTCCCAGACAAAGTGAAATTCATGGATGTCCCTTTAGGCTTGAGCATCTAGGAATTCCACCAAAATACATAGGAAGTGGAATTCCTGGATTCCTGAAGGTCAAAATAGACCTCTTATTTGGCTGGAATCTAGAAATGCTAGTAAAGAAGCATGGAATTCAGAAATTCCAGGGGACAGCCTGTCACATCATGTCCAGGAATTCTTAGACATGGTGAATTACTGGCAGAAATTCCACTAAAGAAACAGGACCTTAGGATTAATGGAGCCCTTGCTCACTCGTGGTCCATGTCCAAATGCGTAACATCACTAAAAAAAAAAGATGTATTGAGAAAGTTACCATAATGTTTCGAAAAGGTGGAGAAGAGGGACATGTATTGGAATCATTGCTTTTCAACCATATTAACATTATTTTCCAAAAAAAAAAATAAATCCATATTAACATTAATAACAGGTGGTTATTTTCTTTTTGGCCCAACAATCTTGTAAGAATTTAGGTAATATTTGTGTTTCAATAGGTAAAGTAAACTTTGTGCTAAAGTAATCCCAGCTGCCAAAAAATCTACTTTACCATATTTGGCTGATTACAAGTGGAAAAGTAAAGTTTTAGCCGCTAATTTCTTTTTTCTTTTAGTTAATTACTTCATAAAAGATAAGCTAAGTGGTTACTTTACCACTTGTTCACTTCTAATCTCACTTTAGATTGCTTTACCTCATGAAAATAAATACAAAAAAGTATATATACTTCACCTTTATCCAAATATCATTATCTTTCCCACTGATTTTATATTACTTTATTGGTAAATGTAACAAACATGTTAAGAGTATTTACTTTTTCTTGTTCCCAACAGTGAACCAAAGCTTATATAAAGGAGACAAAAAAAAAAAAAAACCCTTGAGAATAAATGCATTTCTGTGAAGAAACTACCCTGAATTGGATGGAATTTTGCATAGGTAGGGTGCAACATGGATGATAAACTTGATACCTAATTCTATGGCCTCCGCCTTGGGTATTTGAGCTTAATAGTTCATCAACAGCCTGCATAGTGGACAGCTTAGTGGCATCTAGTTTTCATACACACTTTTGTGGATTTTGATGAATGGTTAGGATTGTGTGATGAGAGCAAGGTGAGAGAGATCTAGTCCATTACCTATCCAACGGAAAGTGTGAGGGCGGGCTCTTTGTTCTGTGGTTTGGCCTTTGCAATGTAACGAGTTGTGAAGGTTTTTCTGTTCCCTGATTTGTGTCTATTCTTTCTCCTTAAAGCTAGATAAGGGTTAGGGTAAGAAATCTCACTAGTTAGGAAAAATAAAAAAACCCCAGAATATTTGGTTGCCCCACATCACATTCCTATGCCATGTCAGCAGTAAGGTACTTTTATCTCCTTCATTCCAGCAATGAGGGCTCTTCACGTTTCACATGACGCTCAAGAGTCACGACCCGTCTTAAGCACTTCTTTCTCTTCTTCTTATTGCCTGCCACCCATCTTTTAACACTTTTTCCTCTTCTTCTTAACGCCTGCCATTCTCTCTCTTCAAGTTTGAACTTATGTTGTATCCATTGCCCATCAAGGTATGTCTTCTACTTCCTTAGTTCTTTGTTTTTTTTAGAATCCAAATCTATTTGAGGTAATGCACAATTAACCAAAACAGAAACTAAGTAGCACAAATAACCAAAAAAGAATATAAGTAAGGAAAGAACTACCTCTGTCAACAAATTGTGGGTGCAAATCTCACTTTTAAGTTAAACAATGAGAGAACTAATTGATCTGGGTCTAAGAGGAGAGAGGCTTTGAGCGAATGGCAAGCATCTCACCCTGCACAAATAACCAAAACAGAATCTCAGTATCACAAATAACCAAAACGGAATATAAGTAGAAGTGTTGGATGGTTTCGATATAAGAGATTTGGTGAGAACGAAAGGAAATAATGTTTTTATGTATGCTGCTGCTGAGATAGGCTCTTCGTCTTTCTGCTTAGGGCTCTTCTCCTAACTCAGACCACATCTACACCGAGGTTCGACCCTCTCTCTCTGATTGTTGAGCTTTTGACCTTTTGTTTCATGGACGGTTGAGATTTGTTTGATATATGGTCGTGGCCCACGCCGGTTCTGAGTTTTTCAGGGCCCAGGGCAAGAGTAAAAATTAGGCCTATCTATATATATAAACTTAGTGATGGCCTCATTCATTTTTCAACGACCAATTTTATACTGAAAAAAGTCACACTTTGGATAATTGGATTTTATAATCTCCCCAATATACCAAGACAGCGATGATGGCTGAAAGAAAATCTATAAGCTATGGGCCCATGTGCTGATGTCTACAAATCCGATGCAAGTGGCTTTTTTTGTAAGCTGATATGCAAGTGCCAAGTGGATCAGGTCGACAGTTCCAGGTCCAACCCGACCCGAACTAAGAGAGGGCTGCCTCGGTCTTCGTGTTGGAGAAAAAACAAAAGGGTTTCAACTTTCAAACCCCTTTTTCCATTTCGTTCCTGCTTCATCAGTTCATCAGAACAAAGTGATGCGGTGGGTGGGGTGGGTCATGGGTGATGGGTTTTCAAGGGCGGCCATGGATGGACCTGATGGTGATGGTGCTTCACTGAATCACTGCTAGCACGAAGATGATGGGCCAGCCCCAGCCGGTTCTGGCGATGGCGGTCAGGCGGTGCAGCAGTGGTTATGGGCTTATGGTGGTGCTGTGCTGTTCTGGCGTTGACGACACCGGACTACCGGAGAGGGTGGCAGGGTGCTGCTGTCACTGTGCTGCGCGGATCTGTCCCTGCTTCTTCTTCTTCTTGTTTTTTTTTTTTTTTTGCTTGCTGTTTGGTGGTGCAGGCGTGCAGCTGTGGTTATGGCGGTCCGGTGGCGGTGCTGACTGTGCTGATGCGATGAAGACACCGGACTACCGGAGAGGGTGCTGCGCGGATCTGTCTCTGCTTCTTCTTCGTTTTTTTTTTTTTTTTTTGGGCTGGTTGTTTGGTTGAGATGGGGACCTGGGGTTCAAAGAGTTTGATTGATCATTAATGAAGCGTTGAGGGTTTTGAGAGGGGGGTCGTTGGATTTGGAGGAGAGTGGAAGTGGAAACGTTTTCCCTTGAGGAGTGGAATCGATTTTGGGGCCCCCGAAAAATGTGGGGGCGGGCGATTTATGTGGTGGGCCCCACGATAGATGGTCCAAATGGAGGAGACATTTCTGAGGTTCTGATATGAACAATTTTATGATTTGTAAATGTGGTGCGTGTGGAACAATCTTACAAGTTCATCTTCTAGCATATCTCTCATTGCTCTGCTTGTATTTTGTATTGTGTGTTTTTCATTTTTTTTTTGTTTGATGATTTTTGAAGTGATTTGCAGAAATAAAATGAGGTAGATGTGGTGCATCACTTGACAAGGAGAAAGGTTCCACGCTCCCCAATATCATCAATGCCCATATGCCATATGGGATGAGTATTTGTATCTCATTTAGTTACAACAGAAGAGAGATCCAAGGAAGTAGTTTCTCTAAAATATCCAAATTAGGTATAGATAAGTATGGGCCTCCGATGTACTCCCTCAGTCTGCTCCTTTATATCATCAGAGAGACCAACAGAGAGGCCATGGATTTGCAGAAGAATGGTTCTGCGTTCTCCCTCGAGGCAGAAGAGTCTGGTAGCTCTTGCAAGAGCTGTGATGATGATGGGCGCGAAAAACGCACTGGTATTGAAATTGTTTTCTCAACCATTTTATATTTGGATGGATTTGGTATAGATTTTGAGATGGGGTTATGTTTTATTTTACAGGGACATTGTTGACTGCCAGTGCTCATATTATAACCGCTGTTATTGGATCTGGGGTGCTTTCATTAGCTTGGGCAACTGCTCAGTTGGGTTGGGTAGCTGGCCCTATTATTCTTCTTGTTTTCTCTGCCATCACTTGGTTGATGTCTACTCTTCTTGCGGATTGTTATAGATCTCCTGATCCGGTCACAGGAAAGAGGAACTACACTTACATGGAGGTTGTGAGAGCTAACTTAGGTAAATAGAAAGAAAGGAAGAGGTCCTCCGTTTTTTCATATGGTAAAGACCAAATAGCATACAAGCCCATCTTCCTAGATGGGGTCATTTCAATGACTCAAAGGCTTATTAAGATGGTTTTTCCAAAGACACCCCATTTTTCAAGGGCATGTTCAAGAAAGTCCCCAAGTTTTGATGGGTTTCATTTTAGAAGCAGCCCACTAGTAATGGAAGTCGTTTTCCAATAGAGGACACAGTGACATATAGTGGAACTAGGATTTGAAATGGGACTTCAAGAAAACCATTGATTTACATTTTGGTATTTCACTAATTCAATTTCTCCAAGTGTGTGATCTTAGAAACCCCTTAGACTCTAAATAGATGCTCTAAAATCCCTCTATTTCTAATGTATTCTCTAGTTCTCTACCAACTTTTTAATGGGTTCCATTCATTTTTGCAGGAGAGGGCAAACAACGGCTTTGTGGAATAGCCCAGTATGGGAATCTCATAGGGATCACCGTAGGCTCCACCATCACAGCTTCCATTAGCATGGCGTGAGTCAACAAAAGCCCTTTTCCTGTAGCCATTTTTTTAGCTCTATTTTGGACGACTTTCCCTATAGCTATGGAAGCAGTTATGTAATGCTCTGACGTTATTGTTCTTTTGACCTTTTCTTATTAGGGCCGTTGAAAGGTCCACCTGTTTCCATAGAAATGGCCACAGTGCAAAGTGCAGCCCATCTAACAACCCCTTCTTGATCATCTTTGCAAGCATCCAAATAGTTCTCTCTCAAATACCCAATTTCCACAAGCTATGGTTCCTATCTATCATTGCAGCAATCATGTCTTTTGCTTATTCTTCCATAGGCCTTGGCCTTTCCATATCCAAGATTGCAGGTTGGCTATTAATAATAATAAAAAAAAAAACAAATTCAATTGTATTTTCTGATTTGCATGAACCAACTCCATGACATTTGTCTCTTTGGCTGTTTTTTAATCTGCAGAAGGGGATCATCATGTGAGGACAACCCTAACAGGTGTGACAGTGGGGATAGATGTAACAGTTAAAGAGAAGGTGTGGAGGACCTTACAATCTATTGGAAACATTGCATTTGCATATGCTTTCTCTGAGGTCCTTATTGAAATACAGGCAAGCAAATCTAGCATCTCTTTCTTTGGTGATTGCTTTATAGGGATTATGCAGAAAGGTAAACATGACTAATTTTAGGAGTACGATCTTCTTCATATTGTGGGCATGCATCCATGTACAGAAAGTACGATAAGATGCATAATAAATAAGTTCTTATCTGCTTAACAGTAAATTTTTTTTTTTTACCAAAATAAAAAACTAAGTTCTTATTAGGAGACTGATAATTAAAACTGGTGCACAGTTCAAAAACTTTGTCCGAATTGGCCTTGACTCGACAGAGTCAACTCGGCTCACTAAGTCACCTAGGGCTGAGGCAAATCCAGGACTAGTCCGACTTTGAAAACTATGTCAACTTTAGGTAGTCGGGCCAGGTCGAACCCTGCTTTTTAGCAGTTGTACAGGCTTTTTAGTACCTGTTTGGACAAATTATCACTAAATTCTAAATACTCTTTATTTGGATTAGGCAAGGACGGGCACTTGACTTTCTCCAAGCCTAGCCTAAATATCAAATGAGCTCATGCCAGGCCCAAAGTGGGTTGAGCCTGAAACGGGCACGGCGTGGGGGTGGCCCATGAGCACCCCAAGGGAGAGAAGCCAGCTCCCGTATGCCATTCATGCAGGGGTAGTGAAATTGAAAATCTATTGATGATGCAAATATGACCGTCAAAATCATTTTGACAGTTTGCATGTGGTCCACCAAAGCAGGGCACGCATTACATGTGCCCCACCTAAAATTGGCAAGAAAGCCACGCGTGTGGCACTTAAACACATGCAGCTCCACACTTGTTTTCACGCGGATGAACCATATTTAGAAAATGCGGAATGAGCACTCCTTTTGCCCCCTTTTTTATGCAGGCACTTCCAACAGTGCCAATATCAATCTCCTTAGAAAATATATTATACATGGGACTTGTGTGTGACCTAAATTTTGTTTTTGATTTTATGATCATGACTTTGAATCTAAAAGATGCAAAATGGACTGCTGGATTTATTTTTTAGGCTCCTCATGTCATGACTATGATCATCATTTGAATTAAATCCAAGTGCTTGAAGTGGCCCCACAACATGGGATGGACTGCAATTGCTCCTGCTTGTTGGACTTTGATCATTGAGAATATACTATATATATATATCAATGTATATAGCTATGCTTCCACGCATCTACGTATACGTAAGTCTTTATCATACATTTTTTGTACTTTAAATATAAAATAAATTTTATTAATTTATTTTTTTAAACTTTACAATATTTCCCATTGATAACCTAAAAATTGGAAACCTTAAAAATTTCCATTATAAACATTGTTTGTGGCGGTAAGTGTCAAAATATTTGTGAGATTCCTGATGATGACGACGACAAATTCAGAGTCTCAATCAATTGATTAAGTTGAACTTTTGTGTTTTACCATTATTGCAAGAACTGCCTCTTATCTTGTTGTAAGAGTTGTGAGTTCTTAACTCCTTGTTTTGGGTTCGAACCTAGGCTAGCACCTTCCCTCACCCGAAGGCTGTGCAACCTCACCCGACGTCTTCTTCCCTCACCAGAGGGCTCCCTTACCTCACATGAGGTCTACTCCCTCACTAGAGGGCTTGGGTCCCATCCCCCTAAGCTGGATACCCAAAAAAGAAAAAAAAACTATTGCTAAGACTGCTGTTATAAAACTATGTTTTGAACATAATTTATAAGTTGCAAGGCCATTGTATAATGACTACTTAATATATTGGAAAATTTGGTTATATTGATTCATTTATCTCCTTGTTTTGGAGAACAATCTCATGCTTACGAGAGCATGAGACTTCTATGACATTATCATCTGAATATTTTTTGATGATGCCTTTTTTTTTTTTGCTACGTGGGATCAGTTGTCTAGAAGTGACGCTTTCACTTGAGGACCTATGGATCAAGTATGGGCATGCTTTGTTTAACTAAGGTGCCACCACCACTCGACCATGAGTGTGTTAGCATATCATGAGTCTATCATTACTATATTTTTGCCTATGAGAGAGAGATAGGTATAGTATTTATATTTATGTGCTAAATGATTGGTTGGTTTGCTTGGTTGGTTTGCAGGACACTCTAAAATCTGCCCCTTCGGAGAACAAGGTAATGAAGAAGGCCACCTTCATAGGCGTGGCTACCACAACCATCTTCTACATGTTGTGCGGGTGCTTAGGGTATGCAGCCTTTGGCAACAATGCTCCTGGCAATTTCCTTACTGGATTCGGCTTCTACGAACCTTTTTGGCTCATTGACCTTGCCAACATTTTCATTGCGGTCCAACTCATTGGGGCTTACCAGGTAAAATGATCATACTAGTGGAATCTTTAGTTCATACCTGTTTGGATGTGTGGTGAATTGAAGTATGGTGAGGTGAAGCATCAAATCAAGAAAGAATAAAATGTAAGGTGTTATGATAGTGTTTTATTTTTAGTTGTTTGATATGAAATCTTTTTGACTTTTTGTATATAAAAGTGGAATTTTTTTATCTTTTAGTGGAAAAAAGGGGTTGCTTTATTGACTTTTTTGTGGAAAAAGGGAGTTTGTTATGACCCATTGTACTTTATTGTCTGGATCCACTTCACTTCACTTTAGCCAAACACGCATATGGTATCAATGGAGACATATGAATCATGTCACAATTGAGGAGCATTGCACATTTTAATGAGCACAAACATTAATTGTGGCCTGATTCTTTCTCTTCTCTATGACAACAGGTAATCGCCCAGCCCGTTTACCAATTCATCGAGAAATGGGCCAACGGCCGTTGGCGCAATAGCGCCTTCCTCGCAGCTGAATACTCCGGTAACTTGCCCTTATGTGGGGCCTGCAACATCAACTACTTCCGGCTCATTTGGAGAACTGTTTATGTGATACTGACATGCATTGTAGCAATGATCTTCCCTTTCTTCAATGACTTTGTGGGCCTGCTGGGAGCTTGCGGATTCTGGCCCTTGACAGTTTACTTCCCCACAGAGATGTACATGGCCCACCAGAAGATCAAACGGTTCTCAGCCACTTGGATATGCCTCAAGATGCTGATATGGGTCTGCTTGATTGTGTCCCTTGGTGCTGCGGCTGGGTCTGTACAGGGGCTGGCGAAACATGTGATGTCCTACAAGCCCTTCCAGACCCAATATTAGAGGGTTGGGAAATTACATTTAACCCATTGCTTTTTGGTAGAATTTCTGTTATGCTTTGGATCTTATTGTATGCAAGTTAAAAAGAATAAAATAACCCGTTTGGATACAATGAAAACGGGACCTTTTTTGACATATCCAAATACTGTTGCCAGATCTAATCTGCAAAGAACACAAATGCTGATAAATTGTAATATTGTGATGTTATGCAATGTCATAGTCTCTTCATGTTTTAACAAGTCTTGATCAATTGAAGTGTTTGGTGTTTTTGTCATGCAACTTATTATTTTTGGTGCAAAAAAAAATTCCATAAAAGGGCAAAGCCCGTAGTAATTTCAAACCCTGCATTCCCTTCCTCTCTCTCTCTCTCCCCCCCTCTCCATCAGTACACCAAATGGAAATTGTAGATTTCATTAGGGCTTGCATAAATCCACTTCCAAAATGTCTATGCTAGAAAATAATAATGTACCAAACTCTGAAAAAATATACTTTTTTTTTTTTTTTGTGTTAAGAATGAAAAAAATATTCTTGATTGCTAGTTTGGGATAATTATTGAGTTTGCTGGTCATCCCATCCTATCCTTAATTCAATCCAAATCATCAAATGAAATCTTACCTTGTAGAATGTTAAGAGACCCAAATTTACTTCTATCGAGTGTCAAACATTGGTCAATTCATTAGGTGGTGGGACGGCCTTATGTATCATATAAGTTGGGTTATATTCATCATGTTGCAGGTTGTGCGTACCTGATCGAGTTGCTACTTTAGTCTAGTGACGCCCACTTGGATTCCATCTTTAGGCAGCTCAACCTCACCTTGGTTCGACCTTGATTCACTAGGATATGGTGTAGATTAGGGTTTATCTAAACATCACTCTAATTATATCCTTCAAACCCTTATTTCAGTTTCTCAAACTCTGTCATAATTCGATCCGATGATTGAAGATCAACAGATGAGTGTCCTTGATGTGTGCCAACCCAAAGATAGGCATTTGAATGATTGAATTAGTAACATGTGGGCTCATGATTCTAAATAAACAACAAACTTTTAGGGTTATTTTATTTTGAAATTGAACTCCACACACCATGTCCCTTACCAACTGAACTCCTACTAGGGAACAACTTTTAGAGGTCTTTACTTTCATAGAATAAATAGGATTTGAATAAGTACGGTTTCATGATGAAATTATAGCTCTACAGAAGGATTATTAAAGATGTACGGGGTTAAGGATATAAGGGGAGAGTGAAGGATATAAGGTAGTGACATGGATGGGACCTTGACTCTCCTAAAATTTAATTCCTATGGTGATGGCCATAAAAACTCAATGAAAAGAGAAGGTATTTGATAGTTTTTTTTTTTGGATATTCTCCTTTGACTTTTCATTTTTAACCGCTTAAAGAAATACAATCCTGGGAATTTAATTACATGAATCAAACTCACCTTTGGAGTGTTTTTATCTATTTTTACCTGCTACAGGTGACAGTCATCAACATCCATCCAAAGGTCTTGATGGAATTCATTCATTAACATCTTCAGTGTTTTACTACCTAGTTTGAAAAAAAGGGCTCAAATTACTTAATTATAACTATCTCCATCTAATTTTACCCCTAAGTTTAGGTTATTAGCCCCTCTTATGATGATTCAATTCAGAATTCAATACCATTCCAATTGAGTCTCATACTATTGCCATCACAAACCAAAGAGAAGCATTTTTTATTGAGTGATTTGCCTTCACTGAATTGCCTCTGTCCCCTGTTCTAAACACTACATTACTGTCTTAAAAAAATTGAGTTGGGTAATTCCTTCATTTATGGCTCGGCCAAGTTTTTGTACATTACAGAAAAGCAAACCCTTGTTCTCCTGCCATGGAAATGCATTTTCCATGGAAAGGGATCATCATTAGTAGATTCAGTTGTGAGACAAAAGGATGAGTTGACCTTGGAAAAGACTAAATTCCACTCCGCATTTCCATGGAAAGGGATCATCATCAGTAGATTGAGCTGTTAGACAAAAAGATAGTTGACTTTGAAAACGAAGAAATTCCACTGTGACTTAAACTCGGTCCCATAACAATTAGGGCTGTACAACCGGGTTTTCGGTCTGGTTTTTGGACCAGAATCTGGTCGGATCGGATTTCCGGTCCATCCTAAAATGAAGGACCGGACCGGACCACTTATAAGTGGTCCGGTCCGGTCCGAAACGGTCCAGTTGGACCATTTATAAGTGGTCCAAACTGATTTCAATTTTTTTTTCCTAAGTTTCTTTTTTTTTTTTCCATTTTCAGCTCACATCTTAAAATTTTCCAATATCTTTTGTGGGCCATGGATAACCTAAGCATTTTCCTATATCTTTGGTGGGCCATGGATAACCAAATAATTATCATCATCTTATATTAGAAAAATAAAAAAAATACTTATTATTTTAATAAATCCGGTCCGGTCCAGACCGGATCCCAAAAGGCCTGGACCCGACCGGACTGGATATAACCGGTTTTCCAAATCCGGTCTGGACCGGACCGGATTTGGACCACTGAAACCACAAATCCGGTCCGGTCCGGCTTTGTGCGGCTCTAATAACAATCCAACCCTACCCATGATTGGTTACCCATTTACCCAACTGTAATTGATAGTGAGAGTACACGATACACTCCATTGCCATCCCTATTCCTAGTGTCATCATTATAAACTTAATGAGGTGCACCTTGACAGGTAGTGGATGGCGAATGTATTCCGGACCATCATTCCACTCCACCAGTTTATCCAGTGGGACATGTGCTCTCTCTAGTCAGGAATCTAAAAAACCACAGACGAGCCAATTGATGGAATGGCTAGGACCAACAGCCCACTCATCTTTGGTCATCCAGTGCTTCAGAAGCATGGACTCCTTCTCAATTGTACAACTCAAAGAAATGGCATTGGGCCTTGAACGCACCAGGCACCATTTTCTATGGTCCTTTGCGATGTCATTCATCAACCAACACAGATCTTGACAAGATCCTACCAGACGGGTTTTTAGACCGAACCAAAGGCAGTGGATTGGTGCTGCAATGCTGGGCCCCATAGGTGGCCATCCTTGGACATGTGGCTGTGGGGGGACTCGTCTCGCATTGCGGATGGAATTCGACACTCGAGACCATATGGTTTGGTGTGCCATGTTGGCTTGGCCTCTGTTTGCCGAGCAAAGGCATAATGCATTTCAGCTGGTGCGGGACTACAGTTTGGCAGTGGAACTCCATGTGGATTATGAGAAAGATGAGTGGGTTGGTGCTGAGGAGTTGGAGGAGGGAGTGAAGTGCTTGATGGGAGAGTGTGAGGAGGGGCAGAAAGTGAGAAAGATAGCTAAAGAGATGGTAATGGTAAGTCAGAAAGCAGTGGTAGGAGGAGGCTCCTCTTGCTCTGCATTGAGACTATTGGTTGAGAACTGAGAAACTCATGCTCTAAAGTATGTCCAATCAATTTCAATAATTTACTTGTTTTTCATCATTGTTCTGCATGTTGTCCAGTTATGATCTCCATTTGGATACACATTGTGGTTCTGTTCATTAAATAATGGTTTTTGATTTAAGGCTCCTAACCATTAGAGACATGTGGTTATTGATGGTATCTTTATCTATTTAGAAAATGAGAAATTCTTACATTTTCAATTACCAAGCTATCATTCCTAAAAGGAAGAGTTTCTGTACGGTAACCTACAGTACTTGATTTCTCCCCTTTTATTACCAAAGTTGGCCATTTTACCTAGACGTTCTCCGTACAGTCCGTACCGCCACACAGACCAAAATTCCTTTTTTTTTTTTTTCTGAAATCGCAACAAATATTGTGATATCACAATATATGTTGCAATACCACAACTTTTTTAGTTGCGATGCCACAATTTGTGTTTTGATATCGCAAAAATTGATAGATTAAAAGTTCACGAGTGCATTTCTGTTCATAATTTATTTTTGTTCCGCTGCTTTCGTCTCTGGCTTGGGTTCTCTGCTTCCATGCTCTGCAAGTGTAGCTCTTGCCACATAACAAGTGATCTCCTGCCATAAATATGCCACATTCTCTGCATGTTGACGTTTGGCCATTATCATATATAGCAATTGGATCTCCTGCCACATCTTTGTCTAAGGTATTCATTCCATGTTTCCCACCTTGTATGTATCTCCCTCTTATTTATTGTATTGCTTTTTTCTTCTTTTGTGTCTTTTAAGAAAAGTTAGAATACAAGGAATTCCACTTGTAGAGACATTTGAAATATTTTGTGTAAATATTAATAGTGACCTTAGGTGGGACTTGTGGAGCCTCACTTTTTTATGAACATCTTGTTGTTGATATCTTAAAAGAATCCCTTTGTTTTCATATCATGAATTACCAACAATTGGATTTGACTTGGTTGTCCAGTTGCAAAAAACAATGTTGGATGTCTTCTTCATCCCATCCCATGGTGGAACCCAGCACTAACTCAGAATGTCCACATATTCTTTTAACATTTTTATGTTATTGTGGCATTACAGATATCATTTTGATCATTATCTTAAACTGCTAACGATTTTTTTAATACTATATATAAATAACCAAACGATTAAATGGTTTAGATTCTTTAATAGCTATCAACGAATGATGATATTCATTAGATGAACGGTTAAGATCTTATAACTTTATCATGCTCTATTGTTCCACGAAATTGAAATGCTTCGTCGACGTTGAACGGACGTTGGCGGCCGCGTATTTGCAAATAGGTTGGCGAAGGAGGAGGATGGTCAAATTCGGCTGGGGGAGAGAGTTACCGCAGTGAAAATGAGGAATAGTTGAACAGAGAGGGATAAACGAATGAAAATGGCTTTTTGAGTTGGATATCGCAACATACATTGCGGTATCGCAACTTTAGAACTTACGGTATTGCAACTTAAATTGTGATATCGCAACTAAAAAAAGCCCTATGGCCTGTGCAACAGTACGGACTGTACGGAGAATATTTGGGTAAAATGACCAACTTTGGTAACAAGGGGGAGAAATTAAGGACTGTAGTTTACCATACAAAAAGATTTCCCTTCATAAAATTGTGATTCCTAGAAGTACTCCATTTATAAATTAATGTCGCTAATGTTTGCCTCATATTGTTCCATCAACAGGTTCTACATTTGACCACCTGACTCCCCACCTCCATTTATAAATTAATGTCGCTAATGTTTGCCTTATACTGTTCCATCAACAGGTTCTACATTTGACCACCTGACTCCCCACCTCATCAATATGTTAACCCAAATTTTGATGGACTGCAGGCTGAGCACCCTCTTGAAGCAGAGCTGCAAGCATTATATTTATTAGGTCTAGTTATCTGTGTTAGCTTGGGTTGACAAAATATAACCTTGGAAGGGGATTGATTTCACTTGGTTGAGTCCCTTTCAATAGCTACAAAACTGATAGAATGTTTGGCCCACTTCCAATGGTGGGAGATCGACATTAGCCGATGATCTGGTAATAGAGAGGCTGCTACTTAACTAAACTATTTTAAAAAGCCTACCATCTTGAGGTGGGGCTAGGGCTTGACCAAGGCCGGCTCGGCCCGGCCCTTTGTCCATTTATATAATACATGTTATATATATATATATATGGGGGGGGCTCTCCTCAATCTGCAAATGTGCCATAGTCACGTGTGAAGATAAAACTAATCAAGATGGACTGATGGAGGCCCGCCAACCCTTTTCATTTTCCCCCCCTTTCCAAAGCCCTCTTCCGTTCTCTCTCATGCTCTGCGATTTCTCTCCCTCTCTCTCTCTCTTTGAAAATCTCAAGCACTCGAGCCCTCTCCCATCTCTCAATCACGATCTCTCCATCTCCCTGCGACGACGAGCCCCGCCCCTCTCCGCACTCGAGCTCTCTCTCCGCACTCGAGCTCTCTCTCTGAGGCTGATCCCTTAGATTTTCCTCGTTGAGGCTGATCCCTTAGATTCCTGAACTCTGTTCTCTTGTTACATGTTTTTAGAAATGATGGAATTGCACAAATGGGAACTTTTCCTGGGCAAAGCTTCATAAGGTTGCTGCTTGATCTACAATCTAGGTAGATTATTGTCTTATTGTGGGAAGCAACCGTAACTCTGGTTTTTGTTTCACATTGGGGTGAGTGTGGAACTGTCTCTTTTTCAATGTTGGAATAACTAGGTTTCTTAAAAAAATGGCGGGGGACCAAACAAATCCAGAGAAGGATAGCATGGACAAGGACCCGATGAAAATTCTTTTCGGGGAAGAAATTGGGGGTCTGTGTGATGATGGGTTTGAAGGATCAAATGATGAGCAACGTATTTTCATGGAGATCCTCTATGGAAATGATACGGTGAATGTGAGTAAGAGGTGTGTCGTTACCAGTGCTGTTAAATTTGAAATGGAGGATAGCAATCGTTCAAATGCATTGTCCGATTCAAATTGGAAAGATTTGACAGGAGTGAGTCTACTGGGCATGAAAGACTCATCTGGAGAGGATGTTCGTCATGCAAATGAACATTTTGGGTGTTCCTCTCTTAAGCACAGAAAGCTATCTGATGAAATTCCTAATAATGAGAATAATGAATTCCAATCAAAAGCATCAAAAGAAGTAGCCTGCAGTGGGCATGCACCAGATTTTGTTTGCACTGGAGAAACAATAAGATGCCACTTAGTTGAATCTTGTAGTCATGGTATCATATCAAGTTGTCTTCTACTTAAGCCGCATAAAGAAACGGATGTCATAGATGATGCCTACAATTGGAAGGGGCGGGGCTCGTCGTCGCAGGGAGATGGAGAGATCGTGATTGAGAGAGAGAGCTCGAGTGCGGAGAGAGAGCTCGAGTGCGGAGAGGGGCGGGGCTCGTCGTCGCAGGGAGATGGAGAGATCGTGATTGAGAGATGGGAGAGGGCTCGAGTGCTTGAGATTTTCAAAGAGAGAGAGAGAGGGAGAGAAATCGCAGAGCATGAGAGAGAACGGAAGAGGGCTTTGGAAAGGGGGGGGAAAATGAAAAGGGTTGGCGGGCCTCCATCAGTCCATCTTGATTAGTTTTATCTTCACACGTGACTATGGCACATTTGCAGCTGAGGCTCTCCTCAACTGCAGTTGAGGAGAGCCTCCCCCTATATATATATAAGGTTTGTATGCCCTTTGTGCATTATGTATATGACATGTGTGTGTGCATGCAAATGTATGAAACTATTTTTTAATTACATATTAAATATTTACGAATATTTATCATTTACACATGTATTCAATTCCATGCATGTAATCTAGCTCATTTGACAAGAATTCTTTTGTACTTCAATTCCATGCAAATAACTAAGATTATTTAAATCAATTAGTTCGTATGCATTTCAATATGTAAGAAAATAAGCCTATATAATCAATGAATTCCTATTTCTTCTAATTAAATAGGTCATTTGACAATGAATTCCTTCATATTCCAATTCCATGCAAACAAATATATCCATCTAAATCAATTATATTACTTCCTATTTATTATAACTTCATGCAAATGAAAAGGCCCATTTGAATAAATTGCTTCCCATGTAACCCAATTCCAAGCGAACCAATAGGCTCATAATTCCATACAAAAAACAAGCTCATTTGACAATTAATTCCAATCTCATGCAAAAAAAAAAAAAAATCAACTTTTTTGACAATGAATTGTAACAGTTGACAACAAGAGGTTGCCCAATTGGTTGGCAACCCCGCATGTCACCTCGTCGCCTAGGAATTAATCCCTGGATATGCCACTCTTTTCACATTTTTGGACTTCTCTTTCCACTTGTGTGGGCTCTCTTGGTTATCTAGATTGGGTTAAAAAAAAAACCACAAATTTAACGGTTTGAGATTTGAACTATGGGATTTCGCCCATGTAGCTGCCTTAAGACTTGATATTTGTTCGTCAACTGTTGAGGTTTAACAAATTCTAGCAAAGCTATTCTTTCGGTATTTTAGAATGATGCGATATCCTAGGGCTATGCGATATCAAACACATCACAATATATGATATTCTACATCCATACGATTTCGCACATTTGTTATACCAACAGCTCTATAAAAAAATATTTAAAGATAACCATTCAATGATAGATATAACATGTAATAACAGTCGTAGGGTCAAAATCCCTTGAATCATTCAAGCACAAACAAATTTAGCAAGCCTTTAACTTGAACCTGGAGTATCAGAAATTCTGAATGGAGCCTAGCCCGCTAGCCAACAAAAGGAGATGATAAGCTGAAAAAGGGGATCAGATATAACGTCACAAATGGATTGAAGGTTACGCAAAAAAAAAAAAAAATGGATTGAAGGTCTAAAAAGGTTTTATTTGCAGAATCTCTTTCAAGTCCCAAGTTCTTGTCTGTTCTGTATTGGCCCTTGCAAGTTGCAACTCCTCTCTCTCTCTCTCTTCCATACACATCGTTACATGTAGCTTCTCAATGTACGCACTTACGAAGAAATGTAAAACAATCCACAATCCACTAAAATTTAAGCCAAAGTTAAGGTCAATTCGGAAGCATAGTTCGTTTTTAGAGAAGTCGAACACTCTCATCAGCGAAAAAAAAAAGAGTAATGCTATCTGGACATACTTTTTGGCATGTCCAAGTAGACTTTTTGAAAAAAAAGAAAGATTATGTTCACTTTCCCAACCACTAGTGAAGTGACTGCTCCCGAAATCTATATGAACAATTCATTTATTTCACACAATAAATTAAATGCAGAAGAATGGGAAGAGCAAGATTTTCATATGATTGTGACAAAACAAGTTCCAACATAATAGAAAACAATGTCTATCCTCTCAGCCTGATTGTACTCTGTATTAAAATAGAAATTTATATCAATCAAATTGGCAAATGCTGATGATTAATTTAACGAAATAAAGTAAAAGTAAAAAACATCATAAATCTACAATCTAATGGAAACCATTTAGACAAAAAGAGGCTTTTCTCCTTGAGCATATGTGTGATACTGATGTGCAAACACCACTCAATCAGTAGTATGTTGGTGAGCCAATCACATAATTTGACTCCCCATACTTAATCTCCTCTTTAAAGTAAATAGAGAAGAAAAAGTACCTTCACTAATTGAGAAAAGATACAGGGAAGAAGACCAAAAGAAGCACGAGAATAAGCACTACCCATTTAGCTTCAATTTTCAGTCCATGGTGGGGGCAAACTGGTTGTAGAATAATCTACAAACAGAATCTTATCACCACATCAGACTCCTCCATGCCGCAGTCAGCAACTCCATTACCATCATTTTACTACAATTCACTGGTCCAACTTCATGTGGGACATTAAACGAACCAATACCATGGTTCATGGCTCATCTTGGGTCTAAATCTAAGTATATTAGTCTAATGTGGCACCTTTTTTTTAACCCTAAGGGGTTAGCGAGTGATCAGGACCACAGTTCCTCCCTCTTCCGGAGCTAGTGGTCTTAGTATCGACCCCCGGTTCCCCCCTCTTCAGGAACCGAAGATTGAGTCCACTTGTGCTACCACCTATGGGCCACAGGGATTTTACCCGGCTTCTCTCTGGGCTCGGAGGGATTAGTCCAGTCTAAAGGATTGGGAACCCTCCGTTAGAAAAAAAAATAATTGTGGCACCTTCTGACCCATTTGGATAGATGATACAACTCAAACATTTTCTCAAAATGTCATCTTTGGCAGATGGTTTCTTGATTATCTATAATGAGGCCAGCCCAACAAATCAATCGACAGGGACACTACTATTTGCCTTTAGAACCTAGCCCCATTCTCCTCTCAATGGTAACACTATTTGCCCAGCTCGTTTACAAACTCATCAAGAAATGGGACCACACCCATTGGCCCGACAGCACCTTCCTCGCGGGTCGCGGCCCAATACACCGTGAACCTGTCGTTATGTGGGACCTACCACATCAACTAGTTCTGGCTCATTAGTGATGATCTTCACTTTCTTCGACGGGTTTGTGGGCCCGTGTGGAGCTTTCGGATTCTAATCCATGTCCTGGAACCAGTTCTCCGGTGAGGAAAATAGACCTTGGATGAGCTAAGGGAACTATCAAGTTAGGTAGGACAGTCCTTGGGTTAGGAAAGGTAAAAGGCCGTTATTTGAACACAAATTCTGTTAAATTGCAATATTCTACTGGTATGCCATGTTATAATCTCTTAGCATTTTATTGACATAGAGGAGAGACTATGAACCCAGATGGATACACCCAAAAGCCAAGGTAACCTTAGGTAGCGTTTGGTTCGCTGGAATGGTTGTAGGCGGGAATGGAATGGAGACCGGAATGAGTCTGGAATGAAATGAGGCAGGAATAGTCATTACCATTCCAGCGTTTGGTACGCTAGATGAATCAACCCATTGATTTTTGTTCCTGCATTTGGTACGCGGGAATGATGCCCTGAATGGAATAAATTTTATATAAGTATGACCAAAATACCCTTGTTAGATGATGTATGTATTATATTATTATTATATAGGTGGGGCACACATAAGTTCTTCTCTTTTAGAAGAGTAATAATAATATATAGATTATATTATTATTATCTAAGTGGGGCCCACACAAGTTGTCATTTTGTTCTTAATAATAAAAATAATGTATAAATTATATTATTATTATATAGGTGGGGCCCACACAAGTTCTTCTCCTTTATAATCTTATTATAATAACAATAATAATAATAATAATAATATATAGATTATGTTATTATTATATAGGTGGAGCCCACACAAGTTCTTCTCTTTTATAATCTTATTATTATAATAATAATAATATATTTTGATTATATTATTATTATATAGGTGGGGGCCCACACAAGTTCTTCTCTTTTATAATCTTATAATAATAATAATGATGATGATGAATATATTATTATTATATAGGTGGGTCCCACACAAGTTCTTCTCTTTTATAATAGTGGTAGATGTGAAACAAGGATATTTTGGTCTCAACGAAAAGTAGAAATAAATGGAATAGCCATTCCTTTCCATCCCCAATGGAATGACATTCCTCTACATAAGGGAATGAGATTCCGGAGGTAATGGTCATTCCGTCAATTTTTTGCGAACCAAATACTATAATGACCATTCCATTCCGACCTTTATTACAGCGAACCAAATGCTACCTTAGATGCTCAGAGGAGCCTCTTAAAAAAAGTATCATTTCGTATTATACACACTGGCTTCTTGAATTACAGTGTTTGACGTTCTTGTCATATGCAGCTTTTCTTTTTCAGTTTTATTTTTAATAGGTAGTTTGTTGCCTTTGATTGAGCATCGGTTTTAACGATTATTATTATTAGTTTTTTTATTGTCGCTTTTGTTGGACCACCTTTCAAGATGCATTGTGATGTCAATTTAGTATTGATGAGCCCTTGCTCACTCGTGGTCCATGTCCAAATGAGTTACATCACTAACACAAAAAAAAGAAAAATTGTATTGAGAAAGTTACCCTAATGTTTCAAAAAGGTGGAGAAGAGGGACATGTATTGGCCGGAATCATTGATTTTCAACCATATTAACATTCTTTAATAAAAAAACAAAAAACAAAAAAATCCATAAAAACATTAATAACAGGTGGTTATTTTCTTTTTAGCCCCACAATCTTTTAAGAATTTAGGTAATATTTGTGTTTCAATAGGTAAAGTAAACTTTGTGCTAAAGTAATCCCAGCTGCCAAAAAAATCTACTTTACCATATTTGGCTGATTACAAGTGGAAAAGTAAAGTTTTAGCCACTAATTTCTTTTTTCTTTTAGTTAATTACTTCATAAAAGATAAGCTAATTATGTGGTTACTTTACCACTTGTTCACTTCTAATCTCACTTTAGATTGCTTTACCTCATGAAAATAAATACCAAAAAGTATATATACTTCACCTTTATCCAAATATCATTATCTTTCCCACTGATTTTATATTACTTTACCGGTAAATGTAACAAACATGTTAGAGTATTTACTTTTTCTTGCTCCCAGCAAGTGAACCAAAGCTGATATAAAGGAGAATGAAATAAGGAAACTTGCTTGAAAAGATATACAACTTATGAAGAGGTCTTAGGCAATTTCGATAAGTGATTAGTAAATTCACTGTTTTTTTTTTTTTAATTACTCTGAACTTCATTTGTTTATTGTTGGGTGGAATTTCCTTTTTTTTTTTGCTCTAGTAAATACTCATACACCTACATGCTCACTTATCCAAGTCCCTATCCAACAAACCAAAGATCGCTTCTCATCACATTTTTATTTTATTTCATTGTGCAAAAGGAGATGCCTCACCTCTTGGGCTACAAGTCGATTGGTGGTGAAATGTATATTTTTTTTATCCTTTTCCTTTATCTCATTATACTTTTTTTGAGTAAAAAGCAAGGTTGGAAAACTCGTGACTTGGAATCGACTTGTCCAATGTAAAAAAATTGATTCGGATAAAGTGAACGCAGAGACTCGGGAGAGTCATGTTTTTTAAAAAAAAATTAAAAAAAAACAAATCATTACTTATAAAAAATAAAAATACATTTATTTACACGGACTCATGATAATCGATCCAAATCAATAAATCTATATATGCAAGAAAAGTACTACAATAAGGAAAATAAAATAAATACTTCATATTACATAATTTGTTAGTCCAAATATCAAATGTAAATGATCACATGTAAGTTTCAAATTACATTTCAACTATCTTTTTTTAAGTTACTGACTCCAAACCACATGTACAATTACTTATAAATGAACTTTAATTGTTTGAAACTATATTTGCCTATTAAATGGTTTGAAATGCAAACAAATTATTAAAATGAGATGACTTGGCAGAGTCTCTCCTATTTTGACTTGTCCTTTATTAAGACGTGATAACTTAGGAGAGTTAAGAGTCAACTTGGAAAGTTTTCCAACAATAATAATAAGTAAAAAGACTTTAACAAAGTGTTGAATCCCCAATACATATCCAAGTGATGTAACTGGAAAATAAAGATGAAATTAACCAAAAAAAACCTTCAAAATCAATAAACGTTCAAAGAGGAGATTGGGATTGTATGACCTCACACAACCTCATGCAGGATGGCCAGTCACCACCATGTACAATTGCGTATTAACTATGTAATTAAAATGAAACTGAATGGGGGACACTGCTATTGTATAATCAAATAGATGATTAAAATGAAAATTCAAGATCTTTTTACAAAAAAAAAAAAAAAAAAAAACTTGGTTGACCAACGACATCTAAGTAATTTGATTCACTATGGCAGGCCTTTGTGAAATTAGAGATTCTCATCGACATGCCATATATGGTATCAGGTGGGTAGGCTAAAGAGGGTCAGGAATTGCTTTTTAGTCACTTTCCTTCTCTCTCATTGCTGTTCTTCATTCATTATTTGGGGGCTTCTAGTGTTGGTAAGGAAGAAATATAAAAATATTCCATAATAAACTAAAATCCAGTAGGAATCTCGAGCAGATTTTATTAGGGTCCCGCCTTCCAATATCTAGCAAAATTAATGAATTGCGACAACAAAGGAATACTGTTTATTTTATAGTATTAGATAAGAAACTTAATTCAGAATTTCAAAAAGTTTCATCGTTAGCTTCCTCACCTTTTACAAGAAGATGAGTAGCAATTAGTATGGCCACCTTCCTAGTTTTTTACTGAATAGTATTAAGGTGAACTACTGTCACAAAGGATCATCACTCATTTTATAGCATTAGATAAGATATATAGCCGGCTTATTAATAAACTGAAATTTTATAAAGGGATGTTTAAGAGAAAATTAGTCATAAATTCTGATTAAATTTATTGAGTAAGAAAGACACTAAAGCATCAATTTAAGCTGCCGTACGTAACTAAAAGACCAATTTTTCCTGAAACGATATCGTTAGGGATCTTTTTAAAAATTCTTACCCTTTTTCCTCAGAGACATCCTTAGGGCTCTAAGATGTTCCCCTCTTCTTTCATCTTCTTCCTTGGTTTTCGTCCCTAGAGATTTCCTTGGCCGATCTTTATTTCTCGTGCAAAAAAACTGAATCCATTGTCTTCTCTCGTGCTCTCCTCTTTTTTGGTTTCTAATTCGAAACCCATCTCTTCCTATAATATCTCATTTGCAAAAGTCACTTTCCAATTTTTCCGTTCTTCCCGGAACAATATCATTAGTGCTCGTTTAAAAAAGCCCTCTTTGCGAGTTTTCCACTCTTCTTCATCGTTCTCGATTTCTTCCCTTCTCATAATTCCTAGTTCAGTGGCTGATAGACGACAATAATCTTCCTCAATGCTCCTCATATTTGGTTGCCCGTGCTCATTGTCCCACTTGCACTATAAATTTTTTTCCCATTACTTGTGCTCTCCGTTGTGGTGTCTGTCATTCTTCCTCGCCACCACTCTCCAACCATTGCAACTGAAAAAGATATGACTAAGGTGAGTTTTTTTCACTCTTTTTCACCTTTTTTTTTTTTGTAAATAAGAGATTTTAGGAAAAACGAGGTTTTAAGTCACAGAGAGAAAAATAAGGGTGGCGAGAGAAGCTGATGAACTTTTTTCTAGGGCGGGAAATGAAGATTAGTCAAGTATATTGTTTGGGTAAGAAGAGGAAAAAGTTTGAGCCTAATGATATCATTCGGGGAAGAAAGATAAGGATTTTTGAAAAGAGCCTAATGATATGGTTCTTGGGCAAAATGGTCTTTTAGCTACATATGGCACCCTAATTCGATGTTTTAGTATCTTTCTTAATCAATTTGTATAATCAGGGTTTTGAACTAATTTTTTCTTAAAAATCCTTTTTATAAATAATTAATCTATGGAGTCCTTTATTTTCGACAGTGAGTTCCATAGGCATGCACGTTGGTTTGTTTTTATATAAAAAACTAATGGTGAAACAATACGATTGCTTGTATGAATTTTGAATAATTGTTAATTAGGTTTGCTGTTCATTGTATAAATTGAGATTATTTTTCAATTGAATACTGGGGTAAAATTATAGTAACGAATTTATTTTTGAAATTCTATAGTCTTAACCTTAGTAGGCACTGTTGTCTATGGTGGTAATCATATCTTTCTTGGGTGAAAAAAAAATATTCTTGGGAGGCAGACCGCATATATGAAAACTTGTAAAATTTTCATAATACAAGGCGGGATTTCTAAAATTTATGAGGAGCGGCAATGGTCCCTACTTCCACCCCCTCGGACACAGATCTTGAGAATATCTTTACATGTGTGCTTGCTTAAGCGGAATGAGATGCGTTTGATGCAGATTGAGTCGATGTGCAACTTAGGCTTGGCCATACCCTAACATACATGTCCTAGCCTACTTGAAAATACAACTTTAGATTGAATAATTGGAGTTACGGTTCAGCTCCTAGCCTCCTAGCCAAGCCTAACTTTTTTTATTTTTTATTTTATAATAAAAATACTTTACAAATATATTATTGAGATGCCAACGTAGAATCAATAAGTACATGTTGTAGTTTAATCAGGTAGTTTATTTATGAGCTACTGCATTTCCTTTTCTGCCCACATGATGATGCACTTTAAAATTAATAAAATGTTTAAACAAAATTTTGATTTCTTAAAAAACAGCTCTGTTTAGACAAGTTTGGAGTGGAAGAATTCAAATGCCTCAACCGTCCACGTATAGTCTACCTCCTCTCTGAGTTGCTAAGGCTTTAATGTCCCTCATTTTCTAACTTGGTCATGACGATGATCCATAATCACGTTACCCGACTCATTTCGGGGCTAGTTTGGCAATTTACTATTAAAGTAAAAGTAATGTAAAGCATCAAATAAATAGATAATAAAATATAAAAGGGTACTTATAATAGTATTTTGTTTTTAGTACATTGGTAGGGAATCTCTTTTATTTTTTTTGTGTAAGAAGTGTTCCCTTTTTGTTATTTAATGAAAAAATTAAAGGAGGTTGCTTTTTCATTTTTTTTAAATAAAAAATTTATAAAAATTTATTTTGTTATGTGACTCTTAACTGAAAAATAAAGACTTTACGTTATTTTTACTAACCTACTAAATTCCAAGTGGCCCTTAAAAACTACACAAACGTCTTTCTGGTGTCATTAAAAACTTGTACTTTCTGCATCAAGCCTTAGGCCTGAAGCCTTGAGCAATCGTGTACCTAAATCGAGCCCACTACCCAACATAACGAGACTCAGGGCTCTGTATTCTGTAAAGTAGATTAGATCAGTTATCATGTTACGCTACCCAACATAACGAGACCCAGGGCTCTGTATTATGTAAAGTAGATTAGATCAGTTATCATGTTACAGTTGCATTGAAGGTCTAACAAGCCTTTTTGCAGAATCACTTTCAAATCCCTAGGTGTCCTTTTACAGAATCTCTTTCAAATCTAAGTTCTTGTCACTTCTCTTATCTATATCATTGTTTAAAATCGTGTCGGGTTAAAAATCGATATGATATCGATATGGGTCGCGGTTATCGGTCCGTCGCAGTGTGAATTTTTTTTTTAATTTGAAAAAATTTATAAAAGTAACAAAAAAATACAGAATATTAAAAAATACTGAAAAATAATATTTTTTCATTAGTAACAATAATAAATTAAAATATCGATCACCTTAAGTTATGAGTCCTATTTGTATCGCAGTTCGCTGTCTTCTCTAGTATTTCATATAATACAACTATTATTTTGGCTCGTGGTCAATTTATCAGTGTAAAATATAAGAAAAATAAAGATAACATAACAATTATTAATACACTATTAATAAGCTATGAGTATTTACTATTTAGTATCATAAATACTCCAACTATTTTTTTTAAAAAGTAGAATATTTTAAAAAAACTATTTTTCTACACCCAAAATCATGTTTATAAGAAGATCTAGCATGAAAGTGTAGATCTAAGTGAAGAACACAACGCAAATCCAAAAATGACATGCCATTGATCTTTTCATTTATTTCTATGTTTTATCTAAAAATAAAAAATAAAAAACACATAATAGTAAAAATAAGGGAGTTAAGTTGATTTTCTTTTACTAAATAAAATGATTTTTCAATGCAAACCCAAAAATGACATGCTAATGATCTTTTCATTCATTTCTATGCTTTATCTAAAAATAAAAAATAAAAAACACATAATAGTAAAAATAAGGGAGTTAAGTTGATTTTCTCTTACTAAATAAAACGATTTCTTCAAGAAATAGTGCTAGAATTTGGAAATATGTAAGAGAATGAGCTATGAAGACATGGTTACTCTAAAGAGATGAGGGGATAGGAGAAGAAAATGGAAAAATAGGGAAAAAGTTATAAAAAATTAGGGTTTTTCACCATTACTCTATTTCTGATCATATTGGACGAGATTTACCGATACTTTGGGGATATTTTGCCTGACTCAGTATCGCGGCAAAATATCGTAACGGTATGGCCGATATAAACTGGTATCGGCCGAGATTCTAAACCATAACCTATACCCTTTTTGGCACTTGCAATTCACCTCTCAAACTCACTCCGCGCCTAGTAACTTGATGCTTCTAAATTTTAGTAGGAAACGACCAAAAACACTCCACAATCCAACAAAATCTAGCCGAGACTGAGGTGAAGATAGAGCATCTCCCTAATTAGGGATCGACAGAAACAAAGTGGCAGTGTTCATTTCAAACTTCAAGGGATACATTGTGCCCACAATAACTCAAGTTTTGGTAAATGGTTTATCTAGAAGAAAAAGTTTAATTTCGTTTCTTTTGGGTTGGTAAGTGAGCTCCACGGTCTTGCACTTTCCACCTCACAAAAAAAAAAAAGGGAAAAAATTGGGAGAATACTTCATATAGCTTATAGACACCTGTACGAATTTTGAAAAAAAAAATCTTAATGTAGCTTTAAGTTTCACCTATTCAAAGTTTTATTGAATAAAAATTAAATAAGGTGTCCTCACATGTTTTATTTATTTATAAAATAAGGTAAAATAGATATCAAATCAATTAAAAAAATACTTTAGGATCTTTTCAGTAAGGTGAGGATACATTTGTTTAATTTTCATCGGGTAGAATAAGGTAAAGTGACACAATTAAGAAGCTAATAACAAGTGGTAAAGTAAACTTATCTTTTATGAGGTAAATTATTAGGTTTTTGCTAAAACAAAAGTAGTTTTTTTTTTATGGCTGAAAGCCTGAAATTAAACTTCACTTTTCTACTTATTTTGACCCATCAAACTTGGTAAAGTTAAGATTTTGGTGGCTGAAATTATTTTTATTATAAATCTTACTCTACCACTTGCAGAACAGACACCGCCTTTATTGGGTGGGGTTTTATATTGCTTGCTTCGTAACCTTCTGGATACACATTTTCCAAGAAAATACTAAATAAGAGTGATGGATTTAAGATATTTTTGTATCAAACTGCCCCATGAAGGGAACAGTTCTTTTTGGATTTGACATTTTCTTGGGCTTGCTATTCTCTTTTGATGTAAAATCAAGGACAAAATAGTTTAATTAAGTTAATTTTTTTAAAATTTACTACTTAATTATTAAATAATTAAATAATTATAATTGAGGAGACTCTCTAAAGAGCCTTGATCTCCTCTCGCAGCAATTACACGGGAACCGTGTAGCCGCGTGCAAAGTGCGTCCACATAGAGTTAATGGTGCACCAGACGCTACTTGCCAAAGTCGATAGACCTGCACCAATCTGACATAATCACACTGAACCAATGGGCCTCTGATAACATGCTTTGCCCATGCCCCACATGTGAAGGGGCATGATTGCTATATTTATCTATCCCCTCCTCACACTCTCTCAATACCAAGTACTTACACGTAAAAGAGTCCCAAAGGGAAGAAGAACAAACAAGAGAATTCAGAATAGACAGAGAGATGGAAAAATTAGAACTATTCTTCTTGCCTTCACCAGGAGTTGGACATCTGAAACCCACAGTCGAGCTAGCCAAACTCTTCCGTGAAAAGCACCACAACTTCTCCATCACCATCCTCCTCATTCATCTCCAAATACCATCCTTACAATCCAAACTCTCCTCCTACATCCTATCTGTCACCACGTCCCACCCGGACATTCGCTTTGTCGATCTCCCATTAATCAATCTTCCCTACACAGATGGCCAAGGTCCATTAACCTACATCTCCCACTTCATAGAGAAGCACAAGTCACATGTCAAAGAAGCCATCAAGACATCACAATCATCATCATCTTCTTCTTCTAAAACCCGTGTCGCTGCCTTGATCATAGACATGTTTGCCACGACCATGATCGATGTGGGGGTAGAGCTTGGCGTCCCCACATACATCAACTATACATCGGGTGCAGCCGCTCTTGGCTTCTTGCTCTATCTCCCTGCTCTACATGTGAAGATCCCATGTGAGTTCAAGGACTACAAAGGGGAGGTTGAGTTCCCCGGCATGCTGCCGTTGCCGCCCGTTGTGATGCCGGATCTGATGATGAACAAGGAGGACGAGGAGTACACATGGTACGTTTACCATGGCCAGAGGTTTAGAGAGGCCAAAGGCTTGATTGTCAACACATTTGCGGAGTTGGAGCCGAGAGCACTCAAAGCGGTAATATTTTTGCCTTAAACGTAGTCCCTTCATTCTCCCAAGGAAGAACCTTTGGTGGCTGGTGCAGTGACGTTTATGTGGGAAAGTAGAAGTTTTCATAGATGCGTACAAATCCAATGTTAGGTGTAAAGATTTTTCAGTAAAAAAGGTTATATACCTAACTACCTATGGATTCACTTTGTCACTGCAGCAACTTGAACCACAGCCTTAAAGATGAAGCAGTGAGCACCTTCCTTCCTCACCAAATGAAAATTGTAGATTTTCAGACCTTCCAAACCCAGAAGTCTTTAAAAAAAAAAAAAAAAAATCGTGGTGAACTTTGCACGCTGCAAATTCCTCTGTTTTTTCTAAACATGCCCCCAATGGCCTGATGTCCGGATCAGGTGGTCAGGGTCGACCAATAAGTATGCTGGTCACCCCAGATGAATGTAGCTCATGAATTCTTAAATCTGAGGCATCAAAAGTGGTCTTTCTTCAATGCGTATTCTCTTTTTTTCTTAATTTTAAATTTGGGTTTCTGACATATTAGTCCCAGTTGAACCTATTTTTTTTTATTTCATAACCAAAGTTAAGATAATGTCACAAGAGTCGCTTCACTCTAGTCATTATTTTTTAAAAAAACTTTATTGCCCCAGATCATGTAAACACTGTATGCCACATAAATTAATAAATGCAGCATCTTAAAAAAAAATTCTAAATGATATAACTTAATAAATAGGGTCAGTTGTGTATTTGCTTTTCACAAAATATCATTTTTCGTCTTCTATAAAAAATTAATTCATCTGTTAGTTTAAAAAATGTATGATACAAAAATCTTATAAATCCCATGATATCATGGGTTGTGGTGAAAAAAAAAATGTTGACCAGGGTCAAACAACTTTAGTGACAATATCTGAATTTTGGTCATAAAATTGAAAAATCGGGTTGAAGGAAGACTAATATATCAAAACCCCATTAATTTTTGGTAGGACTCCAATGTGTGTTTTCTTTATCTTTTTTTCTTTTTCGTAGAAGAGATAATTTCATTAGAAAAAGGAAGAAAACCACCACCACCACCACAAAGGAGAGCAAAATAGCAACCACCCAATATAAAAAATAGGCTCCCAACTCGCCTACAAAATTGTGAGCCTATATGTTTGTAAGGTGGAGTAAAATTAAATAAAATTGAGTGTCGCATTAAGAGCAAAAAGAGTTTGGTGTAAAAGTACCTTATTTGTGTTTTTGTGCTTTTAAGGAGTACCTAATTTATTATTTTGTGTCTTTTAGAAATACTTTTTTGTCACTTTGCGCTACTAAATTAGAACAACATATTTTGTCCTTTTTGTATTTTTAATCGGAACTCACTCAATTTCTTTTTCTCTTCACTTTGACACTCAAATTTATTTATTTTACTCCCCTCTACGAGCAAACAGGCCTGAATTTCGGGCAAGATGATGAGCAACAGGCCTGAATTCAGAAATATGGGTGAAAGAAACATCATCAAAACCAGGGAACAAGACTCCAATGAGCCTATAACTGTTTATTGTTAAAAGACTCCAATGATCATCAAATTCAGTCTACTCCTATCATCATATAGAAACTTTGGGAGCCGTAAAACACATGATTTTACACATAATTAGTTTACATCACAGGGTGAATCGAACAGTGATTGATATATATCCCAAGTCGGTTGTCACAATCATAAGGTAGCGTCTAGTGAGGTCCACTTGGATACCTTTATTTAGCCAATGGGTCCACCTTGATATGTGTGCCAATTCAGAGGTTGGTGTTTGAATGATGTTGATAACATGTGGGACCATTCTAAAGAACCTACAGGCATGGGTCTTTCTCAGGGAACCGGATCCGTCTTTCAGAGTGTTTTTGTCGGTTTGGGATTATAAAAGAGAGCATCGTGGCCTTCTTTATGCCACAGGTAACATTCATCAACATCTATGCAAAGGATTTGATGGAATTGACCTGACCTAATTCATGAACATCCTTCCACTTCATCAGTGTTTTTCTACCTAGTGTGACAAAAATAAAGGGCAATGAATTACATATAACTATCTCTAGTTTTACCCCTAATTCTGTCATTACACCTCTTCTGATGATTCAATTCAGAGTGCAGTAACATCCCAATTGAACCTGATACCATGCCCATCACAAATCAAATAGGGGGTTTTTCATCCAATTATTTGCCTTCATTTAAAGTAGGTTCTTCTGTCCCCAATTCAAACAAACAGATGGGTTGCTATTGGGGTGTGAGGTAAATTCCACTCTAACCTGACTCAGAACCACTCTGTTCCAAACTGGTAGTACTCTATGATGGGTTACCCATTTATAAGCCTGACCCCGAACCTGACTTGGCCCTTCACTTGTAGAAAACTGAACAACTACTTAACTACTTTTTCAGAGATGTACGTGCCCACATGCTATCCAAGTCTCCAACCAACATAACTACAAGAGGGATTGATCTCTGGTTGCTAATACGAAGAGAGAAATGCCTTGCCTTGCCACTGCACTATCTAATAACATTCTGCCATGTGAGTAGAAGGAGGTGGTATGGTAGTGTGGGCACTCATTTTACTGGATCCATTGTCATCTCTATTCCTAGATGCCATCAAAGCAAATCTTTTTTTTATTTTCCTTTCTTTTTT
Organism: Litsea cubeba; assembly: GCA_012931725.1. Classification (NCBI taxonomy): domain Eukaryota; kingdom Viridiplantae; phylum Streptophyta; class Magnoliopsida; order Laurales; family Lauraceae; genus Litsea; species Litsea cubeba. The sequence goes on from CM022944.1 coordinate 129,687,204, forward strand.
TTTGGGCTTACTTGAAGATATTGGCTAAGAGGTACTACGTAAACCTACCACTCTGGAATCAATCTCCAGGTGGTGTTGTGAGAGGGAGTCCCATGCACATAGACATCCCTGTATTCTCATCACCATTGCAAATTGAATGAGGTGCATCTTACACATTTACATGTTCATGACAGATTGTCGATGGCGAATGTCTGCCAGACCACCATTTCACCCCAAAACTTTATCCGGTGGGACCCGTACTCGCCCTGGCCAAGGAATCTCAACGACCAGAGACGAGCCAATTGATGGAATGGCTCGACCAACACCCACCTTCATCCGTTGTCTTCTTGTGCTTCGGAAGCATGGGCACCTTCTCAATTGTACAACTCAAAGAAATGGCATTGGGTCTTGAACGTAGTGGACACCGCTTCTTATGGTCCATTAGTTTTGATGATTCATCAACTGACACAGATCTCGAGAAGGTCCTACCAGATGGGTTTCTAGACCGAACCAAAGGTCATGGATTAGTGTTGCAATCATGGGTCCCACAGGTGGCCATCCTCGGGCACGTGGCTGTTGGCGGATTCGTCTCTCACTGCGGATGGAATTCGACCCTCGAGAGCTTATGGTTTGGTGTGCCCATATTGGCTTGGCCTTTGTACGCAGAGCAAAGGCACAATGCATTTCAGCTGGTGCGGGAATACGGTTTGGCTGTGGAATTGAGTATGGATTATGAGAAAGATGGGTGGGTTAATGCTGAGGAGGTGGAGAGGGGAGTGAGGTGTTTGATGGGAGAGTATGAGGAAGGACAAAAGGTGAGAAAGAGAACTAAAGAGATGGCAGAGGCAGGTAAGAAAGCAGTGGAAGAAGGAGGTTCTTCATTCTCTACAATGGAGCTACTAGCAAAGAAGCTCATGATGTAATCGATCTATCTAGTCTAGTTGTAGTGATTTAGTAGCTTTTCATCTATTGAATAAGCAAAATTTGCTATCTATTTACATCTAGTTAGGCAATGATAAAATCATGTTTTCTTCTACAAGATGAATCCACTTGTGACTCCCACTCTGATCCAAGTGACTATGGTCTAACATTTTATGGGGTAAGATTCCAATTGAGGATTTTTTAAATCCGCAGAGTCTCTCTCTCTCTCTCTCTCTCTCTCTCTCTCTCTCTCTCTCTCTCTCTCTCTCTGTGATGAGGCCATATGTTCAAAAGCACAAGATTTTCAAAAAACTCTGGTGCGGCCATGCCGAACCCGACCCAAGCTCCGCCCTGCCGTTGAATTGACACACATCAAAATTGGCATTAATTCGACCACTATCCACATCCATGAATGATAATAAGATCGCACTAATAAAACCATTAAAATTGAATCCTTAAAATCAAGAGTTATGTTAATCTATTTGAAGTGGTTTTTGCCATGAATTTTAAACAAAAGTGGCTTCCAATTTGAGCTGGGGCTATTGAGAACTTTAGATATCTTTTGTACAAGATTAACCTATTGAAAGATATAACAGCTCCTCTCTTCATACACATTTTGAATTCCCCATCTATATTTGAATCCACTGATATCTTAGTGGTGAAGCACCTCCCCTCCACACAAACAGGCAGAGATAAATCTATAGTTGTAGCTGATGGTGTGGATTTGGGAAGCGTGTGTGTGTGAGTCCCTTAGTATTTACTGAAAAACTGAAAAATCCCCAAAATAAAGTTACAAATTTGTGGTACTTTGTCTCCATGTAAAGGTTACCAACAAGAAGTGAGCCCTAGCAATAGGCTTGTAGAGTCCGGAGCGCCTGCCGCTTTTAAGTGTTAATAACTCCACCTTGTGTTCACATAATGGTTTTTGGACTATTCAAGAAGAATCTCATCCCCTCTAATGATATATACTCAATTTGAATTCCAAGAGGAGTTCATCACACCCTTATATTGGAGACATGATTAATAATGAGATTAAGGTATTTGATGAGTGATATAGAAGATCGTGCTAATCACATTAATTAGTTGTGTTCAATCTAACAGTGGGACGAATTCATATTGAAGCGAAATTTGTGATTATATCACTAGAAGATATCGATTTATCATCGTGAATGGCTTGGACTGACATTGTATGAGCTTCACTGTGGAGTTCCATGCATCTGTTGCAAGGAAAACATGTAAGAGAAGCGACGAGGGCTATGCGGCAAAACGAGGCCGGTTCAATTTTTTAAACTTGCTTGGAGGGGTCTGTAGGATCAGCTGCCTACAGAAGCTGTGCGGCAAGGTTTCATGGGTAATACATCCCCTTGTGCATCCTATACAGACAAAACGAATTTATAGATCATTGCTTTGCATGTCGTCTAGTTAGGATCTCCTTATGGAAACACATTGCCTCATCCATTCCTAAACCTTGCGATTGTGTTTCTTAAGTTCATCATTTGTTTTGATTCAAGGCTTCTAACCATAAAAGACTTGTGGGTGTTGATGGTATCTTTGTATATTTGGAAAATATGTTATTTATACATTTGCAAGTGAAAGTTCCGCAGAACCCACTAGAATGAATACTAGTCTAATTAACCAAATCAATGCAGAAGATGTAACTAACCAAATAAGAAAAAACCAGCAAATAAATCTACCAATCATACACTACAAGAAGGCAGACACAAATTTAACGTGAAAACCCTTTCCAGGGAGAAAAACCATGATCTAGAAATAAAAAACTCACGAATAGTTACAAGATATACTCACAGCTCCTTTACCTCAATCAGTACCTCGACCTAAGGACTGTAGTTGTTTTTGCACAACTTCTGCCGCCATGATTCTCAGTGTCCGCCGTTCTCCTTATTTGATCTCCTCGCATATTGTCATTCAAGATAAACTATCTTCTACAAGAGAATAGAAGCAAAACAAACATTCTAAAGCAAACATTTAGAACAATCTCTCAATGGCTCTAGAGAATAATTCTCTCTCTAAGATATCTTTTACTCAAATTAATGAGAGAGGTAATCATGAGTCTATTTACGTTGAGAGAATCACCCAATTTATAGCTCCAAATCCGTGCATAAGACTCCTAATCATAATCCACTAAGTATTGAAGTCATTATCAAACTCTTTCATGAAGTTCGGATCGAACTGGGCATTCACGTCCACGCTCGCTATAGCGAGCCATCATTCTGCCTCGGACTCTGACAGACATAAAAACTTGTCAGCGAATTTTTCCCCTTACAGCAAGTACCATCCAATCTGAATTATTGTCTCTAATTTTTGACCCATTTAAATTCCATCAACCGAGTCTTCGGTTGGTCACCGGACTCCCTGCCTATTTAGAATTGTTAAGCTCACCAGACTCAAATTTTTATTTACTCAAACTACAAGCATTGCATTGGTGGCGTCCTAATGAATGCAAAACTTTTTCTTGAGTAAATAGAAACTTTCATTAATAATAATAATAATAAAAAAGCACAACACATGCCTATAAAGAGATTATAGGCAGTTCTCATTGGAAGGTTCAGGCTCCTCTTTGCATATGTGAGTTGCCATTACCTGACATGTGTGAGTTGTGTCTCTTTGCATGTGCGATGTGCGAGTTCCCATCACCTTGCTTGTGTGAGTTGTGTCTCCTCTAATATGTGAGTTCCTGATGGGTTGGTGAAGACTAATCTAGACATGTTAATTATTGACAACGGCAAATCTGTAATTTATTAGTTAAATCTGGACCATTTGTTATAAGGTCAGATCCGACGATCGTGGGTGTCTGAGGGTTTTAGGGCTTCATGTACTTATTTTGAGCGTGAGAGACAAACTATGAGAGATACTGAGAGGGATCTAAGAAGGTCTTATGCTCTTGTATGCACAAAAAGAGGGTTTTTTTTTTTTACTTGTGGTGATCTTTAGAAATAGTGAATTGGCTTGAATCTTCCGTGGACATAGCCCACATCAGGTGAACCACGTAAATCTTATATGTTTGTTGTGTGCTTGATTGTGTGTTCTCTTTCGAACGCGTGATTGTTTGATCGCTAATAGTTCCTATCACCTTGCTTTTGTGAACATGTTCACCCACTTGACCCTACTCAACTGGGTTGCATTGCATCATATAATGATGGGTTTGCACGTTGCTTTACCGAAGACTTTGATTGGTTATGCTGTTATTCCATCCAAACCAAATATAAGAAATTCAATATTTTGTATCTATTTAAATATAACACCTTTTTTCTTTTGCCATTTATAATGTTAAAAAAATTAAAAATAAGAAAATTTTACTGAAAAATTTCCATTATATATGCCTTGCACGAAATAGTAACTCGTAACTCACGCAACACGAAAATATTCCTCCAATCCTCCCACCATTTTCCTTTTTAGTAGTTTTCTAAAAATAAGAGGATTTCGCCTGATATGAAATTGACACTATAGTCACTTTCCATTATATATACCCACTTACGAAACCCCTTTTTTCTCATCTATATCTATAGCTGTCCGTTATCGTTGCCCTGGGTACAAAGTCAGACGAGGTCGAATGGGACACCCTGATCGAGGTCTTCAGATACTTTGTTAAATCTAGTTGGGCTCGCAATCTACATTGGGGGCTCCTTCTTTCCCACCGCTGCTCACAGGTTCCGATCTTTCTTCTTGATGCTAATCAATAAAGCATCCATCTCAACTTCAACTGCGTATGTAAGGAGATTCTTGTTTAAGCAATAAGTAAAGAACAAGGGAAGCCACTTGGGGCAACCACCAATCACTGGAAAAGGAGGGAAAAAAATTCCAATTTCCACTGAAATTAATCATCTAAACCCAATCAAGAAACAATTTTTAAGGAAACCCCATTCTCCAGCAACCCTTTTATGGTGTAACTGTAACCAAAGGGGCTGAAACAGAAATTGAAATTGACCCATCAAGGAATTCCTCAATTCTTCATCAATGAGAAATGAGATTTTTCCCTATAACTTACATCTAGAGAAGACTTTTCCCTCTACCTTCCCAAAATTTGAATATTTTCCTATAGCTACAATTACACCATTTTAGGACTAAAATACCCATATTGTGGGCAATAACATAAGAAAAATGCTTTCTTGTAAATAGATTGGGATCTCGTCAATGAAAGCACTCAAACTTGTATTAACGCATTTGCGGGTTGAAAATGTAATGGTGTAAATGGGTTTGGATGAAAATATATATCATTATTATATAATTAAAAAGCGGTGATTTAATCTGCATTTTCTTATATTCTTTTAGATCTTAATTAAGGAGTGTTTGGATGGATATATATGTACAGAGTAAAATATTTCTAGATTTAACTACTAAAAAAATAATATATTTTAATTTTAAATATTAAAATATTATTGTTGTTTGGCACTTTCCAAAACATTCAATAGATTTTGAACTAACAGTTTGACAATCATCACATATACGCTAAATACAAAATTGACCTTAGTTTTCAAATGAAATAAATGGTCAATAACTTTATAATTTTTTTTCTATATTTTTTTAATTGACAAGATGACGATGCCATTTTCTAGGAATTCAATTCAATGAAAATAAAAAAAAAATCTCTAATTATATTTCCAAGATAAGAAATCCATTGTAAAATGGGTTTCCTTAATTTGACTTTCTCGGAATTATATTCATCCAAACATACATGTTATAAAATCTCAAGAGAAGGGGTTTTATTGTAAAATAAGTTCCTTTGAATTTATAGGAATTCAATTTCATGTGAATAAATAGGTCATATATTTCATGACATAATGGGTTCTTTTGAATTATTAGAAATTCAGATCCATACTAATAGATCAAATTTTAACAATAATGAATTCATTTCTTTAAGTCCTTGAGAATTCAATTTCATGCAAATAGTAAGCCCTATTATATGTTCGGAATAAGATATTAGTGGTAAGGTGATACCTTATAATTTCTAAAAAATATTCTCATGCAATAAAATTGGCTCTAAGCAAGACAAGCAACTAAAGTTTCACGAGCCTTCCATCCTTACTATCTATCTATCAATGTGATTTTTGGTGTTAGGACACAGAAAACGTATGGATCATAAAAAAAAGAGCAATTTGTATAAAAAGAAGAAATGGAGATATAATTAATTTATCCTATTTGGGGCCCACCTTTCATTGTTTAAAGTTTTGTTCATATGAACAACCACTCCCAATATGTTCATTGTATCGTATTTCACTTTAATAGATAAACGTGGATTGTACACATAGAGGTGGGCCACACAGGGTGCAATGACCAAATGTTTGATAAAGAAAGAGGGAAATATAAATCATACTAAGTGGAAAAAAAAGTAAAAAATCAAGGAATGAGGATGTCTTGGGAAAAGGTTTGGGTAGTTTTGACATTTCCCCTGGCATTGAGAAAGTGTAGGAAAAATTAGAGTTTCACTCGCCGTGACTCTTGCTGCACAACTCACAAAACGCATGTCCGTGACTCAAACACCCGACCTACTAGGTTTTGATACCACTTGTATGATCTTACACCCCATTGATCTACCACTTATCCCATAACCAATTGGTGATAGGAAACGACGTAACAATGGTTTTATGGTGAGGGCGAGGGCTCGACCACAATTATGACCTCAAGAGCGATGGTAGACATTGACCTCAAGAGGACCAATCAGGAGGTGCCACATGAGGAGAGGAAGTCAGATCAGCTACATCCCATCTCCTTCAAATGAGTAAAAAAAAAAAAAAAATCCTCTCTCCCATGTGGCATCCCCATTGGTCCAAACAGGGGATCAAGATCTGGAAATTTTGCTACTTTTAGTTCCAATGTCAAGAGAGACTCCAGGCCTAGGTCTACAGCAAACCACTACCAGTCTACCACAGGTAGAGGTGGCAATCGGGTCGGGTTGTACTAAACGGGTCGGACCCGTTTATTAAACGGGTTATACAAGTCTAACCCGCATCCGACCTGTTTATTAAACCGGTCAGAAACCCCTAACCCGCACCCACCACGGGTCAACCCGACCCGACCGGCTTAACCCGCATAACCATTGCTCAACTAGTAACCCACATCCATATAACCCACATCCATCTAGTAAATAAATTGACTCAACTATGGTTTCATGCTTGACCAAAACTGACTTTTAAGATCAAATTTAGTCTAATCTAATTTCAACAATCATTTGATGCGTATTACCTTGCTTTCCATTAATAAAAAAGCGTGGTGTTGAATTGGTTAAGCTCCATTTATTCTTTTTTAGCCTATGCATTAAAATAATAAAATTCAATTTTAGCTTAAATAAGCGGGTTATGCAGGTCAAGCGGGTCAACCCTAACTCGACCCGTTTAATGGCGGGTCATGAATACTTGACCCGTGACCGACCTGCCTATTAAATGGGTCGAGTTAAGCGGGTAATACGCGGGTCGGGTCGGGTTGGTGGGTCGGGTTATATTTTGCCACCTTTAACCACAGGTCAAGTCATACGCAGCCTCCTCCAACTAGGCCAACCATAAAATAACACCCAGCCGACTGTTAGGCCAAGGTTGCGCTCCAATGTCGGGGCAATCCTTAGCCCAATGCCTCCTGCTACCTTATAAACCAAACTTCCTCAAAACTGGTGCAAAAGTGCTGAAGTTGCTCTAAATCATGAGGTACTAATGGGGATATAAATGTTCCTCAATTCTCCGATTATTTAGAGGTTTCGACTAGTTAAAAAAATTGAATTTGGATCTTTATTTAAGTTCCGATAAGTAAATGGATATGGGTCCGGTTCTACCTTGGTTCGGACCCGTGGACCCGAGACCCGACATATTCATTCAATTTTTGAAAATCTCACATATAAATTATATATATTTTTAATATTATTCTCTACTTAGACCCGGAGCCAGATCCAAACCCGTCCTATATATGGTTTTAGTTCTGGTTCCGAAGCCAAAAACCGGTTCTGGGTCTGGATCTGAGTCCGGTTCCACCTTCTCTTAAATGATTCCGTGGATCCGGACTGGAACCGTCCCATTTACAACCCTAGGTACTACTATTCTTGTAATCCAGATTCTGCCGGACCATTGCTCTTTGCAAGGTAATTGAAGACCTTGGTTCTCAGGGTTAATTATACCCTTATGGCATGATGTGACTCTTTAAAGCTCATCATAATTTTTATTATTTTTTTTTGGTAAATCATAATTTTTTATTGTAATGGGGATAGTAAGCTGTTATGATATTCAATATTGTTTATTTTTATGGAAAGAATTGTGTTATTTGATTAATGCTATTCATTCGACTTCATTTTTCTTTTTTTAACTCCTCTTTCTGCTGTATTTTCTGCGCGAACAAAGTTGTAGGTCCAGCTGCAGCAGTTCCTTCGAGTAGAAAGATGGTAAAACTAGGCATCACAAATTTAGCCAAAGAGTTAGCTACCCGCCAATTAGCTGATCTTCTACAAAATTAGCTGGCCATGAGGTGTATTGACACGAGTAATTAAAATATAATCCTTAGCACCATCATGGCCCAAGAACACCCGATTAGAATGCAGCCCCTTAAATGAGGGCGGCCTTCCTTTTTTTTTTTTTTTTGTGTGTGTGTGTGGGGGGGGGGGGGGGGGGGGGGGTGGGGCGGGGGGGGGTTGGCGGCGCGGCTACATGTAGGTCCGTTGACTAAGTGTAAAAGGCGTTAGTTCGTAGTTTTGGCCAGCCATTGAAGATCTCCATACTCCTCTGTCAATTCACTTGAATAATTATCTTTTCTAGAAGTCTTCTATCAGAAAGGAGGCTCCGACACAAGTTGTAGAATCATATTTCAAGACCACAAAAAACCAATAATTATCTTATCTCTAGGACTTTTGCTTGGGTACGTAAGAAAAAACCAATATTGAGAAAAACCTCACAAAACCACATCAACCAATGGCAAGGGCGTCTCATGAAACCACTTGTATAAGTCAGATGCCCTCCATGCTCTTATGTTAAGGAAAATGATTCCTTAGTATGTATCGAACCCCTCCTTCCTGTTCCTATATATATGCAACCCCTCAAGGTCTCCGAAGAAAAAGCAATTGAAAGAAGGAAAAGACCAAAACAAGAGACAGTAAGGATCGATGGAAAAATCAAAACTAGTCTTCGTGCCTTCACCGGGAGTTGGACATCTGATATCCACAGTAGAGCTAGCCAAACAGTTCCATGAAAAACAACAATTCTCCATCACGATCCTTCTCATTCATCTCAAAAGACCATCCTTACAATCCAAAACCACCTCCTACATCCAATCCATCGCCGCCTCACACCCCGACATTCGCTTTGTCAATCTCCCATTTGTTGATGACCTTCCCTCCAATGAGGACCAAAACCCGATTACCTTCGTCTCCCTTATTATGGAGAAGCAAAAGCCCCATGTGAAAGAAGCTATTAAGACATTATCGTCACCATCTTCTTCTTTTTCTTCTTCCTCTTCAACCCCTGTCGGCGCCTTGATTATAGACTTGTTTGCAACGACCATGATTGATGTGGGGTTGGAGTTTAGCATCCCCACATACATCTACTACACATCTGGTCTGGGCTCTCTTGGCTTCATGCTCCATCTCCCCACGCTGGATGTGAAGATCCCATGTGAGTACAAGGACTACCAAGGAGAGGTGGAAGTCCCAAGCATGTCGCCATTCCCGGTGTTTGTGTTGCCACATCCGATGATGAACAAGAAGGTAGATGAATACACATGGTACGTTTACCATGGCCGGAGGTTTAGAGAGGCCAAGGGCTTGATTGTCAACACATTTGCAGAGTTGGAGCCGAAAGCACTTAAAGCGGTAACATATATGCCTCGTACATAGGCCCTTCGACATTTCTTCATAAAATAAAGTTCTCACTGTCATATAAAATCCAGTATTTGGTGCAAAAGATCGTAGAAAAGCATGGGAAATATTTTTTGCTACATATCTATGTATTTCTTTTTTACCAGTACTATATATCTATGTATCTGTTTCCTCCTACCAAATATAAAATTTAAATTTTACGGCTTGCAGAATCCACATGCAAAATATCCAAAATAAAAATGAAATACCAAGTAGATTTCAAGAGCTTGTGAATTTGGTAGGTTTTTCCTGCACATACACTAGATAATTGGATAAGCTTGCTAGAGGCAAAAAGTGAGTATCATGGTCATCCCTTCACATTTATGATTGTAGCTCCACATGATTAATTTGAACCTTAAAATGAAATCTTAGTCTATGGAGAGTCCTGTTTTCCATTAAGTCCTAACCAGGATGAAAGTTAAATCACTAGGGAAATGGAATGAGAAGGATATAAGAAGGATGTGGTATAGATTGGGGGGTTAGTTTACAAATATCACTCTTATCAAATCATTGTAACACTTGATTTTAATTAGTCACAGTTTAATGGTATAACAGTTTTCTTCTATTATATTCATCCAATGACTGCCAAGTAACGGGATTAGTGTCAAATTGAAAAGTGTCCTATTTCACAGAGTAGTATGTTTAAAAGAGGATATCCAACAAAGTTTAATACATAATGCAATAATTTCTTAAGATACTTAAGAACTCTAGGAACCAATTCCAATACTTAAAAAAAAAAAGAATGCTAGTAAATCTACCCGGTCTACCTACAATATATGCAATATGAGGTCCAGTACAATGTATGACATGCATTAAACTACGTACGGACCAAAAATTATTTTACTTCTAACAACATTTTCTCGATTACATACTGATTATAGCAACAATAATCCTAAATTTAAAAGTATCCTGAGACTGACAGTTTCCCAAAGATGGTAATTTTAATGATTTGAACCTTACTAACCCTCAAAAGTTTCTATTGAAATAAATCATAAGCATCATTACTTTCAATTTCTGTTACATTTCTTAGACCTGATTCAATCCAAGAAAAGAATATGGCATTATTACCACCTCATGTCATGATTCAATCCAGCATCGAGGGCGTTCTATTTGAATCTGATAACATTCCCATTGCAAATCAAAGAGGAAGCTTCCTATTTCAATCATTTGCCTTCATTAAAAGGTAGGTTCCTCTGTTCTATATTCTAACTACTTCAACATGGTCCAACTGTCCACACAAAAGAAGAATTGGGCTTGCTATAGGTAGGGGAAAACTCCACTTTGAACCGACTCCACCCACTATATTTAAAATTTACAGTATCTATGCATGAAAAACCATATCAGTTGTGAGACCTTTCACCTTTCACCTTTCACCTTTCACCCTTATCCAAGAACCACTAATAACCTATCTTAGTACACTAATATGACCCGTTGCATTGCCATCCCTACGCTTTGGTGTCATCAATGTAAATCTAATGAGCTACATCTCACACTTGATTTTGACAGATCGTCGACGGCGAATGCCTTCCTGACCATCACCCCACTCCACCACTATATCTAGTGGGACCTGTGCTCGCATTGAAAGAGGAATCCCAGGAGCCACAGACGAGCCAATTGATGAAATGGCTCGACCAACAGCCCCCCTCCTCTGTGGTCTTCTTGTGCTTTGGAAGCCTGGGCACATTCTCTGTTGAACAGCTGAAGGAGATGGCACTTGGTCTTGAGCACAGCGGGTATCGTTTCCTATGGTCCTTGAGATGTCGCTCATCAACTGACACAGATCTAGACAAGATCTTGCCAGATGGGTTTCTAGACCGAACCAAAGATTGGGGATTGGTGGTGCAGTCCTGGGTCCCACAGGTGGCCATCCTTGGACACGTGGCTGTTGGTGGGTTCGTTTCGCATTGTGGGTGGAACTCGACCCTGGAGAGCATATGGTTTGGTGTGCCCATATTGGCTTGGCCCTTGTACGCGGAGCAAAAGCTCAATGCCTTTCAACTGGTGCGGGACTGTGGTTTGGCTGTGGAATTGAGTTTGGATAATGAGAAAGATGGGTGGGTTAGTGCTGAGGAGTTGGAGAAGGGAGTGAGGTGCTTGATGGGAGAGTCTGAGGAGGGGCAGAAGGTGAGAAAGAGAGTTGAAGAGATGGCAGAGGCAAGTAAGAAAGCAGTGGAAGGAGGAGGTCCTTCTTTCTCTGCATTGGAACTGCTATCAAACAAGTTCATGGTGTAATCCATCTATCTAGTCGCAGTGATTTAGTTTGCTTTTCATCCATTATGTGACTTATCTTATTTGGATTGAGTTAGCCATTGATTGAAATATGGCTTTGTTGGACATGATAAACATTTTCAGAAGTTGTTTGAGAGAACCGAGCCTGTACGTTGGTCATCACCGACACAAATGAATGTTGTGTGTTTCAAGTTTCACACTACCAAAGTAAATCATGTTTTCACACACATGATAATTCCAATTTTGACTACCACTGATCCAAATGAGTCTAGGGTCCCCCACATTTTATAGAATAAGATTCCAATTTATAGTTTGGATTTAAGAATGGTGGGCAATCAATCATGAAATACAAGGGCAGAGTTGGAGCCTGGGGAAATTTTTTTGAAAGCAAATCTCTATTGTTACCCCTTGGATAAATTGGACCCCTCCCATGTATTATTTCAAAACACCTAATCGAAGGAGATCTTATCCTTTCAATTTCTATACAGAAGATATACTTACGAAGTTGTTCCAACTTATTGATTGGCATTAACCCTAGATCCTTCTCTCTCTGCTGAACGAACCAATTCTTTATGCTTGAGCTCCATCATGTGCAATATTATAATTATATTATTTTATTACAACCCCAAAATTGGGGTCCTAGTGGAATAGAACAAACTATGTCGAGCTCAGAGCATCTTCTTTGGTATATAAAATGGTGGGTACAAGAATCCACGGCCAATAATGTCCTTTAAGTCGCACGTTGCTTTCTACCACATCATTTCAAACGAAGTTTTACCATAATATTCCTCTAATTTTGGACCGGTATAGAATTGATTGAATATGAAATCATGAATAGTCATTGGCTCAATCGGTATATAGTATATGATAAAATCCTGATAGATTTTACACTCAATCCTATGTGGGACTCCATCGTGCCAAACCTCATTTGTTACTAGATCAACTCATTCAAATTAACTTAATGTCAGAATGTTCCAAGTCCGGTGTTGAGCACTGGATTTCCTCCTTAGATGTCAGCTCTTAAAACATGCAAAGAACTTCCATTTCGAAGTATTGTTGCGTGAAAAATAAACTCTAGTCTTCCACTGTGGGCCCCGGGTTTCCCCAAAACCATAGATGTGTGACCTAGTGGTTCAAAGCCAATTTCTTATCATTTGAGGCTCATAGATCCCTGATTTACAATCTATGAAGTTTATTGGATCCAAATGCTTAGGCTCATCATTCGAGACTTTAAAAGATTTCCAGAATGACTGAAGGGTCCCATGTCAACGAAAGCCCTAAAAAGTGGGCATGTCAAACAGAGTCTAAAACACATTTATCTGAGGCTTTTAAAACAATAAATCATTTATTTAGGTTTATTGAAGGCTGCTCCTTTGATTTCAATGAACCTAAGCACCTTGGTCTTCCATGTCCTTGGCTGAATTCATGTCAATTTGGGGCCATATGGGTTTGACATTCATGCATGGGTTACTCATATATGTCTGCTCTCTTAACTTTGGTATAATATTGATTTGTTAGGCCAGATTCTTGCCCAATGATTTCCATGGCCATACCTAAACACCTTGCATTTATGATTCGATTCAAGCAAATTTGTGGTTGGACGCGTTATGGTCCACTGATCCCATATGTCCTCCTTTGGTATTGTATTTTTCTAGGAAAACGGGAGATGTGCTGTAGCTATATGTTGGGGACTAATGTGCAGATTGAGTCAGGTGTAACTTACGCTTGGCCAAGCCATGCATATATGTACTGGCCTATATGAAAATACAGTTCGAGCATGAATAATTAGAAGACAAAAATTTGGCCAAGTGTTGGGCAAGAGCCTGGGTACCTGAATTGAGCCCGCTACCCCACGTTACGACTTGTCTGATGTCTCTCTTCCATCTTCTAGAAAAACCAAAAACATATTAGATAAGACATTCTTTCAAAAACAATTCTTCTTTTCTCTTTAATTAGTGAGTGATCAGCTCTGTAGCCGACAGCCGACCTTTTATATATATATATATATATATGGGGCCAGCTCTCGTAAGCTGAAGCTTAAGATAAGGTAAGCTGAAGTAAGTTCAATTGCGTAGTGGGGCCCACTTGGGGACCCATATGGGGATGAGGGTAGGGGGGTTTCAAGGACTCCCTGGGACCCTCCTTCCTACAAAAAATCAGCGCAAATCGTGATTTCTATCATCTCCATCTAGGCACCAAAAGTTTAATGGTCAACGGTCTATTCGAATTGGTACATAGTCGATCCAACGGTTTAGTAAATTCGGATTTGACCAAAAGTTGGTGGGCTTGTGCAATTTAAGGGAATCATGTGTTTGGTCCATTTGGATGGATCAAGGATGGACCCTAGAAGCGTTAGCTTACGGAATCATATCATAAGCTTAAGCTTAGGAGAGCCTTGCTCTATATGTATATATATATATATATGAGATGTTTATATAATAGATATTTATCATCTTATATGAAAAATAGGAGCGGGCGCCCTCACATTAAAAAGTTATTGGCATTGGATATGAATGTTAAGATCCTAACCCAATCTCTCATAAGAGCATCTCCAAAAACTATATATATATATATATATATAATCTGCAATAATATTTGTGAAGCAAACATGCCTCTATGAGTATAGAAAAAAAAAATCTAATTGAGGAGATATATATATATATATAAAGAATCTGCAATAATATTTGTGAAGCAAACAAGCCTATATGAATATAGAAAAAAAATCTAATTGAGGAGAATGTTCTTCTACTAGCAAACTGTTATCTTACATACAATACAATTAGATGCATGTTTATTGATATTGGAAGGAGGGCAAACGCAAAGGTCTTATTATGGATAAGGAGTCAAAAAAATCAGCCCCATCAAATTATCAAAGCCCCTTATTTTAAAAGACATAAAAAGTTAATGGTATCTTAACTGTAGATTTTTTTAAAATTAAATCCAATTATGAGTGAAGTTTCAATGAGTGTAAGGCTTGATGTCAGATGATCATGTGAAGAAAGATTAATATAGCTGGAGTTATACTAATCAAATGTGGGCCTAAGTGGGTTCCTCATAGTAGAACATTTTCCATATTGTTAGAGCTTTGGCTTTCACCTATTTAAAGTTTTATTGATCAAATAATACAGGTCATAGCTTCTACAGATGGCAATGGATTGGGTTTATAAGTGCTGGAGTTGATATGCAACAGCTCTAATACACATTTGCCATAATGTGTGCAATGGATTTAGGAAATTTTTATATCAAACACGACCAGGGCCGGCCCTGAGTTTTCGGGGGCCCTAGGCGAGTTCCTAAAGTGTGGCCCTATCCTTATACCCACCAATAAATGATAAAAAAATAAAATAAAAATTTTTATTATTATTTGAATGAGAATTAAGTCTAAACTCCTTACCTACTCTTACCGAATCAGAATTGTGTTTCACATTAACCAATTAACACCAAAATTCAATTACAAAAACTAAGCACTACTGAAAAACTACTAGTCTTCTTGCATTTCTAGCTGCGAAATCACTATTAAGTCTTCATAATCAAGCTTTTCTACCAAAGACTTTTCAATAGATAACATAGCTAATCCATTTAATCTTTCTTGGGACATGGTCGATCGAAGGTAAGATTTGGTCAACTTTAGCTTTGAAAAGCTTCTTTCTGCAGATGCAACGGTAATTGGTATAGTCAGCAGAATTCTGTATACAACCCATGCATTTGGAAAACAATTATCCCGTGACTTTAAATGATTTATAGTTGGTGTTGATAGTTGTCTCATTACAGATCTTGTTTTAAGACTAAAATATTTGGACTTCATAAAACATTTGATTTTTTCTAGATCTCTATGTTCAAAATCAACTACATGTAAATATAGAGGGTAGGATTGTAAGGCTGGCTGCAAAGCGGAAGCTATATTATATATTTATATAATGTTCAACTGTTCAAGTATACCATGGGTGTCGGCCATTAAAAGTAATTACATGTGCAACCTAGTTTACATATAAATCCACAGACACGACCATTTATCAAAAAAATCTCAACCGTCCATGAAACAAAAGGTCAAAAACATAACTTATCTGTGCATTACATCTCAAATAAATTTGGATTCTAAGAAAAACAGAGACCTTAGGAAGCAGAAGACATACCTTGATAGGCAAAGGCAATGGATACAACATAAGTTCAAACTTGAAGGGCATAGAGAGAATCTGAGAATAGCAGGTGTTAGAGGAAGAGGAATAAGCGTTTAAAGATGGGATTTGGGTCGTAACTCTTGAGGAGGTGATTTAGCTTTGAAACGCGAAGAGCCTCATAACTCATTGCTGGAATCAAGGAGATAAAAATCCATTACTGTTGTCATGTCATTGGAAATTAGGAATGCTGATGTGGGGCAACGAAATATCAGATCTGAGGTTTTTTTTCTTAACTACTGAGATTTCTTTCCTAACTGTTAGACTTGGGGGCCCCATTTTGGGCCAAATTTTGGGGCCCCAGCCTACCGCCTATGTGGGCTGTTCCCAGGGCCACCCCTGAACACGACTCATGATTGGTACAACTCCTTCGGTCATTTCTATAGTCCTTTTGGGTTAAGAGATACTTTAAAAAAATCTTATGTTCACATTCAATACTTATTTACTAAATATGTAAATGAATCATGATCTTATGTAAGTCACATGTGATCTCATCCATGCCCTCACGTGAAGGGAGTAGGGAGTAGGGACACTGTTCCTATATCTAATGCCCCTCCCTCCTCTCTTTCCATGCTAAATTCTCCTAGAAGAGACTTGAAAGAATAAAAATAGGAAGACACAAATCAGAGAGTCATAGAGAGATGGAAAAATTAGAACTACTCTTCTTGCCTTCACCGGGAGTTGGACATTTGATATCCACAGTAGAGCTAGCTAGACGCTTCCATGAAAAACACCACTTCTCCTTCACCATCCTTCTCATACCTCTCCAATCTCCAGCCTTACCATCCAAAATCACCTCCTACGTCCAATCCATCACTGCATCATACCCTGACATCCGCTTCATCCATCTCCCATTAATCGATCTTCCTTTCGAAACCGACCTAAATTCGAATACCTTCCTCTCCCTCTTGATGGAGAAGTACAAGTCCAATGTCAAAGAAACCATCAAAAAACTACAATCATCTTCTTCTTCTTCTTCAACCCACATCACCGCCTTGATTTTAGACTTGTTTGCGACAACCATGATTGATGTTGGGGTGGAGCTGGGCATCCCCACATACATCTACTTTACATCGGGTGCAGCTGCTCTTGGCTTGTTGCTCTATCTCCCCACGCTACATGAGAAGATCTCATGTGAGTACAAGGACTACCACAAAGAGCTTGAAGTGCCCGGCATGCTGCCGTTGCTGCCAGTTGTAATGCCGGAGCTGATGATGAACAAGAAGGATGATGAGTACACCTGGTATGTCTTCCATGGCCGGAGGTTTAGAGAGGTTGAAGGCTTGATTGTCAACACATTTGGCGAGTTGGAACCGAAAGCTCTCAAAGCGGTAAAATACTTGCCTCAGTACATTTGTTGCTTTCTTATCTAGAGCGTGCGAGCACTAATGTAGAATTGTAGATATATACAAAAGTTCAATGTTAATTTGGTGCAAAAACTTATAATATTCGCGCCATGAGTCTGGATCCTCTGTTCCTCCTATCAAAATCAAATCATACCAACTGTGTAAAATTTTTTTTTCTTTTTCATTTCAAGGAAGATGCATTAGTTGGTATGAAAATTTTCACCATTGGCATAATTTAATAGGATGACACAGTATCTCCAGGCCACCCATATATAGGTCTTATTCTCCTTTCTTTTTGCCTTGGTCCTCCGGACATCATATGCTTCCTTATAACTGTGGTGTGCAAATATGGTGGCCAACCCTCAAAATCCAAATGAAAATCCTCCGTTCACCCCCAAAATCAAACTACCTAATATGATATGATTTACACCCTTGAAATGAAAATCCTGATCCGTCACTCAATTTGACTTAATTTAAAAAATCAATAGAAATAAAGTAGATTAGTTGCAGGCCTAAATCCTTCTTGATTGTGCATGATGTTTCTTAGATGTTAAAACAATCTAAATTTTACCATTTACAGAATACAATATGATATCATCTTGAACTGTATTGTTATTTTTTAAATTTTGACTCTAGAGCCTACCTGAGGATAACAAGTTTGAAAGAAAGAAAAAAAAGTTGGACTAGGTAAGGGTTGGCGCAGACCATACATGATTATGAATAACTGATGTGACTGTGGATCCTCTACCTCATCCATTCTTGCTCTAATAATATATGAATACCATACATGCTTGCATTGCTTCACCAGCAAGTATGGATTGGGTCCACAGGCACATTCGTTTTCCTTGATCTCATGTACATGGTCTGGGCCATGTTCTTCATCACAGGTTAGGGTAAACTCCTATCTAATCTGAATATGCGAGCCCTCTCTGTTGCAAAATTGTCGTGCCCAAACGATAGGTTAGACTAATTATGACCTGAGCCAGACCCTGACCCTGACCCTTTCACCCCGACCTAATTTTCTCTGTTTCTTGTTTTTCACTACCCAACCAGGGAGATTAGGACCCATGAGAGATCAAACCTTGTTGGAGGAAGCCTGCTCCAACGAAGATAAGCCTGACCCATACATGAAATGAAAACGAGTCACGGGTAGTTAGGTGACCTACTAGTGCCCAACTGATGGACAACGCCTTGTGCTTTTAGAGTCACCACTAGCCTACTCAATAAGAGTAGCGTCGTGAGGTAGTGATTTTACCTGATCCATTTCCATCACTACTCTCAATGTAGTACGCTATATAATTAATGAGGTAAGATTTACTCTTAATCATTAACAGATTGCAGACGGCCAATGTCTTCCGGATCATCATTCCACTCCACCAGTTTATCCAGTGGGACCTGTGCTCTATCTGGGTCAGGAATCTCAAGAACCACAGATGAGCCAATTGATGGAATGGCTCGACCAACAGCCCCCTTCATCTGTAGTCTTCTTGTGCTTTGGAAGCATGGGTGCCTTTTCAGTACAACAACTCAAGGAAATGGCACTTGCTCTAGAACGCAGCGGGCACCCTTTCCTATGGTCCCTGCGATGTCGTTCATCAGTCGACACAGATCTTAGGAAGATCCTACCAGATGGGTTTCTAGCTCGAACCCAAGCCCGGGGATTGGTGTTGCAATCTTGGGTCCCACAAGCGGCCATCCTTGGACACGTGGCTGTTGGCGGATTCGTTTCACATTGTGGGTGGAACTCGATCCTTGAGAGCATATGGTTTGGTGTGCCCATATTGGCTTGGCCTCTGTATGCCGAGCAAAGGCACAATGCAATTCAGCTGGTTCGGGATTATGGTTTGGCAGTGGAGTTGAGTGTGGTTTATGAGGACAATGATTGGGTGAATGCTGAAGAGATAGAGAGGGGAGTGAGGCATTTAATGGGAGAGACTGAGGAAGGGCAGAAGGTGAGAAAGAGAGTTGAAGAGATGGCAGAGACAAGTAAGAAAGCAGTAGAAGAAGGAGGTTCTTCTTTCACTGCATTGGAACTACTATCAAACAAGTTCATGGTGTAATCTATCTGTCTAGTTATAGTCGCTTTTCATCTATTAATTAACCTAATCTGAACATGGCTTTGTTAGACATTGTAAACATTGCAAGGGTGGTTAGAGCCTTAAGAGGCAACAAAGCCTGTATGGTGGTCATCACTGACATTTTATTTCTTAAATCCAAACCATTATATTGAAATGTTAGACTCTGGAATGTTGGATGCCCAAAACTCACATCTAGCAGAGACGTGAATCATGACGAGTTCAATTGTGTCTACCACTAACTATGATCCTAATGAGTAGAGTTACCTACATTTTATAAGATAAGATTCCGACTTATGGTTTAGATTTAAGATGGAAGGGGCGATCAATCATGAAATAAGAGGGCAGGGGTGGAGCCAAGGCCAATTATTTTGAAAGTCCATCTGCATTGTTTGCCCTCTAATAAGATGGGGCTCCTCCACAGGATAATTTCTTTATCTATTTTATGAGATGTCGGAGGATAGATCCGGATGATGAGTCTAACATAATTGAATCAAGGCTTTGATGATGATGATTACGACATGTTGACCCTCTCAAATACAATTTCCTGGCTCTACCCTTGTACGCAGGATGAGGTAAATTCTGATTCGTTAGAGCGATACCATCAGTTCGAAATTAATTAGCTAGGCATAGGTCCCTGAGTTTTGTTTTAGATCTTTAATTGTTAAATTGAAACTAACTTTTTTACAACAGAATTTTACTATACTATGGCAAAACTCAACCCATTTTAGTCATATTTGGTTCAATTTTAATGTGGTGGGGTCGCAGGTTGATATCATCATTTGTTGAGTAAGAGCCTCCTTATTTTCATCTTTATAATTATAGTGAAGCAAACATGGATTCCATCACGAGACCGATGGGCTCACCTTGATTCCATCACATAGTTCAATCTCATAAGACATCCCCATATTTTAGAAGGAGAACGAAGAAAATAAAATAACACTCTGTTACACTCCATCCCAAGTTAATCAAGATTACCTTCAGTTAATCGAGATTAATGTGATTTAAGTGTGATTAATCAATTTAATGGTGATTAACGATTAAAATGGATCAAATTAGTCTTGAATAAATGAATTAAGCATAATGAGATGATTTGGAAGATATTAAGTTGGATTTTAGACTCAAATTAGTGAACTGAAGGATTTTTCCATAAATACTAATTTATGCATATTTCGTCGAATACAGTCGAACTTGGTATCATCGTACGTATTTTGATGAGTACATCAACTTTCGTAAAACACTTGAGTTCATTTGACTCCAAATGGATCAACTTAATCCTAATTTGACACTAGGAAGAAGTAAAAGAAATGGGTTTAGTTGCGAAATTTAGTTTATAAATGTTGAGAGGAACTTCATTTCAGTTAAATGTTGAGAGGAACTTCATTTCAGTTCAGTCGACTGTTTCAAGCAGAGAAAAGCCCTAGACTTCTGTCCTCTTTTCTTTTCTCCATTTCTTTTTCATTTCAAACTTGTTAATAGTCTAAGAGAGATGTTGTGAAAAGGATAATTGGAGAAGGATAGTTCTTTAGCTTCATATAATTAATCTTTGGAGTTAGAAATTGAGAGGGAAAGCTCAGTTTTTGTCTTCTCTAAGATTTCAGGTAAGGGTAAAATTCTATGCAGATCTTTTGAGTTCTATTGATGTTTGAGATTGTTAAATTACTTAAAGAAATTCTGTTTAAACTTGTTAATGGTATTAGGTTTAAAATGGCTGGGGTTTTTCAATTTGGGGATTTTATCTCAAACCTCAAGCTACCAAAGGGTTTTTGTACTAAACTCAAGACCAAGGCAAGTATAGACAGTTACTTATGATTAGATGCTAAATGATTTGATTTCCTTTTTGTTACAATTGTGATATCAGCCCTATTTTGTTTAGAAATTGGATTTTATTTATCGGTTGATTGAATGGATTGAAAGAAGAAGAAGCTTATAAATGATTGAAGGATGTTTGAGAAGGGAACATGAGGTTCCATGTGTTGTATTGGAGGTTGTGATTGATGGGTTCTAGAACAGAATTCGTTTCAGAATTCTGAAGGAATTCCAGAGTAGTTTGGTTAACCGACTGGTGACCGAACTGCTGACCGACAATGTAAATGAAGGAAAAATCGTGCATCTGGTTTGCGAACCAAGAGGTGACCGAACTAAGTTCGGTCAACCGACGAAGGATGCTCGGTCGACAAAAATGTCAACCGAGTATATTAGGAATTTCAGAGAAATTGAGAGTCTCTGGATTTTGAACCGAAGAGTGACCGAGGGGTTAACCGACAAGTTTCGGTTAACCGAGGGTTCACCGAGAGGTTAATCGAAGTTGGAAACAGGAAGAGAGCGAAAAGTGAACTTCTTGAAAGCTAACCGTAAGTAACCGAGATAAATTCGGTTAGCTGCATTCTATATGTCGGTTAATCGACAGGTAACCGAAATTGTGGAATTTTAGAATTATTTTCTAAATTTTAAGATAAAGAGTTTATTGATTAAATCAATGCTGTTAACATTGTTTATACCTCTATAGGTGTTAATTTAGGGAACTTTAATGTACAAATTCATATAAATTGTGATGTCTATCGGGAATAACACGTACATTAAATAACTGAGGATTACACCTAAATAGTTGGTATGATTTAATTGTACACTGAATTATATCCAAAGTGGATCATAACTTGAATTGAATCCTAAAGGGTTGTATCCGTTAATTTGTAATTAAACGGAATTAAAGTGTTGAATTGTATTGTTTATTGAGTTTGGTACTAAATGATGATTCCTATAAGTTCATTGGAGCTGTTACTAGTTACTACTGCAGCAGATTATTTGGGAGTATTCCGAAGCTTCGTGGTGATGTCAGTAGTCCCTAGCCCGGAAACTGATAATTTCCACAATATATGAATCCTTCCATATGGAAGATGGTAATCCTTTCTTTTTAGGAAGATGGTATATGATTGGAAACGTAATTGTAGTTGAAACTTTTAATAAAGACTTAAATTGTTTACTTGTTTTAGTCTAACATTGAATTAGACAGATTAAATATGTAATTAGCATATATAATCATAGATCTATTTATACATTGTTGAATTGTCAAATTCACAATGTTATTGATGGCATTACGGGCCTAGCTGCTCCTGCCTGTCCCGAAACTGCAGCACCGGCGGAGGAGACCGTCCCGGTTCCTCCACGTGGATTCGTAGAGTGGAGATAATTTTTGAGAGATGGAAAACTTGGGAAAGAGTTGTTTTTTGAAACGTTTCATACTTTTCATCCTTACATTGTAATTAAATATTGAAGTGGATGTTTGTGCAAATGGTAAATGAATTTTTTTTTAAATATGAACAATGTATATTTGTTTATATGTTAATGTTCCGCATAATGTATAATAGATATCCCTTGTGAGTTTTATGTGATTGAAATTCACGGGAGTAAGTATGCGACACGACTCGGGGTTAACTCGATTTAATTATAATCTCGGGCTAGGGTCGTGTCACACTCTCACCTATGATAAAATCTCAAATTCAATAGCTTTGAGATACAAATAAATTTCATTAACCAATAAGAAGTTGTATAGCTTATAATTTCTTTGCATCGTCCCAAAGGAGTGACGTGCATGCCACAACCACCCCCATGGCATCCTGCTTTACAATTCCACATAGTAACAACCCTAGCAAACACCCCATGGCATCAATGATGGGAAAATCAACACCACTAACCCAACTCATTACAAGAGGAAACGAGTTCACAACAGAGAATGTATCATATTGTTGTGCTCAACTTGAACCTATGTTGCCTTGGTTCCATAATCCACATTAACCTGTTGCAACTCATCTAGTGATAGTGATGCTTACCAAAACCTTCAATCAGTAGCCAACATATGGATTTCGGAGCACTAGTACCATAGTTAAATAGATAATAGTAATTACAGCAATAATATCTAAAAACAGAAGACAAATCAATGGATGCAACAGCCTAGTGGTCCCAAGAGGTACAAGGGCTCCTTAGTGGCCACTTAATTACTTGAAATTCCAAATGTTCCATGTGGCAGGAGACTATACCTCCCTTAGTTATAACAAATGGAACGTTTCACATTTGTGCATTGAACCCAATGTTTAAGATCATCCAATAAACTCAAGTTCTGATTAATGTCAAAGTGAATGTAGATGGATGGTTGGGATTGTGTTGATCAAAGGATGAAGAGAAGATAAATCACTAAAATATTGATGGATATTTCAGAGCATGAACTTCTTTGCTAGGAGTTCCAATGTAGAGAAAGAAGAACCTCCTTGTGCCACTGCTTTCTTACTTTTCTCTGCCATATCTTTAGCTCTCTTTCTCACCTTCTGCCCTTCCTCAGACTCACCCATCAAAGACCTCACTCCCTTCTCCACCTCCTCTGTACTAACACACCCATCTTTCTCATAATCCATATTCAATCCCACAGCCAAACCGTAGTCCCGCACCAGCTGAAATGCATTGAGCTTTTGCTCTGCGTACAAGGGCCAAGCCAATATGGGCACACCAAACCATATGCTCTCCAGGATCGAATTCCACCCACAGTGCGAAACAAATCCTCCAACAGCCACGTGTCCGAGGATGGCCACCTGTGGGGCCCAAGATTGGAACACAAATCCCTGGCCTTTGGTTCGGTCCAAAAACCCATCCGGTAGGATCTCCTTGAGATCTGGGTCGCTTGATGAAATGCAACGCAAGGACCATAGAAAACGGTGCCCACTACGCTCAAGACCAAGGGCCATTTCCTTCAATTGTGGGACCGAGAAGGAGCCCCGGCTTCCAAAGCACAAGAAGATCACGGATGAGTGGGGCTGTTGGTCGAGCCATCCCATCAATTGGCTCGTCTCTGGGTCCTGCGATTTGTTGTCGAGTGCAAGCAAAGGTCCCACTGGGTAGACTGGTGGAGTGGGATGATGGTCGGGTAGACATTCACCATTAGCAATCTGTCATGATCATGTGTAAGATATGCATCATTTGATTTACATGTGATTTACATTCGATGATGATAACAGGTATGAATAGCAAAGGGTTGCATTGAATGGTCATTACACTACTCTACTTTGCTCTTGTTGATGCAAGTTAGTGTTGATTCTGATTGGGTCAAGTTTAGGATTAAAAATATGGAGAACCAGTCATGGGATAAGACTAAGAGAGCCGCTAAATGCATCCTGATTTTTCTCTCCACACACTGCTTCTCTCTACCCTATCACAGATTACCAAAATTATTCTCTACACACTCCCTTTTTCGTAAATTATCCTCTCTCAACTTCACCCTCCCTCCCTCTCTGCCCTCCACCGCCCACCTTGTCTCCCTCTCCGCGCCTCTCTCCCCCCACTCCCTCTATTGGATGATGGTAATCACTCAAATCAATTAATAATAGTCTCCGCCGGTTGCATCTTAATTGGTTAGGGACACACCAAATACCTTCTGGTAAAGAAAAAAAAAATCAATTAAGACCATAACTCCAATAACTGAACGGTTGGGCTGCTTGACTAAATTGGGTTCTGAATTCCTAATATTAAAAATCAGATTAGTTGTATACCCATGATATCATCATGGGCCTACCACCTAAAGACACTGTCATATTGTCATTACTAAAGCAGATTGACTAAAGCTGATTTTATTTGAAAGTTGGAAACCCAAAGAAGATTTGTGTGCCAATTTCTAATTAATTCATGATCCCTATATGTTTCTCTGTGAAGAGAAATGATCTCAGGCGACTAGGAGCTGATAGCCAACTTAGTTGAGTTTGTTGAAAAGTAATTGTACTGCATCTAAAGCCCGGAAGTGATCAGAATTAATCGGGGAGATTGGGCTTTCTGGGGCATTATGATTGTTGTCTTCTATCTTAAGTTTAGGTCAACCAACAACGTGGCTGATTCTTTATTCTTTAGCCAAGCAAGGAGTTGATGCGACGTTTTGATGGATTCTTTACCCAAGAAAGGAGTTGAGAAGACGTTTCTTTGGTAGAGTTTTACTTTGTACTGTGGGTGCGATAGGGGCACAATGCTCTAGTACCTTTGTGTTCTCTTGTTTTTTTTTCATGTAATCTTTTTTCTTTGATTTCTCTCTTTATTTTCCATTCTCCTTTTAGTGAAAATATCTATTACCAATAAAAAAAATTGGGGCAAGTGCCTCTCAATGGGACTGATACTACACATGAGATCATTCATTATAAAAACAAAACAAGAATTAGTAGACCAAGGACCAGGCTAGTTATGTTACCGATTTGAGTGCCGTCGGCTCCAACTCACCAAACGTGTTCACAATCAAGCCATCGACCTCACGAAACCTCCGTCCAATGGAAAGGAACTGTGAATACCTGTCATTCTTCTTGTCCGTGATTGGATCCGGCATCACCAGCGGCGGCAAAGGCAACATGCCAGGGACCTCAACCTCTCCTTGGTAGTCCTTGAACTCACAAGGAACTTTGACATCTAAGGTTGGGAGATAGAGCATGAGCCCCAAGGCGGCAGCGCCGGCCGGGGAGTAGATGTATGTGGGGATGCCGAGCTCTTTGCCCACATCGATCATGGTTGTCGAAAAGAAGTCGATGATGAAGGCAGCGATGCGCGTAGGAGGTGAAGAAGAAGAAGAAAATGATGATGATGATGTTCTTTTGATGGCTTCCTTGACATGGGGCTTCTGGTTGTCTATGTAGAGGAAGATGAAGGAAGATGGATTATTGCAGTTTTCATATGGGAAGTCTATGAGTGGGAGATCAATGAAATGGATTCTGGGGTTGGAGGCAGCGGTGGATTGAACATAGGAGGTGCTGGAGGACGCGATGGCGGATTTCATAAAGGGTATGTGGGGATGCATGAGGAGGACAGTGACGGAGAAGCTGTGTTGCTTCTCAAGGAGGTGTTTGGCTAGCTCTACTGTAGATACCAGGTGGCCAGCTCCTGGTAAAGGCAACAACACAAGTGATGCTTCTTCCATCTCTCTCCCTTCCCCTCTATTTCTCTCTCTATACACAAGTGATGCTTGAGCCACATCAGACTTGAGTTTAGCCCAATCTATACTAGGCAAATTCATATGATGATGATGTATCTTTCACTGATGTAGGATAAAGTCAAAGCCCTTCGTACCAATAGGAGGTGAATGTTTTGTTGGACAGACACATGGGACTTTGTGGGTTCCAATATACTCTAATAAAATGCATCCATGAAATGAAATGTAGGGCTGTTTGGATGTGTGGTAAATTAAAGTAGAGCGAGGTGAAGCATCAAATCAAAAGAGAATAAAATATAATGTGTTATGATGATATTTTGTTTTTAGTTATTAGGTATGGAATCTTTTTGAATTTTTGTATAGTAAAGTGGAGTTCTTTATCTTTTAGTGGAGAAAGGATGTTGCTTTTTTTATTTTTTTTGAAAAATTAAAAGGGAATATTGAAATTGTGTATTTTTGATGTGACCTCTTGTCATTTTTTATCTAGATTCACTTCACTTCACTTTAACTAATTAAGTGCCAAACACGCCCAGGCTTTTCTAAAACCACTCTAAAAAAAAGAATAGAAAAAAAAATGTACAATCTGATATTTACCTTTTCTTTTTCTTTGGATCTTACTATATCATTTCCCTATGGTCTTGGCTTCTCATAATCGATGGGTTAGCCCCTCCTTCACAAGCTTCTCAGCTGGCAAAATTTGGAAAGCCTTATCTTCAGCATAGGTGACATTGGAAGAAATATTGAAGTTGCAATCTTCTTCCATCTCATCTCTATTATATGGACTCTGAAGATTAATCACTTAGATTTTAATAACAAGTGGCAATTTTTTAATAGAGCGAAATCTGTTTTGGCTTGGTCTGTCGGAAATGTTTAATAGTTTGCCTGATCGTATTCAGAGACTGCCTCTGCATCCTATTATGAATATTTTGGGAGCAACCCACTCCCTGGTATTTTGATCTTTTCAAAAAATTACATATGCATTTTTTATTTCATTTTTATGTTCTTCTTGAAGCTTTCCTTGTTGCATTGTACAGCAGCATATTTGGCTTACTGGGCGCTTACCACTTAGCCCATGTATCTCTTCCTTTTTAATATACAACTTACCTCTTAGCAACCAAAAATGATGTAGAAATGCATGCAATCATCTTTGCGCTAAAAGTGACTTCATCGGTCTTATAACTCTTTTGTTCATTGTATGGCTAAAATGGAAAGGGGATGTATTGGGGGAAGGTCTGGTTTGATGACTACCCAAGCTGGCTGTTAAATCTGAGTTTTAGTTGAGAATTTGAATAATGAGTTTACATAAAAGAAGATTTGTGGCAGTGGATCAAAAGTTATACAAAGGTTACGATCTTCTCTGTTGCTAAAGAAGTAATTGTTCCAAACTTCATAGTTGTGGACAACATTTTTTTTCCCTGCTATCTCAGCTACAAGAGTTAAGACCCAAGAAACTCACACCCGCGATGAGAGAACCTGCACATAGAGGAAAGAGAACCCCCACATGCGGAAAGTGAAACTCGCACAAGTAAGGAGAGAAGACTTGCACATATGGACACCAGCGACGTGTTGCCAACCAACTGAGGAAACCCCCGGATCTTTTAGACATCCTGTTGTAAAATTCACTGTATTTGCCAATTTCTTTTCATTTATCCCCGCATCTTCGAAGAGAACTCGTTGTCTTCCCCAATGGGTTGTCAAGTACTCTAATTATAGGTTACGGTTTGATTGTCTTTCTACTTGGATTAGAGAACTGACTTTAAGTGTCGTGGTGTTCTTTTTTTTCTCCCTCTCTAAAATAAAGTTTCTCTATTAATAAGAAAAAAAAAACTGCCGGTTATCACTTCAAATCAAATTAGCAAGGAATGTCTTGTATTACATATTTGAGTTCTAATGGGGCTAGTGAACCATGGTTGATTTCTCAACCTAAAAGTACTCTGCCCAGCTGCGCCTAGAGGTGTCAATTTGGGCCGGGCCGGCAAGGCCCACTGAAGCAGGGCCCAGAAAGGCCAGCACGGCCCGTGATAATTGTGCGGGCCGGGCCGGGCCCAAGAGTTCTGGGGTCAGCCCAACACGGCCTTGGTCGTGTCGTGCTGGGCCGGGCCCAAGTAGGGCCTTGGCCGTGCCGCCCGTGGGTGGCCCACATACCCCCCTCCCCTTTTTTAATTTTTTTTAAGTTTTTTAAGTCTTAGAGATTTAGACTCTTCACTCTTGGCCTTGGACCATTTTTATTAAAATAAGAGAAATAAACAAATAGAATAACACTAATGATGTTTTGAAAAAATACATCAAATAAATTGTATTTCCTTGAAATTGAAGTTACAAAAGTTGAAAAAAACTACAAGTTTAATTTGAACTTGGATGAATATATATAATGAAATTCAAACCTTCTAATAAATGAAAAAAGAATTACAACTTTAAAAACCTATAATACAATCTAAAAAATAAATTACAACTTTAGAAACTATGATACATTCTAAAAAAAAATTACAACTTTAAAAACCTATGATACATTCTAAAAAATAAATTACAAGTTGAAAGGCTATTATACATTCTAAAAAATATTACTAGGATATATTCAATGCCGCTAGCTCGTCTTCTATCTCGATCTCATCATTATCGAGGTGTTGTTTTCTATCCTCTGCTTGATACCAATCCCGTAAGCACATGCATGTCTCAACGTTTTATTCTGTAAGCATAGTCCTTCTAGGGTTAACAAGGCGCCCACTTGCACTAAATGCCTGCTCTGATGCAACTGTGGACGCTGGTATTGACAATATATCACGGGCTATGGCGGAAAGCACGGGAAACTTAGTTTCGAATGATTTCCACTATACCAAAATATCAAAATCATCTTCTTCATCATTCGAGATTGTAACAGGATCACTCCCCATGTACATTGTTAATTCATTAAGGTTGTAAGATCCTCCGGAAGAAGATGAGTTACTTCCCTGAAATTTCCTCATAATACTCCAAATGACCTTCTTTTTTCTTTTATATACTTGGGGAGGGCCTGTGGGGACCGTGGGTGCTATGGATCTACCTAATCGGGTAGCATATTCCAAATAAAATATTTCTAATTGTGCCTTAATTATTGTCATGTCATTTATATTAGTTGTATTCATATTAGACTTTATTTCATCAAGAAAGGTCTCTACACCTTGTAATTTCAATCTAAAGTCTAATACAGCAGCTATACAATATGTTAAAGGAGATAATCTCCAATATAATGAGAAATTTTCCTCCATTTGTGCAAAAATAAGTTGAAAAATTGGAAAATCTCTATACTTTTTAAAAGTAAGACTTATTTCATAAAAATGGGCTAAAGCTTGATTTGATGTGGGGTAATATATCCCGAAAAAAAAAATAATGTTGCATCATGAAAAACTTCTAAAAAACCTCTTATTATCTCAAGAAGGGTCAACTTTTCATCACTTATAAAAATATTTTCTTGCTCTAATTTAAAGGTAAAATTTTATCTATGATTTACATCATATGATATTTTCTTTGGTCTTAGATTCAAATTTATACATATTTCCCTCCACCATTGTTTTCGCGATGGAGAACAAAAAATATATCCTATAATCCATTTAATAACCTCTAAATCATCTCTAATTAATTTCACCCCTACTTGTACTATAAGATTTATAACGTGGCATGCACACCTATTGTGAAATAGATCTCCAATTAAATCAAGTTGAATCGCATGTTTTAGTAACTCTGCTACGACATTGTTAGTGCTTACATTATCTAAAGTTATAGAAATTATTTTATTTTCAATTCTATATTCTCTAAGTTTTTTAAGGATGGTCAACCCTATCCTAACACCAGTGTGTGGGAATTCTAGCATAAAAAACGCTATCATTCTTTTCTGCATCACTCAATCACTATCAATATAATGTGATGTGATTGCAATGTACCCCAGATTTTGTTTAGAAGTCCATAAATCTTAAGCTAAAGCCATTTTTCAGGTATATTTGCAAAAATATATTTTAAATTCTCTTTTTCTTTCAAAAAAGTCTTTATTGCATCACTTCTAGCAGCATTTCTAGATATTTTCTGCCATCCAGGAACAAAGGTAGTCCTCAAAAATCTTTCATAACATCGGTCTTCAGCAAGTATAAATGGTACCTGACAACTAATTATATACTTAATATGTCACGTCCCCCGAACCCGATTAAGGAATAAACCAGATCCGGAGAGTGAAATTTAGGACTAATTAAAAATTTTGTCCTTTAGTCCCAAAGATCGTAAGTCCGCTGTGAGGATATTACATTTCAAACCTTAAGACATTAATGAATTGCGATATTCATACAAATCTAGGCATATAGAATATCAAACAATGAATAATACTTCTCATTAAATATTAATGTTGTAAGAGTATAATAAACAAAGCTAAAGAGTTAAATCAATTTATTACATTAGCCAACGCAAGAGAAACAAGGCCAATAAAAGAAACGAGTCAATGTAGTAAAGGTCCAACGAGAGAAATAATAAAAGAATAAATCTAAATGAAGTCCCATGTAATTCTTTCTCGTGCTGGAAGTGATAATGCTACTTTACGTCATCTGCACGCCACTCTCGTGCCTCCTCTACTGGTTGGAGATCCTTTGGGATCTCCTCACCATCATGCTCCACGTAATAGTAGTAGTCACCTGATGTGTCTGCACACCAAGGAATAGAGTCAACGACATGTTGAGCAGTAGATAAGCAAAACATAATAAACATGACATGCATAAAGTATAGAGTAATGACAAGTAATAATCATGTGAGTATAAGGAAAGCAAAACTAGGCATAAAGCGAGAATATTAATCAAAAGAAATAATAACAGGAATCCTAGCAATCTTCTAGCAATAACTACTATCCATGCAATGCAATACAAGAACAAGAGGGAGACTCCGAGGATGTCCAAAGCCACCTCCAGGGTTACCAGTAATAATGCAATATAAGCACTATATTTTTGCGAATGACTATTGATGCCAACATCAAAACATCCCTTCCTATACCTGAGAATGCTAAGGACTTTATGAAAGCCATTGAAGATAGGTTTAAGACTGCAGACAAATCCCTTGCTGGGAAACTAATGACAGATCTTACAACCATGAAGTTTGATGGCACTCGCTCAATGCATGAGCATGTCATTGAGATGACCAACCTTGTTGCTAAACTAAAGAATTTGGGACTATCCATGGATGAGGCTTTTCTCGTCCAATTTATCCTAAGCAGTTTACCTCCTCAGTACGGGCCTTTCCAAACTTACTACAATACTATTACGGAAAAGTGGACAGTGAATGAATTGGCCAACAAATTGGTTCAAGAGGAGGCCAGGCTGAATCAACAAGGTATTAAAGTAGCTCATCTCGTTCAAGGAGCTGGAAATAAAATTGGGAGAAAGAAAAATTCAGGCCAGAAAAGGGCACCACCCAAATCTAATGAGGCCAGTCAGAACCCCAAGAAGAAAAAGAAGGAAAACTTATGCAAATTTTGTAAGAAACCTGGATATTTTCAGGCAAACTGCATTAAACGTAAAGAATGGTTCAAAAAGAAAGGTAACCCTCTGGGTTTCGTAAGTTATTTCGAATCACATCTTACTTATGTTTCTTCTGATACTTGGTGGATTGACACTGGTGCTAATGTTCATGTTTCCAATTCAATGTAGGGATTCCTTACAATCCAAACCATAAACCCAAGTGAGAACTTCCTTTTTATGGGCAACAAAGACAAAGCTCCAGTTGAAGCCATTGGCACTTTTCGTCTTGTTTTAGATAGTGGTTATCAGTTAGACTTATGTTAAACTCTTTATGTTCCGTCTATTTCCCGTAATTTGGTTTCTGTAAGCGCACTTGATAAAGATGGTTACTCGTTTGAATTAGGAAATGGTAATTTCAGTTTACTTAAAAATTCTAGTCGTATTGGTTCTGAAATTTTATTTGATGGGCTATACAAGTTTCATCTTAATAATCAAATTGCTGAAACCCATCTTACCCTGCATTTTAAGGAAACCAAACGAAAGTCATCTAAAAATGACTCTTATTTCTTGTGGCATAAAAGACTGGGTCACAAATCCAGTGAAAGAATCAAACGATTAGTAAAAGATGGTGTCCTTCCGGATCTAGATTTTACTAATATTAAGGTATGTGTGGATCGTATTAAAGGCAAATCAACAAAACACACAAAGAAAGGAGCCACAAGAAGTACTCAGCTTCTTGAAATAATTAATACAGACATTTGCGGACCCTTTGATGTTCCAACCTTTGGGCGAGAAAAGTACTTCATTACCTTTATTGATGATTACTCACCTTATCGTTATTTATACTTGTTGCATGACAAATCTCAGTCTGTGAATGCTGTACAAGTGTTCATTACTGAAGTCAAAAGGCAACTCGATAGAAAAGTGAAAATTATAAGGTCAGATAGAGGTGGTGAATTTTATGGTAGGTATGACGAAACAGGACAACATCCTGGACCTTTTGCAAAACTTCTCTAAAAGCTTGGAATTGTTGCCCAATACACAACGCCTGGTTCTCCATGGAAGAATGGTGTAGCTGAAAGGCCAAATCGTACATATATGGAAATGGTTAGATCCATGATGAGTCATGCTAATTTACCTATATCCTTGTGGATGGATGCTCTACGCACAGCTGTTTATATCTTGAACAGGGTTCCAAGTAAGGCAGTTTCAAAAACACCCTTTGAACTGTGGAAATGATGGAAACCTAGTTTAAGACATCTCCAAATTTGGGGTTGTCCAGCTGAGGCGAGAGTCTACAATCCACACGAAAAGAAATTGGACCTTAAAACGATCAGTGGTTACTTTATAGGTTACCCAGAAAAGTCTAAAGGAATTAGGATTTACTGCCCTAACCATAGTACTAGAATTATTGAAACCGGTAATGCTAGATTCTTTGAGAATGGCGAAATCAGTGGGAGTAATAAAACTCAAGATGTGATCATTCAGGAAATCAGGGTACCTATCCCTTTACCCTCTATTCCGAAAGATGTTGGAAATCATCCCGTTGTTGAACCATTTAACAATGAGGAAAATCCAATCAATGATCAACAACTCCATCATGAGATTGTCGCCAATGAACATATGGATGAAGCACCAGAGGAACCAGCATTAAGAATGTCTCAAAGACAAAGGAGATCAGCTATTTCCGATGATTACATGCTTTACCAAGTAGAATCTGAAGAAGGGACAATTAAAGACCTGGTTTCTTATTCACAAGCCATTAAGGATGTTAATTCTAGTAAATGGATTGAAGCCATGGCGGATGAATTGAAATCTATGGATGAAAATCAAGTATGGAAAGTTGTTCAATTGCCTCTAGGACACAACCCAGTTGGCTGTAAATGGGTCTTCAAGACCAAACGCGACTGCAAAGGCAATATTGAACAACATAAAGCCAGACTTGTTGCCAAAGGTTTTAATCAGAAAGAAGGCATTGATTATACTGAGACCTTTTCCCCTGTGTCCAGGAAGGATTCTCTTAGAATTATCATGGCATTAGTAGCTCACTATGACCTCGAGTTACATCAAATGAATGTGAAAACTGCCTTTCTTAATGGAGACTTAGAAGAAGAAGTCTACATGCGTCAACCTGAAGGCTTCATACACTACAAGAAAATATATTTTTAGCGGCGGACTTATAGCGGCGGCCGATACAATTCGTCACTATAAGATACTTATAGCGGCGGCCAAAGTTGACCCATCGCTATAATGCAATTTTTAAGATACTTGTACCGGCGGCCTTTGCTATGTCCGTCGCTAAAAACATTAATCCGAAAGGCGCCAAGGAATAGCGGGAAATTTTTTGTTTTTACCGTCAGTCAAGTGTTGGCCGCCGCTACAAATTATTTGTTGCGGCGGCCATAAGTGGTCCCCGACGGTAAAAATTTGACACCTCATCCTATCCCCACTCATCCTATCCCTCTTGCTCATCTCCCTCACGGTCTCTCGCTCTTAACACTGGAACGACCCTCACTGGAACCCTCTCGCCCTCTCATTCTCTAACTCATCTCTCCCCAGCGCACCCATCCATCTCTCTCACTCTCTCATTCTCTCGCCCATCTCTCCCCTGCGCAGCTTCGAAAAATCTCTTCTGAAGGCGAAATCCATGTTTCAGCTTTGAGAGATCTCCTTTTTCGAAGCTAGAAATCGTAGGCATGAAAATCTCATCATCAAGGCTTCATTGATCAGTGTTTTGAGATCAGTCCGCGGAATCTGCATCTCATCTTCATTTCTCTGGCCTCTCCTTCTCTCACACCATCCCTCTTCTCTCTCACGCCATCCCTCTTCTCTCACTCATCCTTCCTTTCCATTGGAAAACCCCCAAATCTCCAACCCTTACCCTCGTCAATCATCATCGAAAACCCTCTCCATTTGAAAACCCCCAAATCAAAAGGAAGGGAATAAAGAAGAGGAGGAAAAGAGGAAGAAAAAACTTGGTGCCATGAAAACTCAGGTATTTCCCCTTCTCAGATTAATGTTTCTTCTAAAGCTCTGATTACACATTTTCTCGAGAATCGCACGATCATGCATCCTCTTTTCCTCTCCACTCTTTCCAAACAGACTCGATTAAATTCCATGTTTTTGCACTACATCATCACTAAATAAACCCCACACTAGTTGATTCATTTCAACACAGCATACTGCATTCACACACTTGGGCATAAACCCAACCCTGACATTGGTGTAATCTAATCTGCTCATGTATCCAAATGCCCAACAATGGTCTTCCAATCCCAGCCCCCAAACCCAATACAGCATCAAATATAAGTTGATGAGCCTCTCCTTTGTGTCCTTCACCACCTTAATCACCATCATCCGAGCCAATGACCAACCCTTCAAAATCCCCTGTGCCATCAACATATGCTTCCTGGCCATGTTGCTATTCCTGTGCATTGATGTTTTCAGCCGCTTGAGCCAGAGAATGCTGAAAAGCGAGAGAGATTCGAGGCTTCACTTTTCATCCTTGCAAACATAATCAATTTCTCATATGTCTGTGCTATTTCAGAAAATCTCTCTCCAACCATGACGTGGTTGATGTCGGTCCTTATTGGGTCGATCTGCGTTGTCGGTTCCCTTTATATTTTATTGTGTCCTACTAAAACTAATCACAAGGATGAGTTAGATGTTAAAAGGTGTTCATCTGTGTCAGTCTAACCATTCATCTCTACATGCCATTTCTCCTCTTGATCATGTACTTGAATCTCTTCAAGCTTTGCATTGGGTTTCTAGATTTGTGTTTGTTATATTAATGCTAAAGAACAGAGAAGAGAAAGATGAGGTGAAATAATAAAAAAAACTGTAGATCCGGACTGAAATAACAGAGAAAGAGAACATATTGCGTGTTCTCTCTCTATAATTTCAGATGATCTGATTGTTTTTTAGCCTGGATTAGATTAAGACCGATTTGGGTACCTAAAGACGTTGGGGAATTATCAGTTGGAAAGAGCAACTTCTCTTTTGGGAGCATGCATGGCATCTCTTCTCTCGATTTATTTATTCCTATTCCTGGCCTTTTCATTTCCTCTCCCAAGTTTGTCTTCAAGGAGGTTTGTTTTTTTCTCTTTTTCTTCCCCTCTTTTCATTACCTTGATGGGTAGCTTGAGAAATTGAATGCATATACATTCAATGAGAGGATGGCTTTCTTGTTGTTATTGGTCTGGGTTTTTGGTTGGGATGCGATAAAGTATTAGTTTTGGGACGAGATTTGTCTTTGTTTGCCCACCAAGACAAGTGTTAGCTATCTTTTTGGTGTGGGTTTTGAGTGTTGGAAGATGGATTTTCCATTTTCCCACTTTTTTTCTTTCGTCTGGAACATAGTAGTAGCTCCCATACAAATTTAAGACATGATTCTGATGCTCTTACTTCCTACTGTCATTCATTGAGAAATTTTAATGAGAAGCTAGGAACCATTCATTACTTTCATTTTACTCTCTCTCTATTAACATGAGATGCCTTCTTTGATAGCCTGAAAGAAGATATGGTGGGCCTCGCTAATCAGAACTGATATTTTTTTTCGCTTTATGTGTACTGATTCTTTTTTGCACCTCTTGTTTGTCTTTAATTTTTTGAAATTCGACAACTGAAAATAGATTTC
The DNA here is from genome assembly GCA_012931725.1 of Litsea cubeba. NCBI lineage: Eukaryota > Viridiplantae > Streptophyta > Magnoliopsida > Laurales > Lauraceae > Litsea > Litsea cubeba. The sequence goes on from CM022944.1 coordinate 129,723,827, forward strand.
ATTCTTTTCTTGTTTAAAAAAAAATATATAGATACATTTGTGAAAGATTTGGAATAAAGTGATGATATTTAGTCTTGTTGTTTTCAAGGACTTCATCGGATAGATGAGCATTCATGGGTCTTTGTTCTTTGCAAGTAGTCCATCGCTTACTGTGTTAGATTGAAAATTCTAACCTACAATGATGGAGCTTATTTTCATCTGATTTCTGGGTTCCTATTATTTTTCCATGATTATTTTTTCTAGACTGAGTCCTCATCTACAATTTTGTTTTTCTTTTTACCTGCTATCCAATTGCAACAGTGGACCACATGTTGTGATTTGATGTATCACTGTCGACTCCAATCAGGTTAGAAGATAAGTGGAAATGCAGAATTGAAGTAACTAGTTTTGACTATGCCTTTAATGGAACAACAAATACCAGGCTGAATTTAGATAGTTTGTAATCTAGAGTGTATCCATTAAAACTTGAAAGGACTTTTAAGTCACTAGGTTTGTGGTTCTAATCTATAAGGAAGTATTAATTAATTTTTCAGATTTAGAAGCTTTAGTGATGCCAGAACTTTGATGTAAAATTTTGAAACAGTCTCTCTCCTTAAGGATTTGGATGATCCAAACCATCCAAATGCAGTTTGGGGCTGGGATCAAACAGAAATAGGGATGGCCTATTAAATTTGCAATTCACAACCACCAGTATGTTTAGTTTAGATTAGAAATTTTTGTTTCTACTCTTGTTTGATCACATGATGACTTTATATATATATATTGAACATGTTTCTTCTTATGTACTTTTGTAATTGGGTTCTTTTCTTTCTGTCTTTCATGGGGTGGTTATGAGACTTTTCAAAAAGCTATCTACAATTGTGTAAAGTTTACAGTTTTTTTGCTCTTATGGGCTAAACCCAAAAGACCTTTTATTATAATTTTTTGATTGGTAAAGACCTTTTATTTATGTCTGTTAGTTGTAAATGAGGTTTGTTTTATCTTTTTTTTCTTTTTTTATGTAATTATATGTTATGGCCTTACTGGTTTTTTCTGTCTTTGCTTTCTTTTCGTACATATGTCCAAATTCTAGCTTAAGTTATCTAGTAAATGTCTCTTTGAGCTGTTTGTTTCTTTCTCTTGGGTCTCTATTCATTTTGCTTGTTTCACTGAAGTGTTGTGAAACCAGTCCATTTTGAGAAAGTTATGGCCAATCCTATTGAGGTGTAGTAGAGTATCGAATTATATGCAAATCTTTTGCTCCCAAGTGGTTTCATTTTTAGTTTTTTGAGAATGATGTTAAACAATGTGAATTAGGATGGATTTGTTTTAGTTGTTAGTTTGTTGTGGATGATTATGATAAAACTTGCCTGTTTAAATGACAGTTATGAGGTCTATTGTTTGCTAAAGAATCTCTTCTTTGTTTGCCTATGCCCTCAATGGACTTATATATGCATTTATATTTCAGTGTTTATACTATTTGATACTTTGAGTAATGTAAACATTCAATATCCTTATCTAGTGCTAGCTATGTTACAAAGGTTATTAAATTCTCTCTGTGATAATGCAGGTCTTTGTCTTGTTTAGTTGACTTAATAAATTCCCTCTTGCAGCTGGATCGAAAACCCAAATCCAAGTTTGGGTCTGATACAAACTCCACAACCCAAATCCGATTAGATTTGCAAGGTTTGATTCCAGGTTCTGGTTTGATACTGACTCCAAATTCTGTGTCTGAATTAGTTCCAGGTTTAAGTCTCCTATCTAGCCATATTACATGTGATAATGCAACTGGTTGTATCTGAAATTGTGAATATAATAGTTAAGTTGCATTTACAGCGGTTTCACTTTTATCATTTCTCTAACAAAATTTTACTTTTGTCTCTTATTATTTCATTAGCTGACAAACACATGTTTATTGTGAATTGGTCCTTGCAGACGACTACCTTTCCAAGAAAAGCATGTTATCCAACAAGCTTCCATCCTTAGGAACTTGGAAGCTCAAACTCCTTAAAAAGGATTTTGTCATTCCTCCAAATATGTGGGTTTTTGGTGAGATTCTAATTCTATGTTGCTGAATCTGATTGGACCTCCTTTAAACAACCTATTTCCAAAAACCTCTTTCTTCATCCATCTTTTAAGATTCCAGCTCTCATTCCCCAGAAGGGGCCGTTTTAAAAGCGTCAAACGCGTGGATTGTTCTATGAGTTGAGATATTGCGACGCGTGGATTGTTCTATGAGTTGAGATATTGTTTAATTAATTTACTTTCTCAATCACCTGTTGAATTATAATAAATGCTACCTGATCTCTTTTCATTTTATTACTTTTTAGGAAGGTTAATCTTGATTTGGTTAATAGTTGTGGTTTCATGTGTATGCTGGTTATGGCAATATTGGTGCATTCAACATTCATCTGCTTTGGCCCCGAGCAATGTTAAATCCAATTCTTCAAAAGGAATTAAGCACTAACTTATGGAAACAGGCCAAATTGCCTGTTGATGATGCTTTATCCTAGTACTAGAGTTTAGAAGTGAAGGATGAAGAAGAAGATCAGTTTTTAACTTGTTAGATTGGACGGTGAAACATGCCAACAAGGACAATTTTAACTTGGCATTTATCTCATGATGCATAATATTTCACCAAAACCATTGAGTTCTTTATTCACAAATTTCTGGACTCTGGGAACTAAGTTGGCTTATTTACCTTCTCATCTCTACCAATTCGAAGTACATATCTTTATGTAAAATGGTATGACATCAGTAAGATGGATAGTTAGGATAGTCCAAACAGGCCAAATTGCCTGTTCTGGACATCATTAATATTATTGGTATGACATCAGTAAGATGGAACAACTTGGGTACGGTTCATCATGTTATATTTTTCCTTTGGTTTCCTTTGTGTTTGTCAATACCTTTCTATTTTAATAACATATTTTGCTTCTAAGCAAAAGAAAAGAAAAAGAAAAAGAAGTAGCTTAACCGTAACATTGCAAGATGCTATAGTTGATGACGAGGAGATCTAAGTCTTAAATTCATGTGTGACAAGATTTTTAATACTAACATTTGTGCTAGCATAAACATGTCTATTAGCAACATTTGCATGTTATCTTTTAATGCCTATGAATCAAATCCAACTTCATTTCGCATGTCGATATATTTATAATGTCATGAATGTTCTAATGCAGCTCTTGTGGTTACAGGCACTATGTCACATGACAGATCAACGGTGGCAAGTCCAACATCTAATTTACAGATGTTCTTCCCATGAGAGTATGTACCGCGAAAAATTAAAAGTACAAACTTATCTGCATTGGAAACTCTCTTGCTGGACTTAAATTTTTTATCTTCATTTGGTGCAACTGTACTTTCAATCTAGGGATGGAGATTTCTAAGTTCTAACCTGATTTGCCTTTAATTTCTAGGTTTGGGTTGACTGACTCTCTTTAATTTTGGGTTGTGTTCAGGTTGATATTTCTAACCTTCCAATAAACGGGTTAGGATAAGTGACTTGCCAGAATTTACTAAATGGTGGCCAGCATATACCCCTCCCATGGATGGATACCTAGCAAAGTAATGGCCAATGAGACTAGTTTTTTTTTCCTTTTAGTGACATGTGAAGTGTGCATGGGCGCGCCATGGAGTCCCTTGGTGTCCATCAAATTAGTCACACTGATTTAGATTTGAGAACCCCCATATTTACTATGGCAAAAGACATTAAGAATCCATTAGTGTCTATGTGTTTTCCTCCACAAATCTGATGTGAGACTTTAGTCCCATACTAGAAAACCAAACCACAACTGTACCAGAAAAGAAACGTAATGAAATGTCTACATTGATAAAATAAAAATTAATGTGTTCCTAATGATGTATGTAGGGGAGCCAAAGTTCTAGAGTCTAGCCGCACACTTGGACCAAACAATCACACACAAGAGGCCCATCTTCGTGCATCACATATATAGATTAATGGGCACTTATGTATATATTCAATTGGATATTTTCATGTCATGTTTTCATGTTGGGTGCCCAACTATCTCAGTTGTTGCATGTTATATACAATTAATATAATATATTCAATTGAATGTGTTGTTGGTGCGTGCTATCATTTGCAGTTGAGTTTCTTGAATGCGTTGCTCATGATTATTTGAGAACCTTTTTTTAGCAGGCATATACAATCAAATGTTGAATGATGGAATGATGCTATTTGAGGTGGTTTTTCAACACCACCTACAATTTTCTTCATATATTTGTTGGCTACACTCGTAATCAGAAAAGATTTTAAGGTTGGATAGTTAGGATAGTCCATTTTAGAATGTGCCCATTCCCAACCTTGTATATGTTTTGTGTTTGTGAAGTTCACTTGGTAGAGCATCCATGAAGTTGGGAGTCAAGAGTACTATTTATAGTTAAATCATGACTAAATTACTTTCCACGTGTATTTAGAAGACCCATGCTTGTTCGAAAATGACTAAAATATGCCATCCTATGGTCAGGTATGAGTTGGTTTTCCTGTTGCTACCTTGAGTAACGTTTCTTCCACTTGTGTCTTGTGTGAAGAATATGCTAAGATGGATCTTTGTAAATTATTGGCAGGTATTTTTGTGATTAATGTGGGTTGATATTTGTAAAAAAAAAAAATACTGTTTTTAGTGGCGGCCATTTGATCGCCGCTACAAAGTAATATTTTTTTAAAAAATATACTACTTTTAGCGGCGGCCATATGACCGCCGCTACAAAAAAATGTTTTTAGCGGCGGCTAATTTTAATATTACCGGCGGTCAACGAGCGCCGCTAAAAGTTTTCTTCGTCGTTTAAGTAAGCGACGAATTTCTTTTACCGGCGGTCAGTACCGCCGCAATAAAAAGCAATAGCGGCGGTCGATGCCCGCCGCCCAAACTTCTACCGACCGGACATGTACCGACGCCTACCGGCGGCCATGATAACCGTCGCTATTGGTTTTACCGGCGGCGAATAACACTTTTACCGGCGGCCTCCGGCCGCCGCTAAAGGCAGTTTTTCTTGTAGTGATAATTGAAGGTCAGGAAGACATGGTCTGCAAACTTAAGAAATAAATATATGGACTGAAATAAGCTTCGAGGCAATGGTACCTAAAGTTTCATGAAATCATTATTGCCTTCGATTTCACAGAAAACATGGTTGACCCTTGCATATACCTCAAGATCAGTGGGAGTAAGTTCATATTTTTGGTTCTGTATGTTGATGACATATTATTGGCTAGTAGCGACCTTGGTTTATTACATGCTACAAAGAATTATCTCTTTAAAAATTTTGAAATGAAAGATATGGGAGAGGCTTCCTATGTGATAGGAATAGAAATATTCCGTGACAGGTCACTTGGTATTTTGGGGTTGTCTCAGAAAGCATATATTGACAAAGTTCTAGAGAGATTTGGCATAATGACATGTTCCTCTAGTCTTGTTCCACTGCATAAAGGAGACAAACTTGATATTATGCAATGTCCACAGAACGAATTGGAACATAAAGAAATGGAAAAATATCCTTATGCTTCTCTTGTAGGGAGTCTGATGTATGCACAGGTCTGTACAAGACCTGACATTAGTCATGCTGTTAGCATGCTGGGTAGATTTCAAAGTAACCCAGAAATCACTCATTGGAAAGCTGCAAAGAAAGTGCTGAGATACCTCAATGGTACAAGAAATTATATGCTCACATACAGAAAATCAAGTCACCTACAGGTGACTGGTTATTTCGATTCATATTTTGCTGGATGTCCTGACACAAGACTTTGCACTCTTTGTTATGTGTATCTTTTATGTGGAGGTGCAATATCATGGAAAAGCCAGAAATCAGAGTTACTTTACACATCCACCATGCTGGCTGAGTATGTGGCATGTTATGAGGCTGCAATTCAAGGAACATGGTTGCGTAATTTTATCTCTCAGTTTGGAGCTTTGAGTTTCATCTCTAAGCCATTAACTCTTTACTGTGACAATGGCGCTGCAACCTTCTTCTCCAAGTATGACAGGATATCTAAGGGAGCCAAACACATGGACCTTAAAAATTTATCACTGAAGCAAGATGTTAGATTACAGAAATTTGTAATTGAGTCCATACGTACAGATTTCATGGTTGCAGGCATATTCACGAAAGGACTACCTCCAAAGACCTTTCAGAGTCATACTGAAAGTATGGGTCTTGAAGATAGTTCTTAATTATCATTTTCTGCCTTTTATTTCTCTACTTATATTGGACATTTATTGAGTTCTTAATGCATTTCTACATCTGCTATTTCTGTTTTTCCATTGTGTACATATTTATGTTTGGATGAATAATAAACAGAAACGGTCTTTAACCAAAGATATTATGAGACCATTACGTCAATCTCTTATTATGGTCTAGTTATGCAGGTTGTAATGACGTAGTACATGGAAGTAAGCATATTGCAAAATAATGTGTGCACGCCATGACTCTCATTTACAACCGAATTAGCCAAGACACTTATGATAACCGACTAAAGAAGTGTTTAGCATCTAATGCGCACCTTATGATTCCTAAAATGAAAAACATTAATGGATCTTCCTATTGACCAAGTGGGAGACTGTAAGGAAATTACTTTTAGGTCTTTTACTTAGACCACAAGTCCTTACCTTTCCATAAATTATGGTCATTATAGAAATCCCGTTTTCATAGGATACATCCTATCTTTTAATCATATAAGGTTTCCTAAAAAGATATATTTCATAACAAACTCTACCTTGATGGACGTTGAGATTAAAATTAATGGAATCCTAATTGGAATATATTTGGTCATCTCTCTACCTATAAAATAGAGTCTTTCCTCCATCACAAAGACTAATTCACAAAATCCAACACATTAAGGCTTATAGGCAAGGAGAGAGAAACTGAAGTTATTTCCTAAAGTTTTCTTGGGCGGATCTCAACATCAACATCAGACAGCAGGATCGGAAAGCTCTCTGCATCAGGATGTCTGGAGGTAATCTTTAATTAAATCCTACACTTGATAATCATGATATTCTCGATCTTAGGGTTCATGTTAATAATAAACTAACAGTCAACAGAGTCTAAAACACATTTATATGAGGCTTTTAAAACAATAAATCATTTATTTAGGTTTATTGAAGGCTGCTCCTTTGATTTCAATGAACCTAAGCACCTTGGTCTTCCATGTCCTTGGCTGAATTCATGTCAATTTGGGGCCATATGGGTCTGACATTCATGCATGGGTTACACATATATATCTGCTCTCTTAACTTTGGTATAATATTGATTTGTTAGGCCAGGTTCTTGCCCAATGATTTCCATGGCCATACCTAAACACCTTGGATTTATGATTCGATTCATGCAAATTTCTGGTTGGACGCGTTATGGTCCACTGATCCCATATGTCCTCCGTACTTTTCTAGGAAAACGGGAGATGTGCTGTAGCTATATGTTGGGGACTAATTTGCAGATTGAGTCAGGTGTAACTTACGCTTGGCCAAGCCATGCATATATGTACTGGCCTATATGAAAATACAGTTTGAGCATGAATAATTAGAAGACAAAAATTTGGCCAAGTGTTGGGCAAGAGCCTGGGTACCTGAATTAAGCCCGCTGCCCCAGATTACGACTTGTCTGATGTCTCTCTTTCATCTCCTAGAAAAACCAAAAAGATATTAGAGAAGACATTCTTTCAAAAACAATTCTTCTTTTCTCTTTAATTAGTGAGTGATCAGCTCTGTAGCCGACAGCTGACCCTTTTATATATATATATATATATATGCTCTATATATATATATATGAGATGTTAATATGATAGATATTTGTCATTTTATATGAAAAATAGGAGTGGGCGCCCTCACATTAAAAAGTTATTGGCATTGGATATGGATGTGAAGACCCTAACCCAATCTCTCATAAGAGCATCTCCGGTCTATATATATAATCTGCAATAATATTTGTGAAACAAACATGCCTCTATGAGTATAGAAAAAAAAAATCTAATTGAGGAGATATATATATATATAAAGAATCCGCAATAATATTTGTGAAGCAAACAAGCCTATATGAATATAGAAAAAAAATCTAATTGAGGAGAATGTTCTTCTACTAGCAAACTGTTGTCTTACATACAATACAATTAGATGCATGTTTATTGATATTGGAAGGAGGGCAAACGCAAAGTTCTTATTATGGATAAGGAGGAGTCAAAAAAATCAGCCTCATCAAATTACCATAGCCCCTTATTTTAAAAGACATAAAAAGTTAATGGCATCTTAACTGTAGATTTTTCTTAGATTAAATCCAATTATGAGTGAAGTTTCAATGAGTGTAAGGCTTGATGTCAGATGATCATGTGATGAAAGATTAATATAGCTGGAGTTATACTGATCAAATGTGGGCCAAACTGGGTCCCTCATAGTAGAACATTTTCCATATTGTTAGAGCTTTGGCTTTCACCTATTTAAAGTTTTATTGATCAAATAATACTGGTCATAGCTCCTACAGATGGCAATGGATTGGGTTTATAAGTGCTTGAGTTGATATGCAACAGCTCTAATACACATTTGCAATAAAGTGGGCAATGGATTTAGGAAATTTTTATATCAAACACGACTCATGATTGGTACAACTCCTTTGGTTATTTCTATAGTCCTTTTGGGTTAAGAGTTACTTTAAAAAATCTTATGTTCACATTCAATACTTATTTACTAAATATGTAAATGAATCATGATCTTATGTAAGTCGCATGTGATCTCATCCATGCCCTCACGTGAAGGGAGTAGGGAGTAGGGACACTGTTCCTATATCTAAAGCCCCTCCCTCCTCTGTTTCCATGCTAATTTCTCCTAGAAGAGACTTGAGAGAATAAAAAGAGGAAGACACAAGACAGAGAGTCAGAGAGAGATGGAAAAATTAGAACTACTCTTCTTGCCTTCACCGGGAGTTGGACATTTGATATCCACAGTAGTGCTAGCTAGACGCTTCCATGAAAAACACCACTTCTCCTTCACCATCCTTCTCATACCTCTCCAATCTCCAGCCTTACCATCCAAAATCACCTCCTACGTCCAATCCATCACCGCATCATACCCTGACATCCGCTTCATCCATCTCCCATTAATCGATCTTCCTTTCGAAACGGACCTAAATTCGAATACCTTCCTCTCCCTCTTGATGGAGAAGTACAAGTCCAATGTCAAAGAAACCATCAAAAAACTACAATCATCTTCTTCTTCTTCTTCAACCCACGTCACCGCCTTGATTTTAGACTTGTTTGCGACAACCATGATTGATGTTGGGGTGGAGCTTGGCATCCCCACATATATCTACTTTACATCGGGTGCGGCTGCTCTTGGCTTCTTGCTCTATCTCCCCACGCTACATGAGAAGATCTCATGTGAGTACAAGGACTACCACAAAGAGCTTGAAGTGCCCGGCATGCTGCCAGTTGTAATGCCGGAGCTGATGATGAACAAGAAGGATGATGAGTACACCTGGTACGTCTTCCATGGCCGGAGGTTTAGAGAGGTTGAAGGCTTGATTGTCAACACATTTGGCGAGTTGGAACCGAAAGCGCTCAAAGCGGTAAAATACTTGCCTCGGTACATTTGTTGCTTTCTTATCTAGAGCGTGCGAGCACTGATGTAGAATTGTAGATATATACAAAAGTTCAATGTTAATTTGGTGCAAAAACTTATAATATTCGCGCCATGAGTCTGGATCCTCTGTTCCTCCTATCAAAATCAAATCATACTAACTGATGAGTCAAGCCCAATCCGGATCGCGGTAATGAGTCAGGTCCAAGTGACCCGGTCCGTCTAGGATCGTGGGTCAGGCCAGAATAGCTCCGTTGAGATCCGGGTTTCGTTAAACGAAGCCTCGTCACCTCAGGCTCCAAGTCATCGCGACGAAGTCCTCCCCTCACCTGCATTTACCAAGTCTCACGGAGAGGATCTCACCTGCCTTCCACCTGGCTCGATCCTCAAGGACACGACTGAGGCTCCAAAGAGACGTTGAACTGATCGCATCCCCACCTGGTGAGGAAGAGTTATAAATAGAGCCCTCTCATCACTTGAGGGGGGGATGGCTTTTCCCTACTTTCTCATATTTGTAACCATCTACATTAATCAAACATCACCATTTTGAAGTGGACGTAGGTCGCGCTTGACCGAACCACTATAAATCTCTCATCTCTCTTCATTTACTGCACAGTATTAATTATCTGACCGGTGGTGTCCGAATTTACCCTTTTTGGCATCATCAGTTTGGCGCCGTCTGTGGGGAACGAAAAAATTCAAACCCCTTGTTAGAATCATGGTGATCAGCACGAGGTCTGTAAGACGAGAGGACAACCCTGGCCTAACTACGGGTCCGGGCCCTACCGTTCAACCAAACTCTCCCAGACAGGGAGAGAACGGTCCTCCACCGGGTAATCCTGTCCCGATTACTCCCGCTCCTACTCCCTCTCCAAGGCAGATGATGGAGACCATGCAGCGGCTGGTGACTCAAAACCAGCAAATCCTCCAGCTTATGCTCGCAGGGCAAGGAGGAGCGCCATTCGATGGGATACAGCAGCAGGAGGCGACGCGCCCGCGGGGCCCGACTGCTCCGCGAAACGGAGCGCCTCACCCGGGCGCCCATCCCCTGGGCGCCCCGGGCAGAGGACTTCCTATGGGCGCCCAGCCCAGTCTCCATCACCTGGGCGCCCATTCCTATGGCGCCCAGGGTCGAGGAGTTCCCCCGATGATGCAGTTCCATCGCGCCCAGGATGCCTCTGCCGGCGCTCCCTTGGACCCCCCACCTGGCCCGAGCCTGGTTGGTCCTCAAGGTCATGCTTATTATGCAGTGCCTCCACCTCCAGGTGGAGCCCAGTTTGCAGAACCTCAGGCTGATGATCCCCACTTCCAAGAAGGGGAAAGTGAAAATAATACAGTGGGGGAAGAAAGCAATCTCCCTGGTCCTTCCAGAGAACCCCATAATCAATGGGAGGAAAAATTTAAGGAAATGCATAATCAAATCGGGGACGTCTTCGATGCTGTGAGGGCGCAGGCCCCAGAGACGGTAGATTATCTCGTCAGACGAACGAACACCCCGTTCAAGTCTGATGTAGTAAACTACCCCCTTCCTCGAAGGTTCAAAATGCCGTCCATGGAGACCTTCGATGGAAGGAAGGATCCACTGGATCACCTGGAAACTTACAAGACCGTGATGCAGTTGCACAATATCGCTGATGAGATCATGTGCAGAGCATTCCCGACCACACTGAAGGGCTCTGCCCGACAGTGGTTTTCCAATCTCGCCCCAACTTCCATCGCCACCTTCGAAGAACTAAGCAGGTCCTTCGTATCACATTTCATTGGAGGACGCCGCCATCAAAAGCCACCCACACACCTGCTGAGTGTAAAGCAGGACAGTAATGAGAGCCTCAGGGCATACCTCACTCGTTTTAACGAGGAGGTACTTCAGGTGGAGGAACCTGATGACAAGGTGACCATGACTGCTTTCTTGGGAGGCCTCCGTTCATCGGGTTCCTACTTCTCAGTAATGAAGCGCCCACCAAAGAACATGACGGAGCTGTTGGCGAAAGCCTAGAAATATATGAATGCGGAGGACGCTACTAGGGCCAGGCGGGGCGAGTCCTCCAGAGTGGCGGATAAAGGAAAACACGATAGAGACGACAAGAAGGAACCCAGCAATAAGCGGAGCAGAACCGAGAGGATACCTGCCAGAGACCGACTCGGTCCTGCCCCCCCGAGAGACCGACCCTTCCCTGCTCCGCAGAGAAACCAACAAGCTTTCACAGCTCTCAATGCTGCAGTAGGGCACATTCTACTGGAAATTCAAGATGATCCTGCAATAAAATGGCCGGGAAAAATGAAAGCTCCATCACATCGCAGGAATATGACCAAATACTGTCGCTTCCACCGCGATCACGGTCATGATACTGACGATTGCTTCGACCTCAAGAGGCAGATTGAAGATCTGATCCAGCGGGGACACCTGCGCCAGTATGTTGCCGGTAGGGGGCAGGCGCCGCCACAGCCTCATAACGTCGAAAATCAGCACCCTATTGGAGAAATTCGTACTATCTCTGGAGGATCAGCGGAGTCATTCTCCGCCATGAAAGCCTATGCCAGAAAGGCGAGGCATCCTGATGAACCACCCCCGTCAAAAGCGTCGAGGCACAGCACTGATGAGACTATATCCTTCTCGGATAAAGATCTAGAGGACATCCAGCACCCTCATGACGACCCTCTGGTGCTCTCTATGACCGTCGCCAATTTCCAGGTGCATAGGATCTTGGTTGACAGTGGAAGTTCCGCAGATATTTTATTTGTGGAAGCCTATGATAAGCTGAAGTTAGGCCGAGAGAGATTGCAACCAGTCAAGTTTCCTCTCATCGGTTTCTTGGGGGAAAAGGTGTATCCTTTGGGGGCCATCACGTTACCGGTCACGGCCGGAACACCCCCCCCAAACCTCTACCACAATGGTCAATTTCCTGGTGATAGATTGTCCATCAGCATACAACATCATCCTGGGGCAACCCACTCTTAACTCCTTGAGAGCCGTCCCTTCCACATATCATCTCATCCTCCGCTTCCCAACCCCGAATGGAGTAGGGGAGGTAAGAGGAGACCAAGTAGCAGCAAGAGAATGCTACGTCACCTCGATGAAGGCCAAGATGACGCAGGAGGCGCTGCAAGTGGAGCTCTTGGACCCAAGAGATGAGGCCACCACAGAAAGAGGGGAGCCAGTTGAAAAACTCACCCCTATAATCTTGCATGAGGAACATCCAGAGAGGAAGGTGTATATTGGCTCTTCACTCCCGAAAGCTCTGGTTGGCCGATTGACAGATTTTTTGAGGGATAATATGGGCATATTCGCATGGTCACATGCTGATCTAGAAGGGATCAACCCAGCCGTCGCCACCCATCGCCTCAATGTCAGCCCTCTCCACAAACCTGTTCGGCAAAGGTTAAGGGGCGCCTCCACTGAAAGGGCCCAAGCAATTAATAGAGAAGGAAGTGGGAAAGCTGATGGACACCGGGGCAGTCAGAGAAGTCGCGTACCCTGAATGGCTCTCCAATGTGGTGATGGTGGCCAAAGCAAATGGGAAGTGACGCCTCTGCGTAGACTTCAGCGAACTCAACAAGGCATGCCCGAAGGACAGCTACCCGTTGCCCAGGATCTACCTCCTCATTGACGCCACGGCGGGACACGAGCTTCTTTCCTTCCTGGACGCTTATTCTGGATACAACCAGATTAGCATGCACATTCCAGATCAGGAAAAAACATCCTTCATCACTCCGAAGGGCACCTACTGCTACAGGGTTATGCCCTTCGGGCTAAAGAACGCTGGAGCAACCTACCAGCGCCTGGTGAACAGGATGTTCCACTCCCAGATCGGGCGAACGATGGAAGTGTATGTCGACGACATGCTAGTGAAGAGCTTGGCTGCAGCAGATCACATCGGTCATCTTCAAGAAACCTTCAGTGTTCTTAGGACCTACAACATGAGGCTGAATCCCGAGAAATGCGCTTTTGGCGTTGGATCAGGAAAATTCTTGGGATTCATGGTCAATCAGAGGGGGATTGAGGCGAACCCTGACAAAATCAAGGCCATATTGGATATGAGGTCGCCATCATCAACTAAGGAGCTGCAGCGCCTCAATGGGAGAATTGCAGCGCTCAACAGGTTCGTCTCCAAATCTGCAGATAAGTGTTTGCCCTTTTTCAAAATTCTGAGGAAAACTTTTGAATGGGGATCTGGGGCAGATGAGGCTTTCCAAAAGCTTAAGGCATACCTGGCCACACCTCCTCTCCTCTCACATGCTTCACCTGGGGAAGTGCTGTATTTATACCTCTCTGCTTCTCCCTCAGCAGTAAGCTCTGTCCTCATTTCAGACCATGGTGGGGTACAAAAACCAATCTACTATGTGAGCAGAGCATACAGAGGGGCAGAGATCAGATACTCCGAATTGGAAAAACTAGCGCTCGCCCTCGTTTCTACTGCGAGGCGTCTACGTCATTACTTCCAGAGCCACACAGTCACTGTCATCACGGATCAACCTCTGAAAAGAGTTTGGGCAAAACCAGATGTTGCTGGAAGATTGGCTAAGTGGTCGGTGGAGCTTGGTGAGTTCGACATTCACTATCAACCGAGGCCTGTCATCAAAGCACAGGCTTTGGCAGACTTTGTAGCTGAACTTACATATGTTGAAGAACAAACTGAGGATCCTCCTTTGCTTACACTGGGCGCCCAGCTCTCTCCCCCAACAGGCGCCCAGCTCTCCACCTCACCTCCGGGCGCCCAACTCTCCACCTCACCTCTGGGAGCCCTCAACGGGCGCCCAGCTCTCATCCCCCACACTGGGCGCCCAGCTCTCCACTTCACCTCTGGGCGCCCAGCTCTCCGCTCCCTCAACGGGCGCCCAGTTCTCCACCTCATCTCTGGGCGCCCAAGCTTCTCCCCCACAGGGCTCGCAGGCCTCTCCATCTGTGAATGAAGAACCTCTCCAAAGTGCCCAAGTACCTCCTGAGAGGTCCAATGTCTCGCCACTACCAGCCTGGAAACTCTACGTTGATGGCTCAGCAACCACAGAGGGAAGCAGAGCTGGCTTAATCCTAATAAGTCCTGATGGTACACCCATCAAATATGCAGTGAAGCTCCACTTCATTGCCTCAAACAATCAAGCCGAGTATGAGGCCCTCCTATCTGGTCTAAAATTGGCGATTGAGATGGACGCCAAATCTGTTCTCGCTTACAGCGATTCACAACTTGTGGTGAATCAAGTAAACGGCGAATTCGAAGCAAAGGAGGAAAGAATGCAAGATTACCTCAGCATGGTAAAGGAAATAATCAAAAGTTTCCAATATTTTCAGCTCTCTCACATTCCTAGGGGAGAAGATGTTGCCGCCGACGCACTCGCCAGGCTCGCCTCATCATTGGAGGCCTCATCTGCAGAACCGACACTCATCGGGCATCAGTTGGAGAAGAGTAAGTTAGATGTAGTGATCGGAAACATCAACTGTGCACCAGAAGGCGACGAGCCAAATTGGATGACCCCCATAAAAGCCTTCCTCCAAGAGGGCACCGAGCCAGATGACCATCTTGAAGCTAGGAGACTGAGGATGAGAGCTTCTAAGTTCACAATCCTACAGGAAGTTCTCTACAAGAGGGGTTACAACCTACCGTTGCTGCGCTGCCTTTCCCCAGAAGAGGCTGACTACGCCCTCAGAGAAATTCATGAGGGGATTTGTGGAAATCACTCGGGAGGATGCTGCCTCGCCTATAAAGCGCTTAGGCAAGGGTACTTTTGGCCAAGCATGTTGAAAGATTCCAAAGACCTCGCCAAGAGGTGTGACAAATGCCAGCGCTTCGCCACTGTGACGCGGCAGCCACCAGAAGAGCTGACCACCATTCTCAGCCCGTGGCCTTTCTCCAAGTGGGGCATCGACATTTTGGGCCCCCTGCCTTTGAGTAGAAGCCAGTGCAAGTTCATAGTGGTCGCCATCGACTACTTTACAAAATGAGCGGAGGCGGAACCCCTAGCGAAGATAACAGACTACAAGGTGAAGGATTTCGTCTGGAAAAACCTGGTCTGTTGCTTCGGGATACCTAATGCCATTGTCAGCGACAATGGCAAACAATTCGACAACAGGCTCTTCAACTCCTTCTGCGCCGACCTTCACATAAAACAACCTCACTCCAGCCTGGCACACCCCCAGGCAAATGGACAAGCAGAGGTGATGGTGAGGACAGTCCTGCGCAACCTCAAGACAAGGCTCGAAAGAGCAAAAGGTCTGTGGGTTGATGAGCTTCCAGGGGTATTATGGGCCTACAGGACAACTCCGCGGACTCCTACAGGAGAAACCCCTTTCTCTCTTGCTTTTGGGACTGAGGCGGTAATCCCTGTCGAGATAGGGGTACATTCCCTAAGGGTCCACCAATACGACCCTGCCACCAACGAAGAAGGACTCCGCCTCAACCTCGATTTGATAGAGGAGGCAAGAGAAATGGCTGTGGTCCGTAATGCGGAGTACAAACGACGCATGGCCAAGTACTACAATTCGAGGGTGAAGCCTCGTTCCTTCCAACCAGGAGACCTAGTCCTCAAGAAGGTGATTCTCGCTACGAAGGACTCTCGGGAAGGAAAGCTCGGACCAAATTGGGAAGGTCCGTATCTCATAATAGAAGTGGTGAGACCAGGCACCTACAGAATCCAGAACTCTGAAGGAAAGGTCTTACCCCATCCGTGGAATGCAGAACACTTGAAGAAGTACTACCAGTGAAGAGGTTTAGGGGGGTGAATTAGGGTTTTTGTTAAAGGACTTAGGTTTGCACTTTTTATTTCATTTAATGTTGCAAAACAATGGATGGATAAATAAAATTACTTTTATTACCAAAAGTTGCATAAATCAGGCTTATGCTGCCTTTACAAAAGTCAAGCTACCTACCCATAAAATCCCTATACACTAATCACTTTCATCCCCTTCCTCATAATCCTCCTCTTCATCGTCCTCATAATCACCAGAGCTGCTACCACCATCATCAGGCGCCTCCATCGGCACAAAGCCTGATATGTCAATGTCTGGAAAGGCGGCCGAAATCTTCCCTCGAAGCTCCTCGTAGCCATCAATGAAGGCATCCGCAATGCCAATCTGCAGGTCCCTCTCAGCTTGAGAAGCTCTCTCGGACGCTGCCCTCATCTCTGCCTCTACAGCAACTTCTCTGAGCCTCACCTTCTCAAGGGTTCGAGCAAGCTCAGCCTCACTGAGCGAAGCCCTCTCGCGGGCCTTCATCAGCTCAGCCTCACTGAGCGAAGCCCTCTCGCGGGTCTTCGTAAGCTCAGCCTCGGTGAGCGGAGCCTTCTCGCAGGTCTTCGAAAGCTCATCTTCTACCTCGGCCGCCCTCTTATTGGCTGCTGAAAGCCCGGTCTCAAGCTCGCTTACCCTCTCTCGGGACGCAGCAAGATCAGTCGCGGAAATCCTACCAGCGGCTTCCAGAGCAATAATCTTCTCTCGAGCAGTGGAGAGCTCTAGCCGCATAGCCTCCTTCTCCCGTCTCATCTGACCACAAGACTGGGCTCGCGACAACAAGCAGATGGATGCTGTGGAAAGCTGAAAAGATAAGAGACGAGAAGTGAGACAGTTGTAAAGAAATGAAGGGGTAACAATCTGGAGAAAAATAAATAATGAACTTCACTTGAGTCAGACCCTCTACAAATGAGTCAATGACCCCGTCGGTGCCCAAGGCGTTAACCCGAGAGACCTCATGCGCCAGCACATATTTCCCTAGCCTATCCCGCATCTCCCACGAGCGACCCCGCCTGGGACCGGTCCCAGTGGGTGCCCCTGTAGAAGTACCCGGTTGTGCAGGACATAGCCGAGGGACAGGAAGTGTGGCTGAAGAGGAAGGCTGCGAGACAACAGTCTTAGCGGAGGAGATCCCTGCCTGAAGAGATATCACAGGTAAAACCACTCGAGTAGGAGACACTCAGGGCTCAGTGCGAGAAGCTAATAGAGAGGTTCCTGGTGAGACATCGCCTGTTCTCGCCACCTTCGAAGGAGGGGTACCCCTATCCGAGAAGCGGGTCGAAAAGCGGGCTCCAATCATCTCTCTGCTTACCTCCGTGCCTATTAAGAGAAGTATTGGCAAGTGAGACATGGATACAACACATCAGATAATGTTTAAGATTATGGCCAAAGCAGATTTGACTTACTTTTTCTCTTTGATGACGGTCCTGAAGAAGAGCCCGGAGAAGGTCCACTGGCCTTACTGCTTTCTTTGGGAATAAGAGCTCCCAAGTCTTTCTCTGGATGATCCCTCACCGCTTGCAGCTTCGCCTCCTGATCCTTGGAGAGTATGGGAGGATCTGCGGAGAGACGGTGAGCATAGAAGAACAATATATATACATATATATAAGTATGGAGAAGTGAGCAGGGAGACGTACCCAGCCTCTTGGCGCCAATCCATCGTGTGGGCACCAAAGCCTGATCTGCTTGTGAAGCCCACTCGCCACCTATGAAGAAGAAACGAGATTTCCAGCTGTGACAGTTGGAACGCATCCCTGCAAGAAGCTTACATCCCCTGGAGGTGAGATAATACCATCCCCTATTTGGGGCAGGAGACTCTGTCAAGTTGTAAGCAGCGTGAAACTCAACTGGAGAGGCATCCTGGCCGTTCACCTTCCTCCACCACGCCAGAAAACCCAGCAAAGCCCTCCAGCTGTTGGGCACGAGACGCCCCGGGGTTAAAGAAAAATAGTGAAGAATCCGGCAGATCGAAGAAGACATTGGGAATCTCAGCCCGGCCTCGAGCATCTCCTCATAAATGAGGATCTCACCTGAGGAGCTGTCGCAAGCTGGCTCATCTTTTTCAGCAAGACGACACATCACCATGGGCGGAATACGATACGAAGTAATGATTCGGGAGATGTCACCTCCTGTCCTAAAGGTGCTGAAAATTGTGCTTACTTTGGACCTGTCGTCCTCAACGATGACCTTCCCTTGGTATTTCTTGGGACGAGGACGCAATTTTTCTCTCACTGAGGAGCCCCTTGCCTGATGCGACACCTGAACGAGAGGTGCTGTGACCCACTTCCGGTTCGGTCCTGATCGCTTGTGGAAGATTACGCTCCCCCAGAACCTCTTCACCCTCGCTCAGTAGACCCCCAGTCCGCAGGCTCTCGCCCCGCCAGGCCTCGGCCTTGCCCTCCATACCTCGTCGCAATGAGCCCTCGCCCAATGCATGCACGCCCAGCTCAGGCTCGCCCACCAAGTTGGGGTCGCCCGTCAGTCTTGTTGGGCTGGCCTCCCAACCCGGGCGATCTGCCCCTTTGCGCAGGAGAGCCCTCTCGCCCTTGCTGCTCGCCCAAGGGGGCATCTCGCCCAACAGGCTGGGCTCACCGCGTGGGCTGCTCGCCCAAGGGGGCATCACCGCGCCTCCCTCACTGCGTGGGCTGCTCGCCCAAGAGGGCATCACCGCGCCTCCCTTGCCGCTGCTGCTCACCCAGGGGGCCCCTCGTCTCCGCCCAGCGCTGCAGGGGCGCCTGCAACCGCGCAGGCGCCCACCGCGGCAACCCCCTCGCCCGCGGCAGCCCCCTCGCCCAGCGCTGCCAGCGCGCCGCCCGCGGTGCCCGCTCCTCCCTCGCCCGCAGCAGCCCCCTCGCCAGCGGTGCCCGCTCCTCCCTCGCCCACAGCAGCCCCCTCGCCCGCGGTGCCCGCTCCTCCCTCGCCCGCAGCAGCCCCCTCGCCCGCAGTGCCCGCTCCTCCCTCGCCTGCGGTGCCCGCTCCTCCCTCGCCCGCGGTAGCCCCCTCGCCCAGCGCTGCCAGCGCGCCGCCCGCGGTGCCCATCTCCTCCTCCTCGCCCTTCTCGCGGGCGACCACCTGGTCCTCGCCCATCGCGGGCGACCGCCCACCAGATCCTCGCCCATTGCCCAGCATCGCAGGGACGACCACATCCTCCTCACCTATTGAGGGATCGCCGGAAACGCCAACGCCAGTGCCTACCCTGCCGCTTGCCACCATCTTCTTCTCTCCCAATGGTTTTTCTGCAGAACCAAGTTTCTTTCTTTTGAAGAAATCATGCTCTAGGGCTTATTTTATAGCCAAAGTTTTCAAAGAAGAGTAACCCAAGCCGGGAGGACTCTCCGAAATACAAATCTACAGGAGCAAGCAAGGTTAAAATCGGGAAGAAGAAACTTTGTCAAGAGAGATGAAATTGGAATTTATCAATGCCCCCTTTCAAAAAAAAATATTATTATTTGACAAGGGGCATTGAGGGGGCAAATGATGAGTCAAGCCCAATCCGGATCGCGGTAATGAGTCAGGTCCAAGTGACCCGGTCCGTCTAGGATCGTGGGTCAGGCCAGAATAGCTCCGTTGAGATCCGGGTTTCGTTAAACGAAGCCTCGTCACCTCAGGCTCCAAGTCATCGCGACGAAGTCCTCCCCTCACCTGCATTTACCAAGTCTCACGGAGAGGATCTCACCTGCCTTCCACCTGGCTCGATCCTCAAGGACACGACTGAGGCTCCAAAGAGACGTTGAACTGATCGCATCCCCACCTGGTGAGGAAGAGTTATAAATAGAGCCCTCTCATCACTTGAGGGGGGGATGGTTTTCCCTACTTTCTCATATTTGTAACCCTCTACATTAATCAAACATCACCATTTTGAAGTGGATGTAGGTCGCGCTTGACCGAACCACTATAAATCTCTCATCTCTCTTCATTTACTGCACAGTATTAATTATCTGACCGGTGGTGTCCGAATTTACCCTTTTTGGCATCATCACTAACTGTGTAAAAAAAAAATTTTCTTTTTCATTTCAAGGAAGATGCATTAGTTGGCATGAAAATTTTCACCATTGGCATAATTTAATAGGATGAAACAGTATCTCGAGGCCACTCATATATAGGTCTTACTCTCCTTTCTTTTTGCCTTGGGCCTCCGGACATCATATGCTTCCTTATAACTGCTATTCTTACTGTGGTGGGCAAAAATGGTGGCCAACCCTCAAAATCCAAATGAAAATCCTCCGTTCACCCCCAAAATCAAACTACCTAATATGATATGATTTACACCCTTGAAATGAAAATCCTGATCCGTCACTCAATTTGACTTAATTTAAAAAATAAATAGAAATAAAGTAGATTAGTTGCAGGCCTAAATCCTTTTTAATTGTGCATGATGTTTCTTAGATGTTAAAACAATCTAAATTTTACCATTTACAGAATACAATATGATATCATTTTGCACTGTATTGTTATTTTTAAAATTTTGACTCTAGAGCCTACCTGAGGATATCAAGTTTGAAAGAAAAAAAAAAGTTGGACTAGGTAAGGGTTGATAAAGAACATGGCGCAGACCATACATGATTATGAATAACTGATGTGACTGTGGATCCTCTACCTCATCCATTCTTGCTCTAATAATATATGAATACCATACATGCTTGCATTGCTTCACCAGCAAGTATGGATTGGGTCCACAGGCACATTCGTTTTCCTTGATCTCATGTACATGGTCTGGGCCATGTTCTTCATCACAGGTTAGGGTAAACTCCTATCTAATCTGAATATGCGAGCCCTCTCTGTTGCAAAATTGTCGTGCCCAAACGATAGGTTAGACCAATTATGACCTGAGCCAGACCCTGACCCTGACCCTTTCACCCCGACCTAATTTTCTCTGTTTCTTGTTTTTCACTACCCAGCCAGGGAGATTAGGACCCATGAGAGATCAAACCTTGTTGGAGGAAGCCAGCTCCAACGAAGATAAGCCTGACCCATATATGAAATGAAAACGAGTCACGGGTAGTTAGGTGACCTACTAGTGCCCAACTGATAGACAACGCCTTGTGCTTTTAGAGTCACCACTAGCCTACTCAATAAGAGTAGGGTCGGGAGGTAGTGATTTTACCTGATCCATTTCCATCACTACTCTCAATGTAGTACGCTATATAATTAATGAGGTAAGATTTACTCTTAATCATTAACAGATTGCAGACGGCCAATGTCTTCCGGATCATCATTCCACTCCACCAGTTTATCCAGTGGGACCTGTGCTCTATCTGGGTCAGGAATCTCAAGAACCACAGATGAGCCAATTGATGGAATGGCTCGACCAACAGCCCCCTTCATCTGTAGTCTTCTTGTGCTTTGGAAGCATGGGTGCCTTTTCAGTACAACAACTCAAGGAAATGGCACTTGCTCTAGAACGCAGCGGGCACCCTTTCCTATGGTCCCTGCGATGTCGTTCATCAGTCGACACAGATCTTAGGAAGATCCTACCAGATGGATTTCTAGCTCGAACCCAAGCCCGGGGATTGGTGTTGCAATCTTGGGTCCCACAAGCGGCCATCCTTGGACACGTGGCTGTTGGCGGATTCGTTTCACATTGTGGGTGGAACTCGATCCTTGAGAGCATATGGTTTGGTGTGCCCATATTGGCTTGGCCTCTGTATGCCGAGCAAAGGCACAATGCAATTCAGCTGGTTCGGGATTATGGTTTGGCAGTGGAGTTGAGTGTGGTTTATGAGGACAATGATTGGGTGAATGCTGAAGAGATAGAGAGGGGAGTGAGGCATTTAATGGGAGAGACTGATGAAGGGCAGAAGGTGAGAAAGAGAGTTGAAGAGATGGCAGAGACAAGTAAGAAAGCAATAGAAGAAGGAGGTTCTTCTTTCACTGCATTGGAACTACTATCAAACAAGCTCATGGTGTAATCTATCTGTCTAGTTATAGTCGCTTTTCATCTATTAATTAACCTAATCTGAACATGGCTTTGTTAGACATTGTAAACATTGCAAGGGTGGTTAGAGCCTTAAGAGGCAACCAAGCCTGTATGGTGGTCATCACTGACATTTTATTTCTTAAATCCAAACCATTATATTGATATGTTACTCTGGAATGTTGGATGCCCAAAACTCACATCTAGCAGAGACGTGAATCATGACGAGTTCAATTGTGTCTACCACTAACTATGATCCTAATGAGTAGAGTTACCTACATTTTATAAGATAAGATTCCAACTTATGGTTTAGATTTAAGATGGAAGGGGCGATCAATCATGAAATAAGAGGGCAGGGGTGGAGCCAAGGCCAATTATTTTGAAAGTCCATCTGCATTGTTTGCCCTCTAATAAGATGGGGCTCCTCCACAGGATAATTTCTTTATCTATTTTATGAGATGTCGGAGGATAGATCCGGATGGCGAGTCTATCATAATTGAATCAAGACTTTGATGATGATGATTACGACATGTCGACCCTCTCAAATACAATTTCCTGGCTCTACCCTTGTACGCAGGATGAGGTAAATTCTGATTCGTTAGAGCGATACCATCGGTTCGAAATTAATTAGCTAGGCATAGGTCCCTGAGTTTTGTTTTAGATCTTTAATTGTTAAATTGAAACTAACTTTTTTACAACAGAATTTTACTGTAGTATGGCAAAACTCAACCCATTTTAGTCGTATTTGGTTCAATTTTAATGTGGTGGGGTCGCAGGTTGATATCGTCATTTGTTGAGTAAGATCCTCCTTATTTTCATCTTTATAATTATAGTGAAGCAAACATGGATTCCATCACGAGACCGATGGGCTCACCTTGATTCCATCACATAGTTCAATCTCATAAGACATCCCCATATTTTAGACAGGGCCGGTCCTGACTTTTCAAAGGCCCAGTGCGAATTACTAAAATGGGCCCTTTATTCATTTTTATAATTTTTTAATATATGCACATATATATAACATGTTTTCATAAATTTAGCCCAAAAATAATAATTTCATTAAAAACCAAATAATATCATATGATAAATACATTTAATACATAAATAAACTACATTTAATACATAAATAAATGAATTTCTCATACCAACATCTTGGTAAGAGTACCAGATCGTCGGCCAAATAATTTCTCATACCAGCATCACCATCTACAAGATAAGGTGAAAAACAAAATCACAATTAAAAAAGTATTATTGAAATGATTTTCTTCTTGCATTTTGAGAAGCAAAATCCTCAATTATGCTTTCAAATTCAAGATTTTCTAAGCATGAAAAAATTACCTTCAATTGATTTCTACAACGACCAATTTTGCACTGAAAAAAGCCACACTTTGGATTTTGGAATCTCCTCAATCTACCAAGACAACGATGATATGGCTGTTATGAAGATTGAAGAAGATCTATAAGCTATGGGCCCATGTGCTGATGTCTACAAATCTGATGTAAGTGGCTTTTTTTGTAAGCTACTGTTGACTGTTGTTTTGAATTTGGGCCTAACTTAAACTCAGGCGAGTTGCAGATGGGTCCACCTGACCTGTATTGACTTGTTGCCAAAGGAAATGGCTTGTCAGCGGAATGGATCACTGGATCAGGTCCAACCCGACCCGAACTCTACCTGAACTAAGAAGACCGGGCTGCCTCTGTCTTCGTATTGGAGGAAAAACAAAAGGAAGCACTGAAGTGTACAGAACAAAGAGATGTGGCGTGGCGTGGCGGGTGGAAGGAGGCGTGGAGCAGCAGTAGCAATCAACCAGTGGTGCTGGCCTGCTGGGTGCTTTTTTTTTTTTTTTTAAATTTTGGGCTTGCTGTTTGGTTGAGATGGGGTATTGGGGTTCAAAGGAGTTCGATTGATGAAGGGTTGATGAGTTTGACAGTTTGACTGCTGGGTAGCCTGGGTGCTTCGTCCGAAGTGGTGATGGACTGATGGTGCTTGACTGCTACTGTAGCAATCAACCAGTGGTGCTGGCCTGCTGGCTGCTTCTTCTTCTTTTTTTCTTTTTTTTTTGGGCTTACTGTTTGGTTGAGATGGGGTTCAAAGGAGTTTGATTAATAAAGGGTTGAGGGGTTTGACTGCTGGGTAGCCTGGGTGCTTCGTCTGAAGTGGTTATGGAATGATGGTGCTTGACTGCTAGGCGGTAGCACGAAGATGATGGGCCAGCCGGTTCTGGCGATGGCAGTGCAGTCGATTTGGGCCTAACCGGTTATGGTGGTCCAGTTATCTACTGCTTCATCTTCTTCTTCTTGTTTTTTTTTTTTTTTTTTTGCCTTGCTGTTTGGTTGAGATGGGGTTCAAAGGAGTTCGATTGATGAAGGGCTAAGGGGTTTGAGAATGAGGTCGGTGGATTTGGAGGAGTGGAAACGTTTTCTTCTTGAAAAGAGGAAATGTTTTTGGGCCCCCTGAAAAATAGAGGCCCGGGGCGGGCGCACTTATTGCCCTGCTTCAGGGCCGGGCCTGATTTTAGAAGGAGAACGAAGAAAATAAAATAATTAATCAAGATTAATGTGATTTAAGTGTGATTAATCGATTTAATGGTGATTAACGATTAAAATGGATCAAATTAGTCTTGAATAAATGAATTAAGCATGATGAGATGATTTGGAAGATATTAAGTTGGATTTTAGACTCAAATTAATGAACTGAAGGATTTTTGCATAAATAGTAATTTATGCATATTTCGTCGAATACAGTCGAACTTGGTATCATCGTACGTATTTTGATGAGTACATCAACTTTCATAAAACACTTGAGTTCATTTGACTCTAAATGGATCAACTTAATCCTAATTTGACACTAGGAAGAAGTAAAAGAAATGGGTTTAGTTGCGAAATTTAGTTTATAAATGTTGAGAGGAACTTCATTTCAGTTCAGTCGACTGTTTCAAGCAGAGAAAAGCCCTAGACTTCTGTCCTCTTTTCTTTTCTCCATTCTTTTTCATTTCAAACTTGTTAATAGTCTAAGAGAGATGTTGTGCAAAGGATAGTTGGAGAAGGATAGTTCTTTAGCTTCATATAATTAATCTTTGGAGTTAGAAATTGAGAGGGAAAGCTCAGTTTTTGTCTTCTCTAAGATTTCAGGTAAGGGTAAAATTCTATGCAGAACTTTTGAGTTCTATTGATGTTTGAGATTGTTAAATTACTTAAAGAAATTCTGTTTAAACTTGTTAATGGTATTAGGTTTAAAATGGCTGGGGTTTTTCAATTTGGGGATTTTATCTCAAACCTCAAGCTACCAAAGGGTTTTTGTACTAAACTCAAGACCAAGGCAAGTATAGACAGTTACTTATGATTAGATGCTAAATGATTTAATTTCCTTTTTGTTACAATTGTGATATCAGCCCTATTTTGTTTAGAAATTGGATTTTATTTATGGGTTGATTGAATGGATTGAAAGAAGAAGAAGCTTATAAATGATTGAAGGATGTTTGAGAAGGGAACATGAAGTTCCATGTGTTGTATTGCTGGTTGTGATTGATGGGTTCTAGAACTGAATTCGTTTCAGAATTCTGAAGGAATTCCGGAGTAGTTCGGTTAACTGACTGGTGACCGAACTGCTGACTGACAATGTAAATGAAGGAAAAATCGTGCATCTGGTTTGCGAACCAAGAGGTGACCGAACTAAGTTCGGTCAACCGACAAAGGATGCTCGGTCGACCGAAATGTCAACCGAGTAAATTAGAAATTTCAGAGAAATTGAGAGTCTCTGGATTTTGAACCGAAGAGTGACCGAGGGGTTAACTGACAAGTTTCGGTTAACCGAGGGTTCACCGAGAGGTTAATCGAAGTTGGAAACAGAAAGAGAGAGAAAAGTGAACTTCTGGAACGCTAACCGTAAGTAACCGAGATAAATTCGGTTAGCTGCATTCTATATGTCGGTTAACCGACAGGTAACCGAAATTGTGGAATTTTAGAATTAATTTCTAAATTTTAAGATAAAGAGTTTATTGATTAAATCAGTGCTGTTAACATTGTTTATACCTCTATAGGTGTTAATTAAGGAAACTTTAATGTACAAATTCATATAAATTGTGATGTCTATCGAGAATAACACGTACATTAAATAACTGAGGATTACACCTAAATAGTTGGTATTATTTAATTGTACACTGAATTATATCCAAAGTGGATCATAACTTGAATTGAGTCCTAAAGGGTTGTATCCGTTAATTTGTAATTAAACAGAATTAAAGTGTTGAATTGTATTGTTTATTGAGTTTGGTACTACATGATGATTCATATAAGTTCATTAGAGCTGTTACTAGTTACTACTGCAGCAGATTATTTGGGAGTATTCCGAAGCTTCGTGGTGATGTCAGTAGTCCCTGGCCCGGAAATTGATAATTTTCACAATATATGAATCCTTCCATATGGAAGATAGTAATCCTTTCTTTTTAGGAAGATGGTATATGATTGGAAACGTAATTGTAGTTGAAACTTTTAATAAAGACTTAAATTGTTTACTTGTTTTAGTCTAACATTGAATTAGACAGATTAAATATGTAATTAGCATATATAATCATGGATCTATTTATACATTGTTGAATTGTCAAATTCACAGTGTTATTGATGGCATTACGGGCCTAGTTGCCTCTGCTTGTCCCGAAACCGCAGCACCAGCGGAGGAGACCGTCCCGCTTCCTCCAGGTGGATTCGTAGAGTAGAGATAATATTTGAGAGACGGAAAACTTGGGAAAGAGTTGTTTTTTGAAACGTTTCATACTTTTCATCCTTACATTGTCATTAAATATGGAAGTGGATGTTTGTGCAAATTGTAAATGAATTTTGTTTTAAATATGAACAATGTATATTTGTTTATATGTTAATGTTCCGCATAATGTATAATAGATATCCCTTGTAAGTTTTATGTGATTGAAATTCACGGGAGTAAGTATGCGACACGACTCGGGGTTAACTCGATTTAATTATAATCTCGGGCTAGGGTCGTGTCACACTCTCACCTATGATAAAATCTCAAAATCAATGTCTTTGAGATACAAATAAATTTCATTAACCAATAAGAAGTTGTATAGCTTATAATTTCTTTGCATCGTCCCAAAGGAGTGACGTGCATGCCACAACCACACCCCCATGGCATCCTGCTTTACAATTCCACAGAGTAGAAACCCTAGCAAACACCCCATGGCATCAATGATGGGAAAATCAACACCACTAACCCAACTCATTACAAGAGGAAACGAGTTCACAACAGAGAATGTATCATATTGTTGTGCTCAACTTGAACCTATGTTGCCTTGGTTCCATAATCCACATTAACCAGTTGCAACTCATCTAGGGATAGTGATGCTTACCAAAACCTTCAATCAGTAGCCAACATATGGATTTTGGAGCACTAGTACCATAGTTAAATAGATAATAGTAATTACAGCAATAATATCTAAAAACAGAAGACAAATCAATGGATGCAACAGCCTAGTGGTCCCAAGAGGTACAAGGGCTCCTTAGTGGCCACTTAATTACTTGAAATTCCAAATGTTCCATGTGGCAGGAGACTATACCTCCCTTAGTTATAACAAATGGAACGTTTCACATTTGTGCATTGAACCCAATGTTTAAGATCATCCAATAAACTCAAGTTCTGATTAATGTCAAAGTGAATGTAGATGGATGGTTGGGATTGTGTTGATCAAAGGATGAAGAGAAGATAAATCACTAAAATATTGATGGATATTTCAGAGCATGAACTTCTTTGCTAGGAGTTCCAATGTAGAGAAAGAAGAACCTCCTTGTGCCACTGCTTTCTTACTTTTCTCTGCCATATCTTTAGCTCTCTTTCTCACCTTCTGCCCTTCCTCAGACTCACCCATCAAAGACCTCACTCCCTTCTCCACCTCCTCTGTACTAACACACCCATCTTTCTCATAATCCATATTCAATCCCACAGCTAAACCGTAGTCCCGCACCAGCTGAAATGCATTGAGCTTTTGCTCTGCGTACAAGGGCCAAGCCAATATGGGCACACCAAACCATATGCTCTCCAGGATCGAATTCCACCCACAGTGCGAAACAAATCCTCCAACAGCCACGTGTCCGAGGATGGCCACCTGTGGGGCCCAAGATTGGAACACCAATCCCTGGCCTTTGGTTCGGTCCAAAAACCCATCTGGTAGGATCTCCTTGAGATCTGGGTCGGTTGATGAAATGCAACGCAAGGACCATAGAAAACGGTGCCCACTACGCTCAAGACCAAGGGCCATTTCCTTCAATTGTGGGACCGAGAAGGAGCCCCGGCTTCCAAAGCACAAGAAGATCACGGATGCGTGGGGCTGTTGGTCAAGCCATCCCATCAATTGGCTCGTCTCTGGGTCCTGCGATTTGTTGTCGAGTGCAAGCAAAGGTCCCACTGGGTAGACTGGTGGAGTGGGATGATGGTCGGGTAGACATTCACCATTAGCAATCTGTCATGATCAGGTGTAAGATATGCATCATTTGATTTACATTTGATGATGATAACAGGTATGAATAGCAAAGGTTTGCATTGAATGGTCATTACACTACTCTACTTTGCTCTTGTTGATGCAAGTTAGTGTTGATTCTGATTGGGTCAAGTTTAGGATTAAAAATATGGAGAACCAGTCATGGGATAAGACTAAGAGAGCCGCTAAATGCATCCTGATTTTTCTCTCCACACACTGCTTCTCTCTACCCTATCACAGATTACCAAAATTATTCTCTACACACTCCCTTTTTCGTAAATTATCCTCTCTCAACTTCACCCTCCCTCCCTCTCTGCCCTCCACCGCCCACCTTGTCTCCCTCTCCGCGCCTCTCTCCCCCCACTCCCTCTATTGGATGATGGTAATCACTCAAATCAATTAATAATAGTCTCCGCCCGGTTGCATCTTAATTGGTTAGGGACACACCAAATACCTTCTGGTAAAGAAAAAAAAAAATCAATTAAGACCATAACTCCAATAACTGAACGGTTGGGCTGCTTGACTAAATTGGGTTCTGAATTCCTAATATTAAAAATCAGATTAGTTGTATACCCATGATATCATCATGGGCCTACCACCTAAAGACACTGTCATATTGTCATTACTAAAGCAGATTGACTAAAGCTGATTTTATTTGAAAGTTGGAAACCCAAAGAAGATTTGTGTGCCAATTTCTAATTAATTCATGGACCCTATATGTTTCTCTGTGAAGAGAAATGATCTCAGGCTACTAGGAGCTGATAGCCAACTTAGTTGAGTTTGTTGAAAAGTAATTGTACTGCATCTAAAGCCCGGAAGTGATCAGAATTAATCGGGGAGATTGGGCTTTCTGGGGCATTATGATTGTTGTCTTCTATCTTAAGTTTAGGTCAACCAACAACGTGGCTGATTCTTTAGCAAAGCAAGGAGTTGATGGGACGTTTTGATGGATTCTTTACCCAAGCAAGGAGTTGAGAAGACGTTTCTTTGGAAGAGTTTTACTTTGTACTGTGGGTGCGATAGGGGCACAATGCTCTAGTACCTTTGTGTTCTCTTGTTTTTTTTTTTTTTTTTTTCATGTAATCTTTTTTCTTTGATTTCTTATACTACGCATGAGATCATTCATTATAAAAACAAAACAAGAATTAGTAGACTAAGGACCAGGCTAGTTATGTTACCGATTTGAGTGCCGTCGGCTCCAACTCCCCAAACGTGTTCACAATCAAGCCATCGACCTCACGAAACCTCCGTCCAATGGAAACGAACTGTGAATACCTGTCATTCTTCTTGTCCGTGATTGGATCCGGCATCGCCATCGGCGGCAAAGGCAACATGCCAGGGACCTCAACCTCTCCTTGGTAGTCTTTGAACTCACAAGGAACTTTGACATCTAAGGTTGGCATATAGAGCATGAGCCCCAAGGCGGCAGCGCCGGCCGGAAAGTAGATGTATGTGGGGATGCCGAGCTCTTTGCCCACATCGATCATGGTTGTCGAAAAGAAGTCTATGATGAAGGCAGCGATGCGGGTAGGAGGTGAAGAAGAAGAAGAAAATGATGATGATGATGTTCTTTTGATGGCTTCTTTGACATGGGGCTTCTGGTTGTCTATGTAGAGGAAGATGAAGGAAGATGGATTATTGCAGTTTTCATATGGGAATTCTATGAGTGGGAGATCAATGAAATGGATTCTGGGGTTGGAGGCAGCGGTGGATTGAACATAGGAGGTGCTGGAGGAGGCGATGGCGGATTTCATAAAGGGTATGTGGGGATGCATGAGGAGGACAGTGACGGAGAAGCATTGTTGCTTCTCAAGGAGGCGTTTGGCTAGCTCTACTGTAGATACCAGGTGGCCAGCTCCTGGTAAAGGCAACAACACAAGTGATGTTTCTTCCATCTCTCTCCCTTCCTCTCTCTTTCTCTCTCTCTATATAAAGCCTGATTAACAATGGAGTGGGCTTGAGCCACATGAGACTTGAGTTTAGCCCAATCCATACTAGGCAGATTCATATGATGATGATGCATCTTTCACATGCAGGATAAAGTCAAAGCCCTTCGTACCGATAGGAGGTGAATGTTTTGCTGGACAGACACATGGGACTTTGTGGGTTCCAATATACTCTCATAAAATGCATCGGTGAAATGAAATGCAGGGGCTGTTTGGATGCGTGCTAAATTGAAGTATGGTGAGGTGAAATATTAAATTAAAAAGAAATAAAATTTAATGTATTATGATGATATTTTATTTTTAGTTGTAAGGTATGAAATTTTTTTGAGTTTTTGTTAGTAAAGTGGAGTTTTTTTATCTTTTAGTGAAAAAAGAAGGTTGTTTTTTTTTACTTTTTTTGAAAAATTAAAAGGAAATATTAAAATTATGTACTTTTGATGTGACCATTTGTTATTTTTTTTATCTAGAATCACTTCACTTCACTTTAACTAGTTAAGTGCCAAACACGCCCAGGCCTGGGTTTTCTAAAACCCGACTCAAAAAAAGAAAAGAAAAAAAATGTACAATCTGATATTTACCTTTTCTTATATTTTGGATCTTCCTATATCATTTCCCTATGGTCTTGGCTTCCATAATCGATGGGTCAGCCCCTCCTTCACAAGCTTCTCAGCTGGCAAAATTTGGAAAGCCTTATCTTTAGTATAGATGACATTGGAAGAAATATTGCAGTTGCAATCTTCTTCCATACATCTCATCTCTATTATATGGACACTGAAGATTAATCACTTAGATTTTAATAACAAGTGGCAATTTTTTAATAGAGCGAAATCTGTTTTGGCTTGGTCTGTCGGGAATGTTTAATAGTTTGCCTGATCGTATTCAGAGACTGCCTCTGCATCCTATTATGAATATTTTGAGAGCAACCTACTCCCTGGTATTTTGATCTTTTCAAAAAATACATATGCATTTTTTATTTCTTTTTTATGTTCTTCTCGAAGCTTTCCTTGTTGCATTGTACAGCAGCACATTTGGCTTACTGGGCGCTTACCGCTTAGCCCATGTATCTCTTCCTTTTTAATATACAACTTACCTCTTAGCAACCAAAAATGATGTAGAAATGCATGCAATCATCTTTGCGCTAAAAGTGACTTCATCGGTCTTATAACTCTTTTGTTCATTGTATGGCTAAAATGGAAAGGGGATGTATTGGGGGCAAGGTCTGGTTTGATGACTTCCCAAGCTGGCTGTTAAATCTGAGTTAAAGTTGAGAATTTGAATAATGAGTTTACATAAAAGAAGATTTGTGGCAGTGGATAAAAGGTTATACAAAGGTTACGATCTTCTCTGCTGCTAAAGAAGTAATTGATCCAAACTTCATAGTTGTGGACATCATATTTTTTCCCTGCTATCTCAGCTACAAGAGTTAAGACCCAAGAAACTCACACCCGCGATGAAAGAACCTGCACATAGAGGAAAGAGAACCCCCACATGCGGAAAGTGAAACTCGCACATATAAGCAGAGAGGACTTGCACATATGGACATCAGCAACGTGTTGCCAACCAACTGAGCAAATCCCCGGATCTTATAGACATCCTGTAGTAAAATTCACTGTATTTGCCAATTTCTTTTCATTTATCCCCGCATCTTCGAAGAGAACTCGTTGTCTTCCCCAATGGGTTGTCAAGTACTCTAATTATAGGTTATGGTTTGATTGTCTATCTACTTGGATTAGAGAACTGGCTTTTAGTGTCGTGGTGTTCTTTTTTTTCTCTCTCTCTAAAATAAAGTTTCTCTATTAATAAGAAAAAAAAAAAAACTGCCGGTTATCACTTCAAATCAAATTAGCAAGAAATGTCTTGTATTACAAATTTGAGTTCCAATGGGGCTAGTGAACCATGGTTGATTTCTCAACCTAAAAGTACTCTGCCAAGCTGCGCCTAGAGGTGTCAATCTGGGCCGGGCCGGGCTGGGCCAGCACGGCCCACTGAAGCAGGGCCCAGACGGGCCGGGCCGGGCCCAAGAGTTCTAGGGTCAGCCCAGCACGGCCCTGGTCGTGTCGTGCTGGGCCGGACCCCAGTAGGGCCTAGGCCGTGCCGCCCGTAGGTGGCCCACATATCCTCCTCCCCTTTTTTAATTTTTTTTAAGTTTTTTAAGTTTTAGAGATTTAGACTCTTCACTCTTGGCCTTAGACTATTTTTATTAAAATAAAAGAAATAAACAAGTATAATAACACTAATGATGTTTTGAAAAAATACATCAAATAAATTGTATTTCCTTGAAATTGAAGTTACAAAAATTCAAAAAAATTACAAGTTTAATTTGAACTTGGATCAATATATATATAATGAAATTCAAACCTTCTAATAAATGAAAAAAGAATTACAACTTTAAAAACCTATGATACAATCTAAAAAATAAATTACAACTTTAGGAACCTATGATACATTCTAAACAAAAATTACAACTTTAAAAACCTATGATACATTCTAAAAAATAAATTACAAGTTGAAATTAAGCCTATTATATATTCTAAAAGATTATACTAGGATATATTCAATGCCACTAGCTCGTCTTCTATCTCGATCTCATCATTATCGAGGTGTTGTTTTATATCATCTGCTTGATACCAATCCTGTAAGCACATGCATGTCTTAACGATTTCTTCTGTAAGCATAGTCCTCCTGGGATTAATAAGGCGCCCACTTGCTCTAAATGCCTGCTCTGATGCAACTGTGGACGCTGGTATTGACAATATATCATGGGCTATGGTGGAAAGCACGGAAAACTTAGTTTCGAATGATTTTCACTATACCAAAATATCAAAATCATCTTCTTCATCATTCGAGATTGTAACAGGATCACTCCCTATGTACATTGTTAATTCATTAAGGTTGTAAGATCCTCCGAAAGAAGATGAGTTACTTCCCTGAAATTTTCTCATAATACTCCAAATGACCTTTTTATTTATGTACTTGGGGAGGGCCTGTGGGGACCGTGGGTGTTATGGATCTACCTAATTGGGTAGCATATTCCAAATAAAGTATTTCTAATTGTGCCTTAATTATTGTCATGTCATTTTTATTAGTTGTATTCATATTAGAATTTATTTCATCAAGAAGGGTCTCTACACCTTGTAATTTCAATCTAGAGTCTAATACAGCAGCTATACAATATATATTTTTTTTAAAAGGAACCAAATATCTATTCAAAAGGAAACCTTAAAGTCTCTCACCTTCGGCAAAGCCATCAGCAAGAGATCTAAAAGGAATACATGCAATATCCACGGAAAGCGGGTCAAACAAAATACAAGGAGGCTCATCACGCCACCAAGTCCCAGAATTAAAATCAGTAGCCCTCGTGGCTAACACATGAGCACATCTATTTCCTTCTCTACCCACCCAGGAAAAGGATACAGAAATACATGACAAAACTACAGCAAGAATATCTTCCAACACTATTCCTCGATCTGAAATGTCAACTGAACCAGCATTGAGATCCTTTATAAGGGCTTGATTATCTCCCTCAAGAGTAAAGTGCAGAATATTCAACTCTTTAGCAAAAAGCACCGCATCCCTCGCAGCCAAAGCTTCAGCTAGGCTAACGTCACACACCCCAAGAGATATAAGAGTAGTACGCCCGCCGACGAAAGTCCCTTTGTCTTCTCTGATTATGACTCCTACACACACCACTCCTAAATCTGGCCTATACGCAGCATCAAAATTAACTTTGAAACCCAAACTCGAAGGAGGAACCCAGACACCTGGATTTATAGGCGAGAAAACAACAGGATGATGATAGGAATCAACTGAATTTGCAGCCTTATAAATGTTACCCAAATTAGTAGAGAAAATCAACACATCCTCAACTAACCACTCCTTCCCATTAAAGACCAAATCATTTCGAGCTATCCACAGACCCCACAAGAAAAGGACAAAGGAATTTTTCGCCTCTACCCCACCTCCACCCTCATTAAAAACATTGAACATTTCCAAACCCCAAGGCATTAATTGTAAATGCTGATACACAGTTGTACGAAGGCTAAGGCAGGAACCAAACTAGACTGCTTGAGCAAACACACAATCCCTCAAGACATGAGTAGACCACTCCGGCAGACCACATCGCCGACAACTCACATCAATGGGGAGACGTCTTCGACTCAACGCCTCACTAGAAGGGATAAAATCATGCAACGCCCTCCAAGCAAACAGACGAACCTTAGGCGGAACTGGAAGCTTCCAAAGGGCAGACCAAAACTATTCACCTAGTGCATTTGACGTACCCGCCAGAAACCCCCTATCTGCAAGAGTACGACCCACATGGTACCCGGACTTAACAGAATACTGACCATCTTTAGAAAAATGCCAAAGGAGCCTGTCTTGTCGTCTTTGAATGCTCAGAGGAATCGACAAGATAAGCTTAGCTTCATCTACCCAAAAGAGGGACTATATAAGATCACGCCTCCAAATACCCAGGTTAGAATCAATAAGATCAGCTACCTTCCTAACCATACACCCCATAGGCTTAGGAGTAATGATCCTGAAGTACGAAGGACGAGGCACCCAAGCATCTTCCCAAATATCAATATTTTGACCTTCCCCGATTCCCCACCTGACACTATTGGAAAGAAATTCCCTCCCTTTGTAAAGACTCTGCTAGAGAAAAGAACTATTTTTCTTTAAAGTCTTAAAAGACCCATGCAAGAAATCATTTGCCTCACAATATTTTGAGAAAAAGAACCTAGCCACCAAGGAATCAGGTTTCATACACAATCTCCAAGCTTGTTTTGCCGAAAGAGATAAATTAAAGAATTTCAAATTACGAAACTCTAGACCCCCGTCTTTCTTGCTTTTGCTCAATTCATTCCACGTACACCAGTGAATACCCGTACTATGATCATTATGACCCCACCAGAATTTAGCTGTTATCTGTTGAAGCTCCGTACAGATACCTTTCGGAAGTTTGAAAACCTGCATAAAGTAGGAAGGAAGGGCTTGTACCACTGCTTTAATCAGAATCTCCTTTCCAGCGTTGGACAAAATCCGGCCCTTCCAATCATTCATTTTTTGCACAACTCTTTTCTTCAGGAAACTAAAGCCAGCCTTTCTGTGGCGACCATGCAAGAGGGGCAGTCCCAAATAACGATCCATAGTCGTCTTAACATTAAAGCTCAAACGATTTGCCAGCATGACTTGCCTATCCCATGGAATGCAAGAACTAAAAAACACCGAGGATTTAGAAGGATTTACTTTATGTCCCGAAGCTCTCTCATAAACTTCAAGAATATGTTTAACTACGTCACAATTACCTTCAGAAGCTTTACAGAAAAACATACAATCATCAGCAAATAATAAATGAGAAATCCTCAGACCCTGAGGGCTAATGGAGATACCAAAGGAGCTAGCTGATCGTTCAGCTTGATGCAAGAGGTTCGAGAGTCCTTCACTACACAAAATGAATAAATAGGCCGAAAGAGGGTCTCCCTGACGAAGCCCCCTAAAGGGCTTAATAAAGCCATGTCTCTCTCCATTAAGCTGAACAGAATAGGAGACTGAAGAAACACACCCCATGATCCAGCTAATCCACTTCCTATCAAAAACCAAGCTTAGTCATAACTTTTTCCAGAAAAAGCCATTCCACACGGTCATAAGCTTTACTCATATCGAGCTTCAAGGCCAAATGTTGATTACCTTTAGCTTTGGAAGTCTTCAAATGGTGGGTAATCTCCCCTGCAACCAAAAAATTGTCCACTACTGTCTGCCCTTCAAAAAGGCACTCTGATTTTCGGATATAATCAAGGGTAAGATAATCTTCAACCGTTTAGATAGAATTACAATATGTGAAAGGAGTTAATCTCTAATATAATGAGAAATTTTCCTCCATTTGTGCACACATAAGTTGAAAAATTGGAAAATCTCTTTACTTTTTAAAAGTAAGACTTATTTCATAAAAATGGGCTAAAGCTTGATTTGATGTGTGGTAATATATCCCAAAAAAAAAAAAATGCTGCGTCATGAAAAACTTCTAGAAAAACCTCTTTTTATCTCAAGAAAGGTCAACTTTTCATCACTTATAAACATATTTTCATGCTCTAAATAAAGTTGACAACATTGATTTAGTGTTATTTTATAGGTATATGATTCTTTTAACATTTTAAATGTAAAATTTCATCTATGATTTACATTATATGATATTTTCTTTGGTCTTAGATTCAAATTTACACATATTTCCCTCCACCATTATTTTCACGATGGAGAACAAAAAATGTATCCTACAATCCATTTAATAATCTCTAAATCATCTCCAATTGATTTCACCCCTACTTGTACTATAAGATTTATAACGTGGCATGCACACCTATTGTGAAATAGATCTCCAACTAAACCAAGTTGAATCGCATGTTTTAGTAACTCTGCTGCGACATTGTTAGTGCTTGCATTATCTAAAGTTATAGAAATTATTTTATTTTCAATTCTATATTCTCTAAGTTTTTTAAGGATGGTCGACCCTATCCTAACACCAGTGTGTGGGAATTCTAGCATAGAAAATGCTATCATTCTTTTCTGCATCACCCAATCACTATCAATATAATGTGATGTGATTGCAATGTACTCCAGATTTTGTTTAGAGGTCCATAAATCTTAAGCTAAAGCCATTTTTTCAGGTATATTTGCAAAAATATATTTTAAATTCTCTTTTTCTTTCAAAAAAAGTCTTTATTGTATCACTTCTAGCAGCATTTCTAGATATTTTCTGCCATCCAGGAACAAAGGTAGTCCTAAAAAATCTTTCAGAACATCGGTCTTCAGCAAGTATAAATGGTACCTGACAACTAATTATATACTTAATATGTCACGTACCCCGAACCCGATTAAGGAATAAACCGGATCCGGAGAGTGAAATTTAGGACTAATTAAAAATTTTGTCCTTTAGTCCCAAAGATCGTAAGTCCGATGTGAGGATATTACATTTCAAACCTCAAGACATTAATGAATTGCGATATTCATACAAATCTAGACATATAGAATATCAAACAATGAATAATACTTCTCATTAAATATTAATGTTGCAAGAGTAGAATAAACAAAGCTAAAGAGTTAAATCAATTTATTACATTAGCCATCGCAAGAGAAACAAGGCCAATAAAAGAAACGAGTCAATGTAGTAAAGGTCCAACGAGAGAAATAATAAAAGAATAAATCTAAACGAAGTCCCATGTAATTCTTTCTCGTGCTGGAAGTGATAATGCTACTCTACGTTATCTGCACGCCACTCTCGTGCCTCCTCTACTGGTTGGAGATCATTTGGGATCTCCTCACCAGCATGTTCCACGTAATAGTAGTAGTCACCTGATGTGTCTGCACACCAAGGAATAGAGTGAACGACATGTTGAGCAGTGGATAAGCAAAGCATAATAAACATGACATGCATAAAATATAGAGTAATGACAAGTAATAATCATGTGAGTACAAGGAAAGCAAAACTAGGCATAAAGCGAGAATATTAATCAAAAGAAACAATAACAGGAATCCTAGCAATCATCTAACAATAACCACTATCCATGCAATGCAATACAAGAACAAGAGGGCGACTCCGAGATGATGTCCAAAGCCACCTCCAGGGTTACCAGTAACAATCCAATCCGGACAACTGATACCAAAGTCTGGCTCCAGTAGGATCCAAGCTCCCAGTCTTGGGAATAGCAGCACGGTTCTAGCTTACTCTCAACTATTCAACGACATGGACGCCGTCCTATGCTGACTGCCCACCCCGACAACCGAGTAACCGGTTCGTCAATAAAACCTCAAACTGCAGATGGCCATAATATGCAAACAATAACAAAGTAGTTTTGACATAAGGACAACAAGACAAGCAAGTCTGGCTAGTTCCATGTACAAGACAAGATCATAGGGATTATCTCATCAAAGACAATATAAAACAAGCAAACTACGTGATAATCCCCTTTCATTACTAGCCAGTCATGTTTATCAATACATGACACAGGTTCATAAGTACACTCTAAGTCAGATCCAAGTCCTAAATTCTATAAGAGTTTATGTTTCATATTTTTTAAATATTTTTTGTCAAGAGAGTGTAAAAGGAATAATATCAACGGATACAAGTCATAAATCAATGAGGAATTACAATCCAATCCTAGGCAAATGGTGTCATCCCTGTATCCGGCATGTTCTATCAGAGTACATGTGGAAATTGAACCAATGATGCTTCTAGGGGAAATCCCTTGGTGTACAATCATGTTAGGCATCTATTGGGACAATTCCATACCCATTCGGCTAGACCATGCATAATACACGAATACCTAGACAACTCATCGAAATCACACCAAGCCACGTGTTTCAATTTCAATCCCATTTATGGTCATCTGATAGTAGGTTAGAGGTTTCCAGCATTTAAGTCCCAAGATCCTAGGTTTCAATCTTAGTCCGGAACAACAAGGCAAAATGGCCAATTTCGATTAACCATCGGTTAGCCTTCGGCTAACCGCAACCATCAGTGTCGGCTAACCGACATGAAGGTGTCGGCTGACCGACGTTCAACTTGTCAAAATGTGACTCTCGGGTTTTCTGACCGAGCTGATGTCGGCTGACCGATATGAACTCGGCTGAACGACACCCTGATGTCGCTTGACCGACACCGAGCCGGGAGCTGACTGACAGTACGGAA
Source organism: Litsea cubeba (assembly GCA_012931725.1). NCBI lineage: Eukaryota > Viridiplantae > Streptophyta > Magnoliopsida > Laurales > Lauraceae > Litsea > Litsea cubeba. The sequence goes on from CM022944.1 coordinate 129,763,133, forward strand.
TTCGTACAGTTCCAGGCCATCTCTGAACACTTCCGTCCTAATTCGTTTTCCTTCATTTCCAAGCCTTTCAAAAGGCTATAACCTACATAAAATAGAGCCTCCTGCTATCCCCACATTCCATTCCAACCATTCTATCCATTGAATCAAATACACAATAGAGGATTTCAAATTTTAGAATTAACAAAATCTAAATCCTAAATTAATACCTAACATATATAAATTCCCAAATCAAAACATGCTTGGAATTAAGGTATTCTAACATCAAACATCATCAATCAATAAAAAAAAATACAGGCATATAATTTATAAATTACATATCTACTTGCCTCAACCAAGAAGAGATTGAAAATTGGGTGAAACTTGAGGAGAAGCCTTTCTACCGCGAAACCCACGAATCTAAACCGATCAAAATGAAATCTAGGAAGCCAAGAAGAATAAATGAAAGAAAAGAATCAAGATCAGACATAATCTAAACAAAATAAAAACTGAGTGAAAATATGGAGTGGTAAGAAATCTTACCAAATCGATACCGGAAGAAAGAGAAGATGAGATGATGGAGATTAGCGGAACGGATCTTCGATTAACATCTTCTCGGGTAGAGTTCTGGCTTGAGAAAGAAAAAGGAAGAAGAAAAGGGGGATGTAGCTTCGTTGCAGAAATGAGGATGAGATTAGGGTTAAGATTAGATTAAAGAAGAAGAGAAGAAGAAAAGGACAAGCTTGCCTTTAAGTGGGTCCAGTTAAATAATGGACTACTTAAAGGGTTTCTGATCGTCGGATCGCGACGAGTCAAGAGACAAAAATGATCAGCGCGATGAGACCTTTCCAACGAACCCAAAAATCACGACATTTGGAATATTTCGGAAAAACACTCATTTTTTCCTAAATTGCAAACTACCCCATTGCTATGACCAAACGAACTTGGAATCGAACGAAACTACGCAGACACTAATCTAATGCTAAAAGGAACTCGCTTATGATCTAAACTCACTTAAATATCTAAAATACAATTAAATAAAATAATAACAATTAAATGGGTTAGGGCCTGATATTGGTCCCAACTGACTCAATAAGGTCACGGACCATACATAAAACATTATTAAGGTCATAGTTGAAAACTCCTAAACCACCAGATGAATCTGTAAAAAAGTTGTGTTTCAATCATCCCACTTCTTGCCCCATCGTTAGCGGTATTCCTGTGTTTGCGCAAATAAATTTTCATGTGTCTACTAAGGTGGTCAATGCCGTTTGATGATTTGCGACTGAGGAGATCTTTGCAATATTTACATTGTGCCTTCTCCTCTTTTCCTCCTTTGGGACAGGGGACAGTAACTTTAGAAAAATGAGACCATACAGGAGAAGTCAATCTTATTTATCTCTTCTATTTTGTTGTAGAAACCGAAAATGTAGGATCTTAGGGATTATTACTATCTACTTCTATGCCTTGGTCTTGATCTAAATGAATAAATACAGGACCCTCCTCATTTAGAGAGAAATCAATGTTGAAAGGTTGTGATGGTCCGGCCATTTTTTCTAAATAAAAGATTTTAAAAAAACTTAAATAAATAATTATATATAATATGTTTTTTGTGATTATTTATATAAGAAAGGGGAGAAGATAAGACTTAATATTTAATATTACTATGTATATTATTACCATGGTTTTAAAAACCGGCCGATACCGGTTCGTATCGGCCGATACGAACCGGTATCGGCGATACCGGGCTTAAAATCCCCAAAATATCGCGAGATATCGGCCGATATGATGTTCATATCGGCCGTGATGATATCTCGGCCGATATTTTGAAAATATCGGCCGATATCCTTGTTTTTTTTTTTTTTTCAGCTCGACCCCCGCCGGGGGATACCCCCGGACCCCCTCTGCGAAGCGCATGTTTTAGAAAAGTGGCAATCAAAAAGACAAAAGGATCCTACTTGATCATGATAGCTAGGACTCTTTTGCTAATTGTCTTTCTTTTTTTTGTGCTTGAATGTCTATTATTATCATAAGCTGCTAGATATGATATTAAACCTATTTAATTATGTTTGGAATGATATAGTAGTGAAGATTGTGTAATACACTAATTCATGAACCAAAAGGCTTTATATTGAGTTAGATTTGATGTTACTTACTTTTTCCTAGATCTTGTATTTTAAAGTGTAGATCTAAATTTTTTTATTTCCAGAATTTAGGGCTTTTCTTGAAATCAATTACATTTTTTCACATTAGTGTTCAAATGCATTGATAATGTGTTAGTTTAAAATAGATCTATACTTTTGGAACAAAAAAGTATGAGTTTTTGCTAAAAATTGTGATTGCATTATGTCAAATTTATGATATTTCATCTTATTGATCTTGAGCATCAATAATGGTTGCATTATATAAAATACTGGAGAATAAAGCGAAGAGCGACACAGACAGGACTCATAACTTAAGGTGACCGAGATTTTGATTTATTGTTGTTAATAATGGAAAAAAAAATATTGTTTTCCAACATTTTCTAATATTCTGTGTTTTTTGAATATTTTTGCGAATTTTTTTGGATTAAAAAAAATTTTACACCGCGACGACAGCAACGGACCGATATCCGCGACGATATCGGTTTTTCGACCCGGCCGATACCGCGACCGATACCGAGATTTTAAACCATAATTATTACTAAATAAAACCTAAAATTAAAGATAATAAATACCTTTATAAGAGAGGGGAGAGCTGATGGAGAAGTCTTCTCAGTTGAAACATCCACTTTAGAAAAGTCACCCTCACTCTTCACTTCTTAGAAAACTTTGTAGAGAGCTTAGACTTTAGAATGAGACTTAAGAGGGCTTAGAGCTTTAGAACTTTAGAAGGAGTGTAAGAAATGAGAGAGTATATGAGTGAAGAGAAATGAGAGGAATGAGGGCTATTTATAGAATTTCTAAGTGATAAAATGACATAAAATACCCCCTCATACGATCGTTTTATAGCAGTTGGGGGGTATAATGTATAATAGTAAAAAATGATCAAAAGACACTAATACCCCCCCCCCCCCCCCTATTTAACCGTTTATAACTGTTGGGGAGGTTAAAAATGTAAAAAATTCTATTTTGACCGTTTTTTGAAGGGAGGGATTTTTTCAAAAAAACTAGCCGTTCCGGCCAAGTCGTGCCTCGTGCCGAGCTGGACCGCCCGCGGGCTCGGGGACCCAAGCCCAGCCCAGCACGAATTTTAGCCATGCCTTGCCGGACCAGGCCTCTAGTTGGGCCCAGCATGGCCCAACGTGGCTGTCAGGCTGCGCCGGGCTGACCCGTTGACCAAGTCAACGGGCCAAGGGACGGTCCAGGCAAGAAAAAATTGTACCGGGCCCGTGCTTGGCTTGGGCCGCCGCCTAGATTGACACCACTAGATTTCAAGTCCTTTTATTAAACAATAATTAAAGTCAGCAGTCCATTTTGACCGCCTCCCATTTAAGACTCACTCATGAAATGTCCTTTTCTTATAGGGTGATTCTATTCTCACCCACCCAACTTGCTAACTGCACCCGGTCTATTAAGCCCCACCCAATGCCTATGAAAAGTGTGACCGGCTGGACAATGACCTTCCTTAATGACACACGTAACCCGAGATAGAGTAACCTTCCAGCCCAACAAATTTATTTAGTTTTTCAAAATGCCCACTTGAAAAACTCTTTCCAAAACTATTCTCTTATGCTTTTCTTTTATTTTTAAAAATATCCTTGGACAAATTTCACTGCCCTTCGGGTGGGTGGAGTCCTCTAAGAAAAAGAAAGAAAGAGAGAGGTGGGTGAGTTGCAGAGAGCGAGCTATGGGCAGCAACACCGATCCGACTCAGGAGGCGTCGGACGAGTAGCAGAAGCGGTCGGAGATCTACACGTACGAAGCGCCATGGCACATCTACGCCATGAACTGGTCGGTCCGCCCCGACAAAAAGATGGCCAGCCTCCTCGAGCAGTACCCGAACCGAGTCGAGATCGTCCAACTCGATGACTCAACGGTCCAGTCAGACGACCAGTCAGTCAACGGCTGCAGATTCGATGTAATCGAGGCATGTGATGATGTGTTGTACTTGGCAACATTTTCAAAGGGGAGAAATTTGGGGCGTCGGATCCGTCCCAATCAACGGCTGTAGATTGATGGACGTGGTCCGTCCTACCATAAATATCTAGCCGGGATTAGAAAACAATTTTTATCCTCTGCATAAGCACAAGATTCTTGTCCTTAGGTCTCAAGTGTGTGCAATTGTAGCCCAATTCACTCATCCAAATCGTTAATTTGATGCCCCACTCCATATAGCAAAAGAAAATTTCAATCAGCTGATTTGATGCCCACCTCAATATAGCAAAAGAAAATTTGAATCAGCTGATTTGATGAGACAGCACGTAAAAAGCACGTAGCTGACTATAGGCTGTAACACCCTTTCTTATACCACCTTACACACGCCTTTAGCAATATTAAAACTACGGGTTTTAGAGGCAGGCATCTTCACTCTCTCCTCACTTATTTTATCCCCTGTTATTAAAGTCATCCGCACTTTGTCCAGTTTTGGTCTTGTTTGTTTCTTTGGCGCTTGTGGATGCTAGTTATCTTGTATTCACTTGTTCTTTTGTGGGACTTTGGATCCCCTTGTTAATACATACTTTCCATTTAGCAAAAACTTTATTTTCATTTTTACTATTTATAATCTACTTTCTAATCAAGAAAAGCCCCAAATTTGAAAATATTGTACCGTTTCTTCAGAGAAGATAATTGTATGAGAATGATACTTGTAACAATTGGCAGTGATGAAACCTACTTGTAATGGAGGCGGATCAATGTAATAAGAACATAGATTCCTATTTGGCCCAGAGTATAGGTAAGAATAAGAACCTAACTATAAATATGACTTGCCTTCCTTGGTTGAATTGGGTGAAAGAGGCGTGAGTAAACTTTATAGAATGATGGTTATAATTCAAATCAATTAAGTATGATTTTCGATTGTTGTTTAGCTGGTTGTAGATACCAAATGTCCTCGGCGAGTTAAGAGTCCTTTGAACGAAAGAAAAAATATCAATTAAAACTGCTACTCCAACAAGAGAAATAGTTGGATCATTTGACTAAAATGATATTTCAATGCCTTATGATAAAACCAAAGTAGTTTTGTGTATCCATGATATCATAATAGGCCTACCACCTTTAGACACAATGATATCGCAGAATGAATTAACTTGCTTTAATTTAAAGGTAGGTAACCAAAAGTACCTCTGTGAATTAATTTCTAATTAATTCATGGACTCTTATGTTAATCTATGAAGAGATATTATCCCACGCTACTATCAGCTCAAAGCTAACCATTGTTACTGTTGGTCAAACCGGCTCATCTCCATGGACCTAAATTAGAATCTAAATATAATATCATTAGCTGTTGAATTATTCATGTCTGAAAAATATAGATATATACTTAGATAGGAATCTCACGTTTTGTGCAGGGCCATTTCTGTGGAGATAGAAACCTATATATTATAGAGATCCCATTCTTTTGTGTTTTGAAATTTGAACAAACAAACTATATAAGGAAAATATTTTTTTTTATCTTTTTTCACGCTAGTTAAGAAATCCATGTCGGACCTTTCGACAAAACATGCAATTTCAAGGTAGAGGAGCATGGGTTTCCTCTTCCATGGCATTCCACAAACAATCTAAATTATAATTAAATTTGGACAAGTGCATGTCCATGAGAACAATATTATATATAGGAGCGAATTTGATCAAACAAAGGTGATCACTGTAAATATAAGATAATGGACACCAATGGTCATTCCTTCCAAAAAAAAAAAAAAAAAAGAAGGTAGACTAATGACGAGTCAACTATGTTACCTGTCACGCCCCAAAAGTGAAACCAGGGTCATACGTGAGATTAGGGCAAATAAAATTTTTTCGACATAGTTAACAACAATAATGATAACACTTGACCCCAATCATGTCCCAAAATTGATCGAAGATCGCAGTGAGGTATAAACATTTCCTCGAATACTTAAAACAATAACGAGATTTTCATGCAAACAAGCAGTATCTCAAGATGTATAGTTAGTTAAGAGCAATACGAAAATAATATAACTAGAGTTCAAGTTGTAACAGTTAAACAAAAGTATTAATTATAATGAAATGCCACACCAAAACTTGGGCCTAACCAAAATGATAATCAAAAGAAACCCAACACTCGAGTACGAGGTCTGTACGACTATACAACACGGTTCGTACTATAGTCTAGGAGGTCATTAGACTGATCCGCCTAAGTCTCCTTCATCGTCTCTTCCTCGAGGTAGAAGGGCTCGATACCTATGCACCAAGAGCAGCATCATCAGACACGACAGTCGGCAAGCAATATATATAAATCATCAAGATATGCAAAACAAATGAGAGTATACGAGAGACAAAATCATATAAAATGTATAGCATTCTGATCGTAAGAAATGCATAGAATTTGAATCATAATCAATCTAACATAAACATCTAGCAAGATAGGCATCCACATATGCTAATTACCACGGGATAGTATAATTGCCCTCCCATTCTCACATTGAGTCGTGGTGGAGATATCAAGACACAGGATATACCTGGCAACAAGACACGGGTATTAACTTGGCATAAGACACAAGAATGACCCGGCAACAAGCAAGATCCATCAAGTAACAAGTCATACTAGGCAGAAGTTCATCAAGGTCCTCACACAGATGGTGCCCCATCGGTGTCCGTGTTGAGCGATATACAATTGAGTGGCGTCTGACACAGTGAGTCCTAAACATACAATAGTAACGAGCTAGGCTTTCTTGCGTGAACAAGATTTATTAACAAAAGAGATACGACTATCCATTATCAAATCAAGAGATCAAGACAAAACAAGCAAGCTTTTTCAAACATCAATACCATAAATAGTCCTCATCAAGCTTTTACTATCAAAGCCACATAGCCTCAACACTTCCATCAATCGTCAAAACAAGCGGAACATCAAAGGGGATCCTAAGTTCATTATCTAGGTTCATCAAGTGATCACAAAACATAACAAAGTAAACAAAGCTAAAGAACATGTACATGGCATGTAGATAAGTACCAGACGGTACAATTTGAAATTAGAAGCGATAAACAATCTAATCCTAGGTACAATGTTAAACTCGAGGCATCGTACAACCATACTCAGTCAACGAAGGGAATAAGGTTCACGATACCAAAATAAATAATCTTCTATTAAGGGGTATCCCGTTGTCCCGTACCATTCAAGATTGAGATAGGTTGTAACCCGATATAACCGGATTAACCATGAAAGACGTCGGTTCAAAACATCTTCGCATATAGTCAAATGAGTCCAAAAGGGTAGCCGAGGTCCGACCAAAGTCCAACCGAAAAAGGGTCAAAAGGGCCCTACAAAGATGTGTCCAGCAGTGGGCCCGGTCGACCAGGCCCAAGCCCGATCGACCGACGGGTCGACATCCTTCATGCCCGATTGACCGAGCCCCATGGCCGGTCAATCGGCAGTTGCAAGCAGAAATAAGGAATAGTGTTTTGGTTAGGTGCTGAGCTCACCTGAACCTATCTGGCCGGTCGACCGTGCCCCATGGCCGGTCAACCAGGGACACTACGGTTACAGAACCCAGATCTGTAACTGGAGTGGAAATGGGGAAGAAGTCCATTTCAGGCCCTGGTCCAAATCAGTATATATGGAGGGAAAAGCCATCCATTCAAAACCCGAAAACCAAAAAAAAAGAAAAAAAAAACAATCCAATTCATTAAGCAATTAGGTCACATTATCATGTTTCATTCACAAATCAAATCAAGCTGAGCAAGAGGTCATCTAGGCATCATCAATCATCAAATCAAGGAGGAGACCAACATATGAAAACACAAATATATATATATATATATATCAACTTGCCTTGATGAAGAGCTTAAAAAAACCCAAGAGAAATTGGGGGAAATCCCTCTTTTGAGCTCAAGCTTGTGAAAATGGCTTCCAAACCCAAAATCTCTCTACAAAATGAATGCAATGGATTGGAGTGAGCTTCCTAGTACCATTTCGAAGCAAAGGGAAGAAGAAAGACTAAACCTAAAACCTTGAGGAGCTTACCTCTAAGTGAGTTACGAATGGGAGGCTTAGAGAAGAGAATGGATGAGTTCAAGAGAACTTGAGGAAGATGAAATGGTGATTGGCCGGCGAGAATGGAGCTCCGGTGACCGTCGTTGGCAAGGAGGCAGTGAGAGGAAGAAGTTTGAGGAGGCACAGTGAAAGAGAGAAAGAGATGGAATGAGAGATGAGTGTTGTTTATATTAGGTTAGAAGATAAATGGGAAATTTAGGTTTAGTCCTTGGTTTGCTAAATGTGATCATCTGGGCCTTTTCGACACGTCGAATTGAAACGCGATAAAAGACTAAAGTTCATGTGCCTAGACCTACCCGATGCACCCAAACTCACAAAAACTCATAATCTCATAAAAAAAAAACCCAGAAAACTTCCCGAAATTGTAAACAAACCCCTTACTCTACCCAAATGCACTCGGACTCGCCCGAGACTTCGCACGCGTGATCCACACGTCAAATCTGCTAAGACTCTAAACATGCTTACTAACTAATCACATAATTAATTAAAATTAATATTAGCTAAGGGTCGGGATGTTACATTATCGATTTGAGCTTTGTTGGCTCCAACTCTGCAAACGAGTTTACAATCAAGCCATCAATCTCACGAAACCTCCGTCCATGAGATACCAAGTGCCCATATACGTCAATCTTCTTGTCCGTAAATGGCTCCGGCATCACTAGCGGTGGCATACTGGCATAGGCAGCATGCCAAGGACTTCAACATCTCCTTGGTAGTCCTTGAATTAACAAGGAATTTTGACATCTAATGTTGGGAGATAGAGCATGAGCCCCAACAGAGCTGCGCCGGAAGGGAAGTAGATGTATGTGGGGATGCCAAGCTCTTTTCCCACATCAATCATAGTGGTCGAAAAGAAGTCTATATATGATCATGGCAGCAATGCGGGTAGGAAGAGAAGAAGAAGATTATGATGTTCTTTTGATGGCTTCTTTGACATGAGACTTGTGCATGTCTATCAAGAGGGAGAGGCAGGTTGTCAGGTTTTGGTTGTTTTGATATGGGAAATCCACGAGTGGGAGGTCCTCAAAATGGATGCTAGGGTTGGAGGCGGCAACGGATTGTACACAGGAGGTAGTGGAGGTGGCAATGGAGGATTTCGTGGAGGGAAGATGGGGATGCATGAGGAGGGCAATGATGGAGAACAGGGGCGGATCCAGGATTTCTAATCTGGGGGGGCTGCACTTAAGTTACACTAAAAAAATAACAACAATGTCTCACCAAAAATTATAAAAAATAGCAACAATGTTCACCAAAAACTATCTATGTACTATCTTCATAATTCATTTTCTACAAGCATCATACCAAAAGAGTGATCATTTTTATTATACTACTCAAAATCAACAAAAAAATGTCTTCACAATAGATCTTGACAAGTATGACAAAGACAAAAAAAAGTTAAGACATGACACTAGTGAAATCTTGACTTGCGTGGCTTCTTATCAAATTCATCTATTACCAACTCTATGTCGACTTCATTAGCAAACTCTCTTTCAATGTAAATAACTATGCAATCCGCGATAAGTGTCTTCAACACCAACAATAGCAAAAACCTTTCTTTAACAAAACCACCACGATCAACAAATCGTAGAATAACGGTCATTTGTTCTCTATGTAAATTATCTTGTGCTTCATCCACAAGGATACAAAACTTTGCATCACCAACATCTTCACGTATTTTCTTTCTCACATTTTCGGCAAATATATGCAAAAGTATTTTATGAATACCATGTGAGGTATACTTGGCATTTCCTGGACAATCACCTACTATTTCGGCAACTTTCTTGTTCAACATTTTCGAAAACTCGAACATTGCAATGAAGTTTCCACAATTCTTTGATTTCTTCGATTCATCATGTCCTCTAAAAGGGAACCCTTGTAATGCAAGCATCCGAATACATTGAATAACATTTCAGAGAAGCAACCGATTATTTGCAATTGCTTCTTTAGAAAGTGTATTGAAAACACTATCTATATGTCGAGAAGGTTTCATTCGATTCTCACAATACATTGTCGCCGACCTATGTGGAGAACAAAGACCACCTTCATGTTTAAAAAAAGGACACTTCTTCCCATTGTTAACGTTCTTCCAATTCTGAAACCCATCAATGGTAAATACCGGATGCTTCGGAGGATTTGTTTCAAAGAGAAAGCAATAAAAACAATATGCTCTATCCTTGTGGAGTGAATATTCTAGCCAAGGGAATAGTTTGTACCAATTAGTATTGAACCGTCGGCCTTGCTTTCCAAATATGGTCACCGGATAATCTTTTTCTTTCTCATGAGTAGGTTGACAAGGTCCCATTCTAAGATGAGCTACCCAAACTTCATCATGTTTATTAAGCGGGTATTCATATATAGCAATGCGTTTACCCGGATCACATTCAAATGAAGAAGTGACATCAACTTCCATAGGTGCAACTTCTTGAGCTTTGGAAGAATGTGCAACTACGACTCTTTGGACTCGAGAAAAAGGTTCAACTCCTTCAATTTCAACAACTTGAACTTTGGTAGGACGTCGCTCATCCTCATCAAGCTTTGAAATATCAGGAATAGATGTGGAAGTTTCACCACTTTCAGATTTATCATCTTTTCTCTTATAGAACGATAGAAGAGTTATTGATTTTTTGGGCGCTTGATGATGCGACATTATAACCTAAGATAGTAAATAATCATCAATATACAATACATTATACATAAGACGACCGCTTTTACTTTTTTTTTTCCTAATTTTTCTTATTTCTTTTCTTTTCATTTTCAGCTCACAATGAAGTTTTATCAAAGCTATGAGAATTACTGTCTGCTGCAACAATGGTAGGGTAATTCCTCTGATATTTTATTAGAGAAGAAATAACAGCATTTAAACCCATGCTTGCAAGCTAAGACTACAAGTTGTGAAAGTAATAGTGACAATCTTTTTTTTTTGGAAACTGGATTTTTTTTTTTTGGGAAACTGGTTTTTTTTTTTTTTTTTTTTGCCCAAATCTTGGGTGGGCTGCAGCCCACCCGGCCCCCCCCCCCTTCATCCGCCCCTGATGGAGAAGCATTGTTGTTTCTCAAGGAGGCGTTTGGCTAGCTCTACTGAAGATACCAGTTTGCAGCTCCTGGTAAAGGCAAGAACACCAGTGCTGTATCTCTCTCTCTCCACATATATAATATTTATATGTGGGTCGTATGATTAATCCGAGCCCTTCCCTAAAATGTTTTACATATATCAATAATAACTCATCCGTTGGATTGAAATAAAAAAAAATTACATTTTAACTCCATTAAATTTTAGGGTCATAGATCATAGATCAAGGTATGTGTTAGAATGATGAGATTGACTTGAAAAAACTTTTCATTTTCCACCGCGGCCATGATTGGCTGGGCCCCATAGATCATAGGAAGCTGGGGACCAGACCTACAGCTTAATTGTTTTTTTTTGTCAGAAATTATTGCGCTCAAATGCTATTTAAGCAAGAGAACAGATGGCATGTGTAATAATATGTGAGGTATATAATTCTAGAAAATATAAAATGTCCCATGTTAGTGGTTGTGTGCATGGTTTAAAATCTCGGTATCGGTCGCGGTATCGGCCGGGCCGAAAAACCGATACGTCGCGGATATCGTCGCGGATATCGGTCCGTCGCGGTCGTCGCGGTGTGAATTTTTTTTTTAATCCAAAAAAATCCGCAAAAATATTCAAAAAATCCAGAATATTAGAAAATGTTGGAAAACAATATTTTTTTCCATTAGTAACAACAATAAATCAAAATCTCAGTCACCTTAAGTTATGAGTCCTGTCTGTATCGCTGTTCGCTTTATTCTCCAGTATTTTATATAATGCAACCATTATTGATGCTCATGATCAATAGGATGAAATATCATAAATCTGACATAATGGAACCACAATTTTTGGCAAAAACTTATACTTTTTTGTTCCAAAAGTATAGATCTATTTTAAACTAACACATTATCAATGCATTTGAACACTAATGTGAAAAAATGTAATTGATTTCAAGAAAAGCTCCAAATTTGGAAATAAAAAAATTTAGATCTACACTTTAAAATACTAGATCTAGGGAAAAATAAGTGAGTAACATCGAATCTAACTCAATATAAAACCTTTTCGTTCATGAATTAGCATATTACACAATCTTTACTACTATATCATTCCAACCATAATTAAATAGGTTTAATATCATATCTAGTAGTTTATGATAATAATTGACATCCAAGCATAAAAATAAAAAAAAGACAATCAAAAGAGTCCTAGCTATCATGGTCAAGTAAATCATTTTGTCTTCTTGAATTTAGATAGCCACTTATCTAAAACATGCGCTTCGCAGAGGGGGGTCCGGGGGATCGGGGGCAGCGCCCCCGAAAAAAAAAGAAGAGATCGGCCGATATTTTGAAAATATCGGCCGAGATATCGTCACAGCCGATATTTTCAAAATATCGGCCGATATCTCGCGATATTTTGGCGATATATAATCCGGTATCGCCGATACCATTATCTCAGCGAGATATCGGTTCGGTGTCGGCCGATACCGGTACGTATCGGCCGATACGTACCGGTATCGGCCGAGATTTTGAACCATGGTTGTGTGGTGCCTGGTTGTGGCAACATTGAGAGCTTATCCAGGAAGTAGTGGCTGGCAGCTGGCTGGTTTGGTTGAGGCACATCTTTTCATGACATATGATGAGTGTTTCATTTCTTCTTAATCAAGAACATGTGAAGGCAATTGTCACATTAACCGGTCCCATTGAACTGAGGAAGTGAACACACCATGTGGATACTTGTGAGGCGAACCCTCTATGATTTTCTGTCGTAGTTACTTGATTCAAACCCAGTAAAAAAAATCGCAGAGATGGTCTAGGCCATTCACCCGATAGGCCTTCTCACGTCCCCATAATAAGAATTGGGAAAAACGTGAAAAATAAAATTTTAAATTTAAATTTCTGTATTTAATACAACACAAGCTTCCAAAAGTGGATCCACAAAAAATTTCAACACGTGGTGAGTCAAAATAAAATTTCAACAAATGCAACAGAAGCTTTATTCAATTGGTATTCAAAGTTTTTATAATAAAACCCATCACAAAAATCAAATAAATATCAATAGTTAAAGTTGCAGAATGAATAAACCAATTACTAAGAAAAGGTTTATCAATGACGAAAGTTCATCTAAGGAATTACTACGATGACGTTCTCTCTAAAGCAGGTTCAGACGGCACCGAAACCGTCTCCGGCGTCCCACTCAGGTTCGTCAGTTGGCTCAAACGCTTGAAACGTTTGATCCTCCTCCGTTTCCTCGGTAAAGTAGGGCTCGGTACCTATGCACCAAATATCACAAAGTAAATAGCAAGAACATAATCATAATTCAAATTAAATATGATGACGAGAAGAATATAGACAAGTGTGATCATATAGAAATAAAAGTGAAGATATACGCGAATGAACGAATGACATAAATTCAAATAAAACAAATTGAGCAATAAGATTCACACGGAGACAAGTGTCCCCGTTGTGGGTGGTCAACCCTAGATAATTGAGAAAGCCCGTCCATAACGTCGGTGGTCATAAACCGATCAATAAACAAATATCAGGACAACCTGTTCACGTTCATAGCGGATTATAAGTGATCCGGACACATCGGTGACCAACCGTCTATATACGATCTGCAGTCGTTCATAAATGACCCACATAAAGGAAAACATATATACATAATAGATCCGAATAATAATGCTCCGACACAAGAGTCCTAAGTCAAAATAAAGTGCTGGCCATTCATCATTCATATCATAATACAGAATTTGCCAAGCCACTTTATAGTCCATAACACAATAGGGTGTGCATCTAACGGAATAGATATCCTAAATCAACATATATATGCATGCGAAGGTCAATAATAATCACAAACCAATCCTAAGGTTAAACATAAGGTCTCGTACCCAACGGCCACTGGAATCTCTAATAGATAAAAGATCAACGCATCTATTCTAAATTAATGGTGCATAAATCCAATTAAGGACTTTCCAATATAGATGGGTTGAACTTAAATCCATTAGGATTTTCTTGAGGTTATATGAAGAACTAAACCTCATGTTAGTAAGATACCGTGTGCCCATACGGTATTTACTCGGTCCAATGATCCAATTAATAAGGTATAAACATATAATATTAACCCATGAAAACCAAAGATATCATTCAAAGTTTATTTGCAAATATTAATGATAAATACATATCTTAGTTTATAATATTTAGAAAACCCAAGGACTCCACCCCAACACATTTTCATATTCTTAATAAGCCAAAAAGGGTTCTAATTGAATTCATTAAATCTACAATGGTTTTTTCTTTAATTCTTAAATCTAAAGGGCCATATGATAAAACAAAAAAGGCATGCCATGTGATGTCACTATCTAATCTCTCTCATCATTCTCTCTCACATAAAGCATGATGTCATTATCTAATCTCTCTCATCATTCTCTCTCACATAAGGCATGCTGTCATTATCTAATCTCTCTCATCATTCTCTCTCACATAAGGCATTTCCAGGACAACCCACGTCAGTACCCTCCTCTCTCTCACTTAACCACACGCCTTCACCATTTTTTCTTCCAAACACAGATTCTTCCGTCATATGAAACTCGACATCAACAGAAATTGGGCCACTGGATATTGGTCCCACTGATCAAGAGCCTACGATAAGCCCTGATCAATATGGTCACCCAAGGCACCTCTTCAAGATGTAGGGACCTGATATGAAATCAATGGCTCACATGGGCCCCACGTCCCAAAAACAAAAATAACCCAAACCCATTTTAATACCATCAGGCCTCTCTTTGGTTGCTGGATGGTGGACCAAACAGGGCCCACCTCAATGGGTCCGCCCTCCGTATGGTCGCCCGTGGGTCCACTATAAGATCTACGGTCTGGATCAATCATCAGTGGGGTCCACCTGGCCCCACAACCAACATACAGTAACAAGACTTCACGGTTTGAAAACCTGTGACAGGTCCGATCAACAGTGATGCTAAAAATAAGAAAATCAATGTATTAAATCCAATCACAGATTTCTAAAATTAAAACATTAAACAAAGGGCATCGAAAGGCTTCTACATGCATCATCACACGAATAAGGAAAAATAAAATTATTAAATTTATAAATTATGTTTAGGTACTTGCCTTTCACCGGGGTTTGAAGAAAAAGCAACGGATCCTAACCAATACCCAATCCGAGATAACCGGGGCGCTCGATCACAATCCTATCGCCAATCTGACATAAGAGATGGGAAAGAAATGCCCAGATGAGCAGATCTATTATAACCCTACCCAAAACCTAACATTGGAAAGAAGAAGAAGATAACCCAAGAGTATGGATTTACTTCTAATGGTTTGAGGAGATGGTTACTTGAGATAAGAAAGTCGAACCAAGAATGATGGTATCTTCAGATCTTGATTTTGATGGCTGGATCCTAAAGTTGCAGAGGCTTGGGGAAGTTGAAAGAGGAAAAAGATAAACAGGGAACGGGAATAGTTGCAGAGATAAATGGGAAGAGATAAAGACTTGCAATTAAAGGGATTAGGTTAAGAGAGTATTGGGCTTAAGTCATTGGGTCGGGTCAAACTGCGGGTCAAGTCATCTAGCCACTAATCTAACTCACCAATCCACACCTCTAATCTATAGTGTGCCCCACTTAATCCTACCCACTTAAATAACTAAAATACATTTAATTAATATAATAATAATATTCTAATAAAAATATAATTATAAATTATAATGGGACACGGATCTTACATTCTCCCCCCCTTAGGACATTTGGTCCTCCAAATACAAACATACCTCTGGAAGGAGATGCGGGTAAAGCTTCTTCACTTGGTCCCGGAGTTCCCAAGTGGCTTCTCGAGGACTATGGAGCTCCCACTGGACTTTCACCCAATGTATTGTACGAGTCCTGAGAACTTGCTCCTTCGTGTCGATAATCTGAGAAGGGTCGCTCCACATAGGTAACATCTGGCTGCAGTTCCAATGGCTCATAATGCAACACGTGCAATGGGTCCTTGATATACTTTTTCAACATTGAGACATGAAAAACATTATACACCGCTGACAACTCTGCTGGTAAAGCCAATGTATAGGTAACTTCTCCAATTCTTTCTAAGATCTCAAATGGACCGATAAATCTCCGAGATAACTTCCCTTTTTGCCCAAATCGCAATGTTCCTCGCGTCGGTGACACCTTTAAAAACACATGCTCATCAATCTCAAACTGAAGATCTCTTCTCTTCATGTCTGCATAACTCTTCTGCCGGCTTCTAGCAATTTTCAACCGATCATGAATTTGCTTCACTTGCTCACTGGTATCACTAACAATGGGCCATGAAAACTTCTAACACCAATTTCCTCCCAACAAATTGGGGTTCTGCATCTACGGCCATACAACGCTTCGAATGGTGCCATACCGATACTGGAGTGATAACTATTATTGTATGCAAACTCGCATAATGGGAGACTCTTCTGCCAGTCCTTCCCAAACTCAAGGACGCAAGCTCGCAACATATCCTCCAGTGTCTGATTAGTCCTTTCAGTCTGTTCGTCGGTCTGAGGATGAAAAGCTGTACTGAAATTCAACTTCGTGCCCAAGGCTGCCTGAAGTTCTGTCCAAAATCTACCCAAAAATCTAGGATCTCTGTCTGATACGATCGATAGAGGAACACCAAGAATTGTGACAACCTTCTCCATATACATTCGAGCTAATTCATCTTGAGGTGTCTTCATGTTGATCGGTAAGAAATGTGCCACTTTCGTCAATCTGTATACTATCACCCAGATACTATCTTTGTTTTGCATCGATGGCAACCCAGAGATAAAATCCATTGTTATGTGTTCCCATTTCCAATCGGGCACATCCAATTGCTTTAAAAGTCTTGGGGGTTGCTTCCGTTCTGCCTTTACTTGCTGACACACCAAGCATCTTGCTGTAAATCCTGCTACTTCATTCTTCATGTTATTCCACCAATAATGATTACGCGGGTTCTGGTACATCTTTGTACTGCCTGGATGAATAGTATAACGGGAATGATGCTCCTCCGTCATAATCTCATTCTTCAACTCTTCTATGTTTGGCACACATAACCGGTCTTGAAAATACAACACACCCTTCAACAGTCTAAAATCTGGTCTGCTGTCAATCTGCTCAATCACACGAGCTAGCTCAGGATCCTCTACCTGCCTGCTTTTGATCCTGTTCAAGATCTCTGGTTCTCAAACAAACATGTGAGCCAACATAACCTTGTCATCAATTAGTTGCAAAGTCACTCCCAAATCGAGAAAAATTTCTGCCCAAGACCATTCTGCTCTCAAACATGCATGAGTTGCTACTCTTCGACTCAGTGCATCAGCCACTACATTGGCTTTCCCAGGATGATATTTGATTGGAAAGTCAAAATCCTTTATGTATTCCATCCACCGGGTCTGACTTATGTTCAATTCAGGCTGAGTAAATAAATATTGGAGACTTCTATGGTCTGAATGAATTTCAAACTTCTCGCCATACAAGTAATATCACCACATCTTCAATGCCATGACTACTGCTGCAAGTTCCAAATCATGAGTTGCATACTTTTTCTCATGCTCTTTCAATTGTCTAGAGCCATAAGCCACTACTTTCTCATCCTGCATAAGCACACAACCCAATCCAACTTTCGAGGCATCCGTATAAATGACAAATTTACCATTCTCTGTAGGCAATGTGAGCACTGGAGCTGTAGTCAACCTCTACTTTAACTCCTGAAAACTTGCTTCACATTCGTCAGTCCATACGAAAGGCACATCTTTTCGTGTTAATCTGGTCAATGGAGCAGCAATGGATGAAAGTCCTCTCACAAATCTCTTGTAGTAACCTGCTAAACCTAAGAAACTACGAATCTCTGTTATAGACATGGGTCTCTGCCACTTGACCACTGCCTCAATCTTTCCTGGATCTACCGCCAATCCTTCCTTGCTGATAATGTGACCCAAGAAAATGACTTGCTCAAGCCAAAATTCACACTTACTCAACTTGGCATAGAGTTGATGATCTCTCAAAGTCTGCAATGCTGATCTCAAATGCTGTTCGTGATCTTCTCGAGACCGAGAATACACTAATACGTCGTCTATAAAAACAATGATGAACTGGTCGAGAAATGGAGTAAATATCTTATTCATCAAGGCCATAAATACTCCTGGAGCATTAGTTAATCCAAACGGCATTACTAAAAACTCATAGTGGCCATATCTTGTCCTGAATGCTGTCTTCTGAATATCCTGATCTCGAACTCTGAGCTGGTGGTATCCTGATCTCAAGTCTATCTTTGAGAAATATTCAGCTCCCTGAAGCTGGTCAAAAAACTCGTCGATCCTGGGGAGAGGGTATTTGTTCTTGATTGTGACCTAATTGAGTTGTCTATAATCTATGCACATCCTCATGGAACCATCCTTCTTCTTCACAAACAGGACCGGTGCACCCCAAGGTGATACACTTGGTCTCACAAATCCCTTGTCCAACAAATCCGGCAATTGGGTTTTCAACTCTCTGAGTTCTGCTGGAGCCATTCTATATGGAGCTTTAGGAATAGAAGCTGTCCCTGGTACCAATTCGATTGAGAAATCTATCTCTCTGACTGGAGGTAAGCCTGGAATCTCATCGGGGAAAACATCCGGAAACTCACAGACCACTGGAAAATCCTCCACCCCTTTGGACTGTTTATCCTCCGTGATAAATGCCAAGTATCCTTCGCATCCAGATTTCAACAATCTTTCTGCTTTCAATGCCGAAATCTTGCATGTCCGAGTCGGTCTCCTTCGCCCAACAAATTCAACTGTGTCTGAATGCAGCAGCAACTTGATGGTTTTATTAAAACAGTCCATCACTGCTCTATAGGTCGCTAGCCAGTCCATACCAAGTATGACATCGAAATCCTTCATTGTTAAAAGAATCAGGTTTGCAGGTAAGATGAAATCCCCAATTTGAACTCGGGTACTCGAAAAATATTGGTGGCAACGAACCTGCTTGCCTACTGGGGTACCCACTACTAAAGCAACATCTAATCTCACCACAACATCATTGATATGTCTAGCAAAATCATGGGAAAAAAAGGAATGTGTAGAGCCAGGGTCAAATATGGCCTTAGCTTCCACTTTTAAGATTAGAACAATACCTTCCACCACTTCTGTAGAAGCATCTGCATCCTCATGTGTGACTGCATACACTTTGCCCATCTGATAGACTTGGTTCTGCTGCCCTTGGACTGGCCTTGGTGCTCTTGGTTGACCCACCAGTTGCTGCCTGTGTTGCTGAAATGGCCTCTGTTGTCCCTGAACTGGCCTCTGTTGACCTAGCGATGGCCTCTGCTGCTATGGCACTGCACCCCTATATTGCTGATACTGAGGAGCTGGTGCTCGATACTGTTGTTGTGGGGCTCGATAAATCTGTTGCGGTCCCTGCGGAGGTGCTGTCCTCCAAGTCTGCTGCGTAGGAGCACGAGAAACTGCTAGCTGGGATTTTGGCAACTGATTACCGCAATTGGGACAATCACGAACTTGATGTCCGATTTGCACACAATGAAAACATGCCCCTGTCTCCTTGTAGCACTGCTCAGTAGGATGATTCTTCCCACACCGTCCACACAGTTGTCTCTAACCACCTGAGGGTTGACCTTGAAACTTCGGTTTCTTCGGGTTGCCTTGGCTAGAAGACTGCCTTGACTGATGCTGCTGAAATTTGGCCTGCTGCTCTGCTGATTTCTTCCTTAGTGCACCTTCAGCCCAATATGCACTCTTCACAGTCTCCTGAAATGTAGGGCGTTGATTGTCTCCAATCATCATGTAAATATCAGCTGATAAACCATCAAGAAAACGCCTGATTTTCTCTTCTTTAGGAACTACTAGCGAACGAGCATACTTAGCCAATCTGGTGAACTGCTGCTCATACTGCTGTACTGACATGTCACCTTGCACCAAGTTCTGAAAATCTCTCTTCCACTGATCCTTGACATATTTGGGAATAAATTTATCCATGAACTCCTTGGTGAATGTCTCCCATGAATGTTCTTCAGCCACTGCATCTGCTTGCACTACCATCTTCACAGAATTCCACCATTGAAGAGCTATCCCTCTAAACATGTAGGCTGCCAAGTTAACTCGCTGCTTTTGAGTACAGCGAAAAACTGCAAAGATCTGCTCCAACTGCTCTATGAAGTCATCTGCTGCCATTTGATCTTCTGACCCGTGAAATTCAGGAGGAACCTTCTTCCTAAATTTCTCATAAATGTCATTAGGATCCACTTCCCGAGGAGGCATGACCACTTGTACTGGTTGAGCTGCTCTGCCAGTCAATGCTATGATCTGAGCCTGGAATGTTGCCCTATCATGATCTGCTTGTGCCCTCTCAGCAGCCCAATCTTCTCTTTCTTATTGTTTCTCTGCAGCTCGTTCTGCCTCAGCTGCTTTTTGCTGCTCATTTTGCGTGGTCTGCGATTGCATAAAAGCTTGCAAAAGCTGATTGAAACGCTCGTCTGAGTTGTTTGATCCATTCCCAGGTTCCTTATCCTGAGATCTTGTATTACGTTGGGCCATGACCTACAATAAAATAATAATGGTTCAGTTCCTCAGAAACAAGCTAACAAACAATTCTATAGGCTTAAAAGTTAACACTTTAAAGTCTATCTAACGAAAATCGCAATCCTCACCACGTCCTATTGTTTCTATCCATTCTTAATATCCGAAGATCGTGCTGGGCTCTGATACCAACTGTCATGTCCCCAAAATAAGAATTGGGGAAAACGTGAAAAATAAAATTTTAAATTTAAATTCCTGTATTTAATACAACACAAGCTTCCAAAAGTGGACCCGCATAAAATTTCAATATGTGGTGAGTCAAAATAAAATTTCACCAAATGCAACGGAAGCTTTATTCAATTGGTATTCAAAGTTTTTATAATAAAACCCATCACAAAAATCAAATAAATATCAATAATTAAAGTTGCAGAATGAATAAAGCAATTACTAAGAAAAGGTTTATCATTAAGGAAAGTTCATCTAAAGAATTACTACGATGACGTTCTCTCTAAAGCAGGTTCAGACGGCACCGAAACCGTCTCCGGCGTCCCACTCAGGTTCGTCAGTTGGCTCAAATGCTTGAAACGTTTGATCCTCCTCCGTTTCCTCGGTAAAGTAGGGCTCGGTACCTATGCACCAAATATTATAAAGTAAATAGCAAGAACATAATCATAATTCAAATTAAATATGATGACGAGAAGAATATAGACAAGTGTGATCATATAGAAATAAAAGTGAAAATATACGCGAATGAACCAAACCAAACCAAACCAAGCCTTTTCCCACTAGGTGGGGTCGGCTATATGGATTTGACGACGCCAATCAAATCTGTTTAGGGCCATGTCCTCCGTTAGATCTATGTAGGCAAGATCATGTTTAATAGTTTCTTTCCAACTTCTCTTGGGTCTCCCTCTCCCTCTGCTTTCACACCTTTTAACAGGTGCCTCTGTTAGACGCCTTCTAACATGGCCGAACCATCTCAGTCGATTTTCTCTCATTTTATCTCCAATCGGTGCTATTCCTACTATGCCCCTAATCTCCTCATTCCTAATCCTATCTCTCCTTGTGATCCCGCACATCCATCTTAGCGTTCTCATCTCCGCAACTTCCATCTTCTTGACATGATTATACTTTACTGCCCAACACTCTGATCCATATAACAACGCTGGCCGTACCGCCACCTTATAATACTTTCCTTTAACCTTGAGGGGGACTTTCCGATCACATAAGACCCCCGAAGCACTCCTCCATTTGGTCCACCCGGCTTGAATCCTGTGACTTACATCAGTATCAATCCCTCCATCCTGTTGCACCATAGATTATGACATAAATCCAAATAAAACAAATGGAGCAATAAGATTCACACGGAGACAAGTGTCCCCGTTGTGGGTGGTCAACCCTACATAATTGGGAAAGCCCGTCCATAACATCGGTGGTCATAAACCGATCAATAAACAAATATCAGGATAACCTGTTCACGTTCATAGCGGATTATAAGTGATCCGGACACATCGGTGATCAACCGTCCGTATACGATCTGCAGTCGTTCATAAATGACCCACATAAAGGAAAACGTATATACATAATAGATCCGAATAATAATGCTCCGACACAAGAGTCCTAAGTCAAAATAAAGTGCTGGCCATTCCACATTCATATCATAAGACAGAATTTGCCAAGCCACTTTATAGTCCATAACACAATAGGGTGTGCATCTAAAGGAATAGATATCCTAAATCAACATATATATGCATGTGAAGGTCAAGAATAATCACAAACCAATCCTAAGGTTAAACATAAGGTCTCGTACCCAACGACCACTGGAATCTCTAATAGATAAAAGATCAACGCATCCATTCTAAATTAATGGTGCATAAATCCAATTAAGGATTTGCCAATAGAGATGGGTTGAACTTAAATCCATTAGGATTTTCTCGAGGTTATATGAAGAACTAAACCTCATGTTAGTAAGATACCGTGTGCCCATACGGTATTTACTCGGTCCAATGATCCAATTAATAAGGTATAAAAATATAATATTAACCCATGAAAACCAAAGATATCATTCAAAGTTTATTTGCAAAAATTAATGATAAATACATATCTTAGTTTATAATATTTAGAAAACCCAAGGACTCCACCCCAACACATTTTCATATTCTTAATAAGCCAAAAAGGGTTCTAATTGAATTCATTAAATCTACAATGGTTTTTTCTTTAATTCTTAAATCTAAAGGGGCCATATGATAAAACAAAAAGGCATGCCATGTGATGTCACTATCTATTCTCTCTCATCATTCTCTCTCACATAAAGCATGATGTCATTATCTAATCTCTCTCATCATTCTCTCTCACATAAGGCATGCTGTCATTATCTAATATCTCTCATCATTCTCTCTCACATAAGGCATTTCCAGGACAACCCACGTCAGTACCCTCCTCTCTCTCACTTAACCACACGCCATCACCATTTTTTCTTCCAAACACAGATTCTTCCGTCATATGAAACTCGGCATCAACAGAAACTGGGCCACTGGATATTGGTCCCACTGATCAAGAGCCTACGATCAGCCCTGATCAGTATGGTCGCCCAAGGCCCCTCTTCAAGATGTAGGGACCTGATCTGAAATCAATGGCTCACATGGGCCCAACGTCCCAAAAATAAAAATAACCCAAACCCATTTTAATACCATCAGGCCTCTCTTTGGTTGCTGGATGGTGGACCAAACAGGGCCCACCTTAATGGGTCCGCCCTCCCTATGGTCGCCCGTGGGTCCACTATAAGATCCACGCTCTGGATCAATCATCAGTGGGTCCACCTGGCCCCACAACCAACATATAGTAACAAGACCTCACGGTTTGAAAACCTGAGACAGGTCTGATCAACAGTGATGCTAAAAATAAGAAAATCAATGTATTAAATCCAATCTCAGATTTCTATCATTAAAACATTAGACAAAGGGCATCGAAAGGCTTCTACATGCATCATCACACGAATAAGGAAAAACAAAATTATTAAATTTATAAATTATGTTTAGGTACTTGCCTTTCACCGGGGTTTGAAGAAAAAGCAACAGATCCTAACCAATACCCAATCCGAGATAACTGGAGCGCTCGATCACAATCCTATCGCCAATCTGACATAAGAGATGGGAAAGAAATGCCCAGATAAGCAGATCTATTATAACCCTACCCAAAACCTAACATTGGAAAGAAGAAGAAGATAACCCAAGAGTATAGATTTACTTCTAATGGTTTGAGGAGATGGTTACCTGAGATAAAAAAGTCGAACCAAGAATGATGATATCTTCAGATCTTGATTCTGATGGCTGGATCCTAAAGTTGCAGAGGCTTGGGGAAGTTGAAAGAGGAAGAAGATAAACAGGGAACGGGAATAGTTGCAGAGATAAATGGGAAGAGATAAAGACTTGCGATTAAAGGGATTAGGTTAAGAGAGTATTGGACTTAAGTCATTGGGTCGGGTCAAACTGCGGGTGAAGTCATCTACCCACTAATCCAACTCACCAATCCACACCTCTAATCTATAGTGTGCCTCACTTAATCCTACCACTTAAATAACTAAAATACATTTAATTAAAATAATAATAATATTTTAATAAAAATATAATTAAAAATTATAAATGGGACCCGGATATTAAAGGCATCTTGGAAAAGCCCCCACTAATTAGACATGTTTTGTCCAAAAAATCAGAAGAAGATATGTCCAGTACTGATGTCATCATCATCTTTTGTATAAAGCAGCAGTCCAGCTTTTATTGTTGACAGGGAGATCAAGCTAAAGCAAGCAAGTGTGCGGCAATAGAGTTTTCGTTCTTTGAATCAAAAGTGATCTTGGAAAGCAATGAACAAAAGAACCCAGATCATTCTGTGTCTCTTGAGTGACACATCATCAGCCAAACAGAAGAATTCTTAAGTCCCCACACTAGTTGGTGGTCCACTTAACCTCTATGCCACTATACTAGTGCCATCTGATTTGGCTCACACCTTGGTTTGCCGTAACCAATAATTTTGGATGTTGGGATTTGTTTGAATGATGGAAAACTCAATATGACTCAGGCTATTGGGCTTCTCCTATGAACGGCGTTCACACTAAAATGTAGATCTTAACCACTTTGGGGGCCATCTGAAAAGCCAGTAATGAATTACTGTGCAAAGGACCCCTTTAGATCCTATTAGTGTGATAAACTCAATTAAGCGGATAATTTAAGGGGTGAAAATCTATATCTATATCTATACACCCTTATAAAAGCCAAGAAATGGCCTGCTTGTTAACTTTCTCTACACATCCAATTGTGTTCCACTTGCATGCATCTTCGTGGCTCATTTGATGAGGGACATGTGGATAGACATTTGCATGCATCTTCATCTGTGGCTCATTTGATGAGGGACATGTGGATGGACATTTGTTGGCCAAAATAGGATGCCAACGAGACCCTCTCAAACAAACACAACGAACAAAAACAAAACGACTATCTTTCTCGTCATTTGATCTCCCTCTAAGAATCTCCACAGAAATCGATGCTCAAGTGCTCAGAGGTAAGATTTTTGTATTCAAATTCCTTCTTTTCTTCATTGCTCCATCTTCATCTGTTTGTTACTTGGTTTTATTAAATTTTTTATGTGCTGGAATTGGTTTGTTTGTTGAGAAGAAATGTCCACTTCTCCCAAATCAAAGCTTCTAACCCAAAAATCTAGACCCTAAGTTGTGTCTGATTTGGTAAGAGACATTGTCTTCCAAACAAAAAGAAAAAGAAAGTCATTACTTTTGACTACCATTTGGGGCTTTCTACTTTGTAGTTTTTATCTCCAAGTCATATCATTTTTCCCTTCTTCTCTATCCAAACACGCTTCCCTACCAGCACTTGGCTTGCTGCATTCCTTACTTCATCTAACTTTTTTTTTTCAATTTAAACAAAAAGAATAAGTGAATTTGGAGTTTTCAACAGGATAGCCATAGTGGTAATGAGACTCTGGGAGAGTGACTGTGACGCACGTCATCATCTTTGATATAATTTTTTTTTTTTTTTTTTTGTAGAAATCATCTTTGACATTGAAGTCTTATACAATCATCATTTCTATCATCGAAGTCTCTGGAGTGGTTATTTACTAATACTTGTATGATCTTGGTTTACCTTTCATTTTTGTCAAACCTAAGTAAAGTGTTTAACAAAAATATATACATGTAGAACCATTCAAATCTCCAATAGAAGCCCATTACCAAATGACTGATTTATACTGTCTGGGGTGCCAATCCCACGTACCCAGGTGAATACAAATTTCAAACCACCTATTCTATTTAGCACATGCAGTTCATTGGGACTGGCTTTGTATCAATCACCTATCAAGTCTCACCACATGTAAGACATTGGTTTGTATATCAGTGAATGCTAGCTATTTAGATTTGGGAGTGCAAATAATCCTACGGAGGTGGCAAGGGAACAGATTATCAGTAGGAAAAACACATGATAACTTAATAATCATTCCAATTATTGTTTGCAATCTGCACTGTTCCACATGAGCAAAATGGACTGATATATGCCCTGGCTCAATCATGAAAGTAATTTGATATTTGTCTTTCTTATGTTTTTCTCTTGATAGCCATATTAAACTTTTAATATTTTTAAATTTTCGTTTATTCCAAATGTAGATAGCATCAAGAGCTATCTGATTCCTGTGATACTTGAACACAGTTTGACTGTAGCTCACTGTTACCTCACAATGTTCATCTATTTCCTGCAATTTTTCAACCCAGTTAGGCTATTGCTCATTCTCATCCTGCTTTGAATTGGATTTAGTTGTCTCTGTTGGCCTGCCTTCACGTGAACTCTTTGGTCGTGCTTGTTTCATGTAATAAAATTATGGAGTTCCTAGGAATTTTAGGGCTTTATATTTCTATAAGTTGTAAAAATGAAGAGTCAAAGATGAATATCTAAAAATAGTTTTTTTTAATTTTAATAAAAATTACAATGGATACAGCTTGTGGATGTAGTAGTTCTCTTGTGGCCTTATAATTCTTCTCTTGTGGTTCTTAATTATTCGCTTCTCTACATTTCATCAAAAGGGAAATGAAAGATGAATAGCTAATTTTGTAAGAAGTAATGCAATGGAACATAAGATTTCTTTGTCTTTAAATTCAAGAAACAAGTTATTATTGAGGACAAGAAGAAGGGAAAAATGATCTAACTTGCAGATGAAAACTGGCAAGAATAATATTCATAGCATTTATCTTGCCACTTGTTTAGTCATATTTCAATTTTGATTCACATTGCTTTGAAATGAAGGAGTATTTAAAGAGCAAAAGAAATAACCTGCAAATGAGTAACCTCCTTTGTTTACCATTACTTAGAAAAATGTATGCTCTATTTTGGGTTGGTTTGCACATAATATATAGGAACTGGATACATAGTAATTCATGGTCAAATGAGCATTGCCAGGGATTATTAAAGAGGTGGGGAGTGAGTAATAAAAGGTTGAGATGTAGCTAGGATTTGAACTACAATGGTGATGGATGGGTCTTTATTTCTCATCTTCCCTAGGTTCATTTTTCATTGAATGGGAGGTTATTTTATGGTCAAGGTCAACTTCATTTCTAATACTTCATTATGCATTTGGTAATTATGATTCATTTTACAAATCACTTTGTCCTCTTTTATAAAACTACAAAGATATAAAATAATAACATCAATAATTATTCTCATGATTTATTTCTTCCTAGGTGTTCTAATCATGAGGCTGAGCTCATTGAACTACGAAAAAGTATACCTCAAACATCCATTGCAAGTACATCAGCACCAACAAGTACAAACATGCATCCAAGACATTCTCAATTGAAAAACATTGGTACCTTAATCAATGAACTTGCCTTTCAAATGAACATCGTTACTCCATCTACACTCTTATTTGTAGAAATTGTCCTTATGCACACCGGTCGAAATGATGCATCTTTCTGAGTAGGTGTAAAACTGTCAAAATCACCTTTATATAATTAGCCACATACCTTGTTTATAAAAAATATTAAACTCATTATTTTATTTTAATGCTACGGACAATCTGGTGAAATCAAAGACATTATCAACAAAATCAATCGACAAGAATATATTTTCCACCTGAAGGCCTATGAATACAGAGCTTAAGAGGAAACTTCACTATTGTATCAATTGATGATATTCCTAACTATTGCGACTGTGTTGCAAAGAGACAAACATAGAGACTGTGTTGCGAAGTATGTTATATAAATATTAACTATCACTATGTAAATATGCTAGCTATTGTAAGTGAACCAAACTGGAATGTATCACAATTTTAAAATCTTTCTATTCTAGTATCTTAATTTCCACATGAAGCTGGCTTACATACTAAAATAAATGCTTAACTATGGATTGCATCAGACATTGCACTTACGAGGTACTTCAATCTACTACTTTAGATTCTCTCATTCTCTCCTCTTAGTTTTAGACCTTAACTTGAAAGTAGAATGTATCATAACATATAAGTTTTACTATTCTTCTATCCATCATTTTTTGTAAGTTGTTTTGACTAACGAAAGAATATTGTCAATCTATTTAAGAGTTTCAATTATCAATTGACACAAATCATTCAATTAGGTAGTAGTAAACTAATGACTTTATGGACTTCTTTTTCTTGTTCTTTTTATTCTCTATCTGCTTGTGCGATTCATGACTTGACTGATCCTCAAAATGTGAAAGACTCAAACCTTGAGAGAGGACTTTTGCACTTTCAAATTCCATAATCTTTGCTTACTTGAATTTATATCATAGAGTTTCGAGCAGAACTTTATTAGCTTATCATCCTAATTGGCTTCTGATTACGATCATAGGGCCTGGTCAAGGGCTAGAAAAGTTCCATTTGAGATTGGCAAGGGTACAAGTACATAAAGATGATGGTTACATTTACAATCATCATGTTTTACTTTTATATTTGACAAAGAAGACTCCAACTCTCTAAGTGAGAAGAGGTATCCTGTAATTCATATCTTATTGTAATTGATATAATATCTCACTTATAGGGCACATCTTTATGGTACTTCTTCCTAAGCTATTTGTTTCCTAACTAATTGAACTTATGGGGTTGGAACAGCAAGCATGACAATATCAATAATTATCTAACAAACTTGTATGTTATTGGAATATGTAATTTGAAAAAATTAGTGCTTCTTTCTTTCATTCTAAGATCTCACTTGCATGTGTATAATCTAATTTTTTTCAATGACCAAGTTAAATGTTATTTATTGGTTGTTCCTTTGAATTTATAGTTTTCAATTCAGTAGTATGGATGCTTCTTTCAGCCTGCATTAGTTGATTTTTCTCACTGTTCACAAACACACTACAACATACACAACATGGTAGATGCTCTACACTTAAACAATTTCATAAATCCTTTACTAATTGGTTGTGATTGGAGGATTTGGATATATGAAGTAAATGCAATTCCAGATCTTATCATCTGTTGATTATTGTTTCTGGTAACTTGTTTGAATCTAGGAACTCTTAATGTAGTTAGTTTGGTGAAAATCTTAATTTTCTTTGACCTTGATTTCCTGTACTTGATCTACAAATATGAGTTGCCTGTAAATGAGCTTTTCAAAAACCATGAGCCTTCATTTATGACTTTGATTTAGCGATGTTGGAACGCGTAATTTGTTTTACTTGTGCGAGATAGATTGAAGAAGTGAACTGGGTGTTAGGCATATGAATTTTGATTAATCTAACAAATTGGAATGATAAGCGTTGTGTTCTGGAATGAATGGAGACATGTTGTAGATTGTTAGGAATGAATAATATTTTTAAAGTAGATGTAAACAATGGATAATGGAAAAGAAGAACTACACTGTTGGGGTCAATCTTCAAGGAATTTGAATCTAATTTTTTGATGTCTATATCACTTTCCTTCATATAATGCTTTATTGCGGACCAAGAAATCATCACTGCTCATGTCATACTTGCACGGCATGTTTTCAGGCTATCTCTAAACACTTAAAGAAGTTTTTTTCTTTACATTTAAACTTTTGTTGGTCTCTACAATTTCATATTTATCACAACAATCCCTATCCATCTCTAGCGGTCAAGCTATCATTGCATTTATGTTTATAGGATTTTATAACATTTTCTATGTGCCGTGCTGGATGCAAGAAATATTGTTTCGCCTCATAGTGGCTGGAGTTACTATGTTAGAATTCCATCTTACGTTATCCAACCTAAATCAAGAGCTTCAAATGAAAGCATGGTTAACCCTCTTTATTCTTTCTTGCACGACTCATTTCTTTTCCTTCACTCTTTATTGCATGACTCATTTCTTCTCCATCTTTGGCAGATTTGGATCTGATTGTTTGCATTGAATGTGATTCTTCCTATTTACAAACATGAACTCTATGAGAAATCTATACATTATGGGCCTCTCAATTTTTCTCAAGTTATCTGTTCCTCATTACTTCAACCAGTCATGGGCTACTTCTAGAGATCTAATGGTTTAGACGAGACAGATTTTCTATAACAGCCTGAGTAATACAATACCTGGATGCAGGGGCGAAACCAGGGAGGGGCTGCCTGGCAGTCCCCCCCCCCCCCCCCCCCCCCCCCCCAAACTAACAAAAGCCCCTAAATCTTATAGAAACTTCTAGGATTTTTTACATTCCCCTCCAAGAAATTCTTGTTTTCCTATTAGCCCCTCCAAGGTATTTTTTCTGGTTCCGCCACTGCCTGGATGTTTTCTTTTAGTTTGATGATTTTCTGAGTTGGCAAATTTTCATTAACAGCCTGAGTAATACAATACCTGGACATTTTCTTTCTGTTTGATGATTTTCTTAACCTCTATTTTCAATCTCTTTGTTTGGATTAAAAAGACTCAATAAATCCAATGACCAGAAACAGAGTACTCGACCAGAAACAGAGTACCCAATGAATCCATTTTCATAATAAAATCTTCTATAAAATTGGATTGGGCTTCTTGCTTTGACTTTATGCACGTGAGATAGACAGATGAAAGGGGTTGGAAGGTGTGAATGCTTATATATGGGCGAGTGCAAAGGGCTTTGGGTGTCTATCCATATGTTAGCTTGTTAGAGCTTATATTCTTTGGTTTTAGCTTATATTCAAATACCACTATTATTCTTATTTTCAAATTGAGGTACCACTTACATCATGGGAACTTCTTTTCATGCAAGGATAAAATGTCCCTATATTTTCCTACATATATGCATGTTCAACAATACAAATATATATTTTATCAAATAAAATACATTATATATTGATCAAGCATGTAGAGAAGAATATCTTAATATATTTTAATATAATCATGTGTTCCATACGACGTGCCTTGCACGCGGGCCAACTAGTACTTCCTAAAAAGGAAATCAGATTCATCCTTAGAGGAGACCCACATTTTAGGGTGTTTGTTAATGAGGAAACTGCGCTCTCAGAGACAACTTTTAGAGCTGCAAATGGATAACTACTTCAAACTTTACTGTAAGCCTAGATGCGGTTATTATGTTGCAGGAGTCAATCAAGGACTGAAGGTCGTCACTTCATAAAAAAAAAAAAAGGCTGACAGGAGGGTGCTCCTCCCATTTAAAGTGGCAAAGAAGAAAAGCCTCTCCACTCTCCAGAGTTTGTCTTTTCTGAAGCTATAAGCCTATAAGGAAGTTATCCAAGCCCTCAATGGATTCAGTGATTGGTGTATGAACCCTATCATAATTAGACATGAAATTTATGTCTGGTTCTTTTGACTTTTGAGTCTATTTATTTTGATTTATGTTAGAATAATGGCTAGAGAACCCACTATTTTGGCCATCTTTGAACCAAACTAAAAGTGGGTCCCACTTATTATTTTAGGTGGTAATATATGGGAATGTAATCTATTCCATGAGTAGATTAAAGACATGTATTAGGTTGCTCTAATCCATTAAGGAGTGAATAAGAAATTGCCTCCTAAACACTACTACTTAAACATGTTAAACATGGAAAGAAAAGGAAGTGATAAACTTGCTTCCCACATTGCTTGAGAGCAAAGCATTTCTTTGGTATAAATATGTTTACCTTAGTGGTATAACATGAGCCCCAAGGGGCATCCTACTTTTGTGGAGGAGGGAGGACGTAGACCTATGTTGGGTCACCACCACACGCCCCGCCCCGACCCAGGCCGGGCTTGGGCTTGGGCTTGGGCTTGGGCTTGGGCTTCACGCGCGAGTCGGGCCTGGCTCGGCCCACTATCCGTTTACAATTTTTTGGAGAAACTTTATTTAATTAAATTTCCTTTTTGCAAATGGGGTGTGTGTCTAAAGTGGTGTGTCCTTTCAATTGTGAAAGGGTGTGTCCAGCCCAAGAGGTGTGTCCAAAGAAGAGATACATCTGTTCACTGAACAGTCACTGTTCTGAACAGATGCAGCCCCATTGAAGAGACCTGAAGCAGGCTATAAATAATGCATCTTGTCTTCCCATTTTTGGTCATCCAATCACAGTTGCCTGTTGCACCATTTCGAGTCTGCATAGTCAAGAAGAGAGAGTTATGTAGCACTTCTGGTTCGACTGACAAACAGTTTGCAGTGCTGCTACTGTGTGTGTTCGATCATTGTATCCTGGGAGACAGACGCCACTGAAGCCCGTTAGCACTATTGAGGGGGCGAATCTTGTCTTAAGGACATAGTGCTAAACACTAGCCTTGATCAATCTTCTTCTGCGAATTCTTGAGTTTCGTAAGTTCAACAAAGAAATACTATTTTCTGCCTTCATACAGTAAGTGATTTCCATTTCTAGATTACTTTCTGTAATTTGATTTCTCTGTTGATTGCTTCATTGTTTGCGAGGATCTGTTCCCTAAATACTGAATTATTAATTTGTGTACTTGGAACAACAATCTTAAGACCAAAGTATATCTAACAGAGTACACCCTGTTATCAGTTTTAATTCAGTATATCTGGTTTCGGTTTCTGTCAGTTTTTCTACTGATTTCTAATTCTTCTAATTCTGAAACCAGTATTGTAAAACTGAGTCTCTCTCACTATTTATTAATAGCAGAACTGAAGTTTGTTCTGTATTTTTTTTGTGTGACTAACTAGTTGGTCTGAGTTACTGTTTACACTTCTATTACTTTAAATTCTGCAGAATTCTTTGTGGTGTTTTTAAAGTAATCTCTAATTCTGTTATACAGTTATGGGTATTGAGAAGAATACTCCAGTTAGTACCCATGGCCCCGTTTTGGTGAACCATGGGGAGAAACCTGAGAAGTTCAATGGTACTGAGTTTAAGAGATGGCAACAGAAAATGTTGTTCTATCTCACTACCTTGAATTTGGCTAGGTTCCTCCATGAAGAAGCTCCTGCTTTAAAAGAAGATGAGAAAGACAAGCAAGTAGTTGCTGCTGTAGATGCTTGAAAGCATTCTGACTTCCTCTGTCGAAACTATATTCTCAATGGACTAGATAACACATTATATAATGTGTATTGTTCATTGAAGACTGCTAAGGAATTGTGGGATTCTCTTGATAAAAAGTACAAGACTGAAGATGCCGGAATGAAGAAATTCGTTGTTGGCAGATTCCTTGACAACAAGATGATCGATTCCAAGGCTGTAATCAATCAAGTTCAGAAACTTCAAGTAATTCTCCTTGAAATTCATGCAGAAGGAATGTCTCTTAGTGAATCTTTTTAAGTGGCAGCAATCATTGAAAAATTGCCACCTCTTTGGAAAGATTTTAAGAACTACCTCAAGCATAAGCGAAAGGAGATGAGACTTGAAGACCTGATTGTCAGATTGATGATAGAAGAAGACAATTGTGCATCTGAAAAGAAAGCAGGAAAAACTTTCACTGAAGCTAAGGCAAATGTGGTGGAACATGGGCAGAATCCCAAGAAGAGGAAGAACCCTTCCAACGGTCCACAAAAAGGTCCCAAAGGCAACAAGAAGTTTAAAGGGAATTGTTACGTGTGCGACAAACCAGGCCACCGTGCTAAGGACTGCCGTAAGCGCAAGGACCAAGGAAATACAAGTAAGAAACCAGCGCAGGCCACCATGACAGAAATGGACAATCTCTCCACTGATGTTTCAGACACCAATCTTTCTGCTGTGGTCTCAAAAGTCAATCTGGTTAGCAACACCAGATAATGGTGGGTGGACACTGGGGCCACTCGACATGTCTGCTCCAATAAAGATATGTTCTCTACTTATAATTCAACAAACGGAGAACAACTCTTTATGGGTAACTCTGCATCTTCGAAGGTTGAAGCCAAGGACAGGTGGTATTGAAAATAACTTCTGGAAAAGAACTCACCCTCAACAATGTGCTGCATGTACTTGATATTCGTAAGAATCTGGTATCAAGCTCACTACTGAGTAAGAAGGGTTTCAAACTTGTATTTGAGTCGGATAAGTTTGTCCTCACTAAATCTGGGATGTACGTGGGAAATGGGTATTTGAGCGATGGGCTCTTCAAAATGAATGTAATGACCATTGTACCTAATAAGAAAAACTCTTCTGCTTATATGCTTGAATCTTTTAATGTGTGGCATGGTAGATTAGGTCATGTTAACTATGATGCTTTGCGTAGATTAGTTAATATGGAATGTGTGCCTAAATGCAGTTTTGATTCAAATATCAAATGTGAAACATATGTAGAAGCTAAACTCACTAGAACTTCCTTTCATTCAATTGAACGAACTTCTGAACCTCTTCAGTTAATTCATTCTGATACCTGTGACCTAAAGTTTGTTCAAACTAAAGGTGGTAAGAAATATTTTCTTACATTCATTGATGATTGCACAATATACTGTTATGTTTATTTACTGAGAAGTAAAGATGAGGCCTTGAAAATGTTCAAGCATTACAAGAATGAGGTTAAGAATTAACTTGAGAAGAAAATTAAGGTTATAAGAAGTGATAGAGGAGGTGAATACGAATCACCTTTTGGTGAATTTTGTTCACAACATGGTATTATACACCAAACTACTGCTCCTTATTCACCTCAGCAAAATGGTGTTGCTGAAAGGAAAAATAGATCTTTAAAAGAAATGATGAATGCTATGTTAATAAGTTCTGGATTACCTCAGAATTTGTGGGGGGATGCTATACTCTTTGCAAATTATATTTTCAACCGAATACCTCAAAAGAAAACCAATAATACCCCTTACAAATTGTGGAAAGGCAGAATGCCTACTTATAAATACTTGAAAGTGTGGGGGTGTTTGGCTAAAGTGGCGGTTCCTACACCTAAAAAGGTTAAAATAGGACCAAAGACAGTTGACTGTGTTTTCATTGAGTATGCTCATAATAGCAGTGCGTATCGGTTTCTAATTCACAAATCTGAGATTCCCGATATGCATCCTAACACTATTATTGAGTCAATGAATGCATCGTTCTTTGAACATGTATTTCCTAATAAACCCTCGCAGGAATCAAGTTCTCTTAAATGAACTCAAGATACTGCTAATAGCAGTGATCAAAACCAACAAGAGATTGATGAACCTAGACGGAGTAAGAGGGCTGGAACATCAAAAACGTTTGGTTCAGATTTTCTAACATTTTTGTTAGAAGATGAGCCTCAAAGCTTTAAAGCAGCGGTGTCCTGTCCCGAGGCACCATACTGGAAAGAGGCAATAAAAAGTTAAATTGAATCCATTTTGCAAAATCATACGTGGGAACTAATGGATCTTCCAGAAGGTTATAAAACTCTTAGGTGCAAGTGGATATTCAAGAGGAAGATGAAAGCAGATGGATCAATTGAAAAGTACAAAGCTAGGCTTGTTGTTAAAGGATACAGACAAAAGGAAGGCTTGGATTATTTCGACACTTATTCACCAGTTACGAGGATAACATCCATTCGAATGTTAATTGCAATTGCCGCCATACACAACTTAGAGATACATCAAATGGATGTAAAGACCGCTTTCTTAAATGGTGAATTAGATGAGGAAATATACATGGAACAACCCGAAGGGTTTAATGCTCCAGGACAAACCAAGAAAGTTTGTCGACTTGTCAAATCTCTATATGGATTAAAACAAACACCAAAACAATGGCATGAGAAATTTGACAGTTTGATGATGTCAAATGGGTTTAAGATCAATGAATGTGACAAGTGTGTATATGTCAAGAGCACTAACAATGGCTGTGTCATTATTTGCTTATATGTTGATGATTTGCTGATTATGGGTAGTAATGATGAAATCATTCAAGCTACCAAGCGAATGTTAAACAATAAGTTTGATATGAAAGATATGGGTGTTGCCGATGTCATACTTGGAATAAAAATTTCTAAATCATCGGATGGACTGATATTATATCAATCACATTATATTGAGAAAATACCCTAGAAATATAATCAAGATAATAACAGTCCCACGAAAACACCTATAGATATTAGTATCCATCTATCCAAAAATACTGGAAAAGGCATATCACAATGCGAATATGCGCAAATAATTGAGAGCCTAATGTATGTCATGAATTGCACTCGTCCTGACATTGCATATGCTGTTAGTAAACTGAATAGATACACAAGTAACCCAGGATCAGACCTTTGGAAGGCCATAGTCAGGGTTTTAAGATATTTAAAATACACCCAAAACTATGGATTGCATTACTCGAGATATCCAGCAGTAATTGAAGGCTACTGTGATGCCAACTGGATATCAGATACCAATGATTCAAAATCCACAAGTGGATATCTATTCACACTTGGTGGTGCAGCGGTATCATGGAAATCTTCTAAACAAACATGCATTGCTAGATCCACTATGGAATCTGAGTTTATTGCACTGGATAAAGCTGGCGAAGAAGCTGAATGGCTTCGTCAATTCCTAGAAGATATTCCAATATGGTCAAAACCTGTGCCTTCTATCTGCATTCATTGCGATAGTCAATCAGCAATTGGAAGGGCGCAGAGTACCATATATAACGGTAAGTCTCGACATATTCGTCGGAGGCATAATACCGTGCGACAACTGCTCTCTAATGGCATTATGACTATTGAGTACATAAAGTCCATGGATAACATTGCGGATCCCTTTACCAAAGGTTTAGCGAGAGAGCAAGTAAATCGTTCATCAAGGGGAATGGGCTTAAAGCCTATGAATGAAAAGTCGTCATAATGGCAACCCAACCTAGTTGACTGGAGATCCCAAGATCTAGGTTCAAAGGGACAACCGAATTATGTGTGACTTAACGATATCACTATGGAGATAATATCTCCTGCTCATTCCTATAATAATTATAGTAATACGTGTAGCGAAAATTAGGGTAAGCAAAGCTTTTAATGATTCTTATATCTTGACTAATCAAGTGGGGTATAGCAGGATACTCTTAATAAGAATCACCTATGTGAGTGTGAACTGGGCCGATTCTATGAGAATAATAAGGCTAAATTCTCTAAAGCACTCATGAAAACCAGGCATTATTCAGGGCCAAAATGAACACAATCATGAGAACCAACTGTGTCCGGGAAGATTCTGTGTGAACTTTATTGTCTCGGTTTACGTAAAAGGTTGAGCAGTTCAAGACATCATGTTCACTGTTCGACCAGTAAATTCGATAGTACTTCACAAGAGAAGGTTCAAGGCCACAAGCTACCTTTCTCTATACAGAAAATTTCCAATTGTACTCTCTCTATGTGTCTGCATATCATTTCATTGCTTTCAGTCAATTTCATTCATGTGGGGGATTGTTGGAATAATGGCTAGAGAACCCACTATTTTGGCCATCTTTGGACCAAACTAAAAGTGGGACCCACTTATTATTTTAGGTGGTAATACATGAGAATGTAATCTATTCCATGAGTAGATTAAAGACATGTATTAGGTTGCTCTAATCCATTAAGGAGTGAATGAGAAATTGCCTCCTAAACACTACTACTTGAACATGGAAAGAAAAGGAAGTAATAAACTTGCTTCCCACATTGCTTGAAAGCAAAGCATTTCTTTGGTATAAATATGTTTACCTTAGTGGTATAAGATGAACCCCAAGGGGCATCCCACTTTTGTGGAGGAGGGAGGACGCAGACTTATGTTGGGTCACCACCACACACGCGTGCGCGCCCCGCCCCGACCCAGGCCGGGCCTGGGCATGGGCTTGGGCTTCACGCGCGGGTCGGGCCTGGCTCGGCCCACTACCCGTTTACAATTTTTTGGAGAAATTTTATTTAATTAAATTTCCTTTTTGCAAATGGGGTGTATGTCTAAAGTGGTGTGTCCTTTCAATTGTGAAAGGGTGTGTCCAGCCCAAGAGGTATGTCCAAAGAAGAGATACATCTATTCACTGAACAGTCACTGTTCTGAACAGATGCAGCCCCATTGAAGAGACCTGAAGCAGGCTATAAATAATGCATCTTGTCTTCCCATTTTTGGTCATCCAATCACTGCTGCCTGTTGCACCATTTCGAGTCTGCATAGTCAAGAAGAGAGAGTTATGTAGCACTTCTGGTTCGACTGACACACAGTTTGCAGTGCTGCTACTGTGTGTGTTCGATCATTGTATCCTGAGAGACAGACGCCACTGAAGCCCGTTAGCACCATTGCGGGGGCGAATTTTGTCTTAAGGACATAGTGTTAAACACTAGCCTTGATCAATCTTCTTCTGCGAATTCCTGAGTTTCGTAAGTTCAACAAAGAAGTACTGTTTTCTGCCTTCATACAGTAAGTGATTTCCATTTCTAGATTACTTTCTGTAATTTGGTTTCTCTGTTGATTGCTTCACTATTTGCGAGGATCTATTTCCTAAATACTAAATTATTAATCTGTGTACTTGGAACAACAATTTATCCCTAAAATTGAATGGGGGCAGCTCACAAAACTGCAAAGTCAAGCTACTCCAGGCGCTGTGGGGTAGCCTGTGTTTTTTTTTTTTTTTTTTTGTGGTTGTTTAGATGCGATTGGGAGTTGTCTGTATTATTTGTTTTGTTTGTCTGTTGTTGCTGTTTGGTTTTTGGTGAATTATTCACTTCCTATCCAAATAAATTAATGGCCTCACACTTGTTACTAGTTTCTCTGTTCTTGCTGTTTGTTTTTAGCGAATTGTCCCTTTCCTAACAAAAAAAAAATTAACAAAAATTAATGTCCTCACACTTTAATTTCTTCCATATCCTTTCTTTCTTTTGGCTCATTTGGTTACTAGAAGTCATCATCATACGTAAGAAACACTTATACAAGTTATCACTTCAATACCCAATTCATACATGTATTATTGATTCTGTCAATAAATAATTACATGAAAGATGCATATCGTTGATACCAGGTAATACATGTTATTTTTAAATTTCTTAAGTTAAATCTAAATCACTTCTTTGTTGTTTGTTTGTTTTTCTGGGAATTGATACAAATTATATGCATCCTGCACTTGTATTTTCTCTCTTTCTTTCAATAAATATCTTACCTTAATTCTAGTAGTCTCACCAACATATAAAGAAGCACATTTATGGTCAGATCATATCAAGCCTTAAATGAACATACAATCTGGACCGTTGAAATGG
Organism: Litsea cubeba; assembly: GCA_012931725.1. Lineage (NCBI taxonomy): Eukaryota > Viridiplantae > Streptophyta > Magnoliopsida > Laurales > Lauraceae > Litsea > Litsea cubeba. The sequence goes on from CM022944.1 coordinate 129,802,332, forward strand.
CACCACATCATGGCTGCGGTCCACCCTTACATGACCAATCCCAATCCATTGCCCCTTTCATTAATAAGGCTGGTGGGTAGAACGGATATGGTGGTTGGATTTGATAGACCCACTTTGATACTTTGACCGTACACCAAGCTTTGGTGTATGGATTCATGAGGGGTCTGAAAGAGACCATATGAGAGAGTTGTTGAAGGTAAAGGAAGAGGAAAAGAACCACAAACAAGACAATGGACAAAAGGACAATAGACTCCTGTTTTGTAACAAAAAATTTATGGTAATGATTCAAGTCCTAGCCCACATTACAATATTTTTAGATTAGGGATTGAATCTTTTTAAAAGTTGTTTGTCATCTTATTGTGATTTAACTATTCAAGTGACCTGCAGCCACTCTGGGAATTCTTCAAATGTGTGTTTGTTTTGTATTAAGTGTTGAATGCTTTTTAGGCTCTTTAGAGCTAAAGTTTAATTAATGTGCATGATTATCCATTAGTATCAGTTTTTTAGTAATATATTGAAACTTTGTATGTCAACTTTCAGAGTGACTTTGACCGTCGGATGAATGAGTACTGATCAATGGTTAGTTGGTGCCAACGTAATTAATATTTAAAGAAGATCTAGAAATGCGATTCTGAATTTTTATTTTGGAAAGTTTGATAGGGCTAAAGTGAGAGGAAAAAAAAAGTTTCCTACCAAGGGAAAGGTGTTTGGCCAATTTTGTAGGTAAAAGTTGGGTGGAATCTTACCTGCATCCTAAAATATCATAAATAACTTTTAAAACTTAGGCTCATTTGCTTTGCATGATTCCGTTTTTTATGAATTAATGATAAATGGGCTCCAATGCAAAACTATTAGAGGTAGCCAATTAAGGAAATATGATGGAGATGTATATAGGACCCTAATTTTTCTAAATTTGATTTTCCATAAAACGGTCGCAGTCATGTTAGTTCCATATATCATTTACTGCTAGAAAATTTTGGACAATATATATTTGAGTTAAATCTCATTAAAGCCAATCCTAATTAGATGAGAAAAGAAAGTGTTGATGTTGCAAATGATGGAGATGTTTAAACACTGATCAACTGATATAATTATATTCATCTATCTATGAAGATTGAAGGGAGCTTATCCAATTAATCAATATTTATCATTGGATTTTGACAATCAACTCCAAAAATATATAAAACCATCTTTATAGGAGACCAAAGATCTATTTGTTTGTACGGAATATTAAGGAATTCGTGGTGAAATGAGCCCCACAGAATGATTATTAAGGAGATAAGGGGTAACGATATGCGGGTGATGATGCATGTAGGACTTTGACTTTTCTATGATTTGAATTACTAGCTAGAGTTATAGCTGGGTGCTCATTTCTTATCTTCCCGTGATTCAGTTTCTATTAAAGGAAAGGTTATTTCGTGGTCATATTTTGATATTATCTTTAATTCTTTATTTTTAACCACTTATAGAAATATCAAATCTTAAAATGCCGAGTAATTCAGCCTAAGTATTAAGTCCAATACATCCTCATTGCAACTAATCTGTTGAGGCCAAATGGCATTATTCTCGATCCCAACCTTCTTCACAAATCTCAATCTTGCAAAATTCTAAATCCAGAGTTAGATTTGCGAGGTTTTCGTACAATATTTTTAATAGAGATTATTGCAAGATTCTCACCATTAACAACACAATTAGAACTTAGAAAACCAAGATGAAAGTGTCACATAAATCACAAAGAAAAATATGTTCAAATATAGCATCTTTTTATGATACTTTTGCGAAAAATATTTTATCGCAATAATTCTCAATTACATCAAAAACTGTATATCTCACGATGTTTTTTGTGACCACAATATCTCAATATTTTCAAAATATCACCCCATAGTTGTGGCACTTTGACTTACAAAACACAAGCCACATGACCATCTTAAATTCAAGTGAGAAAGTTCCATCTAGACCAAGGTTACCTGTTTGTACATCTTACAATACACATGGTAATAACACAATACACATGGTAATAAATAAGGGGTGTCTAGCCATTGACATATGCACACCAAGATTACCTAAAAATTGGTACCATGGGGTCCACTTCTTAACTGACATTCTTATTTTCTCCATTAGGTTATCACAGCATAGGAGATCACAAAGCCGACCCTGGGCTAAAGCCCAAGAAGCCGCCGCTTTAGGCCCCCAATTTCTTTAGCCCATATAATATATAGGTCTGTAAAAAATAAAAAAAGATTGTCCAAGACATGAGAAATGGTCCAATTTCTAAATAGCCCATTACAAAAGGGCCATCAATTAATGATTTTGTGTTATATTTAAAAGTAATAAAATGAAAAAAAGAGTGAAACTTTGGAAATCGGAAAAGATTAGGTCGGCTATTATAGAGTAGTTTTGGATGCCGATTCACTTTCGACTTCGGAGATCAATTCATGACTCATTTTTTTGAAATTAATTGTCGTATACAATATACAAGGGAGGGGGGGTTGCTTTAGGCCCCAAAAATCTCAGGGCCGACGCTGGGAGGTCAGATGGACTTATATTCACCTGCAATCTCTGCTTTGTATCAGTCCACTCACACCATACAATAATTTTTCCTGTGTGAGTTAGTTATTGTTGAGGACTGGAGAATAAAGGGTTCAACCCGCGCCACATTGTTTTGAATGGACTTCTTGATTGGTAACTACAAATCTACAATTGGGGATGTTAATGCGCTGAGGTTGGTCCATCTTGATCTAGGCTTGCACATTGACGCCACATTGAGCAAAAAAAAAACCTATATTTCACCTACACAATATGAATCTGCTGCCGTTTCTTAAACCTATGTTTTAAATGGAATTGCTTATTGTTGGAGGGTCTGAATTGTGCATATCTTGGTTTGGTCCTGAGCTTAACTGTAATTAGAATGAGACAAAATCTTACAGAGTGCATGATCTCTTAAGGCCCAACTTTCAATGATGTGATCTTTAGGTCATATACAGAGTGATGGTTCTAATCCTCAATGAATCGACACAAGACTTGAGTAAATTAGACTGCTGAATTTCAAGTCCGCTCCATCTTTTTGTAGTAGAGCTAGGGTCATATTATTGTCAATAATATATTTCTTTCACAATATTGCAGCAATACATCTGTGAAATCATTTTAGACACTTGTGTGGAAATCCCAATCTATTGAAGAAAAACTGAGTTTATTGAGATAGTAATTCAGAAGAAGAAACTGCCTTCTTTTCTAATCATAAGACTTCTGATTAGAATTATTTATTTATTTTTATGATATTATTTATGTGATCCCACTAAATTAAACTCTAAATTAAGTGTATGTGTATTTGCATGGATTACATGGGCATTTAAGCTATAATCGGTTAAAAATGAAGACAAAATTACCAAAAAATAACATCATTTTTTTTTCATGTAAAGTGAATCAAGGGAAGATGGAAAATAAATGTCCAACCATCACCCTTAATAATTCATATGAAAGTCAATGTCTCATCTACATTGCTACCCTATATCATTCACACCTTATGTCTTAAATAATATTTTATTAAAACTCATTTGATTATAAATTTCTATATAATTTAATGCAAACAAAGGGGTCCAGAAACTAATTTATCTATATTATCTTCGATAAATATTAACCCAACAATCATGCGTCCACATGTGCTCGTTAAGGGCAACTTTCCTTTCATGCTAATGGACCCCACCACTCTTGAACCCAAACCATTAAATCAAATCCTAGCCCCATGAAATGAGAAATACCTAAATTAAATAATAAAAAACAGAGTTTTTTCGAAGTTAGAGTTAACCCCACAATCATATACATTAGACATTATTTGTGACACTGACTTAGCGAATGGTCAAAGTCCACCAAGATGTCACCACTTCTAATATATATATATATATATATATAGGGGCCTCCTCTCCTCAGCTCATGTGCACGATAAGCCCGTCCGCTCAAGGGCGTGGGGCCCACATAGGGACCCATCTAGGCATGGGGATGGGGGGGATTTGAAGCACACACAGGGGCCCTCCTCTCTACAAAAAATCAGCCCAATCCTTAATTTCTATCATCTCCATCTGGGCCACAAGATTTTAATGGTGTATATATATTTATATGTGTTTCATACGATCCAACGGTCCAATTTAATCGAATGGGGCCAAGTTTTGGTGGACATGTGCTATTCAAGGGGCCCCACTGTTTGGTCCATTTGGATGGGCCAAACAGTGGGCCCCACCTAGGAGGCGGACCGGATTCCTCCCCTGCGCATGAGCTGAGGGGAGGATTCCCCATATATATATATATATATATATATATATGCCTTAAGAAAATTTCAAAGAAAGAAATCTTTAAAAAATGATTCAAATATTGGATGGATAGCTTGGATGGCTGTAACCTTGCACACACACACACACAGTTCCCTCTGCTACTTGAAAAAGAGTACACATGCCAGGTTTCTAAGGCAAGGGTGTAAATGTGAAACTTGCAGTGCAACATATCAATGCTCATTAGAAAGCCATTTTATTCACAGCCCCGGTGGATTGCAAGTTCATGCTCAAGCAATAAAATAACCAAGGACGATTGACATCACTGTATACTCAATATTAATGGTTAAGCATGTTAATAGCTAGTATTAAAAAAGGAACAGGGGGTTAGTGAGAATTACCAAGTTAAAATTTTCTCAATTATGATATTGGAACAAAGCATATATGAACAACTCATTGTGTACTCTGTAACTTATTGGATGTAGCAACCGACATTCATCATTTTTAATATTTGCTAAACAGAGACACGACACAACACAACAACAAATCATACAAACATAAACAATTACAAGAGAAGACAAATCGCTTTTTATATGTTTAGCTAGGGTCAGGGCCGGAACCAGGATTTCATCTCGGGGGCCAAAATTTGAATAAATTTTTTTTCACCAATTATTGTAATTATCATATTTTTAAATTTTCTTTTGACATAGTTGTAAGTTCAAGCATGAAAAATATATTACGATTCAAGACTAAAGATGTACATGAAAAATATTCCATCTACAATGGGTCCATTATTCAGGCAGTTGGGTTTGATGCACCAAAATGCCATATGTAAAGTGGGTATTTGCATTATGGCAGAGAATGAAATGATTGTTCTCTAACAATGTAATAATAGGAACCAAAACGAATCACTCTTCCTCCATGCTAGAGGGAGGTCATGATCATTATTTTGATAACCAAACATGGCCTACTTCAATGTTACTTCAATCCAAACCTGATACAAAAACAAAAAGCAAGAAACCAATCATAACTAAACAAAAATCTAGCAATATCAATTCAAAGAGAAGATATCAGAATGGAAATATGCACTCATCAGAGGTCCAAAGGAGAAGATATCAAATTATTAGAAAAGCTTCTTCTTATTCTTTTGATAAGATAATTTTAGAAGAGAAGAAGAAGAAGAGAGAGAGTAGAGAGATATTTAGGAAATTTCTTGTCTGCCTTATTTCATCACATCCAGAATGCTTAAATAACTAAATACAAGAATCAAAATAACAACAGGAAAATAATAACAACTAGCAAACTAAGGAATGGTTGTTGCCAAGGATCTCTCAACCTCCTCCTTGCTTTCAGCAACAACTCTTGACCAAGTCAGGTACCAAACTTGGACCAAGTCCTGTCTTATTGTAACATGACTATATGACTGCCAGTACGTATGAATCCATCCGCCCCAAATCATTCTTGTCCTCAAGAATGAACTGAGGAAAAGACTTTGCAAATCTCCACTTGTTCTCCCAGGTAGCTTCCTCCGAAAGACAATCCTTCCATTTGACTAAAATTTCCTCCTTAGGGCGGTATTTGCCTTTGTGCACAACCCTGCTGGCCAAAATTGCTTCTGGTTGATTGCTCACCTCCACAGGAATGTCAATGATGGGTTCTTGAATAGGCAGTGAGGGTTCTGGGCCAAAATGTCGTTTGACCAAGCTCACATATAAAAACATTATGAATTTGGGAACCAAGGGGCAGTTCAAGTATGTAAGCAACCTTGCTTATGCGTGCCATTACCCGGAAGGGCCCTGTAAACTTTGGGGCTAGCTTCAAAAGAGGACGGCGAGCCACTGTTTTCTGTCGGTACGGCAGAAGCTTCAAATAAACCCAGTCGCCTACTGTAAATTCAAGTTCACGGCGGTGCTGATCCGCCTGCATCTTCATTCGGTTTTGGGCAAGTTGTAGATTTTGCTTAAGAAAGCGGAGCAGCTCATGACGACCCCACAAAAAAGAATCTACTGCAGCCACCTTAGTTGTACCCGGAATGTAGGAGAGATGTATAGGTGGAGGAAGGCCATACACAGCTTCAAATGAAGTAAGTTTAGTGGTCGAATGAGGGGTGGAGTTGTAACTGTATTCTACCAATGAAATCCATTCCACCCATTTCTTTGGCTGATCAGATGCAAAACAACGTAGGTACTGCTCCAAGATGCGGTTAACCACCTCTGTTTGACCGTTCGACTGCGGATGGTAGCTGGAGCTCATGCAAAGCTTGGTCCCTTGGAGTTGGAACAAATTTTTTCAGAAGGTACTAAGAATTTGGGACACCATATATGCAATGCGATCTCTGTCAATCACAATGGATTTTGGGACACCATGTAACCGAATAATTTCTCGCACAAAAGTTTGAGCAACGCTGAGAGCTGTATAAGGGTGTTTCAACAGCACAAAGTGTGCATATTTTGATAGTCGATCGACTACCACCATTATCTCCGAATAACCAGCTGAAAGAGGCATACCTTCAACAAAATCCATATAAATTTCAGTCCAAATTGTCTCGGGAAGAGATAGCGGTTGAAGAAGTCCTGCTGGTTATAAACACTCATACTTATTCTTTTGACAAATGACGCCCACACGAATATACTCCTTCACTGTATTACGAATTCCAGGCCAGAGGAAATTTTTTGAGATTTTGTTGAGTTTTGTTATAGCCGAAATGACCTCTAGTGGGTGATGCATGGGCATCGATAAGTATATCAGGAATTAAAGATGAGTTGGGACTCAAAAATAACACACCTTGCTTATACCAAAGACCTTCTCTGAGCACATACTTGGATTGTTGTCGTAGTGAGAGCCAAGCGTACCAGTCATCATAAAATTTATCTCGTCCTACTTCAGTCCGCAGCTGCTGCCACCATTCCGCTATGGGCAATGAAATGACCGAACACTCAAGAATGGTTCGACGAGAGAGCACATTGGCCCCCTTGTTCTCCTCTCCCCTTTTATACCGAATAATGTAATCATAGCCTAACAATTTAGGTAACCACCGAATTTGCGTCGGAGTGGAGATCCGTTGTTCCAGTAAAAACTTTAGGCTACGTTGGTCTGTTTAGATGACGAAGGGCTTCCCTAAGAGGTAGGGTCTCCATTTTCAGACTGCTTTCACAATGGCAAGCATCTCCTTATCGTAAGTGGAGAGGTGTAGAGCTGAGCCTTTCAATGCCTCACTGTAATAGGCGATAGGTCCACCTCCTTGAGTAAGAATGGCACCCAATCCAGTGCCACTTGCGTCACATTCTATTGGAAATGGCTTTGAAAATTGTGGAAGTTGCAAAAATGGGGAGGAAGTCAAGGCTTGCTTCAAGGTGGAAAAAGAATTAGAGGCTTCAGCGGTCCAATGGAAGCCACATTTGGTCAGCAACTTATTCAAGAGTGCAGCCAGGGAGCCAAAACCACGTATAAATTTGCAGTAATATCCTGCCAAGCCAGGGAACCCGCGTACCTCCTTTGTTGAAGTTGGAATTGGCCAATCGCGGTGCGCTTGAATTTTTGATGGGTCGACTGCCACTCCATCCAAGGATATTAAGTGCCCCAAATAGTTGACATGTAACACTCCAAAACAACATTTCGATGCCTTGGCAAACAGTTGATTAGTAAGTAAAATTGTTAAAACAATGTGGAGATGGTTCAAGTGATCTTCCCATGTTGTGTTGTAGACCAGGATGTCATCGAAGAATACCAGAACGAACTTCCGTAGACGTGGGTGAAAAATGTCGTTCATCAAACTCTGAAATGTGGAGGGGGCGTTGGTAAGGCCGAAAGGCATAACTACGATTCGTAGTGGCCCTCGTGTGTGCGGAACGCATTCTTGTAGATGTGTTCTTCCTTGACTCAGATTTGGCGGCATCCTACTCGTAAGTCGAGCTTTCAGAAGAATTGGGCTCCGTGTAATTCATCCAGTAGCTCCTCGAATACAAGAATTGGGAACTTATCATTCACTGTGATTTGATTGAGTGCCCTATAATGACACAAAACCTCCATGTACCATCATTTTTTTTTACCATCAGTACCGGTGAAGAAAACAGGCTACGACTTGGCCGAATAACTCCTTAATCCAAGGATTCCTGCACCATTTGCTCAATCTCATTTTTTTGATATTGTGGGTACCTGTAGGGCCGGACACTCACAGGAGACTGATTTGGTTGGATCAAGATCTGATGGTCATGATGCCGAGTTGGAGGAAGGCTTGTTGGTGGCAAAAACACGCTGGAAAATTCATCCAGGAGTTGTTGCATGCCCGCTGGGTTCTTGGGCTGATCTTGTTGTGTATGGACTTGTGTTACTTGTAAGAAGAAACCCGATCCGGTTAACTGATGTAACTCATGGCAGTGCAAATGGGATGGATCATGCCGCTTGATACCCTAGAGTTAACATCTTTTCCCTTGTATTTGAAAAGACATGATGAGTTTGTGGTAGTCCGTCTCTACTGGCCCCAGGGTCTCCAACCATTGGACTCCCAATACAGTTTGGCAGGCGGCCACCGGAAGCACGTAAAAATCAGCGGTAATGGGCTCTCCCTGTATGTCAAGGGTTAGTGATAAATACTTACTAGAGCAATCAATCTTTTCTTTGTTGGCCACCATGACTTGGAAAGTGGTGTCTCGAACCATTGGCAATCCGAGCTTTGAGACTACTGGATGGTCAATGAAATTGTGGATGCTCCCGCGTGCTCCCTCCATCTACCAACACTGTGATGTCTCTGTTCTTTAATCTTCCCACCAGCCGAATAGTTTGGGGGTGTGAGGTTCTTGTCATAGCATGAAAAGAAATTGCTAGCATGTTTACCTCTTCTTGATCACTAGGTGGTAGATCCTCGGACTTGAAAAGATCTGTCCAAAATCATGAAAAGTTGGGGTCGCAAACATCGATGCCCAAGTACAAACTTCTCATCGCAGTAAAAACATAGCCCCTTCTCACGTCGGTCCCATGCCTCTTGACTTGTGAGTCATTGAAAGGAAGTTTAGCTGTTGCTTGAGGTTAGTGGCTGTTTTTGGTATGGAGGACGACCTAAAAGTCCAGCAGTTTGAGTAGGTCCCATTTTGAAAAGTGCGTTGGAAGGCTGGCTGCGAGAGTAAGACCTGGTTTTCCTTTGCAAACGGTTTCTTTCCTCAATCAATCGTGCCACGCCTATGGTGTATGCTAGAGTTTTGTGCTGCTTCATTTTCACATCAAGTCGAATGTCGTCAAAGAGTCCTCCGATAAAACAGCTAATTAAGAAGGGTTCGAGCGATCCATCAACCCTGTGTGAAAGCTTCTCAAACTCCTCTTGGTAGGCTGCCACGGTAGTTACTTGCTTGAGTCGGGAAATTGCTTCAGAGGGATCCTCATAATCTGTGGGACCAAACCGCATCAAAAATGCTTAAGAAAATTCTGGCCAAGTGAGTGGACCTTTGAACTTGGTTATCCATCGATGCCACTGGAGGGCAATTCCTTCCAAATGAAAGGAAGCAAGCTACACCTACTGTTCTAGAGATCCCTTTAAACACAAAATAATGTGCTGCCTTATACAGCCATCCCGTTGGATCTTCGCCACCAAATTTGGGAAAAGAAAGTTTGAGATGATGATGAGCGTGCGGGAAATTGGAACGGGTCCCGTACGTGCATCCTAATTGTGGTGATGTTTCACCTCATGAAGAGAAAGGATTGATCTCAGTGTCGTGCTTAGTCAGACTTCGCAAGATTCTCATGGCTTGAAGCTCGGTCAAGATGGTTTGCAAGGAGGAATGGACTTGATCGAAGCTTGACTCATGCCGAGCTAGAATCTCGTGAACCTCATTGCGGAATTCGGCATTCCTCTTTCCACGGGTATCCATGGATTGTAAGGTCTCTGATACCAATTGATAAGATAACTTTAGAAGAGAAGAAGAAGAAGAGAGTAGAGAGATATTTGGAAAATTTCTTGTCTGCCTTATTTCATCACATCCAGAATGCTTAAATAGCTAAATAGAGGAATCAAAATAACAACAGGAAAAAAATAACAACTAGCGAACTAAGGAATGGTTATTGCCAAGGATCTCTCAACCTCCTCCTTGCTTTCAGGAACAACTCTTGACCAAGTCGGGTACCGAACTGAGACCAAGTCCTGTCTTATTGCAACATGATTATATGACTGCCATTACGTATCATCTTTCCCCCAATCCCCCCTTACGCATATTTGCGCAAACCACCACCTCCATCCAAACACGGTCGATCGTCCAGTCGCCCACCAAACAAGCGAACACAAGCTGACAAACATCTCCCAAAGAAAGCTCAGTAGCTCACTCTCCTATATCCAATCCAAAAAGGCAAAATTTCTTCTCATAGCTAAAAAAAACTCCAAAGATATGAATAAGGCATTAAAGCCATTTGCACCCAAAATGCTCAAAAAATAATTAAATAAACAAGAAAATTTCTACCCAAAAAAAACAGAGAGAAAAACCCATCATGAATTAGACTCCGGAAACTCATTCCCCAACAGCAAGCATCAAATACAAATACTCAGAAAGATATTTTGAAAAATAAAAAACCCAATCAAATTTTATTCCAATAAAGTGTAAAAAATCTCACACAATATCAAACCTTAAAGAAAAAATCCCAATTTTCTTCCAATTTTCTTCCAAAAAAATAAATAGAACAGAAACAAAAACAATCCACTAACAAAGAACCTAAATACAGCTTCAAGAATCCCATAGCTCCAAGAAATCAGAACCCATAACAAAAAAACCTACAGATTCTTGAAGAAACAAGAAAAGATAAGGCATCTCTAAACATTTTCCGATAAATAAATGAAAACGTAGTGTGGAAAAATGGATGAAGAAGAGCATTACCTGATGGGTTTAGAAGCTCTTGGAAGTGCCGACCATGCTCGTGGTGGAGAAACCAAACGATCTAAAATCCATCTTCAGCTCACAGCTCCTTCGTCTTCATTCTCTCTATTTCTCGGTCTTTCACTCTTTGGATTGATAATTTGAAATGAAATGGGTCATGGATCAAATGAGATTTGAGATGATTTAGGGCAAAGGTTTTTTATATTTTAGAAATTACAATTTGCCCCCTCCTTTTATTTTAATTTTCTTTATACTTGAAAGCCCGTGTGTGTGTGGGTTTTTTTTTTTTTTTTTTTTTTTTTTGGGGGGGGGGGGGGGGGGGGGGGGGGGTGGTGGTTTCACTCTTTGGATTGATAATTTGAAATGAAATGGGTCATGGATCAAATGAGATTTGAGATGATTTAGGGCAAAGGTTTTTTATATTTTAGAAATTACAATTTGCCCCCTCCTTTTATTTTAATTTTCTTTATACTTGAAAACCCGTGTGTGTGTGGGTTTTTTTTTTTTTTTTTTTTTTTTTTGGGTGGTGGGGGTGGGGGGCGCATTTGGATCTGGATGGGCCCATTTTGGCTAGGGAAGGCTTTATGGGGCATTCATCTTCAGCTTTTTCTCATCAGATCCAATTCGGTAACTTGAGATGTTACAAAGTCAACTCACATGATTGGGTACATAACTAACTCCCCCGAGCTCAAATTACTAAATCTACATAGAAAAGAGACGAAGGGGAAGAAGAAGAGATAGAGAGGGATGTTAAAAACAGGACTAGTGTTCTTGCCTTCACCAGGAGTTGGCCACCTGATATCTTCAGTAGAGCTGGCAAAGGGCCTCCTTGACAAACAACCATGCTTCTCCATCACTGTCCTCCTCATGCATCTCCATATTCCCTCCATGAAAGATGCCACCGCCACTGCCACTGCCACCGCCTCCTATATTCAATCCGTCGCCGCCTCCCACCCCAGAATCCACTTCATCGATCTCCCACTCGTCGATTTCCCATTTGATTTCACCCATGATCCAGTAGGCTGCATCTCTATCTTCATAGACAAGCACAAGTCCTATGTCAAAGAAGCCATCAAAAGCACATCTTCTTCTTCTTCACCTCCTGCCACTGCCTTGATCATAGACTTATTTTCGACAACCATGATCGACGTGGGCAAAGAGCTTGGCATCCCCACATACCTCTACTTCACATCAGGCGCGGCCCTCCTGGGCCTCATGCTGCATCTCCCAACACTAGATGTCAAAGTTCCCTGTGAGTTCAAGGACTTTCAAGGAGAGGTTGAAGTCCCCGGCATGTTGCCTTTGCCGCCACTGGTGATGCCGGACCCATTGATGAACAAGAAGAGCGATGGGTATGAGTGGTTCGTTTGCCATGGCAGAAGGTTTCGCGAGACCAACGGCATAATTGTGAACACATTTGAAGAATTGGAGCCAACGACACTCAAATCGGTAACATAATTGACTTTTCCATTGTCTCTTTACAATTTTTAGAGAAGAAATGATCCTCAATTGACAGCAATGAACAATTCATTTTACATTAGTAGAGCTCACCTTTGTCCCTAAAACACCCATCTTTCTAATCAATCCACTTTCCTAAAATTTTACTTGGAATATATAGTTATCTTTTATGTACATGAGCAGGTTTGATGGTACATAGGTCATGAGCCTAACAGCCTTAAGCTCTGACTGACAGTAGTGAGGGTTTTTGAACATTTCCCAAGATGAAATGAATATTATAATAAAATTTTATTTTTTTAGTTCACAAATAAGAAAAAGGGGATAGATATGAGAAACCCAAAATCATATATAGTAGCCCTGGGCTTCTCAATCACTGTCCTCCTCATGCATCTCCCTGAATCCACCATCGACTCTTATGTGCAATCCGTCGCGGCCTCCAACCCCAGAATCCATTTCGTCCATCTCCCACTCGTAGATTTCCCACTTGAAAACAACCAAAGTCCAGAAGCCTTTGTGTCCCTCTTCATAGAAAAGCACGAGTCCCATGTCAAAGAAGCCCTCAAAACAACACCATCTTCTTCTTCACCTCCCACCCGTGTCTCTGCCTTGTTCATGGACTTATTTTCGACAACCATTATCGACGTCGGCAAAGAGCTCGGCATCCCCACATACCTCTACTTCACGTCGGGCGCCGCCACCTTGGGGCTTATGCTCTATCTCCCAACACTACATGTCAAAATTCCTTGTGAGTTCAAGGACTTTCAAGGAGAAGTTGAAGTCCCCGGCATGTTGCCTTTGCCGCCGATGGCGATGCCGGAGCCAGTGATGAACAAGAAGAAGGATGGGTATGAGTGGTTCGTTTACCATGGCCGGAGGTTTCGCGAGGCCGACAGCTTGATTGTAAACACATTTGCAGATTTGGAGCCAACCGTGATCAAATCGGAAACATAATTGACTTGTCTAATATTGCCTAAGGAGATTAACAATTTCTTTTATATATATATTTTAGAGCTTTTCTTTGCTTGATCAAACCCACTTATGTAACACCCATCTCAAGACTCCTTCAAAATTTTACTCAAGTGACGTGGATTCACGTAGAGAATATATAGTTTAAGGCAAGCTCCAAGCTTACGAATTAGGATCACTTTTCTTTCCTATGAATTGACTAACATTTGGTTCCATGATAGTACTTTTCGTTTCATAATAATGCCCCTCAATCTGGTACGTATCAGTAGGCAGCTAACTTGATTCAGTCATGTTACGATGGTGGGGTGGGGGCCGCCTTCATCATTAGGCATTCAGAGTCCACCTACATCCACCACCTCAAGTGGTTGGGAAATGGATCCTGGACCAATAAGGGGGTGCCGTGCGCGGGGGCGGAAGAAAGATAAATATTTACTCTTTCTTCCGCCCTTGATGTGGCACCCCTTGATTGGTCCAAACAGGGGATCTGTTCCTAGTGGATGATTCCAAAGGGGCATTTTAGTTTTTCCCCATGTTTGGGAGTAACATTCATTAACATCTCCATTCAAAAGATTTATTGGACTTGGCCTTCATTGGAGTGCAAGGACCTAATTGATCTTTATTTTAGACCACCGGAATTTAACCTCTAGACTACATGCAAATTTATTGTGATAAATTTGACAATCAATAATTTTTACCTGTATCAATGAGATTTTTCTGATTGAATTTCTTTTTTCTTTGTCATTTTATTATTATTATTTGGCATAAATGTGGTGTTAGGAAGATTGAATATATTATAAGTGACCCATTGACCCCAAAAAAAAAAAATCATTAGTGACCCCATAATTAGTAAAAAGCGAATGCGTACTCTAGAGTAGCTTCTACTAGTGAAATGATGTTTTTACTAGGTACCTAGGGGCTATTTGAGGGATTTACTAATGGAGTTGAATGAAATAAAGATTATTTTAAAAAAAGGATAAAATATAAATAGATCATGATGGTATTTTATTTTTAGTTGTTTATTATGAAATCTTTTTGACGTTTTATATTGATTGTGGAGTTTTTTTATCTTTTAATTGCGAAATTAGGTAATTTTTTGAATTTTTTTAAAAAATATGGTAGGAAATTTGAATTAAAGTGTATTTGATGAGACTTTTTTTTTAGAAATAGAGGCTTTACTTTACTTGACTCTATTAGCAGAGTTGCCAGTTTGGGGGCTTTACTAATGGAGTTGAGTGAAGTAATGATTATTTTGAAGAAATAATAAAATTTAAGTGGGTTATGATGGTATTTTATTTTTAGTTATTTATTATAAAAATTTTTTAACTTTTTGTATTGATTGTGGAGTTTTTTGTCTTCTAGTGGAGAAATGAAGTTACTTTTTTTTTTGAAAAATATGGTGGAAAATTTGAATTAAAGTGTTTTTTATAGAACTTTTTTTTGCTTTTAAGTGGGGGCTTTACCTTACTTGACTCTATTAGTAGAGTTGCCAACAAGCCCAAGCCCAGTTAGGCAACTTGCTCATTATACTAGTACTTTATATGGAGTAGTCATCTTAAGCTTTTATTCATCAAACCCAATTAGGTAACTTGACGGCAAATCACATTTGTTTTTGCCATATCCTTAACTGGCCTGATAGAAAAGAGAGAAAGGGAAGGAAAACTAGAGAAGACAGAGATGGCAGAAACAGGACTAGTGTTCTTGCCTCAACCATCAGTTGGCCACTTGATATCCACAGTAGAGCTAGCCAAATCCCTTCTTGAGAAACAACCATGCCTCTCCATCACTGTCCTCCTCATGCATCTCCATATTCCCTCCGACGAATCCGCCACCGCCCCAGTCACCTCTTATGTGCAATCCATCGCCGCCTCCAACCCCGGAATCCGTTTCATCGATCTCCCGTTCGTCGATTTCCCATTTGAAAACAACCAAAATCCATCAACTTTCATCTCCCTCTTCGTGGAAAATTACAAGTCCCATGTCAAAGAAGCCCTCAAAAGAATATTGTCTTCTTCTTCACCTCCTAAGCGCGTCTCCGCCTTCGTTATAGACTTCTTTGCGACAACTATGATCGATATTGGCAAAGAGCTTGGCATCCCCACATACGCCTACTGTACGTCAGGTGCGATCTTCTTGGCGCTTTTGCTCTATCTCCCAACACTACATGTCAAAGTTCCATGTGAGTTCAAGGACTTGCAGGGAGAGGTCGAAGTCCCCGGTATGTTGCCTTTGCCACCATTGGCGATGCCGGATCCAATGATGAACAAGAAGAGTGATGGGTATGACTGGTTCGTATACCAAGGCGGGAGGTTACGCGAGACCGACGGCTTGATTGTAAACACGTTTGCAGAGTTGGAGCCGACCACAGTCAAATCGGTGACAATAATATTTGAGTTGTTTCTCGTCTCTACCATTTTCAGGGAAGGAATGTTCCCGAGCCAAAAAAAAAAACAAAGAGAGGAGAGTTTATAATAATGTCTTTCGAGTTTGCGTAGCTCAGCTTTTGTATGATCAAATCTGCTCATATAATATCCATCGCATAATTTTACTTAAGAGTGATGTGGATTCACATGACCAATTCAACAGTTTAATATGAGCGAATTTGACCACAACCACAAATAGGTAAGCTCTGAGCTAACAATAGCATAGGATCATTTCTCTTCATAAAGTTAGCAGTTGGCCCTTGGAAGTACTTTTGGTTACATAATCTTTAAGTTGAAGCGAGTTTATTAATGATTGCAACTCAATCAGCTACCGTGATCATGATATAGTTGTGTCTTTAGGTTGGGGGAACATAACAGGCAGCTAATTTGATTCCGACCAATTATGTTGGTGGAGTCCATTTTAATTTCATCATTAGAACTTCTTTTGAGCTTCCCTTTATCCTTTGGCTAAAGTGGTTGATTTTTTATCCTTCTCTTACATAGTAAAGATAACATTCATTACCATCTCCATTTAGTAGATTTACTGGAATTGGCTCTCATTTGAGAGCAAGGACCTGATTGATGAACGAAAATATAAAAAACCCAAAGTGCTAATTTTCAATTCATCACAGTGTTATGTCTACTTGGACATAAATCTATATTATTGTGATTTTCTGATTTTTTTTATTATTGTGAAGTGTTCCGAAAATAGTGCAATATTTTTTGAGAAATTGCGATTCAACATAATATCATTATATCATTGGAATATTTTTTTTTCAAAGCATCATTCAAATCTTTGACAACTAGCTGGCAAAGAAATAGAATCTTTCTTAATATAAAAGAAGAAGAAGAAAAACTGTCAAAAACTTTTATAGGCCTTGGAATTTAGTATATTCAGAATTGTGGACAGTAAATAATTTGAGTGGAAGACAATGAATATTCCATTATTTGGTGTGTGTGGGCTACTTTTTTACTTCTAGAATGCGTACGCAGGCTTTGTCGTTTCCAATAGCCAGTCCAGAAAAATTAGAGGACGTTCAACATCCATCCCCCTACAAAAACTAGATATGGCCAATTCACAAGCTGCTCTACTTTTTTTTGGTGATAAGGTTGACAAAGTCTCATTTTCACTAGTGTTTCAAATGGTAGGCGACAAAAGTAGACTGCTGACTTTGAATGTTTTGCAAACATAGAGAAAAGAGACAAAATCCGCTTAATACAACTTAAAAAACTTTTAGGTGTTCAATGGAGCCTCTATAAGCCACGACACACACTTCCCTACCGATGTGGAAATGTTATCTAGTTATTAGAGGGTTTGAATTGTCAAGGGCTGCCTCAGCTGGGCAAAGTCCTTTTAGGAGGGTAACTAGTAACTTAGGAGGGTAACTCGTAACTACTGACTAGGTCTGAACCCAGTTAGCATGGGGAGCTATCTGACAGAAGTGGCCCCATTAGAAAGCTGTGTAACACAAGATATTTCTAGCCATTTGATTTGAAGTAATGAAATTGACAGTACTTAGAAACCGGCCAAAACTTATTTGACCTTTGGGTACGGCCCTAACCAATATTCCAACTAGTACATTCTGTGGGGCGATACCCACATGAAGTTCAGCTTCAAAAATAAGTTCTTCCTCGTTGCAGGGGTCCTCCCACTTAAATAGAAAATGAACACATCCATAGAAAAACAAGACATTCTATTTTAAGTGGTTTAGATTTCATAAAATGGGCTTAAAAGAGAGCTTCACAAGTTTCTCACAACTCTCAGCCGCATGATCCAGTTATCTCCATTCAATGAAGCCATTGATAAATCTAATCCTAAGCCATTTACAAGTATGAACCACTACTGACTTTGCATCAATAACCTTCCTCATTCTACTATTCTTACTTATGATCATGACAGATTACCAACGGTGAATGTCTGCCTGACCATCATCCCACTCCACCAGTCTATCCTGTGGGACCTCTGCTCGCTCTCGACAAAAAATCGCAGGACCCAAAGACGAGCCAATTGATGGAATGGCTCGACCAACAGCCCCACTCATCCGTTGTCTTCTTGTGCTTTGGAAGTATGGGCTTATTCTCAGTCCCACAATTGAAAGAAATGGCACTTGGTCTCGAGCGTAGTGGGCACCATTTCCTATGGTCCTTGCGATGCCGTTCATCAACGGACACAGATCTCAAGGAGATCCTACCAGATGGGTTTTTGGACCGAACCAAAGGCCGTGGATTGGTGTTGCAATCTTGGGCTCCACAGGTGGACATCCTTGCACACGCGGCTGTTGGTGGATTCGTTTCCCATTGTGGGTGGAACTCATCCCTGGAGAGCATATGGTTTGGTGTACCCATGTTGGCTTGGCCCTTGTATGCGGAGCAAAAGCTCAATGCATTCAGTTGGTGCGGGACTTCGGTTTGGCTGTGGAATTGAGTTTGGATTATGAGAAAGATGGGTGGGTTAGTGCTGAGGAGTTGGAAAAGGGAGTGAGGTGTTTGATGGGAGATTCAGAGGAAGGGCAGAAGGTGAGAAAGAGAGCTGAAGAGATGGCAGAGGCAAGTAAGAAAGCAGTGGCACAAGGAGGTTCTTCTTTCTCTACATTGGAATTACTAGCAGAGAAGTTCATGCTCTAAACTATCTTCACCTAATTTCAGTACTGTTTTAAATGCTTTTCGACTATTTTGTGATTTATATCCCAATTTGACATTATATCAAGATTTGAGTTTGTGGGTTGATCTTAAACGTTAAATTCGATCCACAAAGCATACAGGAACATCAAGATAACAACACACTAGGCAGGGACTTGGACAGCCACTCTGGGAAAGGACCTGTCCACAGTCCACACTACAACCTTGATAGACAAGGTACCAAATCTAGCATTCATATGGGCTTCAACATTACGATCTCAAGAAGAAACATGACTAAAATAAGTTTTATCAAAATGCGAGACGAAGTTCATTGTCAATGTCCAAGATTTGCCGGTAAATGGACCAATCCTCTGCTCGATCGATTAACACCTTCTCTATCACCTCAAGAACATCCAACAAGAAGTGAATCCTAGAGAGCCCCATGAGATCCTCTTTTTCAAGTCCAAAATCCCTTTGCGCCGCCCATGTGGCTGGGTTTCCTGCTCCATCTAACTACTTTTGATTTTTTTTATTAATTACATACAATAATTATGTGGTTTGGTTCTTCGATTTGCTATATTTAATAAACTATAGATCATGAGTTCAAATATCTAAGACCTTACATTTTTTAGCTTTTTATCTAAGCTAGATAAAACAACTCAAAATTAAAAGAAATCTCGTCAAAATTGAATCCAAAACTCGTATCTTTAATATTTTATAATTGGTACATTTTGGCAACTATTCAAAATAAAATTTGGTCCATCCTTAATAATCTAACTTAACTATCAACCGGATGCCCTCATAAATCAGAAGGCAAGAGAGAAAACGAAAAACTTGTGTGTAACATATCGATTAACCAACACATTGCATTCAATGCTCAAGAAACAAAATAACCATGTATACTTGACCTCATTATGTACTCAATAATTGAGCATCTCAATGGCACATATTAGAAAAGGTAGGGGGTGTTAAGTATAGAAATATTGAAAGAAACCGTCAAGGTTCAATAATATAGAATATTGTAAATAAGGTTGGGTATGGAAAAGATAAGTTCACCTTAAATCAGATTACACCAGAATTCTACTGCATATACCCACCTAAGGTCTTGTAGGTTTTCTAAATAGTCCCTATGGTTTCAGTATTTAGTGATACATTCATACTTTTTTATTTTATTACCTTTTATGACAATCAGTAGCCTTGCAACCATCATATGTATTTAAAGTGAAACAACACTTTCGCCCGCCTTCATATATCTTTAGGCATAATTGCAAATGCTTAGACTTGTTTTTCACTAAAGCTTGTAACATTGCCAATTACTATGGCACGTTTAGTGGAAGAGAGTAATCCTCAATAAATCTATTTCTATCAATGAGGGGCCCATTCATTAAATCCAAATCGATAATAATGGCATCAGCACCTATACTTAAATTGGTTATATATAATTGACTTGAACCAAGCGCAACCCACCATTAGGCCTCATGTGCATGAGAGAGTTAATGAGAAAGAGACAACTAGAACTTGGAATAAAATAATGATATGTTTGTAAATAATAACACACATTTTTTTAGTGGATTTAAGTGGTTGTAGATTCTCATTAGGACCATGGTTGGGAAACTCTCTGCCGAGTTATCATGTTTTTACTGAAGGACCTAGTCAAGATTAGGGAAGACTCGGCCGAGTCATCTCATTCTAATAAGTTGTTAGCATTCCACAATATTTAATAGGCAAATTCAATTTAAAAACAATGAAGTTTATTTCTTCAATGGTAAGGCTTTGTGGAGTATATTTCTTCAGTTTCTATTCATCAAATCCGTTGATGTAATTGAGATTAGGCTAGGGGCGCTCATGGGCCAGGCCAGCCCATCCTCAACTCAGGCCTAGCCCACTTTGGGATGAGCTTGAATATATAATATGGGCCAATGTAATATTTGGTTCGAGCTTGGATTATGCGGTGGAAAGCTCAATTAAAGCCTGGCCCGACCTGTCCCAAAGAATTAAGTAGTGCTCTTAATTTAGATATAATTTATCCAATTACTAGAAATCCTATACACAACTTTAAAATAAAAAAAAAAAAAGACAGTTCGGCCTGGTCCAATCGACTTAAAATGGTCAAGATTGGGACTGACTAATAAGGCCAGTGTGGGACTTGGGCCGAATGCAGGAATGTGCTTCTAAAGTCAAGTCATGCCTACATCGGACCCGGCCAGGCCATGAACACCCTTACTTGAGATGCAAGTTACAATTGTTTCATCCATATTCTCCAGTCAAACCAATAGGGTTTATACCAAAAAAAAAAAAAAATTTCAAGCCAATAGGTATATAATATAACCATGCCCACCCACCCCACCCCAAAATCTCCACCACCGTCAAATACAAGGATCTCCATTTTAAAGAGGCCTATAAGGAAAGAAGAAGAAGAGACGAGAGAGATGGAAGAAACTGGACTAGTGTTCTTGCCTTCACCAGGAGTTGGTGTTAGGATTCTAGTTGTTGGCTAATTCATTGGTTATGGACAAAAACAGGGTTCTTTATCAATTGTATTTTAATTAGAATGGATTGCTCGAATTAAGGAATCAGGAATCAGTGAAGAACTCTAATACAGGAAAAGATAACTCAAAGTCTCCTTCCAAGAAAACTTTCCTGACAGAGTTCGCTCGAGCGAACCTCAAGTTCGCTCGAGCGAACCCAAGACAGTAGCTTGGTCGCTCGAGCTTCTCCCTGCCTTCGCTCGACCCATCACATAAAGCAAAGAGGTCGCTCGAGCGAACCTCAAGTTCGCTCGAGCGAACCTGGGCGAATGCTGAAGATCCCATCCGGAAACTACTTCCTATTTTCTCTCAAGAGCACTATTTTATTTCAATCACACTAGAACTCTTGAGGCTCGTTTTCAGGCTTACATATAGCCTTTATCTCTCTATTCCAAAGTACTTCTCTACAATACAACTCATCCGAGAAGATTCTGAGAGATCCATCATCCTTCCAAAGCTTCTAGTTTGCTGTGCTGAAGATTAAGCTTTGGTTTTGCATCCATACTACTCTCCTGAAGTAGAGAATCCTTGAAGACGACTTCGAGGAGTTTGTTCAAGCACGGTTGAAGGTGAACGACGAGCTGTCGACAAGATTCAAGCAGTCCTTAGGTTGAGTTACCAACTGGGAAGGGTTGTAAGTGTCTCTTGTAACTTTCGGTTTACAATAGTGCTTGGTTGTCTGTTGGCCTAGACAGTAAGGCCCGTGGTTTTTTCCCGAGTAGGGTTTTCCACGTACAAAATCCTGAGTCCTACTTGCTGTGTGTTTGATTGCTTTTAATTGGATTTAGGGTTAATAATTAGTTTAATCACTTGTGGATTAATAACAATTAGAGATCTGGTGATTGAGACCTCAGCCTGTATTAAGGCAGGTTTTTCAATTGGTATCAGAGCAGGTTGCACTAATTTATTGTGTGATCTATTTTCACTAATCTCTAATGGATATCAATAGAGAAGGAACGTCTACAAACAAGCCTCCTCTGCTAGATGGAACAAATTATCCTTACTGGAAAGTAAGAATGATTGCTTTTCTTCGAGCAATAGATGATCAAGTATGGGATATAGTTGTGGAGGGATACACTGATCCCACCATTATTGTTGAAGGACAGATCAGACCCAAACCCAATGCTCAATGGTCTGCTGATGAAAAGACTAGGTCCAATTGCAACAATAAAGCTGTTAATGCAATTTACAATGGAGTTACTGCTACTGAATTTCATAGAATTTCTGCGTGCTCTACTGCTAAGGCTGCCTGGGATTTATTACAAACTGTTCATGAGGGAACAGACACTGTCAAGCAAACTAAACTCCAAAATTTGACAACCGCTTTTGAGACGATTCGTATGAAAGATGCTGAAACTTTTGATGAATTCAATACAAAACTCACCAAGATTGTGAATTCATGCTTTAACCTGGGAGAACCTATTCCTCAATCTAAGACAGTCAAGAAAATTTTGAGATCCCTCCCAGAACGATTTCGTCCAAAAGTTGTTGCCATTGAGGAGCATCAGGATCTTAATTCTATAAGTGTTGAAGAACTTGTAGGAAATTTGCAAACTTTTGAGTCAAATCATTGTCAACTGAAAAAGGGGAAGGATATTGCACTTCTGTCTTCAAATTCAGTTGATGACTCGGAAAATTGTGATTCTGGCAGTGAATTAGATGATGTACAACTTGAGGCTTACTATGCTAGAAAATTTAAGAAGCTGTGGAAAAACAAGAAGCCTTTTATCAAAAAGGACTCTTCGAATCCAAAGACAATTTCAAAAGGAAAATTTGTACCTAGATCGGAACAAAATAAATCTAAGGGTACACCAAAACCAATCAAATGCTTTGAATGTCAAGGATATGGTCACACTGCTGCAAAGTGTGCAAATCGAAGAGAAAAGAATAAAGGCAAGGCTTTAAATGTTGCTTGGAATGAAGAATCCGATGACGAAGAATCTGAACCCGATTCACCCTTAAGTGAGTCTGGAAAATATGTTGCTTTCGTGGCCTTTTCTAACTCTTCTGTGCAGGAATCCAAGTCAGAGAATGATTTAGAAATAACAGAAAATTCTGATGGTGAACAAGATGATGATGAAGATTATCAAAAGCTTTTTCTTGAATCTGTCAGAATGTCAAAACTTAGCGAGAAAAGAGCCTTAAAATTGAAGGCAATTGAAAAAAAGAATACATCACTACAAGCGACATTGCTTGAATCTCAATCTAAGGTAAAGCAGTTGGAAGATCAGCGTACTATCTTGTCTGATAAGTTGATTCTTGCAGGACAAGAGAATGATCGTATGCAACAACAAATTCAAAAGGCAGAATCTGAATTATTACTCTTGGGAAAAGAGCTGAACTCTTGCAAATCTGAAAAAGAGAATCTAGCTGGAAAATTGAAGATGGCCCTTTCTGAGTTGGAATCAGCAAAAGCTTCAATCAATCGAATGAATACAGGATCATTAAAGCTAAATGAGATTCTTGGATACCAACAGTCTACTTCTTCAAAATCAGGACTGGGTTTTGTTCATGGCGCTTCTTCATCAAAGGACAAAGGTAAATCAATCTTCGTTCAAGGACCAACTATGACTGCAATGCCTCTGAATTATTCAAATACTACACATCCGCCAAATCATTATAATAGATATGTGTCTAAATCACAATTTGTTCCCATATGTCATTTTTGTGGGATTAAAGGACACATAAGACCACATTGTAACAAATTTAGAAACTTTCAACGAAATCAGCGGAGGAAGCAATACATCTCTCCTCAAAAGGTCAGAACTAGAACCATCTGGATTCGAAAATCTGACCTACGCTGTAATGTGGTCCTGACTGCACTCAGTGCAACTGACTCGGATGTATGGTACTTGGATAGTGGCTGCTCTAGACATATGTCAGGGAACAAAGCATTATTTACCTCCGTTGACGACTATGATGTTGGCACTGTTCGTTTTGGAGATGGAGGTAAGGCTAAGGTAATTGGTAAAGGAACTGTTTCAATTCCAGGTATGTCTCATTTAAAAAATGTTTATTTGGTTGATGGGCTTAAGACAAATCTTCTGAGTATCAGCCAATTATGTGACAACAAATATGAAGTTCACTTTTCTGCTCATGAGTGCATTATTGTTGATAAAAAGGGGAAATCTGTCTTACATGATAAAAGAAATTCTCATAATTGTTATGTGGTTGCCACTAAAAATGATCTATCTTGTAACTCTACAATGATAAGTGATATTGATCTGTGGCATCAAAGACTAGGCCATGTGAACTACAAACTTTTGGAAAAGTTATCAAAACTTGAACTAGTTCGGGGTTTGCCTACACTTCATAAAGACCCGAATAGTGTTTGTGGGCCATGTCAAATTGGGAAACAAATCAGAGCCCCACACAAAAAGATTGACTCTCTTACTACCAAAAGGCCACTAGAGTTGTTACATATGGATCTCATGGGACCCACTAAGTTTGAAAGTATTGGCGGTAAAAAATATATATTTTTAACCGTTGATGATTTTTCAAGAATAACGTGGGTTAGATTCTTGCATGATAAATCTGAAACTTTTACTGTTTTTAATGACTTATGGTCTTTACTTATTGCAGAAAAAGGAAAGCAATTTGGAGGAGTCTCAAAAATCCGCTCAGATCATGGATCTGAATTTCAAAATTCCGATTTCTCTACCTTTTGCACAAAACATGGCATCAAACATGAATTTTCAGCACCAAAAACACCACAACAAAATGGAGTGGTTGAAAGAAAAAATAGAGTGGTCCAAGAAATGGCACGGGTTATGCTGCATAGCAAAAATATTCCGCAACGGTTTTGGGCTGAAGCTGTAAAAACAGCTGTTTATGTGATTAACCGTGTCTATCTTCGGCCAGGCACAAAAACCACCCCATATGAAATATGGACTGGAGTCAAGCCAAACATCAAATATTTTCAAACATTTGGCAGCAAGTGTTATATCCTACGGGATAGAGAACACTTAATTAAATTTGACTCGCGAAGTGATGATGGAATTCTACTTGGCTACTCTTTGACAAGTAAAGCCTATCGGGTGTTTCACATTAAAAAATCTATCGTCATAGAGTCCATTAATGTGGTTGTAGATGATGCAGGTACATCTGATTGTTTTTCTGATGACGATGAAGGTATGACTTTTATTCCTTCTTCTGAACAGGTTATCAAAAACAATGAGGACAATTCATCTCCACCTGAATCTGAAACTGAGACAAAGAAGGAAACTAATTCAACTGCTGCGTCTTCTAGTCCAAACAAATCATCAGAATCAATTGTCCCTGATATCATTCGTAAATTCGAAGAGAAAAGTGCTACAAAAAGCTCAAAACCCACTGATCTATCTCTTGGAGAAGCTGCATCTTCATCTTCTGTACATCCGCGATCCCAAAAAGGACAAGTTCTCAAAGATCATCCTCTCGATAAAGTGATAGGTGAGATCTCCGCTCCTTTAAAAACAAGACAACAGGTACGTGATGAGGTAAGTCACTTTTGTTATGCTTCCTCTTTAGAACCAAAGAATATTAAAGATGCTCTTGTAGATGATTGTTGGATAAATGCAATGCATGATGAACTTGCAGAATTTGAAAGAAATTGTGTTTGGAAGCTTGTTCCTAGACCCGATCAAACAAACGTCATTGGTACAAAATGGATTTTAAAAAATAAAACCGATGAGATGGGTCAAGTGATTAGGAACAAAGCACGTTTAGTCGCTCAGGGGTATACTCAAGTTGAAGGCATTGATTTTGATGAAACATTTGCTCCTGTTGCCAGACTTGAATCAGTTAGATTGTTACTTGCAATAGCTTGTTTTTTGAACATCAAATTGTTTCAAATGGATGTGAAAAGTGCATTTCTTAATGGTTTTTTAAATGAGGAAGTATTTGTTGAACAACCAAAAGGATTTCAAGATCCTCATTTTTCGGATCATGTTTACAAATTAAAGAAAGCACTTTATGGTCTCAAACAAGCACCAAGAGCCTGGTATGAAAGATTAACAGTGTTTTTGATTGAGCATGATTTTAAAAGAGGAACTGTTGACAAGACTTTGTTCATCAAAAAGGACAAGAAGAACATGGTTATAGCGCAAGTCTATGTCGATGATATAATTTTTGGTTCAACCTCCGAGCACCTATCCGATAAGTTTGCTCAAAAAATGGCTAGTGAATTTGAAATGAGTATGGTTGGTGAACTTTCATTCTTTCTGGGTCTTCAAATCAAGCAAACTCCTTCAGGGATATTCATCTCTCAGCCGAAATATGCTAAAGATTTACTGAAAAAGTTTGGCATGCAGTCATCGAAACATGCAAGAACTCCAATGAGCACAACTGTCAAGATCAGCCTTGATAAAGATGGCATAGACATCGATGAGAAACTCTAAAGGAGTATGATAGGGAGTCTTCTCTACCTTACTGCAAGTCGTCCGGATATCGCTTACAGTATCGGTGTTTGTGCAAGATACCAGTCTCAACCAAAACTCTCTTATGTTCAAGCAACCAAACAAATTTTCAAATATATAAATGGAACCATTGAATATGGCATCTGGATGTCAAAGGATACCAACACATCAATTGTTGGTTATTCGGATGCTGATTGGGCTGGGTGTGTTGATGATAGGAAAAGTACATCTGGTGGTTGTTTCTTTGTCGGAAATAATTTGGTGGCTTGGCACAGTAAGAAGCAAACCTCGACGTCCTTGTTGACCGCTGAAGCCGAATATATTGCTGCTGGAAGTTGTTGTACACAACTTCTATGGATGAAACAAATGCTGAAAGATTATGGAATTGCTCAAGAAACAATGACTGTGTTTTGTGATAATCAGAGTGCTATCGACATTTCCAAAAATCCTGTCCAACACTCCCGAACTAAACACATAGACATAAGGCACCATTTCATTCGTGATCTTGTGGAGGAAGAACTTGTCTCTTTGCATCATGTTCCTACCGATAAACAATTGGCAGACATTTTTACAAAACCATTAGATGGAACGCGGTTTGAATCTCTACGTAAATCACTAGGGATTTCGCTTATTCCCTAATCTCCATATCTTTTTGTTTATTTAAGTGCACATTCACTATTTTCACTTGACCAAGATTGTTTTTATTTTTTTTTGCACTTCACGAATCGTATATTTCGATTCTCTCACGACTTTCTTCGTCTTTATTCTTTGCGAGATGTTACGGTAATCAGATTAAACCGGAGGATCGGGGCTACCTACGTTTATGTGTGATAGCTACCACTTGATTGGTAATTTTCATTTGGAGAAGGCTACCATTTACGATAGTGTGAAAGTCACCCATGATGGCTTAATCTGCCCTGAATATAGAAAATACTTTAAAAAAAAAAGGGATATTACCTTATAAAAAAAAATTTGATAAGGGATCTTACCTTACTAAAAAAAAAGGGGGGAAGTAGATATATATAAAATATATATATCTATATAGTGCTATATTGCCTAACTTTTTGTTGATGGGTTTGCTCCCCATACAACACTTATGTTCATCTCAAGGAGATTCAGGGGGAGCAGGTCACACACATTTTTTTTCTTCTTCTCTTTCTTTCTTTTTAATTTTTCTTGGTCATACTGTTCACAAATTCACTGTGCGCTTAAATTAATAAAAAGTTCTTCTTACTGTACATCATGGAGTAATTTGACCGAACAATAGACGTTAGAGAATTTTTGCCGCGCCCCATTTAAAATCTTACAAATCTGTCAAGTTCGCTCGAGCGACCACTCACGTTCGCTCGAGCGAACCTGAAGCGTTTATAATCCGTGTTTCTTTTCATTCGTTCTGATTCTTCCTCCTCCAAGCCCTAAAACCCCTTTTCGTTTTCTTCAAGCTTCTGGGCATCTCATCTGCAATCTTGGCCAGTTGATCTCACCAAGGTACAATCTTCCATTCTTGTTTAGCATCGTCCATCTTGAATCTCTTTCTTCTATTTCTCCACTTCGAATGCTTCTCATTTTTTTTGGGCATTTTTTGTTTTCACATTTTCTTTCTCATTTTCTGTTGCTATACATGTCCATTCTTGGCCTTCATACATCATTTCTCTATGGTGTTTATTGTTTGTTTCGGTTGTGTTTAAGGATTTGGAATGTTGTTTGGATAGAGCACATCTGTGGTTTGAGGTTTTAGGAAAATGAGGATTGTTCATTCTATTTTTCTTTGCTTGCCAAGAGCCATCATTAAGATTATCCTTGAACTAATGCTGATAACTTCGTTGGATTCAAACACTGCATCTCTGAGCACTGATTCTGAGAATGGCATATTGCTATGATTATCAACTGTTTGTTTCATTTTTGGACACCTTGAAACAATGTGTGCCTGATATTGTGACAAATTGAGGTGCTTATCTTCACTATTCTCTTTTATGATGTTGATTTGGTTTAGGGTTTCTATCAATCATCTCCATGTCTTCTAAAAAGAGGACACATGCTGCATCTTCTTCCTCACAGCCACCATTTGACAGACATCGGTTTCCTACTCTAGCTAAATCTATTCTTTTTGAAGAACAATACAAGAAACGGACTGTTGAAACTGAAAGAGAAATTGATGTTGATCTCCTTGAAAGAGATGTGTGTCATTGTCTTTCCACTCGGAATTGGTATTCCCTTTTTAATTTTGAGATCAAGGAAGTCTATACAGATTGGGTTCGCGAATTCTACTGCAACCTCGAACCTGTCTCTGACACTTCCTTAAAGACATTTGTTCGGGGGAAATGGATTACCCTCTCTGCTAAGGAAATCTCTGAATTTCTTGAAATTCCGGTGATTGAGAACCCTGATTATCCTCTTCCAGACAACTCACAGGTTCAGATAGATTATGATCGCATCGGTACATTATTGTGTGGTGAAGATACCTTATGGCCAGGGGGTCTTCTTCCCCATGGAAATCTGACCGAGGAATATCGGTTCCTAAATCGTTTCGTCTGTCATAATTTGGAACCTAGAGGACACACATCGGATGTCAGCCACAAGAATGGTTATCTGCTCTATTGTATTGGAACTGGTAAACAAGTGAACATCCCTCAAGTGATACTGAACTTTTTCTATCGCATGTTGTCTGCCAAACGTAATTCCATTTTGCCTTTTGCGGCCTTCATTACCGAATATCTTCTGTGGAAGGAAGTTCCCAAGAAATCGAATGAGCCATCACAGAGGATACGAAACCCAATCAATGCTCATACATTGGCACTATCCTCCGCTCATCTTCCACCAGTTGTTCAAGGCGCAGAAGCTCAGGCTGAAAATGTTCCACCAGGTGAAGCTGTCCAGGGGGAGCAACAAAGAGATCCAGATCAACTTACTCTTCTTAGAGAACAAGTTCAGGCCATGCACCTTCACATGGATACAAGATTCTCTGCTGTAGATGGCCATCTGGATGTTTTTGATATGCGCTTCAACTCCATTGATGAAGCCCTTGCTGCGATTCTTGCTCGCCTTGGAAATCAGTGATAAAAACTGTTTTTTTTCTGTTACTGTTATGCTGTTTATTGCTCATGTAGTTAATGTTATGCTGACTTTTGTTCTTATTTTGCTTACTTCTTATCATAGGACCTATATGCTATGCTGTCTTTTTCCCATTGTTCATCCTTTTGTATTTATATTGACAATTTATGAACAAAAAGGGGGAGACATATTTCTATGATGTGGCACTTGATCTTGTGTATAAGGTTTTTGCAGGATTATTAAGGACTACTTTTGCTTGGAGATTGGTTTCCGTTTTGTATGGGTATATTTTTATGTAATTAGGAGTTTTTGTCCATGAATTGCCAAAGGGGGAGATTGTTAGGATTCTAGTTGTTGGCTAATTCATTGGTTATGGACAAAAACAGGGTTCTTTATCAATTGTATTTTAATTAGAATGGATTGCTCGAATTAAGGAATCAGGAATCAGTGAAGAACTCTAATACAGGAAAAGATAACTCAAAGTCTCCTTCCAAGAAAACTTTCCTGACAGAGTTCGCTCGAGCGACCCTCAAGTTCGCTCGAGCGAACCCAAGACAGTAGCTTGGTCGCTCGAGCTTCTCCCTGCCTTCGCTCGACCCATCACATAAAGCAAAGAGGTCGCTCGAGCAAACCTCAAGTTCGCTCGAGTGAACCTGGGCGAATGCTGAAGATCCCATCCGGAAACTACTTCCTATTTTCTCTCAAGAGCACTATTTTATTTCAATCACACTAGAACTCTTGAGGCTCGTTTTCAGGCTTATATATAGCCTTTATCTCTCTATTCCAAAGTACTTCTCTACAATACAACTCATCCGAGAAGATTCTGAGAGATCCATCATCCTTACAAAGCTTCTAGTTTACTGTGCTGAAGATTAAGCTTTGGTTTTGCATCCATACTACTCTCCTAAAGTAGAGAATCCTTGAAGACGACTTCGAGGAGTTTGTTCAAGCACGGTTGAAGGTGAACGACGAGCTGTCGACAAGATTCGAGCAGTCCTTAGGTTGAGTTACCAACTGGGAAGGGTTGTAAGTGTCTCTTGTAACTTTCGGTTTACAATAGTGCTTGGTTGTCTGTTGGCCTAGACAGTAAGGCCCGTGGTTTTTTCCCGAGTAGGGTTTTCCACGTACAAAATCCTGAGTCCTACTTGCTGTGTGTTTGATTGCTTTTAATTGGATTTAGGATTAATAATTAGTTTAATCACTTGTGGATTGATAACAATTAGAGATCTGGTGATTGGGACCTCAGCCTGTATTAAGGCAGGTTTTTCAGTTGGGCACCTGATATCTGCAATAGAGCTAGCCAAACGCCTCCTTGAGGAAAAACCATGCTTCTCCATCACTGTCCTCCTCATGCATCCCAATATTCCCTCCCTAAAGTCCCCCACCGCCGCCACCACTTCTTACGTGAAATCCGTCGCCGTCTCAAGCCCCAATATCCGTTTCATTGATCTCCCACTCCTTGATCTCCCATTTGAAAACAACCAAGATCCAGTAACCTCCTTCTACCTCTTCACAGAAAAGAACAAGTCCCATGTCAAAGAAGTCATCAAAAGAACTTCTTCCTCTTCACCTCCTACCCGCATTGCCGCTTTGATTGTGGACTTATTTTTGACAACCATGATTGACGTGGGGAAAGAGCTCAGCATCCCCACATACATCTACTTTCCATCCGGTGCGAACCTCTTGGCCCTCAAGCTCTATCTCCCAACATTGCATGTCAAAGTGCCTTGTGAGTTCAAGGACCTGCAGGGAGAGGTTGAAGTCCCCTCTCCCTTTAGTGGGCACCATTTCCTTTGGTCCTTGCAATGCCATTCATCCATTGACATAGATCTTGACAAATTCTCAATTAAAAAACATTGGTACCTTAGTCAATGAACTTGCCTTTCAAATGAACATCGTTACTCCATCTACACTCTTATTTGTAGAAATTGTCCTTATGCACACCGGTCGAAATGATGCATCTTTCTGAGTAGGTGTAAAACTATCAAAATCACCTTTATATAATTAGCCACATTATACCTTGTATATATAAAATATTAAACTCATTATTTTATTTTAATGCTACGGACAATCTGGTGAAATCAAAGACATTATCAACAAAATCAATCGACAAGAATACATTTTCCACCTGAAGGCCTATGAATACAGAGCTTAAGAAGAAACTTCACTATTGTATCAATTGATGATATTCCTAACTATTGCGACATAGAGACTGTGTTGCGAAGTATGTTATATAAATATTAACTATCACTATGTAAATATGCTAACTATTGTAAGTGAACCAAACTGGAATGTATCACAATGTCAAAATCTTTCTATTCTAGTATCTTAATTTCCACATGAAGCTGGCTTACATACTAAAATAAATGCTTAACTATGGATTGCATCAGACATTGCACTTATGAGGTACTTCAATCTACTACTTTAGATTCTCTCATTCTCTCCTCTTAGTTTTAGACCTTAACTTGAAAGTAGAATGTATCATAACATATAAGTTTTACCATTCTTCTATCCGTCATTTTTTTGTAAGTTGTTTTGACTAACGAAAGATTATTGTCAATCTATTTAAGAGTTTTAATTATCAATTGACCCAAATCATTCAATTAGGTAGTAGTAAACTAATGACTTTATGGACTTCTTTTCTTGTTCTTTTTATTCTCTATCTGCTTGTGCGATTCATGACTTGACTGATCCTCAAAATGCAAAAGACTCGAGCCTTGAGAGAGGACTTTTGCACTTTCAAATTCCATAATCTTTGCTTACTTAAATTTATATCATAGAGTTTCGAGCAGAAATTTATTAGCTTATCATCCTAATTGGCTTCTGATTACGATCATAGGGCCTGGTCAAGGGCTAGAAAAGTTCCATTTGAGATTGGCAAGGGCACAAGTACATAAAGATGATGGTTACATTTACAATCATCATGTTTTACTTTTATATTTGACAAAGAAGACTCCAACTCTCTATGGGAGAAGAGGTATCCTGTAATTCATATCTTATTGAAATTGATATAATATTTCACTTATAGGGCACATCTTTATGGTAGTTCTTCCAAAGCTATTTGTTTCCTAACTAATTGAACTTATGGGGTTGGAACAGCAAGCATGACAATATCAATAATTATCTAACAAACTTGTATGTTATTGGAATATGTAATTTGAAAAAATTAGTGCTTCTTTCTTTCATTCTAAGATCTCACTTGCATGTGTATAATCTAGTTTTTTTCAATGACCTTGAGATACTTGATAAGTTAAATGTTATTTATTGGTTGTTCCTTTGAATTTATACACTACTAGAAAAAAGGCATTTTATATCGGCTAAAAACCGATATAAAAGACCTATAATATCGGTTTTTGAGTGAGCTTCAAACCGATATAACTGCCTCCGATATAAAAGATAAACGTAACCGATATAATAAGTGTAATATTTCATATCGGTTAAGCCTAAAGCGATGTAATATTCATATGTATTTATATCATAAATTATTATAAAACCGATATAACTTATAGCCAAACCGATATAACTTATAACCGAACCGATATAATTTATAGCCAAACCGATATAACTTATAGCCAAACCGATATAATTAATATATGTTATATCGGTTTCATATGGTTTTTTATATCGATTTCATAATAACCGATATAATTGATTAAGAATAACCGATATAAAAAATATGTAATTGGTTTGTTATATCGGTTTCATATGTTTTATTATATCGGTTTCATTAAAAACCGATATAATTTCACAATTTTTTTTTTAATATCAAAAGAACCTGCTGTACCATGACCAAAAAACCTGCAATATACCTCAAAATACTAACATCTAAACAACAAAAACCTTTGTATATATATAAACAAATTAATTTCTGTGTACATATATACACGTGCAAGTATAGTATAAATTAAGGTTTCTAATGTAACTGTAACTACGCCTCAAGATCAAATAAAAATTCGGCAGAGTCTCCTTTGTATTTTCGACATTTCAAAAACCTAAACCCTGTCATAACCTGAAAATCAATATCAACCCTTCCAAGATATATATAATTTTACATATTCTGATCGAAAACCAAAACTTGCATATATAACATCACCACGCCAAATTCTAATTATTTGTAAATACTATCAAATTTTGTCTACAGTATAAACTCTGCAGATTCTACCTATAAAAAAAATGAGCAGGAAAGAACTATAGGGAATCACTAGTAAGAAATGAAAATAGAAACAAATGCAACAAAACATCACTTCTAATAGAAACAACACAAGAAAACACAGCTTAAACGAAATAAAGTGGTTCATAGAAAATGTTCACATCTTTGTAGACCCAAAAACCATGGGATATACTTGGATAGATTTTCTCAAAATTTCGGCATAATCTCCCCTGTACATGTGACATGTAATTTTTTTTTTACAACCTGCTAGTACCTGTACATGACAAAAAAACACTTCATATAAACAACCCAATGCCCCAACACACTACAAAGTCATTCACCACTACTTCATCATTCATACACCATCCGACCATAGCACTTCAATGCCCCAACACACTAGAAAGATACACCAAAAAAACTTATGTTCATTCATTTCTATATCCAACACCATGTGATTATTCCAAAACAACATTCTCATTACAAGATACAAAACAATAAAAGGGGAAGTTGGTCCTGGCCTTTTTCAGAAACAAAGATAATTCTAAAGCAGTAATGAGTCTTGTAATCAATAATGGTGTATCATTAAATCCTCAATCTCAATAATGTTCAACTTACCATAAGTACTTTTGCCCTTCAGTCTAATTCTTTTTATGTGTCTTGTAATCAATCATCTATAAATGAATACTGGCATTAAATTTAAATACATGCAGAATTTGGAGCATGAGGAGAAAATGACAACTTCAAGGCAGAATTTGGGCTTAAGTTATCCCACTTGGAAGTGAAATGAATCACTAGGACAACAATATAAACAGGCTGTCACTTTTAAAAAACGAACACTTAATATGATCACTTCCTTCCAAGAATTCAGCGAAATTTCCTGGCTTCAGTTCTACATCTATGGTATTTAGAGGGTTTATCTAAGCTAAAATGCCAGCAAAAGGTGGCAAATTCAAAATTTCCATTCCCTTGAATTGGTGGTGAAGGTTGACTTGGCGGGGAATGACATCTTGAGGGACTTCCCATCTCTGGCAGTTGGAGTCTGTTATTTGGACTCTCAATATTTCATCAGCTTCAAAGCTGTGCAGAATAGAGAGAAATGATAATGATGATGATTGTGGGCTCATCAATCCTCACTTAGGGGTCCTACATGGTACATGCAATATCTGATCACATGTTTAAAGGGATGTATATATGATAGAAAGTGCACTGAAAAAAAAATGATTTTCACAAGTCATTCTTAAGAAACAAAATGATTTGATTAGCTGCACATAACAATATACCAATGATGTTTTTCAGCTTATTACATATATAGGTAGAGATCGACAATATCTACTTTGCTTCCAATGGCATATAAATATATAATAACAATTGTAATTAGTATGTAGCAATCTTGAATAACAGCAAAAAAAAAAAATTCATCTTTGATCATCACAAAGCAAAAGGCACTCATACAAACTATTGTTACAAAGAAACTTCATAAAAGAGATATTCAAAGTGAATCATAATACAGTTCCCATAGAAAATCATTGGCAAAGATTATAGCATGGAATAATTTAAAAATAAATAACTGGCAATAAATTAGCAAAACAACCTCGTCAAGTATAATATAATCTCATATTGTATTATCTTCACTTTCATCATCATGCAAGTAACTGTCTCCACGTAAGGATTTTGAACTAGTCCGTAGAATATCATACGCAGTGAGAAGAACACCCTTATCCTACAAAAAGAGTCACATATTTTAGAAACAAGAAGACCCTATCCTAAATAACTAAGAAACACACACAAAGATGACAGCTGATGAGGTTCTAATACCATAGAACATGAAGTTGAGAAAACACAAATGCATGTGAAATGATTAATCAGATGCTAACAAACAAAATTTTCTATTGGAGTGACTGTATGTGAACATTAATAGTATTTGTAGAGATTACTAAGTGGAACCTGAAGTATATATTGAAGTTCATATTGCCGTGTTTTTACACTAGTTGCAAAGTACCTGAATACAAGAACAAACAAGTAGTCATTAGTAAATATTCAAATTTCAAACTTAAAGGGAAAAATAACTTCACAAGCAAAAAATAAGAACATCCAAAGCCCCTGTTTGCAGGAACCCGTTGCTTTTTCTGTAAGAAAGAATAAAGTGAGATTATAGATCTATTCTTTTTCTAATAAAGAGAAGCCAGTGTCTGTTAATAAACAGAGGTGCATTAGATGTACCTTCTCAAGTGAGCCACATATTCCTGCCTGCTCATGTTCTTCATTTCTTCAAGTTCATCATGGTAATTGTCCAGCTGCACATAAAACCCATCTATAAGGCCAATTCCATAAACCCATCGTTTGGTAACTATAAGGCATTGATCAGCTAGTTAATAGATTAAAAATGCTGCCAATCATACAGGAAAATTGATATGAGTGGAAGGTCCCCAGTACTTAAGTGCCGCCAAGCATAAGATCTTGCAGCTTTCTCTTCCATATCATAACCGCTTGAAATGAACAGAATGCAATCTAAGCAGAAGCAAAGGTCTACCTAGACTTTAAAGCTTGACGCATAAGAAAAGGCCTACCTAGGTAAACTGCGAGGCATTTGGTTTGTAAAAAATCCCCACATGCAAAGAAATAGAAGCAGCCCAAGGCTAAGAGTTAGCCAAACAATCCAAAGATTACAAATTTTGTAAAAGTCAAATTTCAATCCAACCATAAGTAACAGTTAGATGGTCAGTGTGGGATGAGTGAAAATTCAAGAGATCATAAGAGTGAGGGGTTGAATTCATCATTAGTGTACCCCACAAATGCATTGGGGTATCATAGCCCCAGGTCTCAAATATTGGAACTGTAGAAAGGTAGTTTAGGTATTTCACTACTAGTAATTTCAATTATGATTCAGAAGATATCATCAGAGTGCATCAATCTAGCCTGACTTTATACAAGATGGATGGGTGGTGCTATTAATAACCTGATTGATGAGTAAAAGAAACCCTAGAGATCTCCAATCCAATGCAATCATTCCAACAAATACAAAGGTGAATTCAGTATGTTGTAAATTACTTCTTGTCAGGCATCTTACTTCTCCATTCTGGTGCAGCACATTTCTCCCGAGGAGGAGGATAGCTGAATCATATAAGAAACCATAAAGAATCAATAAATCATATCTTGTTTTTCTTCTCTTCTTCCACTACATGTGTCCAACAATAAACACTTAAAATTGAACTCACAAGAAGAAAATGTTGTCTGACCTGCGTGGCTTCCGGTCATCAAATATACTGCCCAAGTCTGCATTCTTTAGGATACCTAACATACGTCCCATTTGGGCCCGAAACCCATCTGGTGGTATTTGACGCAAGCATCATACCGTTTGCAGCCTTCTCCTACATACACAATGGGAAAGTTCCAAATGAAGTACAGACAATCAATGGTGAGGAGGAAGTGCAATAGAGAGAGAGCAACAGTGCAGCAGTTTGATACCTGTGCCAGTTCATCCCGCCTCTTTTGTAGCTTATACTCTCGTTTCTTCCGAATGGAATCTTGACCCAGTATTTTCATTATTGCCTCCTTCTGAAAACCCCAAATTGTAAGATTTTATATTACTCAAAAGAGAAAGGTGAATCACAAAAACACGGCATATAACATCAGGGAACAAGCAAACCTGAGATTCTAAAGCTGCCTTCTCATTTTGCATTCTACGCCTTTGAGCAGCCTCAGCTTTCTTCAGCTGCTGCTCCACTTCAGAAGGTTTTTCCTTTTGCTCTGTCATTGAACAGTTCCAGGAATTTTAAGCACAAAAGAGGAGATCTGCTAGGATCCAATATCGATTGTTTCCTCTGTGGTACCAACTCTGCATTTGATATAATTCTCCTCTCATTTCTTTTCTATTTGTTTTTACTATATCTTCACATAAACAATTAAGGAAAAGACAACGGTAACAACACCTATTTTACAAACTTGATTAACCCACAGGGCCGCATCCATGCTCATATTCGAAATGAATGCATGTGCTGTATTTAATAGTTCTATTGTCTTCATATGGCCATCATGTTGAAAACAACTACCAGTTTCCATATTGGAATTCCCATGAATCTTAGTGTTAAATAACGGTAAGCAAAACTGTATAACATAACATTGATTTGATTTCCCATTCTTACAAGGTTATTTATTCATCAATGATTAAAAACTAGATTCATCAAAGTTTACACTGATACAGCCTTGCTCATAGCCTGCCAAAGGCTCACAACTCGATGACCAAGACACCAGTCCACCTACAGAGTGTGTTCCACACCTGATGAGGGCCCACTTCAGCATCGGGAGATACCAAGTAACTTGTTTGTATCCTAGAATTCTTCTTGTTTTGTGTTTGTTTAAAATTTCTCTCTTAATTTAATTGCATTAAGGGCATGATTAAGCCATAGTTAAAGGCAAGTTAATCAGTGGTTGCCAAGTTAATTTTATCAGTGGTTGTCAAGTTAAAGGCAAGGAAGAGACTATTCACGAGTAAAGTTTTTGTCCCAACCATGACAAATTATGTCTGCACTGAGTTTTTTTGGCCCACAACCAAATGTATTGTGGCTCTGCGATCAACAAAGTAGGCAGCAATATTTTATGGTTATTAAACTGCCTCATATGTCAGCGGTTGATGCTGAAGTTTAGATAGAACTTTAACCAGATCTTTCTTTGTCATCCTTAGACCTGGGAAGCTTACCTTCAGGCGGTCATTAGATAAAAGCAAGGATGGACTGCTAGTGTTGCTGTTAAAAGTTTAGCGGTATCACAAGCTTAGAAGGCATGCTCTCTTGGCAGTATGGGCCTTTCAACATAAGGGTAGTCGTTAACCTTGTTTAAGTATTCATTTAGCTAATCAATTATAAGACAACTGTCCATCATTGTGCATTAGAGTCAACAAACACAGAGAGAAAAAAATTTAATTGTCAAATAACAATCACAACAATAACTAAAAAAATATCTTGCTTGAACATTTTCTATCAATACTTAATACTCTGGTTTGGCGTGTCTAAAACAGAGTATTAGCATCTGGTGTTTGTCACAATGGATACAGATTGGACATTATGCCACATTTGAGTGTTAAAAATCAATAAGATTTGGTTACTGTAGTGCTTCTTCTGTTGCTAGTTTCAATGAACTTGGAAAGGGTCCCTTCAGCAGCAATCAAAGGTTGTCCTCTGAAACCCTTGGCCTACATCATACACATACCGCCAACAGGTTGGGTTTTGGAGCTGGCCATTGAGCTTACCAAACCCATACATCCAATCCCAGATCACAACCAAATAAAAACCATAACAAAAAAGGAAGTCATAGAAGCCTTACTTCTTGGACGAGCAGGGGGTAGCCCATTCGGGTACTCAATTAAACTAGCATTTGATCCAGAAGAAACATCTTTGCCCGATTGAAGGGCCCGTTGACGCATTGTGAGAGAGATTTCCTTCTTACCATCCATTATAGTGTCAACAAATTCCCTTCTTTGATTCTTCCTCTTTGCCTCGAAGCCCCCATCTGATCCTATCTCTTCCTCGTCTTCTTCAATATAATCAGTATCTTCAGATCCTCTCCCCAATCTTGATTTCTTCTTACCATCCTTGCTTGTTCGCGATAAACCATATTCTGCAACATCAACATCATCGTGCTCACCACCAGGCATTTTCCTTCTCGAGATTTTTGAAGTTTTCTGGTTCTTGTTTCTCTCTTCTCCAGTATCCCCAAACTCAGAACCATAATCCGCACTGGACTTCACAGTTTTGAGTCTCTCAAGATAGCGAATCTCATCATCTTCATCAGCATCGTCAAATGCCCCATCTAACATGCGCCTCTTTGGGACCCTCTTGCTCTTACGAACAAGCTCAGAAGAAGGTTCATAGCCATGCTTTTCAGGCATAGATCCTTCCGATATTCTGCCTCTTGAATCCTTCTTTGGTTCTCGGTGCCGGCGGCGAAGCAGCCGTCGTCCTGGTTGAACGAGAGGTGGAGGAGGGCCGGCTCCAGAGAAGGCGACGGCATCGGAGATGGCGACGAGAGATCATCGAGGAGGTTAGGGTTTGAGATTTGCGGAAAGGAGAGGCGGAGGAGACTTTTCTTCTTCTCCATTTGGTCACTGGCGGTGGGTTGGGATCTGTGGCGTTGGGTCGGAAGGCAGGGTGCTCTGCCCACTTCCACGTGATTATCCACTGGCGACGAGGGAGGGGGGAGAGGGGGATGGACTGATCAAGGGGGAAGAGAGGGAAGAGAAGGGGTAAAGAAGGCTATTGATTTTAGGGCTGGGGTATGGTAATGAGATTTGGGCATTTTAGTTTTGACACAGTGAGAGCTTTTGACACAGTGAGAGCACAGCGCAGGAGGAGAAAAAAAACGGGGGAAGGAATTCGCTAGTTTTAGGGCCAAAACCGATATTAAAAAAAAATAAAGTGGTTTAAGAAGAACCGATGTAAAAAGAGAGATGTTATATCAGTTTTAGAAAACTATATAATATCGATTTCATAAAAACCGATATAAAATATAGCTAACCGATATTATATATAGAGATTATTATATCGGTTACATGATAACCGATATAAAAAAAAGTTGACCGATATAAAAAAATATTAACCGATATAAAAAACCTTGACTGAAGATATTATATCGGTTATATTAAAAACCGATATAGGGCAGTTTTTGCAACCGATATAAAATGTCTTTTTGGTAGTAGTGATAGTTTTCAATTCAGTAGTATGGATGCTTCCTTCAGCCTGCATTAGTTGATTTTTCTCACTGTTCACAAACACACTACAACATACACAACATATTAGATGCTCTACACTTGAACAATTTCATAAACCCTTTACTAATTGGTTGTGATTGGAGGATTTAGATATATGAAGTAAATGCAATTCCAGATCTTATCATCTGTTGATTATTGTTTCTGGTAACTTGTTTGAATCTAGGAACTCTTAATGTAGTTAGTTTGGTGAAAATCTTAATTTTCTTTAACCTTGATTTCATGTACTTGATCTACAAATATGAGTTGCCTGTAAATGAGCTTTTCAAAAACCATGAGCCTTCATTTATGACTTTGATTTAGCGATGTTGGAACGCGTAATTTGTTTTACTTGTGCGAGATATATTGAAGAAGTGAACTGGCTGTTAGGCACATGAATTTTGATTAATCTAACAACTTGGAATGATAAGGGTTGTGTTCTGGAATGAATGGAGACATGTTGTAGATTGTTAGGAATGGATAATATTTTTAAAGTGGATGTAAACAATGGATAATGGAAAAGA
This sequence comes from Litsea cubeba, assembly GCA_012931725.1. Lineage (NCBI taxonomy): Eukaryota > Viridiplantae > Streptophyta > Magnoliopsida > Laurales > Lauraceae > Litsea > Litsea cubeba. The sequence goes on from CM022944.1 coordinate 129,843,299, forward strand.
AGAACTACACTGTTGGGGTCAATCTTCAAGGAGTTTGAATCTAATTTTTTGATGTCTATATCACTTTCCTTCATATAATGCTTTATTGCGGACCAAGAAATCATCACTGCTCATGTCATACTTGCACGACATGTTTTCATACTATCTCTAAACACTTAAAGAAGGTTTTTTCTTTACATTTAAACTTTTGTTGGTCTCTACAATTTCATATTTATCACACCAATCCCTATCCATCTCTAGCGGTCAAGCTATCATTGCATTTATGTTTATAGGATTTTATAACATTTTCTATGTGCCGTGCTGGATGCAAGAAATATTGTTTCTCCTCATAGTGGCTGGAGTTACTATGTTAGAATTCCATCTTACGTTATCCAACCTAAATCAAGAGCTTCAAATGAAAGCATGGTTAACCCTCTTTATTCTTTCTTGCACGACTCATTTCTTTTCCTTCACTCTTTATTGCATGACTCATTTCTTCTCCATCTTTGGAAGATTTGGATCTGATTGTTTGCATTGAATGTGATTCTTCCTATTTACAAACATGAACTCTATGAGAAATCTATATATTATGGGCCTCTCAATTTTTCTCAAGTTATTTGTTCCTAATTACTTCAACCAGTCATGGGTCACTTCTAGAGATCTAATGGTTTAGACGAGACAGATTTTCTATAATAGCCTGAGTAATACAATACCTGGATGCGGGGGTGGAACCAGGGAGGGGCTGGCTGGCAGTCCCCCCCCCCCCCCCCCCCCCCCCCCCCCCCCCCCCCCAAATTAACAAAAGCCCCTAAATCTTATAGAAACTTCTAGGATTTTTTACATTGGCCCCTCCAAGAAATTCTTGTTTTCCTATTAGCCCCTCCAAGGTATTTTTTTCTAGTTCCACCACTGCCTGGATGTTTTCTTTTAGTTTGATGATTTTCTGAGTTGGCAGATTTTCATTAACAGCCTGAGTAATACAATACCTGGACATTTTCTTTCTGTTTGATGATTTTCTTAACCTCTATTTTCAATCTCTTTGTTTGGATTAAAAAAACTCTATAAATCCAATGACCAGAAACAGAGTACTCGACCAGAAACAGAGTACCCAATGAATCCATTTTCATAATAAAATCTTCTATAAGATTGGATTGGGCTTCTTGCTTTGGCTTTATGCACGTGAGATAGACAGATGAAAGGGGTTGGAAGGTGTGAATGCTTATATATGGGCGAGTGCAAAGGGCTTTGGGTGTCTATCCATATGTTAGCTTGTTAGAGCTTATATTCTTTGGTTTTAGCTTATATTCAAATACCACTATTATTCTTATTTTCAAATTGAGGTACCACTTACATCATGGGAACTTCTTTTCATGCAAGGATAAAATGTCCCTGTATTTTCCTACATATATGCATGTTCAACAATACAAATATATATTTTATCAAATAAAATACATTATATATTGATCAAGCATGTAGAGAAGAATATCTTAATATATTTTAATATAATCATGTGTTCCATACGACGTGCCATGCACGTGGGCCAACTAGTACTTCCTAAAAGGGAAATCAGATTCATCCTTAGAGGAGACCCACATTTTAGGGTGTTTGTTAATGAGGAAACTGCGCTCTCAGAGACAACTTTTAGAGCTGCAAATGGATAACTTCTTCAAACTTTACTGTAAGCCTGGATGCAGTTATTATGTTGCAGGAGCCAATCAAGGACTGAAGGTCGTCACTTCAAAAAAAAAAAGGCTGACAGGAGAGTGCTCCTCCCATTTAAAGTGGCAAAGAAGAAAAGCCTCTCCACTCTCCAGAGTTTGTCTTTTCTGAAGCTATAAGGAAGTTATCCAAGCCCTCAATGGATTCACCGATTCAGTGATTGGTGTATGAACCCTATCATAATTAGACATGAAATTTATGTTTGGTTCTTTTGACTTTTGAGTCTATTTATTTTGATTTATGTTGGAATAATGGCTAGAGAACCCACTATTTTGGCCATCTTTGAACCAAACTAAAAGTGGGACCCACTATTTATTTTAGGTGGTAATACATGGGAATGTAATCTATTACATGAGTAGATTAAAGATACGTATTAGGTTGCTCTAATCCATTAAGGAGTGAATGAGAGATTTCCTCCTAAACACTACTACTTGAACATGTTAAACATGGAAAGAAAAGGAAGCGATAAGCTTGCTTCCCACATTGCTTGAGAGCAAAGCATTTCTTTGGTATAAATATGTTTACCTTAGTGGTATAAGATGAGCCCCAAGGGGCATCCCACTTTTGTGGAGGAGGGAGGACGTAGACCTATGTTAGGTCACCAAAACACACGCGCGCGCCCCGACCCGGGCTTGGGCTTGGGCTTGGGCTTCACGCGCGGGTCGGGCCTGGCTCGGCCCACTACCCGTTTACAATTTTTTGGAGAAATCTTATTTAATAAAATTCGTTTTTGCAAATGGGGTGTGTGTCTAAAATGGTGTGTCCTTTCAATTGTGAAAGGGTGTGTCCAGCCCAAGAGGTGTGTCCAAAGTAGAGATACATCTGTTCACTGAACAGTCACTGTTCTGAACAGATGCAGCCCCATTGAAGAGACCTGAAGCATGCTATAAATAATGCATCTTGTCTTCCCATTTTTGGTCATCCAATCACTGCTGCCTGTTGCACCATTTCGAGTCCGCATAGTCAAGAAGAGAGAGTTCTGTAGCACTTCTAGTTCGACTGACACACAGTTTGCAGTGCTGCTACTGTGTGTGTTCGATCATTGTATCCTGGGAGACAGGCGCCACTGAAGCCCGTTAGCACCATTGCGGGGGCGAATTTTGTCTTAAGGACATAGTGTTAAACACTAGCCTTGATCAATCTTCTTCTGTAAATTCCTGAGTTTCGTAAGTTCAACAAAGAAGTACTATTTTCTGTCTTCATACAGTAAGTGATTTCCATTTCTAGATTACTTTCTGTAATTTGGTTTCTCTGTTGATTGCTTCACTATTTGCGAGGATCTGTTTCCTAAATACTGAATTATTAATCTGTGTACTCGGAACAACAATCTTAAGACAAAAGTATATCTAACAGAGTACACCCTGTTATCAGTTTTAATTCAGTATATCTGGTTTCGGTTTCTGTTAGTTTTTCTACTGGTTTCTAATTCTTCTAATTCTAAAACCAGTATTGTAAAACTGAGTCTCTCTCACTATTTACTAATAGCAGAACTGAAGTTTGTTCTGTTTTTTTTTTTTTGTGTGTGTGAGTAACCAGTTGGTCTGACTTACTGTTTACACTTCTATTACTTTAAATTCTGCAGAATTCTTTGTGGTGTTTTTAAAGTAATCTCTAATTCTGTTATACATTTATGGGTATTGAGAAGAATACTCCAGTTAGTACCCATGGCCCCGTTTTGGTGAACCATGGGGAGAAACCTGAGAAGTTCAATGGTACGGAGTTTAAGAGATGGCAACAGAAAATGTTGTTCTATCTCACTACCTTGAACTTGGCTAGGTTCCTCCATGAAGAAGCTCCTGCTTTAAAAGAAGATGAGACAGACAAGCAAGTAGTTGCTGCTGTAGATGCTTGGAAGCATGCTGACTTCCTCTGTCGAAACTATATTCTTAATGGACTAGATAACACATTATATAATGTGTATTGTTCATTGAAGACTGCTAAGGAATTGTGGGATTCTCTTGATAAAAAGTACAAGACTGAAGATGCCAGAATGAAGAAACTCATTGTTGGCAGATTCCTTGACTACAAGATGATCGATTCCAAGGCTGTAGTCAATCAAGTTCAGGAACTTCAAGTAATTCTCCATGAAATTCATGCAGAAGGAATGTCTTTTAGTGAATCTTTTTAAGTGCCAGCAATCATTGAAAAATTGCCACCTCTTTGGAAAGATTTTAAGAACTACCTCAAGCATAAGCGAAAGGAGATGAGACTTGAAGACCTGATTATCAGATTGAGAATAGAAGAAGACAATCGCGCATCTGAAAAGAAAGCAGGAAAAACCTTCATTGAAGCTAAGGCAAATGTGGTGGAACATGGGCAGAATCCCAAGAAGATGAAGAACCCTTCCAACGGTCCAAAACAAGGTCCCAAAGACAACAAGAAGTTCAAAGGGAATTGTTATGTGTGCGACAAACCAGGCCACCGTACTAAGGACTGCCGTAAGCGCAAGGACCAAGGAAATACAAGTAAGAAACCAGCGCAGGCCAACATGACAGAAATGGACAATCTCTCCACTGATGCTTCAGATACCAATCTTTCTGCTGTGGTCTCAGAAGTCAATCTGGTTGGCAACACCAGAGAATGGTGGGTGGACACTGGGGCCACTTGACATGTCTGCTCCAATAAAGATATGTTCTCCACTTATGATGCAACAAATGGAGAACAACTCTTTATGGGTAACTCTGCCTCTTCGAAGGTTGAAGGCCAAGGACAGGTGGTATTGAAAATGACTTCTGGAAAAGAACTCACCCTCAATAATGTGCTGCATGTACCATATATTCGTTAGAATCTGGTATCAGGCTCACTACTGAGTAAGAAGGGTTTAAAACTTGTATTTGAGTCGAATAAGTTTGTCCTCACTAAATCTGGGATGTACGTGGGAAAAGGGTATTTGAGCGATGGGCTCTTCAAAATGAATGTAATGACCATTGTACCTAATAAAGAAAACTCTTCTGCTTATATGCTTGAGTCTTCTAATGTGTGGCATGGTAGATTAGGTCATGTTAACTATGATGCTTTGTGTAGATTAGTTAATATGGAATGTGTGCCTAAATGCAGTTTTGATTCAAATACCAAATGTGAAACATGTGTAGAAGCTAAACTCACTAGAACTTCCTTTCATTCAATTGAACGAACTTCTGAACCTCTTCAGTTAAATCATTCTGATATTTGTGACCTAAAGTTTGTTCAAACTAAAGGTGGTAAGAAATATTTTCTTACATTCATTGATGATTGCACAAGATACTGTTATGTTTACTTACTGAGAAGTAAAGATGAGGCCTTGGAAATGTTCAAACATTACAAGAATGAGGTTCAGAATCAACTTGAGAAGAAAATTAAGGTGATAAGAAGTCATAGAGGAGGTGAATACGAATCACCTTTTGGTGAATTTTGTTCACAACATGGTATTATACACCAAACTACTGCTCCTTATTCACCTCAGCAACATGGTATTGCTGAAAGGAAAAATATAACTTTAAAAGAAATAATGAATGCTATGTTAATATGTTCTGGATTACCTCAGAATTTGTCAGGGGATGCTTTACTCTCTGCAAATTATATTCTCAATCGAATACCTCAAAAGAAAACCAATAAGACCCCTTACGAATTGTGGAAAGGCAGAATGCCTACTTACAAATACTTGAAAGTGTGGGGGTATTTGGCTAAAGTGGCGGTTCCTACACCTAAAAAAGTTAAAATAGGATCAAAGACAGTTGACTGTGTTTTCATTGGGTATGCTCATAATAGCAGTGTGTATCGGTTTCTAATTCACAAATCTGAGATTCCCGATATGCATCCTAATACTATTATTGAGTCAAAGAATGCATCGTTCTTTGAACATGTATTTCCTAATAAACTCTCGCAGGAATCAAGTTCTCTTAAACGAACTCAAGATACTGCTAATAGCTGTGATCAAAACCAACAAGAGATTGATGAACCTAGACGGAGTAAGAGGGCTAGAACATCAAAAACGTTTGGTTCAGGTTTTCTAACATTTTTGTTAGAAGATGAGCCTCAAAGATTTAAAGCAGCGGTGTCCTGTCCCGAGGCACCATATTGGAAAGAGGCAATAAAAAGTGAAATTGAATCCATTTTGCAAAATCATACGTGGGAACTAGTGGATCTTCCACAAGGTTGTAAAACTCTTGGGTGCAAGTGGATATTCAAGAGGAAGATGAAAGAAGATGGATCAATTGAAAAGTACAAAGCCAGGCTTATTGTTAAAGGGTACAGACAAAAGGAAGGCTTGGATTATTTCGACACTAATTCACCAGTTATAAGGATAACATCCATTCGAATGTTAATTGCAATTGCTGCCATACACAACTTCGAGATACATCAAATGGATGTAAAGACCGCTTTCTTAAATGGTGAATTAGATAAGGAAATATACATGGAACAACCCAAAGGGTTTAATGCTCCAGGACGAACCAAGAAAGTTTTTCGACTTGTCAAATCTCTATATGGATTAAAACAAGCACCAAAGCAATGGCATGAGAAATTTGACAGTTTGATGATGTCAAATGGGTTTAAGATCAATGAATGTGACAAGTGTGTATATGTCAAGAGCAGTAACAATGGTTGTGTCATTATTTGCTTATAGGTTGATGATTTGCTGATTATGGGTAGTAATGATGAAATCATTCAAGCTACCAAGCGAATGTTAAACAATAAGTTTGATATGAAAGATATGGGTGTTGCCGATGTCATACTTAGAATAAAAATTTCTAAATCATCGGATGGACTGATATTATCTCAATCACATTATATTGAGAAAATACTCCAGAAATATAATCAAGATGATAGCAGTCCAGCGAGAACACCTATAGATATTAGTATCCATCTATCCAAAAATACTGAAAAAGGCATATCACAATGCGAATATGCGCAAATAATTGGGAGCCTAATGTATGTCATGAGTTGCACTCGTCCTGACATTGCATATTCTGTTAGTAAACTGAGTAGATACACAAGTAACCCAGGATCAGACCATTGGAAGGCCATAGTCAGGGTTTTAAGATATTTAAAATACACCCAAAACTATGGATTGCATTACTGGAGATATCCAGCAGTAATTGAAGGCTACTGTGATGCCAACTGGATATCAGATACCAATGATTCAAAATCCACAAGTGGATATCTATTCACACTTGGTGGTACAGCGGTATCATGAAAATCTTCTAAACAAACATGCATTGCTAGATCCACTATGGAATCTGAGTTTATTGCACTGGATAAAGCTGGCGAAGAAGCTGAATGGCTTCGTCAATTCCTAAAAGATATTCCAATATGGTCAAAACCTATGCCTTCTATCTGCATTCATTGCGATAGTCAATCAACAATTGGAAGGGCGCAGAGTACCATATATAACGGTAAGTCTCGACATATTCGTCGGAGGCATAATACCGTGCGACAACTGTTCTCTAATGGCATTATGACTATTGAGTACATAAAGTCCATGGATAACATTGCGGATCCCTTTACCAAAGGTTTAGCGAGAGAGCAAGTAAATCGTTAATCAAGGGGATTGGGCTTAAAGCCTATGAATGAAAAGTCGCCATAATGGCAACCCAAACTAGTTGACTGGAGATCCCAAGATCTAGGTTCAAAGGGACAACCGAATTGTGTGTGACTTAACGATATCACTATGGAGATAATATCTCCTGCTCATTCATATAATAGTTATAGTGATACCTGTAGTGGAAATTAGGATAAGCAAAGCTTTTAATGATTCTTATATCTTGACTAATCAAGTGGGGTATAGCAGGATACTCTTAATAAGAATCACCTATGTGAGTGTGAACTGGGCCGATTCTATGAGAATAATAAGGCTAAATTCTCTAAAGCACTCATGAAAACCAGGCATTATTCAGAGCCAAAATGAACACAATCATGAGAACCAACTGTGTTCGGGAAGATTCTCTATGAACTCTATTATCTCGGTTTACGCAAAAGGTTGAGCAGTTCAAGACATCATGTTCACTGTTCGATCAGTAAATTCGATAGTACTTCATAAGGAAAGGTTCAAGGCCACAAGCTACCTTTCTCTATAGAGAAAATTTCCAATTGTACTCTCTCTATGTGTCTGCATATCATTTCATTGCTTTCAGTCAATTTCATTCATGTGGGGGATTGTTGGAATGATGGCTAGAGAACCCACTATTTTGGCCATCTTTGACCCAAACTAAAAGTGCGACCCATTTACTATTTTAGGTGGTAATACATGGGAATGTAATCTATTCCATGAGTAGATTAAAGACATGTATTGGGTTGCTCTAATCCATTAAGGAGTGAATGAGAAATTGCCTCTCAAACACTACTACTTGAACATGTTAAACATGGAAAGAAAAGGAAGAGATAAACTTGCTTCCCACATTGCTTGAGAGCAAAGCATTTCTTTGATATAAATATGTTTACCTTAGTGGTATAAGATGAGCCCCATGGGGCATCCCACTTTTGTGGAGGAGGGAGGATGTAGACCTATGTTGGGTCACCACCACACGCGCGAGCGTCCCGCCCCGGGCCGGGCCGGGCTTGGGCTTCACGCGCGGGTCGGGCCTGGCTCGGCCCACTACCCGTTTACAATTTTTTGGAGAAATTTTATTTCATAAAACTGCCTGTTGCACCATTTCGAGTCTGCATAGTCAAGAAGAGAGAGTTCTGTAGCACTTCTGGTTCGACTGACACACAGTTTGCAGTGCTGCTACTGTGTGTGTTCGATCATTGTATCCTGGGAGACAGACGCCACTGAAGCCCGTTAGCACCATTGCGGGGGCAAATTTTGTCTTAAGGACATAGTGTTAAATACTAGCCTTGATCAATCTTCTTCTGCGAATTCCTGAGTTTCGTAAGTTCAACAAAGAAGTACTGTTTTATGTCTTCATACAGTAAGTGATTTCCATTTCTAGATTATTTTCTGTAATTTGGTTTCTCTGTTGATTGCTTCACTATTTGCGATGATCTGTTTCCTAAATACTGAATTATTAATCTGTGTACTCGGAACAACAATTTAACCCTAAAATTGAATGGGGCAGCTCACAAAACTGCAAAGTCAAGCTACTCCAGGCGCTGTGGGGTAGCCTGTGGGGTAGCCTGTGTTTTTTTTTTTTTTTTTGTGGTTGTTTAGATGCGATTGGGAGTTGTCTGTATTATTTGTTTTGTTTGTATGTTATTGCTGTTTGGTTTTTGGTGAATTATTCACTTCCTAACCAAATAAATTAATGGCCTCACACTTGTTACTAGTTTCTCTGTTCTTGCTGTTTGTTTTTAGCGAATTGTCCTCCTAACAAAAAAAAAATTAACAAAAATTAATGTCCTCACACTTTAATTTCTTCCATATCCTTTCTTTCTTTTGGCATATTTGGTTACTAGAAGTCATCATCATACGTAAGAAACACTAATACAAGTTATCACTTCAATACCCAATTCATACATGTATTATTGATTCTGTCAATACATAATTACATGAAAGATGCATATCGTTGATACCAGGTAATACATGTTATTTTTAAATTTCTTAAGTTAAATCTAAATCACTTCTTTGTTGTTTGTTTGTCTTTCTGGGAATTGATACAAATTATATGCATCCTGCACTTGTATTTTCTCTCTTTCTTTCAATAAATATCTTACCTTAATTCTAGTAGTCTCACCAACATATAAAGAAGCACATTTATGGTCAGATCATATCAAGCCTTAAATGAACATAGAATCTGGACCGTTGAGATGGCACCACATCATGGCTGCGGTCCACCCTTACATGACCAATCCCAATCCATTGCCCCTTTCATTAATGAGTACTGATCAATGGTTAGTTGGTGCCAACGTAATTAATATTTAAAGAAGACCTAGAAATGCGATTCTGAATTTTTATTTTGGAAAGTTTGATAGGGCAAAAGTGAGAGGAAAAAAAAAGGTTCCTACCAAGGGAAAGGTGTTTGGCCAATTTTGTAGGTAAAAGTTGGGTGGAATCTTACCTGCATCCTAAAATATCATAAATAACTTTTAAAACTTAGGCTCATTTGCTTTGCATGAATTGGTTTTTTATGAATTCATGATAAATGGGTTCCAATGCAGAACTATTAGAGGTAGCCAATTAAGGAAATATGATGGAGATGTAGATAGGACCCTGATTTTTCCAAATTTGATTTTCCATAAAACGGTCGCAGTCATGTTAGTTCCATATATCATTTACTGCTAGAAAATCTTGGACAATATATATTTGAGTTAAATCTCATTAAAGCCAATCCTAATCTATATTACTAAAGGGATGTATACACTTCATGAGAAGTCTTGGAGGAGGACACCTGGCATGTCTTGGAGATGGACACGTGGCATCAAAGGGATGTATCACCCTTCCAATCCTCCCTTCCATTTCAACCCTTCCATTCCTCCCTTCCGTTTCCTAATCATACAGAAATATCTTCCTATAAATCTCCATCATTTTCTAATATTTATCCATCCACCTTACTACAAAAAGAATTTCCATTCAAGTAATATCTTCAACGATTTTGTGGATCAAATCCAAACCTTTAAATTCAAAAAATTTAATTTATATCAATCAATTAATGGGTCCCGGCCCGCATCATTTGATTTTATGGACGGTTAGAATAAAGATGGTGGACCCCATTCATCTGGGTCCCACTTAAAAATATTTAGTCAATTTGTTAGGTCTATCATCATTTGATCATTTGATCTTTCTTAATCAATTCATGGGTCCCATCCCGCATAATATGATTTTATGGATGGTTAGAATAGAGATGGTGGACCCCATTCTTTTTTTTTTTTTTTTTTTTTTTGGGGGGTGGGGGGGGGGGGGGGGTTTCCACTTAAATAGGTTAGGTTTGGTCAATTTGTGAGGTCTATGATCATTTGATCCTTTGACCTTTATCAAGCAATTCATGGGTCCCAGCCCGCATCATATTGTTTTATGAACGGTTAGAATATAGATGGTGGACTCCATTCATCTTTGGGGTCCCACTTAAACAAATTAGGTTTGTTCATTTTATGAGGTCTATGATCATTTGAACTTTATCAATCAATTCATGGGTCCCGGCCCGCATCATATGATTTTATTGACGGTTAGAATAGAGATGGTGGACTCCATTCATCTGGGTCTCACTTAAACATATTTGATCAATTTGTTAGGTTTACGATCATTTGATCATTTGATCTTTTTAAATCAATTCATGAGTCTCATCCCGCATAATATGGTTTTATAGACGGTTAGAATAAAGATGGTGGACCCCATTCATCTGGGGGGTTCCACTTAAATAGGTTATGTTTGGTCAATTTGTGAGGTCTATAATCATTTAATACTTTGATCATTATCAAGCAATTCATGGGTCCCAGCCCGCATCAGATTATTTCATGGACGGTTAGAATATAGATGGTGGACCCCATTCATCTTGTGGGTTCCACTTAAATATGTTAGGTTTGGTCAATTTGAGAGGTCTATGATCATTTGATCATTTGATCTTTATCAATCAATTAATGGGTCCCGGCCCGCATCATTTGATTTTATGGACGGTTAGAATAAAGATGGTGGACCCCATTCATCTGGGTCCCACTTAAAAATATTTGGTCAATTTTTTAGGTCTACGGTCCTTTGATCTTTTTAAATCAATTCATGGGTCCCATCCCTCATAATATGATTTTATGGATGGTTAGAATAGAGATGGTGGACCCCATTCATCTGGGGGGTTCCACTTAAATAGGTTACGTTTGGTCAATTTATGAGGTCTATGATCATTTGATCATTTGATCTTTATCAAGCAGTTCATGGGTCCATCCCGCATCATATTGTTTCATGGATGGTTAGAATACAGATGGTGGACCCCATTCATCTTGGGGTCCAGGTTTGGTCAATTTAAGAGGTCTATGATCATTTGATCTTTATCAATCAATTCATGGGTCCCGGCCCGCATCATTTGATTTTATGGACGGTTAGAATAAAGATGGTGGACCCCATTCATCTGGGTCCCACTTAAAAATATTTGGTCAATTTTTTAGGTCTACGGTCCTTTGATCTTTTTAAATCAATTCATGGGTCCCATCCCTCATAATATGATTTTATGGATGGTTAGAATAGAGATGGTGGACCCCATTCATCTGGGGGGTTCCACTTAAATAGGTTACGTTTGGTCAATTTATGAGGTCTATGATCATTTGATCATTTGATCTTTATCAAGCAGTTCATGGGTCCATCCCGCATCATATTGTTTCATGGATGGTTAGAATACAGATGGTGGACCCCATTCATCTTGGGGTCCAGGTTTGGTCAATTTAAGAGGTCTATGATCATTTGATCATTTGATCTTTATCAATCAATTCATGGGTCCCGGCCCGCATCATTTGATTTTATGGACGGTTAGAATAAAGATGGTGGACCCCATTCATCTGGGTCCCACTTAAAAATATTTGGTCAATTTTTTAGGTCTACGGTCCTTTGATCTTTTTAAATCAATTCATGGGTCCCATCCCGCATAATATAGTTTTATGGATAGTTAGAATAGAGATGGTGGACCCCATTCATCTGGGGGGTTCCACTTAAATAGATTACGTTTGGTCAATTTATGAGGTCTATGATCATTTTATCTTTATCAAGCAATTCATGGGTCCATCCCGCATCATATTGTTTCATGGATGGTTAGAATACAGATGGTGGACCCCATTCATCTTAGGGTCCCACTTAAATATGTTAGGTTTGGTCAATTTAAGAGGTCTATTATCATTTGATCATTTGATCTTTATCAATCAATTCATGGGTCCCGGCCCGCATCATTTGATTTTATGGACGGTTAGAATAAAGATGGTGGACCCCATTCATCTGGGTCCCACTTAAAAATATTTGGTCAATTTGTTAGGTCTACGATAATTTGATCCGTTGATCTTTTTAAATCAATTCATGTGTCTCATCCCTCATAATATGGTTTTTTGGACGGTTAGAATAGAGATGGTGGACCCCATTCATCTGGGGGGTTCCACTTAAATAGGTTATGTTTGGTCAATTTGTGAGGTCTATGATCATTTGATCCTTTGATCTTTATCAAGCAATTCATGGGTCCCAGCGCGCATCATATGGTTTTATGGACAGTTAGAATATAGACGGTGGACCCCATTCATCTTGGGCGTCCCACTTAAATAGGCTAGGTTTGGTCAATTTGAGAGGTCTATGATCATTTGATCTTTATCAATCAATTAATGGGTCCCGGCCCGCATCATTTGATTTTATGGACAGTTAGAATAAAGATAGTGGACCCCATTCATCTGGGTCTCACTTAAATACATTAGGTCAATTTGTTAGGTCTACGATCATTTGATCATTTAATCTTTCTTAATCAATTCATGGGTCCCATCCCACATAATATGGTTTTATGGACGGTTAGAACATAGATGGTGGACCCCATTCATCTTGGGGGTCCCACTTAAATAAGTTAGGTTTGGTTAATTTGAAAGGTCTATGATCATTTGATCATTTGATCTTTATCAATCAATTAATGGGTCCCAGCCCGCATCATATGATTTTATGAACAGTTCGAATATAGATAATGAGCCCCATTCATCTTGGTCCCACTTAAATATATTAGGTCAATTTGTTAGGTCTATGATCATTTGATCTTTCTTAATCAATTCATGCCTCACCTAAAGAATATAACATTTGGAAAAAAACATAATGATCAAATTAGCAACAAAAAAAAGGACTCACAAGTTTACTAATTAATAAATTTATTAAAAATAATTCATATCAGTTTGTGCATTTGGTTGTTTCGTGGTTATCCACGGGGTTTTGCTAGTTAGATGAGAAAAGAAAGTGTTGATGTTGCAAATGATGGAGATGTTTAAACACTGATCAACTGATATAATTATACTCATCTATCTATGAGGATTGAAGGGAGCTTATCCAATTAATCAATATTTATCATTGGATTTTGACAATCAACTCCAAAAATATATAAAACCATCTTTATAGGAGACCAAAGGTCTATTTGTTTGTACGGAATATTAAGGAATTCGTGGTGAAATGAGCCCCACAGAATGATTATTAAGGAGATAAGGGGTAACGATATGCGGGTGATGATTAGGGTTGTAAATGGGTACCCGATTCTCCGATTACCCGAAGGTTCCGATCCGTTAGGATCCGGGTCTGGGTCCTTATTTTGGTCCCGATAAGAAAATGGTTCCGGTTCCAGATCCTTTTTTTGGAACCGATACCTAAACGGTTCCGGTTCCGGATCCACAGTGGCTCAGACCCGTGGACCCGAGACCCGACCCAATATATACTAACATAAGGTAACTTTATTATGTGAGAACAAAATCCTTTTTACCCTTTTTACTTTTCTACTTTTCTACATTAGGGTTTTCTACTTTTCTACATCTCATTGCCTGTTTGGATGTGATTTCTGAGTTTTTGGTTAAAAGTGTCTGTTATTGATAGACAAAATGTCACATTAGTATTTATAGGTACGTGATCCAATTGAAATGTGAAAAAAGCATAATTTTTAAAAGAAAAATACAGGTATTAGTCTAGACCCGGAACCGGAACCAGACCCGCCTCACAAACGGTTCCGGTTCCGGTTCTGGTTCCCATTATTCTTAACGGTTCCGGTTCCGGTTCCGGTTCCCCTTCTTAGAAAACGGTTCCGGTTCCGGTTCCACCCTGGACCCGGACCGGAACCGACCCGTTTACAACCCTAGTGATGATGCATGTAGGACTTTGACTTTCCTATGATTTGAATTACTAGCTAGGGTTATAGCTGGGTGCTCATTTCTTATCTTCCCGTGATTCAGTTTCTATTAAAGGAAAGGTTATTTCGTGGTGATATTTTGATATTATCTTTAATTTTTTATTTTCAACCACTTATATAAATATCAAATCTTAAAATGCCGAGTAATTTGGCCTAAGTATTAAGTCCAATACATCCTCATTGCAACTAATCCGTTGAGGCCAAATGACATTATTCTCGATCCCAACCTTCTTCACAAATCTCAATCTTGCAAAATTCTAAATCCAGAGTTAGATTTGAGAGGTTTTCGTACAATATTTTTAATAGAGATTATTGCAAGATTCTCACCATTAACAACACAATTAGAACTTAGAAAACCAAGATGAAAGTGTCACATAAATCACAAAGAAAAATATGTTCAAATATAGCATCTTTTATGATACTTTTGCGAAAAATATTTTATCGCAATAATTCTCAATTACATCAAAAATTGTATATCTCACGATGTTTTTTGTAACCACAATATCTCAATATTTTCAAAATATCACCCCATAGTTGTGGCACTTTGACTTACAAAACACAAGCCACATGACCATCTTAAATTCAAGTGAGAAAGTTCCATCTAGACCAAGGTTACCTGTTTGTACATCTTACAATACACATGGTAATAAATAAGGGGTGTCTAGCCATTGACATATGCACACCAAGATTACCTAAAAATTGGTACCATGGGGTCCACTTCTTAACTGACATTCTTATTTTCTCCATTGGGTTATCACAGCATAGGAGATCACAAAGCCGGCCCTGGGCTAAAGCCCAAGAAGCCGCCACTTTAGGCCCCCAATTTCTTTAGCCCATATAATATATAGGTCTGTAAAAAATAAAAAAAGATTGTCCAAGACATGAGAAATGGTCCAATTTCTAAACAGCCCATTACAAAAGGGCCATCAATTAATGATTTTGTGTTATATTTAAAAGTAAGAAAATGGAAAAAAGAGTGAAACTTGGGAAATCGGAAAAGATTAGGTCGGCTATTATAGAGTAGTTTTGGATGCCGATTCACTTTCGACTTCGGAGATCAGTTCATGACTCATTTTTTTGAAACTAATTATCGTATACAATATACAAGGGGGGGACACTTTGAAATCTTTGCTTTAGGCCCCAAAAATCTCAGGGCCGACGCTGGGAGGTCAGATGGACTTACATTCACCTGCAATCTCCGCTTTGTATCAGTCCACTCACACCATACAAGAATTTTTCCTGTGTGAGTTAGTTGTTCTTGAGGACTGGAGAATACAGGGTTCAACCCGCGCCACATTGTTTTGAATGGACTTCTTGATTGGTAACTACAAATCTACAATTGGGGATGTTAATGCGCTGAGGTTGGTCCATCTTGATCTAGGCTTGCACATTGACGCCACATTGAGCAAAAAAAAAAAACCTATATTTCACCTACACAATATGAATCTGCTGCCGTTTCTTAAACCTATGTTTTAAATGGAATTGCTTATTGTTGGAGGGTCTGAATTGTGCATATCTTGGTTTGGTCCTGAGCTTAACTGTAATTAGAATGAGACAAAATCTTACAGAGTGCATGATCTCTTAAGGCCCAACTTTCAATGATGTGATCTTTAGGTCATATACAGAGTGATGGTTCTAAACCTCAATGAATCGACACAAGACTTGAGTAAAGTAGACTGCTGAATTTCAAGTCCGCTCCATCTTTTTGTAGTAGAGCTAGGGTCATATTTATTGTCAATAATATATTTCTTTCACAATATTGCAGCAATGCATCTGTGAAATCATTTTAGACACTTGTGTGAAAATCCCAATCTATTGAAGAAAAACTGAGTTTATTGAGATAGTAATTCAGAAGAAGAAACTGCCTAATTCAGAAGAAAAAACTGCCTTCTTTTCTAATCATAAGACTTCTGATTAGAATTATTTATTTATTTTTATGATATTATTTATGTGATCCCACTAAATTAAACTCTAAATTAAGTGTATGTGTATTTGCATGGATTACATGGGCATTTAAGCTATAATCAGTTAAAAATGAAGATAAAATTACCATAAAATAACATCATTTTTTTTCATGTAAAGTGAATCAAGGGAAGATGGAAAATAAATGTCCAATCATCACCCTTAATAATTCATATGAAAGTCAATGTCTCATCTACATTGCTACCCTATATCATCGACCCTCCTCTGATATCATTCACACCTTATGTCTTAAATAATATTTTATTAGAACTCATTTGATTATAAATTTCTATATAATTTAATGCAAAAAAAGGGGTCCAGAAACTAATTTATCTATATTATCTTCGATAAATATTAACCCAACAATCATGCGTCCACATCTGCTCGTTAAGGGCAACTTTCCTTTCATGCTAATGGACCCCACCACTCTTGAACCCAAACCATTAAATCAAATCCTAGCCCCATGAAATGAGAAATACCTAAATTAAATAATAAAAAACAGAGTTTTTTCGAAGTTAGAGTTAACCCCACAATCATATACAATAGACATTATTTGTGACACTGACTTAGCGAATGGTCAAAGTCCACCAAGATGTCACCACTTCTAATATATATATATATGCCTTAAGAAAATTTCAAAGAAAGAAATGATTCAAATATTGGATGGATAGCTTGGATGGCTGTAACCTTGCACACACACACACAGTTCCCTCTGCTACTTGAAAAAGAGTACACATGCCAGGTTTCTAAGGCAAGGGTGTAAATGTGAAACTTGCAGTGCAACATATCAATGCTCATTAGAAAGCCATTTTATTCACAGCCCCGGTGGATTGCAAGTTCATGCTCAAGCAATAAAATAACCAAGGACGATTGACATCACTGTATACTCAATATTAATGGTTAAGCATGTTAATAGCTAGTATTAAAAAAGGAACAGGGGGTTAGTGAGAATTACCAAGTTAAAATTTTCTCAATTATGATATTGGAACAAAGCATATATGAAAAACTGTACTCTGTAACTAATTGGATGTAGCAACCGACATTCATCATTTTTAATATTTGCTGAACAGAGACAGGACACAACACAACAACAAACCATACAAACATAAACAATCACAAGAGAAGACAAATCGCTTATTATATGTTTAGCTAGGGTCAGGGCCGGAACCAGGATTTCATCTCGGGGGCCAAAATTTGAATAAATTTTTTTTTCACCAATTATTGTAACTATCATATTTTTAAATTTTCTTTTGACATAGTTGTAAGTTCAAGCATGAAAAATATATTACGATTCAAGACTAAAGATGTACATGAAAAATATCCCCTCTACAATGGGTCAGTGATTTAGGCAGTTGGGTTTGATGCACCAAAATGCCATATGTAAAGTGGGTATATGCATTATGGAAGAGAATGAAATGATTGTTCTCTAACAATGTAATAATAGGAACCAAAACGAATCACTCTTCCTCCATGCTAGAAGGAGGTCATGATCATTATTTTGATAACCAAACATGGCCTACTTCAATGTTACTTTAATCCAAACCTGATACAAAAACAAATAGCAAGAAACCAATCATAACTAAACAAAAAATCTAGCAATATCAATTCAAAGAGAAGATATCAGAATGGAAATATGCACTCGTCAGAGGTCCAGAGGAGAAGATATCAAATTATTAGAAAAGCTTCTTCTTATTATTTTGATAAGATAATTTAGACGAGAAGAAGAAGCAGAGAGAGTAGAGAGATATTTGGGAAATTTCTTGAATGCCTTATTTCATCACATCCAGAATGCTTAAATAACTAAATACAATAATCAAAATAACAACAGGAAAATAATAACAACTAGCAAACTAAGGAATGGTTGTTGCCAAGGATCTCTCAACCTCCTCCTTTCTTTCAGCAACAACTCTTGACCGAGTCAGGTACTGAACTTGGACCAAGTCCTGTCTTATTATAACATGACTATATGACTGCCAGTACGTATCAATCCATCCGCCCCAAATCATTCTTGTCCGCAAGAATGAACTGAGGAAAAGACTTCGCAAATCTCCACTTGTTCTCCCAGGTAGCTTCCTCCGAAGGACAATCCTTCCATTTGACTAAAATTTCCTCCTTAGGGCGGTATTTGCCTTTGTGCACAACCCTGCTGGCCAAAATTGCTTTTGGTTGATTGCTCACCTCCACAGGAATGTCAATGATGGGTTCTTGAACAGGCAGTGAGGGTTTTGGGCCAAAATGTCGTTTGAGCAAACTCACATGAAAAAACATTATGAATTTGGGAACCAAGGGGCAGTTCAAGTATGTAAGCAACCTTGCTTATGCGTGCCATTACCCGGAAGGGCCCTTGAAACTTTGGGGCTAGGTTCAAAAAAGGACGGCGGGCCACTGTTTTCTGCCGGTACGGCAGAAGCTTCAAATAAACCCAGTCGCCTGCTGTAAATTCAAGTTCACGGCGGTGCTAATTCGCCAACATCTTCATTCGGTTTTGGGCAAGTTGTAGATTTTGCTTAAGAAAGCGGAGCAGCTCATCACGATCCCACAAAAAAGAATCTACTGCAGCCAACTTAGTTGTACCCGGAATGTAGGAGAGATGTGTGGGTGGAGGAAGGCCATACACAGCTTCAAATGAAGTAAGTTTAGTGGTCGAATGAGGGGTGGAGTTGTAACTGTATTCTACCCATGAAATCCATTCCACCCATTTCTTTGGCTGATCAGATGCAAAACAACGTAGGTATTGCTCCAAGATGCGGTTAACCACCTCTGTTTGACCGTTCGACTGCGGATGGTAGCTGGAGCTCATGCAAAGCTTGGTCCCTTGGAGTTGGAACAAATTTTTTCAGAAGGTACTAAGAATTTGGGACACCATGCAGCGCGATCTTTGTCACTCACAATGGATTTTGGGACACCATGTAACCGAATGATTTCTCGCAAAAAAGTTTGAGCAACGCTGAGAGCTGTATAGGGGTGTTTCAATGGCACAAAGTGTGCATATTTTGATAGTCGATCGACTACCACCATGATCACCGAATAACCAGCTGAAAGAGGCATACCTTCAACAAAATCCATAGAAATTTCAGTCCAAATTGACTCGGGTAGAGATAGCGGTTGAAGAAGTCCTGCTGGTTGTAAACACTCATGCTTATTCTTTTGACAAATGACGCCCACACGGATATACTCATTCACTGTATTACGAATTCCAGGCCAGAGGAAATTTTTTGAGATTTTGTTGAGTTTTGTTATACCCGAAATGACCTCCAGTGGGTGATGCATGGGCATCGATAAGTATATCAGGAATTAAAGATGAGTTGGGACTCAAGAATAACACACCTTGCCTATACCAAAGACCTTCTCTGAGACATACTTGGATTGTTATCGTAGTGAGAGCCAAGCGTACCAGTCATCATAAAATTTATCTCGTCCTACATCAGTTCGCAGCTGCTGCCACCAATCCGCTATGGGCAACGAAATGGCCGAACACTCAAGAATGGTTCGACGAGAGAGCGCATTGGCCCCTTGTTCTCCTCTCCTTTTATACCGAATAATGTAATCATAGCCTAACAATTTAGGCAACCACCGAATTTGCGTCGGAGTGGAGATCCGTTGTTCCAGTAAAAACTTCAGGCTACGTTGGTCTGTTTGGATGGTGAAGGGCTTCCCTAAGAGGTAGGGTCTCCATTTCAGACTGCTTTCACAATGGCAAGCATCTCCTTATCGTAAGTGGAGAGGTGTAGAGCAGAGCCTTTCAATGCCTCACTGTAATAGGCGATAGGTCCACCTCCTTGAGTAAGAATTGCGCCCAATCCAGTACCACTTGCGTCACATTCTATTGGAAATGGCTTTGAAAATTCTGGGAGTTGCAAAAATGGGGAGGAAGTCAAGGCTTGCTTCAAGGTGGAAAAAGAATCAGAGGCTTCAGCGGTCCAATGGAAGCCACATTTGGTCAGCAACTTGTTCAAGGGTGCAGCCAGAGAGCCAAAACCACGTATAAATTTACGGTAATATCCTGCCAAGCCAAGGAACCCGCGTACCTGCTTTGTTGAAGTTGGAATTGGCCAATCGCGGACTGTTTGAATTTTTGATGGGTCGACTGCCACTCCATCCAAGGATATTAAGTGCCCCAAATAGTTGACCTGTAACACTCCAAAACAACATTTTGATGCATTGGCAAACAGTTGATTAGTAAGTAAAATTGTTAAAACAATGTGGAGATGGTTCAAGTGATCTTCCCATGTTGTGTTATAGAGCAGGATGTCATCGAAGATACCGGAACGAACTTCCGTAGACGTCGGTGAAAAATGTCGTTCATCAAAATCTGAAATGTGGAGGGGGCGTTGGTAAGGCCGAAAGGCATAACTACGATTCGTAGTGGCCCTCATGTGTGCGGAACGCCGTCTTGTGGATGTGCATCTTTGACTCGGATTTGGTGGTATCCTGCTCGTAAGTCGAGCTTTGAGAAGAATTGGGCTCCATGTAATTCATCCAGTAGCTCCTCGAATACAAGAATTGGGAACTTATCATTCACTGTGATTTGATTAAGTGCCCTATAATGACACAAAACCTCCATGTACCATCATTGTTTTTTACCAACAGTACCGGTGAAGAAAACGGGCTACGACTTGGCCGAATAACTCCTGAATCCAAGGATTCCTGCACCATTTGCTCAATCTCATTTTTTTGATACTGTGGGTACCTGTAGGGCCGGACACTCACAGGAGGCTGATTTGGTTGGATCAAGATCTGATGGTCATGAGGCCGAGTTGGAGGAAGGCTTGTTGGTGGCAAAAACACGCTAGAAAATTCATCCAGGAGTTGTTGCATGTCCGCTGGGTTCTTGGGCTGATCTTGTTGTGGATGGACTTGTGCTACATGTAAGAAGAAACCCGATCCGGTTAATTGATGTAACTCATGGCAGTGCAAAGGGGATGGATCCTGCCACTTGATACCCTAGAGTTGACATCTTTTCCCATCTATTTGAAAAGACATGATGAGTTTGTGGTAGTCCGTCTCTACTGGCCCCAGGGTCTCCAACCATTGGACTCCCAATACAATTTGGCAGGCGGCCACCGGAAGCATGTAAAAATCAGCGGGAATGGGTTGTCCCTGTATGTCAAGGGTTAGTGATAAACACTTACCAGAGCAATCGATCTTTTCTTTGTTGGCCACCATGACTTGGAAAGTGGTGTCTCGAACCATTGGCAATCCGAGCTTTGAGACTGCCGCATGGTTAATGAAATTATGGATGCTCCCGCGTGCTCCCTCCATTTATCAACACTGTGATGTCTCTGTTCTTTAATCTTCCCACCAGCCGAATAGTTTGGGGGTGTGAGGTTCTTGTCATAGCATGAAAAGAAATTGCTAGCATGTTTACCTCTTCTTGATCACTAGGTGGTAGATCCTCGGACTTGAAAAGATCCGTCTTAAATCATGAAAAGTTGGGGTCGCAAACATCGATGCCCAGGTACAAACTTCTCATCGCAGTAAAAACATAGCCCCTTCTCACGTCGGTCCCATGCCTCTTGACTTGTGAGTCGTTGAAAGGAAGTTTAGTTGTTGCTTGAGGTTGGTGGCTGTTTCTGGTATGGAGGAGGACCTAAAAGTCCAGCAGTTTGAGTAGGTCCGATTTTGAAAAATGCGTTGGAAGGCTGGCTACGAGAATAAGACCCGGTTTTCCTTTGCAAGCGGTTTCTTTCCTCAATCAATCGTGCCACGCCTATGGTGTCTGCTAGAGTTTTGGGCTGCTTCATTTTCACATCAAGTCGAATGTCGTCAAAGAGTCCTCTGATAAAACAGCTAATTAAGAAGGGTTCGAGCAATCCATCAACCCTGTGTGAAAGCTTCTCAAACTCCTCTTGGTAGGTTGCCACGGTAGTGACTTGCTTGAGTCGAGAAATTGCTTCAGAGGGATCCTCATAATCTGTGGGACCAAAGCGCATCAAAACTGCTTGAGAAAATTCTGGCCAAGTGAGTGGACCTTTGAACTTGGTTATCCATCGATGCCATTGGAGGGAAATTCCTTCCAAATGAAAGGAAGCAAGCTGCACCTGATGTTCTAGAGAAATCCCTTTAAACACAAAATACTGTGCTGCCTTGTACAGCCATCCTGTTGGATCTTCGCCACCAAATTTGGGAAAAGAAAGTTTGAGATGATGATGAGTGTGCGTGAAATTGGAACAGGTCCCATCCGTGCATTCCAATTGTGGTGACGTTTCACCTGAAGAGAAAGGATTGATCTCAGTGTCGTGCTTAGTCGGACTTCGCAAGATTCTCATGGCTTGAAGCTCGGTCAAGATGGTTTGCAAGGAGGAATGGACTTGATCGAAGCTTGATTCATGCCGAGCTAGAATCTCGTGAACCTCATTACGGAATTCGGCATTCGTCTTTCCACGGGTATCCATGGATTGTAAGCTCTCTGATACCAATTGATAAGATAATTTTAGAAGAGAAAAAGAAGAAGAAGAAGAGAGTAGAGAGATATTTGGGAAATTTCTTGTCTGCCTTATTTCATCACATCCAGAATGCTTAAATAGCTAAATACAGGAATCAAAATAACAACAGGAAAATAATAACAACTAGCAAACTAAGGAATGGTTTTTGCCAAGGATCTCTCAACCTCCTCCTTGCTTTCAGGAACAACTCTTGACCAAGTCAGGTACCGAACTTGGACCAAGTCCTGTCTTATTGCAACATGATTATATGACTGCCAGTACGTATCTTCTTTCCCCCAATCCCCCCTTACGCATATTTGCGCAACCCACTAACAAAGAACCTAAATACAGCTTCAAGAATCCCATAGCTCCAAGAAACCAGAACCCATAACAAGAAAACCTACAGATTCTTGAAGAAACAAGAAAAGATAAGGCATCTCTAAACATTTTCAGATAAATAAATGAAAACGTAGTGTGAAGAAATGGATGAAGAAGAGCATTACCTGATGGGTTTAGAAGCTCTTGGAAGTGCCGACCATGCTCGTGATGGATAAACCAAACGATCTAAAATCCATCTTCAACTCACAGCTCCTTCGTCTTCATTCTCTCTATATCTCGGTCTTTCACTCTTTGGATTGATAATTTGAAATGAAATGGGTCATGGGGGTCATGGATCAAATGAGATTTGAGATGATTTAGGGCAAAGGTTTTTTATATTTTAGAAATTACAATTTGCCCCCTCCTTTTATTTTAATTTTCTTTATACTTGAAAACCCGGCGGGGGCATTTTGGATCTGGATGGGCCCATTTTGGACCTTTAAAAGGATTTTCCAAGGGCCCCCAAGGCCTCACTGTCGTTCCGCCCCTGGCTAGGGTAGTCTTGATGGGGCATTCATCTTCAGCTATTTCTCATCAGATCCAATTCGGTAACTTGAGATGCAACTTATACTCGTTTTTGCCGTAGGGTCCTGCTACCGGGCCCAAAATTCGGGTCCGGTAGACTTTTTCTTTGCCGTATTACAAAGTTAACTCACATGATTGGGTACATAACCAACTCCCCCGAGCTCAAATTACTAAATCTACATAGAAAAGAGACGAAGGGGAAGAAGAAGAGATAGAGAGGGATGGAAAAAACAGGACTAGTGTTCTTGCCTGCACCAGGAGTTGGCCACCTGATATCTTCAGTAGAACTGGCAAAGGGCCTCCTTGACAAACAACCATGCTTCTCCATCACTGTCCTCCTCATGCATCTCCATATTCCCTCCATGAAAGATGCCACCGCCACTGCCACCGCCTCCTATATTCAATCCATCGCCGCCTCCCACCCCAGAATCCACTTCATCGATCTCCCACTCGTCGATTTCCCATTTGAAATCACCCATGATCCAGCAGGCCGCATCTGTATCTTCATAGACAAGCACAAGTCCTATGTCAAAGAAGCCATCAAAAGCACATCTTCTTCTTCTTCACCTCCTGCCACTGCCTTGATCATAGACTTCTTTTCGACAACCATGATCGACGTGGGCAAAGAGCTTGGCATCCCCACATACCTCTACTTCACATCAGGCGCGGCCCTCCTGGGCCTCATGCTCTATCTCCCAACACTAGATGTCAAAGTTCCTTGTGAGTTCAAGGACTTTCAAGGAGAGGTTGAAGTCCCCGGCATGTTGCCTTTGCCGCCACTGGTGATGCCGGAACCATTGATGAACAAGAAGAGCGATGGGTATGAGTGGTTCGTTTGCCATGGTAGAAGGTTTCGCGAGACCAACGGCATAATTGTGAACACATTTGAAGAATTGGAGCCAACGACACTCAAATCGGTAACATAATTGACTTTTCCATTGTCTCTCTTTACAATTTTTAGAGAAGAAATGATCCTCAATTGACAGCAATGAACAATTCATTTTACATTAGTAGAGCTCACCTTTGTCCATAAAACACCCATCTTTCTAATCAATCCACTTTCCTAAAATTTTACTTGGAATATATAGTTATCTTTTATGTACATGACCAATTCAACTGCCTAGCATGAGCAGGTTTGATGGTACATAGGTGAGCCTAACAGCCTTAAGCTCTGACTGACAGTAGTGAGGGTTTTTGAACATTTCCCAAGATGAAATGAATATTATAATAAAATTTTATTTTTTTAGTTCACAAATAAGAAAAAGGGGATAGATATGAGAAACCCAAAATCATATATAGTAGCTCTGGGCTTGCCTATTCAAGATTAGTCATCTTACATATGTCCTGGTGTCCCTCCTACGCAAATGATCCTATCCCTTAATCTTTTGTCCCCCAAATCTAACTTCTAGACACCATGCAAATTTATTATGATAAATTAGACAGTCAATAGTATCTGCATCAATCATGAGATTTTTTTTCTTTTTTTATTTGATTGTCTTTTTTTTTTTTTTTCTGATCTGTTAGCTGGATTGAATATATCATAAATGGCCCCTTAACTTGGTAAAAAGCACTAGGGTAAGAGTAGTTTTTACTGGTAAAATCGTTTTTTACTAGTACTTTTATGGAGCAGTTATCTTCTGCTTTAATTCATCAAATATTCCAATTATGTCTTTTGAGATGCAAGTTACCATTGTTATTGCCAAATCGCTTTTTTGGTGGATGTTATTTCCATATCCTTTCACCTGATAGGTACATACCCAACTCCCACCAACCACGAAATACTAAATAAGATCTCCGTGGAAAAGAAAGCAGGGGAAGGAAGAGGAGATAAGATAGACATGGAAGAACCAAGGCTAGTGTTCTTGCCCACACCAGTGGTTGGGCACCTTAAATCCACAGTAGAATTAGCCAAACGCCTCCTTGAGAAACAACCATGCTTCTCAATCACTGTCCTCCTCATGCATCTCCCTTTTCCTTCCACGGAATCCACCATCGACTCTTATGTGCAATCCGTCGCGGCCTCCAACCCCAGAATCCATTTCGTCCATCTCCCACTCGTAGATTTCCCACTTGAAAACAACCAAAGTCCAGAAGCCTTTGTGTCCCTCTTCATAGAAAAGCACGAGTCCCATGTCAAAGAAGCCCTCAAAACAACACCATCTTCTTCTTCACCTCCCACCCGTGTCTCTGCCTTGATCATGGACTTATTTTCCACAACCATTATTGACGTCGGCAAAGAGCTCGGCATCCCCACATACCTCTACTTCACGTCGGGCGCCGCCACCTTGGGGCTTATGCTCTATCTCCCAACACTACATGTCAAAATTCCTTGTGAGTTCAAGGACTTTCAAGGAGAAGTTGAAGTCCCCGGCATGTTGCCTTTGCCGCTGATGGCGATGCCGGAGCCAGTGATGAACAAGAAGAAGGATGGGTATGAGTGGTTCGTTTACCATGGCCGGAGGTTTCGCGAGGCCGACGGCATCATTGTAAACACATTTGCAGATTTGGAACCAACCGTGATCAAATCGGTAACATAATTGACTTGTCTAATATTGCCTAAGGAGATTAACAATTTCTTACACTCCCTTTTTTGTACTTGACACTTCCCAAAGGAGGTGTGGTGAGGGATGGATGCACTTGAATATTTTCCTATATATATATATATTTAGAGCTTTTCTTTGCTTGATTAAACCCACTGATGTAACACCCATCTCTCTAGCTAGACTACCCCAAAATTTTACTCAAGTGACGTGGATTCACGTAGAGAATATATAGTTTAAGGTTAGCTCCAAGCTTAGGATCATTTTTCTTTCCTATGAATTGACTAAAATTTTTGGTTTCATGATAGTACTTTTCGTTTCATTATTGATGATGCCAAAAATAGGTTTTCGGACACCACCGGTCAAGTAATGAATGCTAGGTGAGTAAATGAGAGAGAGAGAGGGAACTTATAGTGGTTCGGTCTGTATGACCTACGTCCACTTTGAATATGGTGATCTTTGATTGACAAGATGGATTACAAGCGAGAGAGAGAGGTGAGTAAGAGTTTTTTCATTGCCCCTCAAGTGATGAGGAGACCCTGAATTTATACACTTCCCCAGCAGATGGGATTCAAAAATAAAGTAACGTCTCTCTGGAGCCTGGAGCCTCAGACGTGTCCTCGAGGAACGAGCAGGGCGGAGGGCTTAGAGCGCAACGTCTCTCAGAGCCTGGAGCCTCAGACGTGTCCTCAAGGCGGCCTCAGACGTGTCCTCGAAGAGCGAGCAAGGTGGAGGGCAGGCGAGAGTTTCTTCGCGAGAATTGGTAAGAGCGGGTGAGGGGAGGACTTCGTTGTGATGACTCGGAGGCCTTGACGTGACGAGGCTTCCTTCAACGAGTTTCGAATATCCGCTGAGCTAAACTGGCCTGACCCATGACCTTGGACGGACCGGGTTGTCTGGACCTGACTCTTTACCACAATCCGGGTTGGGCCTGACCCATCATTTGCCCCTCAAAGTCCCGCGTTCGGAAATTATTTGAAAGTGGGGCTTTCTGTGCATCCAACTTTCTTCTTCCTGAAAAATCTTTCTTTTTCCTGGTTGTAACTCTGTCTATCTGTTCTTTTAGATATGTATCTCGGAGAGTCCTCCCGGCTTGGGCTACTCTTCTTTGAAAACTCAAGCTATAAAATAAACCCTAGAGTAGTCTTTCTTCAAAAGAAAGAAACTAGCCTCTGTCCAAAAACCATTGGGAGAGAAAAAGATGGAGACAGGCAGCAAAAGAGGCGACGGGCGCGAGCGATGCGACGCGAGCGCCCGCCAGGCGGGCGGCGAGGGCGGCACGGTCGGCGCTGGGCGCAGGGGGCGCCCAGCCCGCGGGGCGTCGCGGCAGCGGGCGCCGCAGGCAGGGGCGCCGCGGCAGCGGGCCGAGGAAGCAGGGGCGCCGCAGGCAGGGGCGTCGCGGCAGCAGGCGTCGCGGCCCCGGGCGCCGCGGGCGTGGGCGCCGCAGGCAGTGGCGCCGCGGCCCCGGCGCCGCAGGCGAGGGCGTGGGCGCCGCAGGCGTGGGCGGCAAGGCCCCGGGCGCCGCATGCGAGGGCGGCGCAGGCGCGGGCGGCGCGGCCCCGGGCGCCGCGGGCGAGGGCGCCAGCCGCGGGGCGATCCCGGCCGGCAGTGGGCTCCGGCGCGGCGCGAGCGATGGCGCCAAGGCTGCTTGGCGGCGCAGGGCGCCGGGCGGCGCGGGCGAGTGGGCGCCGGGCGGCCGCGGGCGACGCGGGGAGGGCGCCAGGCCAGGGCGCCAGGCTGCTGGGCGGCGCGGCAGGGGCGGCAGGCGGCGCGGGCGACGCGGGCGATGGGCGCCAGGCCGCTGGGCGACGCGGCAGGGGCGCCGGCGGCGCGGGCCAGGGCGCCAGGCTGCTGGGCGGCGCGGTCCAGGGCGCCGGGCTGCTGGGCGAACGCGGGCGAGGGCGCCAGGCCGCTGGGCGACGCGGCAGGGGCGCCGGGCGGCGCGGGCCAGGGCGCCAGGCCGCTGGGCGGCGCGGCAGGGGCGCCGGCGGCGCGGGCGAGGGCGCCGGGCCGTGGGCGACGCGGGCGACGCGGGCGAGGGCGCCAGGCCGCTGGGGCGACGCGGCAGGGGCGCCGGGCGGCGCGGGCCAGGGCGCCAGGCCGCTGGGCAGCGCGGCAGGGCGCCGGCGGCGCGGGCGAGGGCGCCAGGGCGCTGGGCGGCGTGGCAGGGGCGCCGGGCGGCGCGGCAGCGGGCCCCGGGGCGCCGGGCGTCGCGGCAGCGGGAGCAGGGGGAGGCGCATGTGGTTTGCAGGTATTCGAGACTCAGGCGGTTTCGCAGCAGCTGGCGCCTCAGGTGGCGCCCAGTCCTTCGGCATCTCGGCCAGGGAAGAGAAAATAGTAGGGGGAGGTCATGCCGAGGGCAGTCCTTCTTCAGACACGTTGGGCAAATTACGTCCGCGTTCTAAAGGAAAAATGGTGAGCGATGATGACAGACCCAAGGTGAGTACCATTAGTACCACAGTCAGCAATGATGATATTTCCAGTTTCATCACTTTTTATCATATTCCTCCCACTGTGATTTGTCGCCGAGCCAAAATGGATGAGCCAGCTTGTGATGACGCATCGGGTGACATTGTTATTTACGAGGATATGCTTGAAGCTGGGCTGAGATTCCCTATGCCCCCCTCCGTCTGCCGAATTCTTCATTACTTCTCCCTGACTCCGGGGAGATTAGTACCCAATGGATGGAGAATTATGCTGGGTTTTCTCGAGCTTTGGAGGAGAACACATAACGAGGAGGCATCTCCCATGGAGCTCCATGCTGCCTACAGTTTATTCGAATCTCCGGCTCCTAACAGGGGATGGTACTATTTCACCCCCAAGGGCGGCAGACTGCTCACGGGATTGCGCTCTAACTGTCACAGCTGGAAATTTCGTTTCTTCTTTGTTGGTGGCGAGTGGGCCTCAGAAGCAAACAGGGCTCTGGTGCCCAAACAGTGGATCGACGCCAATAGACCTGGTACGCCACTCATTATCATCTCCTCATTACTCATTTGCATACATATGATCATCATTTTATTTGTTCATTCCTTTTTTTTTTATAGAGTCACCTGTGCTCTCCGCGGATATAAAACGGAAACTGCAGGCTGTAAGAGATCGTCCGGATAGAGATTTGGGTATTCTCTTTTCTAAAGAGAGTGACAGCAATCGTGGACCCTCTGTTGACCCTTCTCCTCGTAGGACGGGTGAGCCTTCCCGGGCATCAACTAAGAGAAAATGTAAGGAGCTTTCAGTGGCTTAGGCATACCTTTTCCTGATATTCTGTTTCTAACCATTCATTTTGCTTCCGCAGTGGTGGTTAATAGGGAGTTGGTCGAGGCCAAGGAGGCAATTGAAGATCGTCGTGCAAGTGCTAATACCCATCTTGCCAAGATATCGAGGATTGGTATTGCCCCGAGAAGGGATTCTCCTCGTGTGATGGTTGGTGATCTTCCTGTAACCACTCATCTAGTGGAGCCGCAGACGAGTTCTCCTGTCACTACCCATGTAGTGGCCCCCGCGGCTGTGCCTCATCAACCTAAAACTCCTCTGGTTTCTTCCGCCACATCTGTACCTCCTGCCCCTCCGTCTGGTCCCAAGCCGCTGACTCTTCGAGAGAAGTTTTGGAGATTCCCAGCTCGTGACGATATTAATCGGGTCAGCGCCCTTAGCACAGAGGGGATGATAAACGCTTATCTAGAAGGTTTATCTCAGGTAAAAGGTTGTCTGAATTTTCTTCAGGTTTTCCTTCCGTATATGCATTCTCATTTCGCTTGATTTCTTCTTGCTCCAGATGTCTGCATCATCCATATATTTATTTTCGAAGGCTGAGTTGTTCGGTAAGCTGAGACAGGAGAATGCAGGTATTCATAGGGATCTCTCTGCAAGTCAAGAAAAAATTGCTGAACTAGAAGCCGCCAGGAAGACTTATGATGCTAATCTTCTAGCAGCTCGGGAGAGAGCAAACAGGCTTGAGATTGAGCTCTCAACGGCTCACAAGAGGGCGACCAAGGCTGAGGCTGAGCTAGTGGCGACGCGCGAGGGTGCTTTGCTCAGTGAGACCGAGCTACGGAAGGCCCGTGAGAGGGCTTCGCTCAGTGAGGCTGAGGTTGTGAAGGCCCGCGAGAGGGCTTCGCTCAGTGAGGCTGAGGTTATGAAGGCCCGCGAGAGGGCTTCCCTCAGGGAGGCTGAGTTTGTGAAGGACCGCGAGAGGACTTCACTCAGAGAGGCTGAGCTCGTGGAGGCCCGAAAGGGAGCAGAGCTCAGAGAGGCTGCTTTGAAGGTAGAGCTAAGGGCGGCGGAGGAGAGAGCTATCCAGGCTGAAAATGACTTGGAGGACGGCCTGGCTGATGCTGAGAACAGCCTCGCCGATGGATTTATTGCTGGTTATGACGAACTCCGGAGAAAGATTACCGCAGCATTTCCCGATATCGACTTCTCGCGCTTTAAGGCGAGTGAGGCGCCTGATGAGGCGCCTGCCGACGAGCCTGATGGCAGCAGCGGGAGCTCAGGTGATTATGAGGATGATGGCGAGGATGAGGGGGATAAGGAGAGTGACTAGGCTCATATGTATTTTTCTTTTTGTTTGGCAATTTATAGCCTATTGAAAGGAGCACATTTCTGTAATAACATGTTTATTTCATTTATAGTCTATTGAACAATGAAATGGGAAATAAACAATTTTTATGCTTTTTGTACATTGGCCCATTTGTCACTGGTAATACCTCTTCAGATGTTCCGCATTCCACGGATGGAGCAGGGCCTTACCATCAGAATTTTGGATTCTGTATGTGCCTGGCCTTACTACTTCTGTCACGAGATAAGGTCCTTCCCAATTTGGCCCTAGCTTTCCTTCGCGAGAGTCTTTAGTGGCGAGGATCACCTTCTTCAGGACTAGATCTCCTGGCTGAAAAGAACGAGGCTTCACCCTCGAGTTGTAGTGTTTTGCCATGCGCCGCTTGTATTCTGCATTGCGGACCGTGGCCATCTCCCTTGCCTCCTCTACCAAGTCGAGGTTGATGCGGAGTCCTTCCTCGTTGTTGATTTGGTCTTGGAGATGGACCCTGAGGGAGTGTACGCCAATTTCGACAGGGATGACTGCCTCGGTCCCAAAAGCTAGCGAGAAAGGAGTCTCGCCAGTAGGGGTTCTCGGCGTAGTTCTGTATGCCCATAATACCCCTGGTAGCTCGTCAACCCAAAGACCCTTCGCTCCTTCGAGCCTGGTTTTTAGGTTGCGAAGAACTGTTCGGACCATGACTTCTGCTTGCCCATTTGCTTGGGGGTGCGCTGGACTGGAGTGGGGCTGCTTGATCTGGAGGTCGGTGCAGAAAGTGTTGAAGAGTTTGTTGTCAAACTGCTTGCCATTATCACTGACGATGGCGCTAGGTATCCCAAATCGACAGACTATGTTTTTCCAAACAAAGTTTTTTACATTGAAGTCTGTGATCTTGGCCAAGGGTTCTGCCTCCGCCCATTTTGTGAAGTAGTCAATGGCAATGACTACAAACTTGCATTGGCCTTTGCTCAAAGGGAGGGGGCCCAGAATATCTATACCCCATTTGGAGAAAGGCCATGGGCTAAAAATGGAAGTCAACTCTTCTGGTGGTTGCCTGGTTACAGTGGCGAAGCGCTGGCACTTGTCGCACTTTTGAGCAAATTCTTTGGCGTCTCTCGCCATGGTTGGCCAGAAGAATCCCTGCCTTAGTGCTTTGTGGGCGAGGGAGCGTCCTCCAGAATGGTTCCCGCATATTCCTTCGTGGATTTCACGAAGAGCGTAATCAGCATCCTCAGGGGAGAGGCAACGCAGTAGTGGTAGGCAATAACCCTTCTTGTAAAGGATATTTTGCAGAAGGGTGTATCTGGAAGCCCTCATTCTGAGTCTCTTCGCTTCAAGGTGGTTCTCTGGTTCGGTGCCCTCTTGGAGGAAAGCCTTTATTGGTGTCATCCAATTTGGCTCGCTGCCCTCTGATGCACAGTTGATGTTTCCAACCACTACATCTAACTTGCTCCTCTCCAGCTGATGCCCGATGAGTGTAGGTTCTGTGGATGAGGCCTCCAATGACGAGGCGAGCCTAGCCAGTGCGTCTGCTGCAACATTTTGTCCTCGGGGAATATGGCAGATCTGAAAGCATTGAAAACTTTTGACCAATCCTTTAACCATATTGAGGTAGTCTTGCATCCTTTCCTCCTTTGCCTCGAATTCGCCATTTATTTGATTCACCACCAATTGTGAATCACTGTGAGCAAGAACTGATTCGGCGTCCATTTCGATCGCCAACCTCAGTCCTGATAAGAGTGCCTCATACTCAGCCTCATTGTTTGATGCAATGAAGTGGAGCTTCACTGCATACTTGATGGGTGTACCATCTGGGCTGATCAGGATGAAGCCAGCTCCGCCTCCGTCTGTGGTTGCCGAACCATCAACATACAATTTCCAGACCGGTAAAGGCGGGGCAATCGACCTCTGGGGAGGTACCTGGGTGCTTTGGAGAAGAGGCTGGGCGCCCGAGGGAAGCTGGGCGCCCAGGTTTTGAGGAGGGAGTGAGGCGCCCGGGGCTTGGAGGAGAGGCTGGGCGCCCGAGGGAAGTGCGGCGCCCAGGGTTTGAGGGAGATCTCGGGCGCCCAGAGCTTGAGGGAGGAGCTGGGCGCCCGGGGCTTGGAGGAGAGGCTGGGCGCCCGAGGGAAGCTGGGCGCCCAGGGTTTGAGGGAGATCTCGGGCGCCCAGAGCTTGATGGAGGAGCTGGGCGTCCGGGGCTTGGAGGAGAGGCTGGGCGCCCGAGGGAAGCTGGGCGCCCAGGGTTTGAGGGAGATCTCGGGCGCCCGAAGCTTGAGGGAGGAGCTGGGCGCCCGGGGCTTGTTCCACCGCTGTTTCATCTACTTGATTTTCACCATAAGTGAATTCAGCTACGAAGTCAGCTAGAGCCTGTGCTTTGATGGCAGACCTTGGTTGATATTTAACATCAAACTCTCCCAGCTCTACCGCCCACTTCACAAGTCTTCCAGCTACATCAGGTTTCCCCAAAACTCTTTTCAGAGGTTGATCTGTTACTACCACCACGGTGTGGCCCTGAAATAGTGTCGTAGACGCCTTGCAGTGGAGATGAGGGCGAGGGCCAGTTTTTCGAGCTCCGGGTATTTGGACTCTGCCCCTCGGTAGGCTCTGCTCACATAGTAGATAGGCTTTTGCGCTCCGTCCTGATTCTTTATGAGAACAGAGCTCACGGCTGAGGGTGAAGCCGAAAGATACAGGTACAGCACTTCACCTGGTGTAGCATGCGAGAGGAGAGGGGGAGCGGTCAGGTAAACTTTGAGCTTCTGGAATGCTTCTTCAGCCTCGGGCCCCCATTGGAATGTTTTGCGGAGGATCTTGAAGAAGGGTAAGCACTTGTCTGCAGATTTGGAGACAAATCTGCTAAGTGCCGCAATCCTTCCATTGAGGCGCTGCAACTCCTTTGTGGAAGAGGGTGACTTCATATCTAATATGGCCTTGATTTTATCTGGGTTCGCCTCGATCCCCCTCTGGTCGACCATAAAACCTAAGAATTTTCCAGATCCTACACCAAAGGCACACTTCTCAGGATTCAATTTCATGCGAAAAAGTCTGAGAGTGTCAAAGGTCTCTTGTAGATGGGCGATATGGTCGGCTGCGGCGAGGCTCTTCACCAGCATGTCGTCTACGTAAACCTCCATGGTCCGCCCGATTTGAGAGTGGAACATCTTGTTCACTAGACGTTGATAGGTGGCGCCCGCATTCTTCAGTCCGAAAGGCATGACCCTATAACAGTAGGTTCCTTTCGGGGTGATGAATGATGTCTTCTCCTGATCCGGGGGGTGCATGCTAATCTGGTTGTATCCAGAGTATGCATCCAAAAACGAGAGTAGTTCATGACCTGCCGTGGCGTCGATGAGGAGGTCAATCCTTGGTAGGGGGTAGCTGTCCTTTGGGCACGCTTTGTTAACCTCCGAGAAGTCAACGCACAGGCGCCATTTTCCGCTGGACTTCTTCACCATCACCACATTTGAGAGCCATTCAGGGTAGGCTACTTCCCTGACAGCCCCGTTCTCCAGCAACTTTCCCACTTCGTTGTCCATTGCTTGGGCCCTTTCTGTGGAGGCCCCTCTAAGCTTTTGTCGGACAGGCTTGTAGCCAGGGTCGACATTGAGGCGGTGGGTTGTGACGTCGGGATCAATCCCTTCAAGATCCGCATGCGACCATGCGAAAACATCCATATTACTTCTTAAGAAGTCTGTCAGCTGGCTGGCCCGATCCTCAGGTAGAGAAGAGCCAATTTGTACTCTCTTGGCTGGGAAGTCTTCATCCAGGATCACTGAGGTGAGCTCCTCGACTGGTTCTCCTCTCTCTGCCGTGGTCTCATCTCTTGGGTCCGAGATTTCGACCTGTAACGCCTCCTGTGTTTTCTTGGCCTTCATAGAGGAGACGTAGCATTCCCTTGCAGCTACTTGATTCCCTCTTACCTCTCCGATCCCATTAGGAGTTGGAAACCGGAGGATGAGATGAAACGTAGAGAGGACCGCTCTTAAGGCATTAAGAGTTGGACGCCCCAGGATGATATTGTAAGCCGATGCGCAGTCAATCACCAGGAAATTGACCATTGTTGTGGAAGTTCGAGGTGCAGTCCCGGCTGTGACTGGCAGTGTGATTGCCCCAAGGGGATACACCTTCTCTCCCGAAAAGCCGATGAGAGGAAACTTGACGGGCTGCAACCTCTCCCGTCCCAGCCTCAGCTTGTCATAAGTGTCTACAAACAGAATGTCTGCAGAGCTTCCACTGTCTACCAGGATCCTATGCACTTGAAAATTGGCGACCGTCATCGTGAGCACTAGAGGGTCGTCGTGAGGGTGCTGGATCCCCTCCAAATCCTTGTCTGAGAAGGATATAACTTCATTATTTCCATGCCTTGGCGCCTTAGACGGGCGTGCCTCCTCAGGATGCCTTGCCTTTCTGGCATGGGCCTTCATGGCCGAGAACGACTCTGTTAGCCCTCCAGAAATTGTTCGGATTTCTCCGATCGGTTGCTGATTTTCCTGATTGTGAGGTGGAGGTGGTGGAGGTGCTTGTCCCCTGCCGGCAACGTACTGACGTAGGTGGCCGTGCTGGATGAGATCCTCAATCTGGCGTTTGAGCTCGTAGCAGTCGTCAGTATCATGGCCATGGTCGCGATGGAAGCGACAGTATTTGTTCGGATTCCTCCGATTCGGAGGAGACTTCATCTTTCCTGGCCATTTTATGGCTGGGTCATCTTGTATTTGGAACAAGATCTGCTCCACCGTGGCCGTAAGAGGCGTGAACGCCAGCCTGTCCCTTTGCGGAGCGGGACCAAGCCGGTCTCTGGCAGGTACTCTCTCTGTCCTGCTCCGCTTGTTGCTAGCTTCCTTCTTTTCGTCTCTGCTCCTCTCTTTTCCCTTACTGCTCGCTCTGGAGGATTCTCCGCGCCTTGCCCTGGTGATGTCTTCCGCATTCATATACTTTTGGGCTTTGGCCAATAGTTCCGAGAAGCTCTTTGGCGGGCGCTTCATTACGGAAAAGAGAAAACTCGAGGAACGAAGGCCTCCAAGGAAAGCCGTCATGGAGACCTTGTCGTCGGGCTCCTCGATTTGGAGTACCTCTTCGTTAAAACGAGTGAGGTAACTCCTTAGGCTTTCAGTCTCCTCCTGCTTTATACTAAGCAGGTGTGTTGCGGGCTTCTGGTGGCGGCGCCCACCTATGAAGTGTGAGACGAAAGACTTGCTCAACTCTCCGAAGGTGGCGATGGATGCTGAGGGGAGATTTGCGAACCACAGGCGGGCAGAACCTTTCAAAGTGGTTGGAAAGGCTCTGCACATTATCTCGTCAGGGATGTTATGGAGCTGCATCCTGGTTTTGTAAGTTTCAAGATGGTCTAATGGATCCTTCCTCCCATCGAAGGTCTCCATAGACGGCATCTTGAACTTCCTTGGAAGTGGGGTAATGTACTATATGGGGTTTGAACGGTGTATCCGTCCGCCCCACTAGGTAATCCACAGTCTCTGGTGCCTGGGCCTTCATTGCATTGAAGACATCGCCCAGTTGATTCTGCATTTCTTTGATTTTTTCTTCCCAGTGAGTGTGAAGCTCCCTGGACGGACCGGGGAAATAGCTTTCATCTTCCATGAAGTGATTCTCACTTCCCCCTTCTTGGAAGTGAGAGTCCTCCTCGTCCTGAGGGAAAAGTCGAGGTGGTAACCCTCCATGGGCGGCTCTACCAGGGGGTGGAGGAACTTCGTGGTTATGGAAGCTCTGATGCGCTCCTCGGCCATGGGGGCCATGATGTGCTCCTCGACCTTGGGCGCCATGATGAGGGGCGCCCAAGTGAGGTGCTCTTCTCTGGGCGCCGAGAGTATGGGCGCCTTGGTGCGGTGCTGCTTCGTCTTGGGCTCCTGGGAGACGGGCGCCCTGGAGAGGTGCTCCATCCTGGGCGCCTGGGAGATGGGCGCCCGGGGGATGGGCGCCACCCGGGAGATGGGCGCCTGGGAGATGGGCGCCCGGGAGGGGTGCTCCATCCTGGGCGCCTGCGAGATGGGCGCCCGGGAGGGGTGCTCCATCCTGGGCGCCTGGGAGACGGGCGCCCGGGAGGGGTGCTCCATCCTGGGCGCCTGGGAGATGGGCGCCCGGGGGATGGGCGCCCGGGTGAGGTGCTCCACCCTGGAGTGCTCCTCCCTGTCCCGCCAGCATGAGTTGCAATATTTGTTGGTTTTGGGCCAACAGCTGTTGCATGGTTTCCAGCATCTGCTGCGAAGTCGGTGGAGGGGGGAGAGTATTCAGAGAGGGGTTACCCGGTGGAGGGTAATTGTTTCCCTGGGTAGGGGAGTCCGGGCGCCTGGAAGGACCCGGACCTGTAGCTTGGACGGGATTGTCTTCTCGTCTTACGGATCTTGTGCTGATCACCATGATTTCTGAGGAAGATGTGTGAAGTGTGAACTTTAGTTTTGATTTTCGTTCCCACAGACGGCGCCAAACTGATGATGCCAAAAATAGGTTTTCGGACACCACCGGTCAAGTAATGAATGCTAGGTGAGTAAATGAGAGAGAGAGAGGGAACTTATAGTGGTTCGGTCTGTATGACCTACGTCCACTTTGAATATGGTGATCTTTGATTGACAAGATGGATTACAAGCGAGAGAGAGAGGTGAGTAAGAGTTTTTTCATTGCCCCTCAAGTGATGAGGAGACCCTGAATTTATACACTTCCCCAGCAGATGGGATTCAAAAATAAAGTAACGTCTCTCTGGAGCCTGGAGCCTCAGACGTGTCCTCGAGGAACGAGCAGGGCGGAGGGCTTAGAGCGCAACGTCTCTCAGAGCCTGGAGCCTCAGACGTGTCCTCAAGGCGGCCTCAGACGTGTCCTCGAAGAGCGAGCAAGGTGGAGGGCAGGCGAGAGTTTCTTCGCGAGAATTGGTAAGAGCGGGTGAGGGGAGGACTTCGTTGTGATGACTCGGAGGCCTTGACGTGACGAGGCTTCCTTCAACGAGTTTCGAATATCCGCTGAGCTAAACTGGCCTGACCCATGACCTTGGACGGACCGGGTTGTCTGGACCTGACTCTTTACCACAATCCGGGTTGGGCCTGACCCATCAATTATAATGCCCCTCAATCTGGTACGTATCAGTAGGCAGCTAACTTGATTCAGTCATGTTACGATGGTGGGGGCAGCCTTCATCATTAGGCATTCAGAGTCCACCTACATCCACCACCTCAAGTGGTTGGGAAATGGATCCTGGACCAATCAGGGGGCGCCATGCGTGGGGGCGGAAGAAAGATAAATATTTACTCTTTTTTCCGCCCCTTGATGTGGCGCCCCCTGATTGGTCCAAACAGGGGATCGATTTCTTCTCGAGGACGATTCCAAAGGGGCATTTTAGTTTTTTCCCATGTTTCAGAGTAACATTCATTAACATCTCCATTCAAAAGATTTATTGGACTTGGCCTTCATTGGAGTGCAAGGACCTAATTGATCTTTATTTTAGACCACCGGAATTTAACCTCTAGACTACATGCAAATTTATTGTGATAAATTTGACAATCAATAATTTTTACCTATATCAATGAGATTTTTCTGATTGAATTTCTTTTTTCTTTGTCATTTTATTATTATTATTTGGCATATATGTGGTGTTAGGAAGATTGAATATATTATAAGTGACCCATTGACCCCCAAATTAAAAAAAAAAATCATTAGTGACCCCATAATTAGTAAAAAGCGAATGGGTACTCTAGAGTAGCTTCTACTAGTAAAATGATGTTTTTACTAGGTACCTAGGGGCTATTTGAGGGCTTTACTAATGGAGTTGAATGAAATAAAGATTATTTTGAAAAAAGGATAAAATATAAATGGATCATTATGATATTTTATTTTTAGTTATTTATTATGAAATCTTTTTGACGTTTTATATTGATTGTGGAGTTTTTTTGTCTTTAATGGAGACATTAGGTAATTTTTTGAATTTTTTTTAAAATATGGTAGGAAATTTGAATTAAAGTGCATTTGATGAGACTTTTTTTTTAGAAATAGAGGCTTTACTTTATTGACTCTATTAGCAGAGTTGCCAGTTTGGGGGCTTTACTAATGGAGTTGAGTGAAGTAAAGATTATTTTGAAGAAATAATAAAATTTAAGTGGGTTATGATGGTATTTTATTTTTAGTTATTTATTATGAAAAAATTTTTAACTTTTTGTATTGATTGTGGAGTTTTTTGTATTTTAGTGAAGAAATGAAGTTACTTTTTTTTTTTTGAAAAATATGGTGGAAAATTTGAATTAAAGTGTTTTTTATAGAACTTTTTTTTTGTTTAAGTGGGGGCTTTACCTTACTTGACTCTATTAGTAGAGTTGCCAACAAGCCCAAGCCCAGTTAGGCAACTTGCTCATTATACGGAGTAGTCATCTTAAGCTTTTATTCATCAAACCCAATTAGGTAACTTGACGGCAAATCACATTTGTTTTTGCCATATCCTTAACTGGCCTGACAGAAAAGAGAGCAAGGGAAGGAAAACTAGAGAAGACAAGAGATGGCAGAAACAGGACTAGTGTTCTTGCCTCAACCATCAGTTGGCCACTTGATATCCACAGTAGAGCTAGCCAAATCCCTTCTTGAGAAACAACCATGCCTCTCCATCACTGTCCTCCTCATGCATCTCCATATTCCCTCCGACGAATCCGCCACCGCCCCAGTCACCTCTTATGTGCAATCCATCGCCGCCTCCAACCCCAGAATCCGTTTCATCGATCTCCCGTTCGTCGATTTCCCATTTGAAAACAACCAAAATCCATCAACTTTCATCTCCCTCTTCGTGGAAAATTACAAGTCCCATGTCAAAGAAGCCCTCAAAAGAATATTGTCTTCTTCTTCACCTCCTAAGCGCGTCTCTGCCTTCGTTATAGACTTCTTTGCGACAACTATGATCGATATTGGCAAAGAGCTTGGCATCCCCACATACGCCTACTGTACGTCAGGTGCGATCTTCTTGGCGCTTTTGCTCTATCTCCCAACTCTACATGTCAAAGTTCCATGTGAGTTCAAGGACTTGCAGGGAGAGGTCGAAGTCCCCGGTATGTTGCCTTTGCCACCACTGGCGATGCCGGATCCAATGATGAACAAGAAGAGTGATGGGTATGACTGGTTCGTATACCAAGGCGGGAGGTTACGCGAGACCGACGGCTTGATTGTAAACACGTTTGCAGAGTTGGAGCCGACCACACTCAAATCGGTAACAATAATATTTGAGTTGTTTCTCGTCTCTACCATTTTCAGGGAAGGAATGTTCCCGAGCCAAAAAAAAAAAAAAAGGAGAGTTTATGATAATGTCTTTCGAGTTTGTGTAGCTCGCTTTTGTATGATCAAATCTGCTCATATAATATCCATCTCATAATTTTACTTAAGAGTGATGTGGATTCACATGACCAATTCAACAGTTTAATATGAGCGAATTTGACCACAAATAGGTAAGCTCTGAGCTAACAATAGCATAGGATCATTTCTCTTCATAAAGTTAACAGTTGGCCCTTGGAAGTACTTTTGGTTACATAATCTTTAAGTTGAAGCGAGTTTATTAATGATTGCAACTCAATCAGTACCGTGATCATGATATAGTTGTGTCTTTAGGTTGGGGGTACATAACAGGCAGCTAATTTGATTCCCACCAATTATGTTGGTGGAGTCCATCTTAATTCCATCACTAGCACGGTAAACCGTGCTGATCACGGTACGTTCATACAATGTAATTTAAATATTTATTCATACAATGCAAATAAAATATTCATGCATAGCAATGATTACTTAGAAAGAAAAAAAAATGACCGTAGGGAGAGTAGAAATGGAATATGAGAAGTGAGGTAAAAAAAAATATATGTAGAAATGAAATAGGAGATGTGGGCAAAAAGGTAATATTATAGAAATTAAAAGAAGAAAAGAAAACGTAATGGGTAGTTATAAGAAGTAGGAGTAGTTATAAGATGTGAGAAGTTATATTTCAGTTACGGTCAAAATCAAATCAAGTGGTCAAAATTATCTAAAAAACTTCTAGCTTAATATATAATAATTAGAACTTCTTTTGAGCTTACCTTTATCCTTTGGCTAAAGTGGTTGATTTTTTATCCTTCTCTTACATAGTAAAGATAACATTCATTAACATCTCCATTTAGTAGATTTACTGGAATTGGCTCTCATTTGAGGGCAAGGAACTGATTGATGAACGAAAATATAAAAAACCCAAAGTGCTAATTTTCAATTCATCACAGTGTTATGTCTACTTGGACATAAATCTATATTATTGTGATTTTCTGATTTTTTTTATTATTGTGAAGTGTTCCGAAAATAGTGCAATATTTTTTGAGAAATTGCGATTCAACATATATAATATCATTATATCATTGGAATATTTTTTTTTCAAAGCATCATTCAAATCTTTGACAACAAGCTGGCAAAGAAATAGAATCTTTCTTATAAAAGAAGAAGAAGAAAAACTGTCAGAAACTTTTATAGGCCTTAGAATTTAGTATATTCAGAATTGTGGACAGTAAATAATTTGAGTGGAAGACAAGGAATATTCCATTATTTGGTGCGTGTGGGCTACGTTTTTTACTTCTAGAATGCGTACGCAGACTTTGTCGTTTCCAATAGCCAGTCCAAAAAAATTAGAGGACATTCAACATCCATCCCCCTACAAAAACTAGATATGGCCAATTCACAAGCTGCTCTACTTTTTTTTTTGGTGTGCGGCCATGTGATAAGGTTGATAAAGTCTCATTTTCACTAGTGTTTCAAATGGTAGGCAACAAAAGTAGACTGCTGACTTTGAATGTTTTGTAAACGTAGAGAAAAGAGACTAAATCCACTTAATACAACTTAAAAAACTTTTAGGTGTTCAATGGAGCCTCTAAAAGCCACGACACACACTTCCCTACCGATGTGAAAATGTTATCTAGTTATTAGAGGGTTTGAATTGTCAAGGGCTGCCTCAGCTGGGCAAAGTCCTTTTAGGAGGGTAACTAGTAACTTAGGAGGGTAACTAGTAACTACTGACTAGGTCTGAACCCAGTTAGCATGGGGAGCTATCTGACAGAAGTGGCCCCATTAGAAAGCTGTGTAACACAAGATATTTCTAGCCATTTGATTTGAAGTGATGAAATTGACAGTACTTAGAAACCGGCCAAAACTTATTTGACCCTTGGGTACGGCCCTAACCAAAATTCCAACTAGTACATTCTGTGGGGCGATACCCACATGAAGTTCAGCTTCAAAAATAAGTTCTTCCTCGTTGC
Source organism: Litsea cubeba (assembly GCA_012931725.1). Classification (NCBI taxonomy): domain Eukaryota; kingdom Viridiplantae; phylum Streptophyta; class Magnoliopsida; order Laurales; family Lauraceae; genus Litsea; species Litsea cubeba. The sequence goes on from CM022944.1 coordinate 129,885,344, forward strand.
AGGTGTCCTCCCACTTAAATAGAAAATGAACACATCCATACAAAAAGAAGACATTCTATTTTAAGTGGTTAAGATTTCATAAAATGGGCTTAAAAGAGAGCTTCGCAAGTTTCTCACAACTCTCAGCCGCATGATCCAGTTATCTCCATTCAATGAAGCCATTGATAAATCTAATCCTAAGCCATTTACAAGTATGAACCACTACTAACTTTGCATCAATAACCTTCCTCATTCTACTATTCTTACTTATGATCATGACAGATTACCAACGGTGAATGTCTGCCCGACCATCATCCCACTCCACCAGTCTATCCTGTGGGACCTCTGCTCGCTCTCGACAAAAAATCGCAGGACCCAAAGACGAGCCAATTGATGGAATGGCTCGACCAACAGCCCCACTCATCCGTTGTCTTCTTGTGCTTTGGAAGCATGGGCTTATTCTCAGTCCCACAATTGAAAGAAATGGCACTTGGTCTCGAGCGTAGTGGGCACCATTTCCTATGGTCCTTGCGATGCCGTTCATCAACGGACACAGATCTCAAGGAGATCCTACCAGATGGGTTTTTGGACCGAACCAAAGGCCGTGGATTGGTGTTGCAATCTTGGGCTCCACAGGTGGACATCCTTGCACACGCGGCTGTTGGTGGATTCGTTTCCCATTGTGGGTGGAACTCATCCCTGGAGAGCATATGGTTTGGTATACCCATGTTGGCTTGGCCCTTGTATGCGGAGCAAAAGCTCAATGCATTTCAGTTGGTGCGGGAGTTCGGTTTGGCTGTGGAATTGAGTTTGGATTATGAGAAAGATGGGTGGGTTAGTGCTGAGGAGTTGGAAAAGGGAGTGAGGTGTTTGATGGGAGATTCAGAGGAAGGGCAGAAGGTGAGAAAGAGAGCTGAAGAGATGGCAGAGGCAAGTAAGAAAGCAGTGGCACAAGGAGGTTCTTCTTTCTCTACATTGGAATTACTAGCAGAGAAGTTCATGCTCTAAACTATCTTCACCTAATTTCAGTACTGTTTTAAATGCTTTTCGACTATTTTGTGATTTATATCCCAATTTGACATTATATCAAGATTTGAGTTTGTGGGTTGATCTTAAACGTTAAATTCGATCCACAAAGCATACAGGAACATCAAGATAACAACACACTAGGCAGGGACTTGGACAGCCACTCTGGGAAAGGACCTGTCCACAGTCCACACTACAACCTTGATAGACAAGGTACCAAATCTAGCATTCATATGGGCTTCAACATTACGATCTCAAGAAGAAACATGACTAAAATAAGTTTTATCAAAATGCGAGACGAAGTTCATTGTCAATGTCCAAGATTTGCCGGTAAATGGACCAATCCTCTGCTCGATCGATTAACACCTTCTCTATCACCTCAAGAACATACAACAAGAAGTGAATCCTAGGGAGCCCCATGAGATCCTCTTTTTCAAGTCCAAAATCCCTTTGCGCCGCCCATGTGGCTGGGTTTCCTGCTCTATCTAACTATTTTTGATTTTTTTTATTAATTACATATAATAATTATGTGGTTTGGTTCTTCGATTTGCTATATTTAATCAGCTATAGATCATGAGTTCAAATATCTAAGACCCTACATTTTTTAGCTTTTTATCTAAGCTCGTTAAAACAACTCAAAATTAAAAGAAATCTCGTCAAAATTGAATCCAAAACTCGTATCTTTAATATTTTATAATTGGTACATTTTGGCAACTATTCAAAATAAAATTTGGTCCATCCTTAATAATCTAACTTAACTATCAACCAGATGCCCTCATAAATCAGAAGGCAAGAGAGAAAACGAAAAACTTGTGTGCAACATATCGATTGACCAACACATTGCATTCAATGCTCAAGAAACAAAATAACCATGTATACTTGACCTCATTATGTACTCAATAATTGAGCATCTCAATGGCACATATTAGAAAAGGTAGGGGGTGTTAAGTATAGAAATATTGAAAGAAACCGTCAAGGTTCAATAATATAGAATATTGTAAATAAGGTTGGGTATGGAAAAGATAAGTTCACCTTAAATCAGATTACACCAGAATTCTACTGCATATACCCACCTAAGGTCTTGTAGGTTTTCTAAATAGTCCCTATGGTTTCAGTATTTAGTGATACATTCATACTTTTTTATTTTATTACCTTTTATGACAATCAGTAGCCTTGCAACCATCATATGTATTTAAAGTGAAACAACACTTTCGCCCGCCTTCATATATCTTTAGGCATAATTGCAAATGCTTAGACTTGTTTTTCACTAAAGCTTGTAACATTGCCAATTACTATGGCACGTTTAGTGGAAGAGAGTAATCCTCAATAAATCTATTTTTATCAATGAGGGGCCCATTCATTAAATCCAAATCGATAATAATGGCATCAGCACCTATACTTAAATTGGTTATATATAATTGACTTGAACCAAGCGCAACCCACCATTAGATTAATGAAAGTTTCAAAATGCATGATTAGGCATCATGTGCATGAGAGAGTTAATGAGAAAGAGACAACTAGAACTTGGAATAAAATAGTGATATTTTTGTAAATAATAACACACATTTTTTTAGTGGATTTAAGTGGTTGTAGATTCTCATTAGGACCATGGTTGGAAAACTCTCTGCCGAGTTATCATGTTTTTACTGAAGGACCTAGTCAAGATTAGGGAAGACTCGGCCGAGTCATCTCATTCTAATAAGTTGTTAGCATTCCACAATATTTAATAGGCAAATTCAATTTAAAAACAATTGAAGTTTATTTCTTCAATGGTAAGGCTTTGTGGAGTATATTTCTTCAGTTTCTATTCATCAAATCCGTTGATGTAATTGAGATTAGGCTAGGGGTGCTCATGGGCCAGGCCAGCCCATCCTCAACTCAGGCCTAGCCCACTTTGGGATGAGCTTGAATATATAATATGGGCCAATGTAATATTTGATTCGAGCTTGGATTATGCAGTGGAAAGCTCAAAGCCTGGCCCGACCTGTCCCAAAGAATTAAGTAGTGATCTTAATTTAGATATAATTTATCCAATTACTAGAAATCCTATACACAACTTTAAAAAAAAAAAAAAAAAAAAGACAGTTCGGCCTGGTCCAATCGACTTAAAATGGTCAAGCTGGGGCCTGACTAATAAGGCCAGTGTGGGCCGAATGCTGGAATGTGCTTCTAAAGTCAAGTCATGCCTACATAGGACCCGGCCAGGCCATGAACACTACTTGAGATGCAAGTTACAATTGTTTCATCCATATTCTCCAGTCAAACCAATAGGGTTTATACCAAAAAAAAAAAAAAATTCAAGCCAATAGGTATATAATATAACCACGCCCACCCACCCCACCCCAAAAACCCCACAACCGTAAAAATACTAGGATCTCCATTTTAAAGAGGCCTAAGGAAAGAAGAAGAAGAGACAAGAGAGAGATGGAAGAAACAGGACTAGTGTTCTTGCCTTCACCAGGAGTTGGGCACCTGATATCTGCAGTAGAGCTAGCCAAACGCCTCCTTGAGAAACAACCATGCTTCTCCATCACTGTCCTCCTCATGCATCCCAATATTCCCTCCCTAAAATCCCCCACCGCCGCCACCACTTCTTATGTGAAATCCGTCGCCGTCTCAAGCCCCAATATTGTCACGACCCGAACCCAAAATTTAATTATCTCGAGTTAACCGGCGTCGAAACCATATTTACTCCCGTGAATTTTAACACGTAAAACTCACAAGGGATACAAATTTGCGGAATATAAACCCATATTTATATTGATCTCAAAAATTATTACATCATGACCATGATCATCACTTGCATACCAAAATAATGCAAGGATCTAGCATATACATATACAAAAGTTTTCTTTTCAATGTACAGAATTTACAACAAAAATTCTTAACAACAAAACACCTATGTTGTCATTACTTCCACTCCACTAATCCGCCTGGCGGAACCGGAGTGGTCTCCTCCGCTGCCGGTGCGGTCGCACCATCGGTAGGGGCAGCTGGGCCTGTAATGTCATCATAACACTGTGAATTCGACAATTCAGCAAAGTATAAACAGTGTTTATGATTATACATGCTATTAGTAAAACAAGTAACAATATTCAAGCAACAGTCAGTGCATAATCTTATAACAAGTCAATAAGGATATTCATCCTTGACATTGGCAATTTGGCAACTAACATAACATTTCCAGAATAATCAAATCAAGTGTCATCTTCCTTAAAGGAAGGAGTACCATCTCCGTAACAAGGAGACTTGACCATCTTCTCAATAGAAGAATAATATGTGGGATTATCAGTGTCCGGGCCAGGAACTACTGACTTCACCACGGAGTTCCGGAACACTCCAAAAATAACTGCTGCAGACAGTATCAAGATCAGCTCAATGAGCTTGTAGAAATCAATATGTAGTGCCGTGCCAATTCACATGTAATTCAAGTACAATGTTAATCTTTACAGTTGTTTACAGTGAGCGGTTACGAGTTCATTAGGTTCAGTTAATTCCAATGAATACCAACCAAACGGTATATAGCTAGATCACTTAATGTGCACGTGTTATGTTTGATAGACATTACAGTTCTTATGGAAAGTTGCACATTAAAGACCCGCACTTAACCATTACTGGCGGTATCAAGGTACATACAGCCTTGAATAAATCAATAGGCTTTATCTTGTGGATTGCAGACCTAAAGTCTGAAAATACATCACTTTGATGTACTGTCGGCTCACTCATCGGTTGACTCGTCGGTCGACCGAAGTGTGTTTATCGGCTGACCGATAGGTATCGGTCCACATGTCGGTTCGAAAACCAGAGGCAATTTCCCCTGATCCATCTGTTGTTGTCGGTTCAGTTCGTCGGTTGACCGATGGCATCGGTCAGGTCTCGGTTCAAAAACCAGAGACGTGTTTTCCTACCCATTTAACACTATTGGTCAACCCGTCGGTTAGCCGACGGCTAACCGACAGCGTCGGTTGACCGATGATTACCAAGAAACAAGACACAGAATTCAAGTACGAATTCTGGTTTGTCCAATTTTCTTTGAATCTGCACTAAAGGAACCTCCTGTTCCTTGCTCAACATATCATGTAAACACAAGTTTCACTTCTATTACATATTCCAAAAGGAAAATTAACATCAATGTAACCATATAAAGAATAGAAAGCTCATTTCACCAATTCATTCCTTACATTTAACATAATCATCACTGAAAGTCATAAAGAACCTAAAAGAACTAACATGCAGTAGCACTTGGGCATATAAACTTATTTATACTTGCCTTTCTTACAGCTGAATCCAAAAACCCCTTTCTTCTTAAGCTTAATGGTTCTAAACCATTCCAATCTCACTTCTTTCTCCAAGCCTTATCTTCAAGAAACCCAAGCACAGGGAGGAGGAAAATTGATAGCACAGATCTCACCCAAGCTTACTCAAAGAATAAGGAAAATAACAAGAAGAAGAGCCCACTGCTCATTCCATTCCAGACAATGAGCAAAGATCAAAGAAACACAGACGAAACCCATTGTGCCATGATCGTTCCATATGATGAACGGATGAAACAAGAAAGAAGAAGACTGAAGAATGAAGTAACCAGCTCCCAAGCAACAAACACCTGAAATGGCCGTGCTGTAACACTGGTCTGAGCATGCTAACCAGCTGGCTCTTAAGTTGCATGTGCTGGGACATCCCAACACATGACACATGTCTTCTTCATTTGCAACTTAAACCCAATACACTTTTTGGATTTACACTTAAGGTCAAATTAAGACCTCTTTGCTTTAAATTACGTCGGATGAGATTAAGTGTATTATGACAATTGTTGTACTCATCGAGATACACACGATGATATCAAATTCCACCCAATTCGACACTTTTCACACAAATCTATAATTACGAAAAAGTCCTCCAATCCACTAATTGGGGTCAAAAACCAATCTCATGTCTTCCAAATCAGTTAATTAAGCTTAATTTAGTCATCTAAGACTAATTTCAGTCACAGTGACCATTAATCTCATGTAAATTAATTAATCACATCTTAATTAACGATAATCACGATTAATTAAGATTAATCACGCTTAATTCGGGATGGGGTGTAACATTCCCCTAAACTTTTAGAATCATTCGGTCCTCCGAATGCAAATCAAATCAGAATCAAAGTATATAAAAGAAAATTCGAAGACAAATGTAAATTTCACCTGAACAAAGAGCTCTGGATATTGCCGAGCCATTTGCTCTTCTAGTTCCCATGTGGCTTCGCTGGTTCCATGATGTGCCCAACGAACCTTGACCCATTTAATTGTTCTTGTACGAAGCACTTGCTCTTTGGTATCTATAATTTCTATTGGCTTCTCAACATATGTGGTGTCCGGACGAACTTGAATATCATCATACTTTATGATGTGTGAAGGATCAGCCACATATTTTCGAAGCATTGATACATGAAATACGTTATGGATACCTGAAAGTGCTGCTGGAAGGTCTAGGCGGTAAGCCACATTGCCAATTCTGCTCTTAATCTGAAAGGGTCCGATAAATCTTGGTGAAAGTTTTCCCTTCTGACCAAATCGGATTGTCCCCTTCATAGGTGAAGCTTTCAAAAACACTTGATCACCAATAGCAAATTCAAGATCACGCCGACGATTGTCAGCGTAGCTCTTTTGCCTTGACCTGGCTATCCTCAATCTCTCTTGTACTCTCTGTATCTTTTCTGCTGTTTCTGCAATCAATGTAGGACCATGAAAACTTCGAGTACCAACTTCTTCCCAGCTAATTGGAGTCCTACATCTTCTGCCATACAAAGCTTCAAATGGTGCCATATCAATACTGGAATGATAACTGTTGTTGTACGCAAATTCGCACAACGCCAAGTGTTCATCCCAGTCACTTCCAAAGTCCATAACACTGGCACGAAGTAAATCCTCTAACGTCTGAATTGTTCGTTCAGATTGTCCATCAGTTTGAGGATGATACGCTGTACTAAACCGCAGTTTAGTGCCCATAGAATTCTGAAATGCTTGCCAAAATGTAGAAACAAACCGACTGTCTCGATCTGATACAATCGATACTGGCGTTCCATGCAGTCTGGTTATTTCTTTGACAAACAACTTCGACATTTCACTAAATCCCATATCCTTTCTAAATGGAAGAAAATGTGCAGACTTTGTAAGACGATCCACAATCACCCAGACGGTGTCATGATGTCTTCTGGTCATTGGCAAACCAGATACAAAGTCCATAGTTAAATGTTCCCACTGCCATCTAGGAATATGTAAAGGATGAAGTAATCCAGGAGGCTTCTTGTGCTCAAATTTTACACGCTGACAGGTCAAACATGAAGACACATATCCAGCTATTTCTCGCTTCATGTTGTGCCACCAAAACCTGTCCTTGAGATTCCTGTACATTTTAGTGCTTCCTGGATGCATCGAATACCTAGTGTGATGTGCTTCAAACATCAATGAAGATAACAATAAACTGGTCTAAATAAGAAGCAAATATTCTATTCATCAGAGCCATAAACACCGCAGGTGCATTTGTCAACCCAAATGGCATGACAAGAAATTCATAATGCCCATATCGGGTCCTGAACGCAGTCTTCTGTATATCTTGATCTCTAACACGGATTTGATGATAACCAGATCGGAGATCAATCTTTGAAAAATAAGCTGCACCTTGGAGTTGATCAAACAACTCATCGATTCGAGGCAATGGGTATTTATTCTTAATCGTCACTTGATTCAATTGTCTATAATCGATACACATACGCATAGAGCCATCCTTCTTCTTAACAAATAATACAGGTGCTCCCCAAGGCGAGACACTCGGTCTAATGAAGCCCTTGTCAAGCAAATCCTGTATCTGTTTCTTCAGTTCATGTAGTTCGGATGGTGCCATTCTATACGGTGCTCGAGAAATCGGTGCAGTACCCGGTACAAGTTCAATTGTAAAGTCTACTTCTCTCGTTGGAGGCAGACCTGGCACTTCTTTCGGAAAGACGTCTGGAAATTCACAGACGACAGGAATATCCTTCAATTCCTTCTCCGGCTTCTTTTCAGTGATGAAAGCAATATAGCCTTCACAACCACTTTGCATTAACCGTTCAGCCTTTAACGCAGATATAAGTCTGGTATCAAACTTCTTCTGTGTTCCTTCAAATTGAACACTGGTATTGGCTTCATCTACTTTAAAAGTAATGATTTTGCGGAAACAGTCCAAACAGGCTCTGTACTTCGCAAGCCAATCCATGCCAAATATGACATCAAAGTCATTCATAGTCAATATGACTAAATCTGCTGGCATTAACACGTCACCAATTACCACACTACACTGAGGTACATATAACTCACACACTACCTTTTTCCCTAGTGGTGTAGTTACAGTGAAGTCATAGGACAACTGTTTAATTTTGTTTTGCATAGTACAAACAAAGGAAGGTGCAACAAATGAATGCGTAGAACCAGGGTCAAACAATGCACATGCTGGTCTACTATAACCATAAATAATACCTTCCACAACATTAGTTGCAGCTTCAGCTTGCTCTCTATTAACAGCATACACTTGTCCGGTAGCACGAGGCCTATTCTGCTGCTGCTGCTGCTGCTGACGAGGCTGTTGCTGCCTCTGTTGTTGTTGTCCTTGACGCTGTTGCTGTGGAGCTCGATTGTTTCTCCTACCATTAGGACATTGAGCCATTTTATGCTCCATCGATCCACAAACCAAACACGCTCCGGTGTTTCTCCAACAAGCTTCAGTCTTATGAGTTTTCCCACATGTCTCACAGACTGGTTTCTGTTCAGAAGTCTTAGCAACATACTTCTGCTTCTTACCCTTGGCTTTATCTCCCTTTTTAAACCAGGGACTAGCATTTCTCTTTGGACCCTCATTGGATTCCATTTCTTCTCTATGCACTTCTTCTGCGACGTATGCCTTATCGACAGCATCATCGAACAATTCAGGCATAGTACCTGCCAAGACCATCTTCTTGTAAGCGGGATTCAACCCATTCAGAAATCTCTTGACCTTCTTTTCCTCAGTATCAATCAGGTCCTTGGCATATTTGGATAGCTTAGTAAACAGATGAACATAAGCTGTCACAGTCATCTGTCCTTGCTTCAAGTGCAGGAACTCCGATTCTTTTCTTTGTCTAACATGGTCAGGAACAAAATTCCTCTCAAATTGCTTCCGGAAAGTCTCCCAAAGTGTGGCTGCAGGTGTTGCAATAATTGCACCCTTAACACCCTTCCACCATTCTTGTGCTACATCCCGTAGCATTGAAGAAGCAAGTAATACTTTCTGCTTTGGGGTACAGACAATCGTTTCGAACACAACTTCAATGTGTTCAATCCATTCATCAGCTACTAAGGCATCTTCCTTGCCTTGGAATTCTGTAGCCCCTCTCTTCCTAAACTGTTCATAAAGAACATTAGGATCTTTCTCTTTCGCCTGTACTACCACCTGAGTAGCCACTTGAGGCTGTGGGTTAACTGGCGGTACAGGTGGAGCTTGAATCTGAGCTTGCAGTTGTGCTTGCACTTGTAATAAAGCCGTAATCTGGGCTTGCATAGTCAACTGCGCTTCATGGCTTTTAGCCATCTGCTCACTATTTCTAGCTAGCAGCTCCATAAGTGCAGTGAATCTCGCATCACTATCATTAGGGGTAGGAGGCGTAGGAATAGGTCCTCCATCTCCACCGACACTCTGATCGGGATTGTCACCCATATTACCACCGCTTCCAGAACCAGATGCCATTCTGAAAAGCAGATACAGGAAGATAAGATAGCGATATCTATAACTTCCATGACACAATTCATGTGTAAACAGTATGTACATTAACAGCGAAACAATATCACATACAATGAATCAATACATATCTTAAATCCAATATAGGATTTAATCATTTATCTGTGTTCTTGTTTTACGATTGCTACGATTCATCTTTATTTAGATCGCTTATGCTCTGATACCATATAATAAATATGTCACGACCCGAACCCAAAATTTAATTATCTCGAGTTAACCGGCGTCGAAACCATATTTACTCCCGTGAATTTTAACACGTAAAACTCACAAGGGATACAAATTTGCGGAATATAAACCCATATTTATATTGATCTCAAAAATTATTACATCATGACCATGATCATCACTTGCATACCAAAATAATGCAAGGATCTAGCATATACATATACAAAAGTTTTCTTTTCAATGTACAGAATTTACAACAAAAATTCTTAACAACAAAACACCTTTGTTGTCATTACTTCCACTCCACTAATCCGCCTGGCGGAACCGGAGTGGTCTCCTCCGCTGCCGGTGCGGTCGCACCATCGGTAGGGGCAGCTGGGCCTGTAATGTCATCATAACACTGTGAATTCGACAATTCAGCAAAGTATAAACAGTGTTTATGATTATACATGCTATTAGTAAAACAGTAACAATATTCAAGCAACAGTCAGTGCATAATCTTATAACAAGTCAATAAGGATATTCATCCTTGACATTGGCAATTTGGCAACTAACATAACATTTCCAGAATAATCAAATCAAGTGCCATCTTCCTTAAAGGAAGGAGTACCATCTCCGTAACAAGGAGACTTGACCATCTTCTCAATAGAAGAATAATATGTGGGATTATCAGTGTCCGGGCCAGGAACTACTGACTTCACCACGGAGTTCCGGAACACTCCAAAAATAACTGCTGCAGACAGTATCAAGATCAGCTCAATGAGCTTGTAGAAATCAATATGTAGTGCCGTGCCAATTCACATGTAATTCAAGTACAATGTTAATCTTTACAGTTGTTTACAGTGAGCGGTTACGAGTTCATTAGGTTCAGTTAATTCCAATGAATACCAACCAAACGGTATATAGCTAGATCACTTAATGTGCACGTGTTATGTTTGATAGACATTACAGTTCTTATGGAAAGTTGCACATTAAAGACCCGCACTTAACCATTACTGGCGGTATCAAGGTACATACAGCCTTGAATAAATCAATAGGCTTTATCTTGTGGATTGCAGACCTAAAGTCTGAAAATACATCACTTTGATGTACTGTCGGCTCACTCATCGGTTGACTCGTCGGTCGACCGAAGTGTGTTTATCGGCTGACCGATAGGTATCGGTCCACATGTCGGTTCGAAAACCAGAGGCAATTTCCCCTGATCCATCTGTTGTTGTCGGTTCAGTTCGTCGGTTGACCGATGGCATCGGTCAGGTCTCGGTTCAAAAACCAGAGACGTGTTTTCCTACCCATTTAACACTATTGGTCAACCCGTCGGTTAGCCGACGGCTAACCGACAGCGTCGGTTTGACCGATGATTACCAAGAAACAAGACACAGAATTCAAGTACGAATTCTGGTTTGTCCAATTTTCTTTGAATCTGCACTAAAGGAACCTCCTGTTCCCTGCTCAACATATCATGTAAACACAAGTTTCACTTCTATTACATATTCCAAAAGGAAAATTAACATCAATGTAACCATATAAAGAATAGAAAGCTCATTTCACCAATTCATTCCTTACATTTAACATAATCATCACTGAAAGTCATAAAGAACCTAAAAGAACTAACATGCAGTAGCACTTGGGCATATAAACTTATTTATACTTGCCTTTCTTGCAGCTGAATCCAAAAACCCCTTTCTTCTTAAGCTTAATGGTTCTAAACCATTCCAATCTCACTTCTTTCTCCAAGCCTTATCTTCAAGAAACCCAAGCACAGGGAGGAGGAAAATTGATAGCACAGATCTCACCCAAGCTTACGCAAAGAATAAGGAAAATAACAAGAAGAAGAGCCCACTGCTCATTCCATTCCAGACAATGAGCAAAGATCAAAGAAACACAGACGAAACCCATTGTGCCATGATCGTTCCATATGATGAACGGATGAAACAAGAAAGAAGAAGACTGAAGAATGAAGTAACCAGCTCCCAAGCAACAAACACCTGAAATGGCCGTGCTGTAACACTGGTCTGAGCATGCTAACCAGCTGGCTCTTAAGTTGCATGTGCTGGGACATCCCAACACATGACACATGTCTTCTTCATTTGCAACTTAAACCCAATACACTTTTTGGATTTACACTTAAGGTCAAATTAAGACCTCTTTGCTTTAAATTACGTCGGATGAGATTAAGTGTATTATGACAATTGTTGTACTCATCGAGATACACACGATGATATCAAATTCCACCCAATTCGACACTTTTCACATAAATCTATAATTACGAAAAAGTCCTCCAATCCACTAATTGGGGTCAAAAACCAATCTCATGTCTTCCAAATCAGTTAATTAAGCTTAATTTAGTCATCTAAGACTAATTTCAGTCACAGTGACCATTAATCTCATGTAAATTAATTAATCACATCTTAATTAACGATAATCACGATTAATTAAGATTAATCACGCTTAATTCGGGATGGGGTGTAACAAATATCCGTTTCATTGATCTCCCACTCCTTGATCTCCCATTTGAAAACAACCAAGATCCAGTAACCTCCTTCTACCTCTTCACAGAAAAGAACAAGTCCCATGTCAAAGAAGTCATCAAAAGAACTTCTTCCTCTTCACCTCCTACCCGCATTGCCGCTTTGATTGTGGACTTATTTTTGACAACCATGATTGACGTGGGGAAAGAGCTCAGCATCCCCACATACATCTACTTTCCATCCGGCGCGAACCTCTTGGCCCTCAAGCTCTATCTCCCAACATTGCATGTCAATGTGCCTTGTGAGTTCAAGGACCTGCAGGGAGAGGTTGAAGTCCCCTCTCCCTTTAGTGGGCACCATTTCCTTTGGTCCTTGCAATGCCATTCATCCATTGACACAGATCTTAACAAATTCTCAATTAAAAAACATTGGTACCTTAATCAATGAACTTGCCTTTCAAATGAACATCGTTACTCCATCTACACTCTTATTTTTAAAAATTGTCCTTATGCACACCGGTCGAAATGATGCATCTTTCTGAGTAGGTGTAAAACTATCAAAATCACCTTTATATAATTAGCCACATTATACCTTGTATATATAAAATATTAAACTCATTATTTTATTTTAATGCTACGGACAATCTGGTGAAATCAAAGACATTATCAACAAAATCAATCGACAAGAATACATTTTCCACCTGAAGGCCTATGAATACAGAGCTTAAGAAGAAACTTCACTATTGTATCAATTGATGATATTCCTAACTATTGCGACTGTGTTGCAAAGAGACAAACATAGAGACTGTGTTGTGAAGTATGTTATATAAATATTAACTGTCACTATGTAAATATGCTAACTATTGTAAGTGAACCAAACTGGAATGTATCACAATGTCAAAATCTTTCTATTCTAGTATCTTGATTTCCACATGAAGCTGGCTTACATACTAAAATAAATGCTTAACTATGGATTGCATCAGACATTGCACTTACGAGGTACTTCAATCTACTACTTTAGATTCTCTCATTCTCTCCTCTTAGTTTTAGACCTTAACTTGAAAGTAGAATGTATCATAACATATAAGTTTTACCATTCTTCTATCCGTCATTTTTTGTAAGTTGTTTTGACTAACGAAAGAATATTGTCAATCTATTTAAGAGTTTTAATTATCAATTGACCCAAATCATTCAATTAGGTAGTAGTAAACTAATGACTTTATGGACTTCTTTTTCTTGTTCTTTTTATTCTCTATCTGCTTGTGCGATTCATGACTTGACTGATCCTCAAAATGCAAAAGACTCGAGCCTTGAGAGAGGACTTTTGCACTTTCAAATTCCATAATCTTTGCTTACTTGAATTTATATCATAGAGTTTCGAGCAGAAATTTATTAGCTTATCATCCTAATTGGCTTCTGATTACGATCATAGGGCCTGGTCAAGGGCTAGAAAAGTTACATTTGAGATTGGCAAGGGCACAAGTACATAAAGATGATGGTTACATTTACAATCATCATGTTTTACTTTTATATTTGACAAAGAAGACTCCAACTCTCTATGGGAGAAGAGGTATCCTGTAATTCATATCTTATTGTAATTGATATAATATTTCACTTATAGGGCACATCTTTATGGTAGTTCTTCCTAAGCTATTTGTTTCCTAACTAATTGAACTTATGGGGTTGGAACAGCAAGCATGACAATATCAATAATTATCTAACAAACTTGTATGTTATTGGAATATGTAATTTGAAAAAATTAGTGCTTCTTTCTTTCATTCTAAGATCTCACTTGCATGTGTATAATCTAATTTTTTTCAATGACCTTGAGATACTTGATAAGTTAAATGTTATTTATTGGTTGTTCCTTTGAATTTATAGTTTTCAATTCAGTAGTATGGATGCTTCTTTCAGCCTGCATTAGTTGATTTTTCTCACTGTTCACAAACACACTACAACATACACAACATATTAGATGCTCTACACTTGAACAATTTCATAAACCCTTTACTAATTGGTTGTGATTGGAGGATTTGGATATATGAAGTAAATGCAATTCCAGATCTTATCATCTGTCGATTATTGTTTCTGGTAACTTGTTTGAATCTAGGAACTCTTAATGTAGTTAGTTTGGTGAAAATCTTAATTTTCTTTGACCTTGATTTCATGTACTTGATCTACAAATATGAGTTGCCTGTAAATGAGCTTTTCAAAAACCATGAGCCTTCATTTATGACTTTGATTTAGCGATGTTAGAACGCGTAATTTGTTTTACTTGTGCGAGATATATTGAAGAAGTGAACTGGCTGTTAGGCACATGAATTTTGATTAATCTAACAAATTGGAATGATAAGCGTTGTGTTCTGGAATGAATGGAGACATGTTGTAGATTGTTAGGAATGAATAATATTTTTAAAGTGGATGTAAACAATGGATAATGGAAAAGAAGAACTACACTGTTGGGGTCAATCTTCAAGGAGTTTGAATCTAATTTTTTGATGTCTATATCACTTTCCTTCATATAATGTTTATTGCGGACCAAGAAATCATCACTGCTCATGTCATACTTGCACGACATGTTTTCAGGCTATCTCTAAACACTTAAAGAAGGTTTTTTCTTTACATTTAAACTTTTGTTGGTCTCTACAATTTCATATTTATCACACCAATCCCTATCCATCTCTAGCGGTTAAGCTATCATTGCATTTATGTTTATAGGATTTTATAACATTTTCTATGTGCCGTGCTGGATGCAAGAAATATTGTTTCTCCTCATAGTGGCTGGAGTTACTATGTTAGAATTCCATCTTACGTTATCCAACCTAAATCAAGAGCTTCAAATGAAAGCATGGTTAACCCTCTTTATTCTTTCTTGCACGACTCATTTCTTTTCCTTCACTCTTTATTGCATGACTCATTTCTTCTCCATCTTTGGAAGATTTGGATCTGATTGTTTGCATTGAATGTGATTCTTCCTATTTACAAACATGAACTCTATGAGAAATCTATATATTATGGGCCTCTCAATTTTTCTCAAGTTATCTGTTCCTAATTACTTCAACCAGTCATGGGTCACTTCTAGAGATCTAATGGTTTAGACGAGACAGATTTTCTATAATAGCCTGAGTAATACAATACCTGGATGCGGGGGTGGAACCAGGGAGGGGCTGGCTGGCAGTTCCCGTCCCCCCCGTCCCACCCCAAATTAACAAAAGCCCCTAAATCTTATAGAAACTTCTTGGATTTTTTACATTGGCCCCTCCTAGAAATTCTGTTTTCCTATTAGCCCCTCCAAGGTATTTTTTCTAGTTCCGCCACTGCCTGGATGTTTTCTTTTAGTTTGATGATTTTCTGAGTTGGCAGATTTTCATTAACAGCCTGAGTAATACAATACCTGGACATTTTCTTTCTGTTTGATGATTTTCTTAACCTCTATTTTCAATCTCTTTGTTTGGATTAAAAAAAACTCAATAAATCCAATGACCAGAAACAGAGTACCCAATGAATCCATTTTCATAATAAAATCTTCTATAAGATTGGATTGGGCTTCTTGCTTTGGCTTTATGCACGTGAGATAGATAGATGAAAGGGGTTGGAAGGTGTGAATGCTTATATATGGGCGAGTGCAAAGGGCTTTGGGTGTCTATCCATATGTTAGCTTGTTAGAACTTATATTCTTTGGTTTTAGCTTATATTCAAATACCACTATTATTCTTATTTTCAAATTGAGGTACCACTTACATCATGGGAACTTCTTTTCATGCAAGGATAAAATGTCCCTGTATTTTCCTACATATATGCATGTTCAACAATACAAATATATATTTTATCAAATAAAATACATTATATATTGATCAAGCATGTAGAGAAGAATATCTTAATATATTTTAATATAATCATGTGTTCCATACGACGTGCCATGCACGTGGGCCAACTAGTACTTCCTAAAAAGGAAATCAGATTCATCCTTAGAGGAGACCCACATTTTAGGGTGTTTGTTAATGAGGAAACTACGCTCTCAGAGACAACTTTTAGAGCTGCAAATGGATAACTACTTCAAACTTTACTGTAAGCCTGGATGCGGTTATTAGGTTGCAGGAGCCAATCAAGGACTGAAGGTCGTCACTTCAAAAAAAAAAAAAGGCTGACAGGAGAGTGCTCCTCCCATTTAAAGTGGCAAAGAAGAAAAGCCTCTCCACTCTCCAGAGTTTGTCTTTTCTAAAGCTATAAGGAAGTTATCCAAGCCCTCAATGGATTCACCGATTCAGTGATTGGTGTATGAACCCTATCATAATTAGACATGAAATTTATGTTTGGTTCTTTTGACTTTTGAGTCTATTTATTTTGATTTATGTTGGAATAATGGCTAGAGAACCCACTATTTTGGCCATCTTTGAACCAAACTAAAAGTGGGACCCACTTTTTATTTTAGGTGGTAATACATGTGAATGTAATCTATTACATGAGTAGATTAAAGACACGTATTAGGTTGCTCTAATCCATTAAGGAGTGAATGAGAGATTTCCTCCTAAACACTACTACTTGAACATATTAAACATGGAAAGAAAAGGAAGCGATAAACTTGCTTCCCACATTGCTTGAGAGCAAAGCATTTCTTTGGTATAAATGTGTTTACCTTAGTGGTATAAGATGAGCCCCAAGGGGCATCCCACTTTTGTGGAGGAGGGAGGACGTAGACCTATGTTAGGTCACCACCACACACACGCGCGCCCCGACCCGAGCTTGGGCTTGGGCTTGGGCTTCACGCGCGGGTCGGGCCTGGCTCGGCCCACTACCCGTTTACAATTTTTTGGAGAAATTTTATTTAATAAAATTTCCTTTTTGCAAATGGGGTGTGTGTCTAAAGTGGTGTGTCCTTTCAATTGTGAAAGGGTGTGTCCAGCCCAAGAGGTGTGTCCAAAGTAGAGATACATCTGTTCACTGAACAGTCACTGTTCTGAACAGATGCAGCCCCATTGAAGAGACCTGAAGCAAGCTATAAATAATGCATCTTGTCTTCCCATTTTTGGTCATCCAATCACTGCTGCCTGTTGCACCATTTCGAGTCTGCATAGTCAAGAAGAGAGAGTTCTGTAGCACTTCTAGTTCGACTGACACACAGTTTGCAGTGCTGCTACTGTGTGTGTTCGATCATTGTATCCTGGGAGACAGACGCCACTGAAGCCCGTTAGCACCATTGCGGGGGCGAATTTTGTCTTAAGGACATAGTGTTAAACACTACCCTTGATCAATCTTCTTCTGTAAATTCCTGAGTTTCGTAAGTTCAACAAAGAAGTACTGTTTTCTGTCTTCATACAGTAAGTGATTTCCATTTCTAGATTACTTTCTGTAATTTGGTTTCTCTCTGTTGATTGCTTCACTATTTGCGAGGATCTGTTTCCTAAATACTGAATTATTAATCTGTGTACTCGGAACAACAATCTTAAGACAAAAGTATATCTAACAGAGTACACCCTGTTATCAGTTTTAATTCAGTATATCTGGTTTCGGTTTCTGTTAGTTTTTCTACTGGTTTCTAATTCTTCTAATTCTAAAACCAGTATTGTAAAACTGAGTCTCTCTCACTATTTACTAATAGCAGAACTGAAGTTTGTTCTGTTTTTTTTTTTCGTGTGTGTGTGAGTAACCAGTTGGTCTGACTTACTGTTTACACTTCTATTACTTTAAATTCTGCAGAATTCTTTGTGGTGTTTTTAAAGTAATCTCTAATTCTGTCATACAGTTATGGGTATTGAGAAGAATACTCCAGTTAGTACCCATGGCCCCGTTTTGGTGAACCATGGGGAGAAACCTGAGAAGTTCAATGGTACTGAGTTTAAGAGATGGCAACAGAAAATGTTGTTCTATCTCACTACCTTGAACTTGGCTAGGTTCCTCCATGAAGAAGCTCCTGCTTTAAAAGAAGATGAGACAGACAAGCAAGTAGTTGCTGCTGTAGATGCTTGGAAGCATGCTGACTTCCTCTGTCGAAACTATATTCTCAATGGACTAGATAACACATTATATAATGTGTATTGTTCATTGAAGACTGTTAAGGAATTGTGGGATTCTCTTGATAAAAAGTACAAGACTGAAGATGCCAGAATGAAGAAATTCATTGTTGGCAGATTCCTTGACTACAAGATGATCGATTCCAAGGCTGTAGTCAATCAAGTTCAGGAACTTCAAGTAATTCTCCACATGGTTGAAAATCTCGGCCGGTACCGGTACGTACCGGCCGATACGTACCGGTACCGGCCGGTACCGCACCGATATCTCGGCGAGATATCGGTAGCGGCGATACAGCCAAAATATCGCCAGATATCGGCCGATATTTTGAAAATATCGGCCGTGGCGATATCTCGGCCGATATTTTCAAAATATCGGCCGAGATCCCTTAAAAGCCTAAAACCCTAATTTTTTCCCATTTTTCATCTTCTTCCCCACTCCTATCATATCCAAACTTCTAAGAGCAGCAGCCACTCATTTGCTTACCCATCTTGCATATTTTCTTCAAGAAAATATTATTAAGGTAAGAGAAAATCAACTTAAAGCATGGTATTATGCATTTATGTGTTTTTTTTTTTTTTTAGATGAAGCATGAAAAATTAGAAATCATGAGAATGTCACTTGTGTTGTGTTCTTCACTTAGAACTAAGTTATATCTATATACTTTCTTGCTAGATCTACTCATACACATGATTTTGTATTTTTTTTTAAATTTTCTTATTTTCGGATTTTTTAATATTTGAATAAAAATATATCATTTTTTTGAAATTTCATCACAAATATGTTCTTTTAATGATTCATGATCATATAATGGTATGTAAATGATTGATCTACATACTTTTATGCTAGATCTACATATTTAGGATTTTGAAAATGATTTTATTAAATCTTTATTTTTTTAAAAAATAATTATTGTTAATTGTTAGAGTATTTGTGATACTAAATGCTTATTAATAGTGTGTAGATGATAGATCTACATCTACTCATTGTCATAAACATCATTTAGATTTTTATTTTAATTATTTTATTTTCGGATTTTCTAATCTTTGAATTATAATATATCATTTTTTTGGGATTTCATCATAAATATGTTCTTTTAATGATTCATGATCATTGTGTGATGTTTAAATGATTGATTTACATACTTTTATGCTAGATCTACATATTTAGGATTTTGAAAATGATTTTATTAAATTTTTATTTTTTCTAAAAATAATTGTTGTTAATTGTTAGAATATTTATGATACTAAATGCTTATTAATAGTGTGTAGATGATATATCTACATCTACTCATTGTCATAAACATCATTTAGGTTTTTATTTTATTTAATTTATTTTTGGATTTTATAATTTTTGAATTATAATATATCATTTTTTTGGGATTTCATCATAAATATGTTCTTTTAATGATTCATGATCATTGTGTGGCATGTAAATGATTGATTTACATACTTTTATGCTAGATCTATATATTTAGGACTTTGAAAATGATTTTATTAAATCTTTAATTTTTTCTAAAAATAATTGTTTAAGTGTATTTAATATTTATGATACATTAACTACCAAAGGCTTAGGACTTTGAAAATGATTTTATTAAATCTATAATTGTTGTTAGAGTATTACTATTATATGAATGTCTTATTTTATAGGAACAATGGTGCGTGACATAGATCCGGCATGGAGTCACGGTGAAGCTGTAGGAAGTAGAAGCAAAATAAAATGTAATTATTGTGAAAAGGTTCTCAATGGGGGAATTACCCGATTGAAACAACATTTGGCACATGTATCAGGACAGGTGATAAAATGTCCGAAAGTGCCACCAAATGTGAGAGCTGAAATGCAGGGGCTCCTTAAGACACTTGCACAAAAAAAAGTAGTACAAGAAAGAAGAAGAACCGAGGAATTTGAAGCATGTAGAGAAGAGGTTTTTGGTTCCTCTGATGATGACGATGAAGACCCGGAAATGACAAGGGCTAGGAGGGAAAGTGTAAGGGCACTTCAGGAGGAGGAAGAAAGGAGAAGAATGCAATATGAAGCAGCAGCTAGACGTAGCCAATATGAGCAGGGTGGTTCATCCGGATCAGGGGGGGCGAGTTTGCGTCGGGCATTTAGTCATAAACAACCCCGTCAAGATCCAGACATTGAGGAGGTTGAAAGACCTCCTACACAGGCACCTCGTAGGCCAGATGTGGTGGGGCCAACTGACCCATTTGCTTATAGAAAACCAACATCAAAGCAGCCAGGCATCATAAAAGCACTAAAGGGCAAGTTTGGTAAAGCAAGAGATAATCTAGTGAGAGCTACTGGGAAGTTTTTTTTAGATGGAGGCATTCCACCCAACAAGGCATCTTCTCCTTATTTCACCACTATGTTAGATGCAGCTGCAGAACATGGTCCAGGTATAAAGGCACCCACCCCTTATGAGATTGGGTATGTATGTGTTGAGAAAGAGTATGATGAGTTGCAGGCTTGGGTGGAAACTTTCAAATGGGCATGGAAGGAAAGAGGTTGCACACTAATGTGCGATGGGTGGACGACGATCACACATCGTCATCTCTTGAATTTTCTAATCTACTCATCTATGGGCACGGTGTTTATCAAATTAGTTGATGCAACTGATCACATCCAAGATGCAAGATATATTAATAGGTTATTGAATGATGTGATTGAAGAAGTTGGGGCAGATTGTATAGTTCAGGTGGTTACCGACAATGCTGCAAACATGAAGGCTGCAAGAATGATGCTTATGAAACAAAGGCCAAGGATTTTTTGGTCTCCATGTGCAGCACATTGCCTGGATTTAATGCTTGAAGATATTGCAAAAGGAAAAGTCATAAAGCAAGTGATTGGTAAGATAAAGCAGATCACCAATTTTTTTTATCAGTCATATAGACTCATTTCCATGATGAAAACACATACAGACAACCATGAACTACTGCGCCCTGGCATCACTAGATTTGCCACCCACTTTATTGCTATCGAAAGTGTTTACAAGTATAGAGAAGGACTTCTGCAATTAATAAAATCACAATAGTTCATGAATTCAAAATGGGGAAAGAGACCAAGTCCCATTACAATAGAAGTGTGTAAAACAATTGAGTCCAATAAATTTTGGCCTCATGTGAAGGGTGTTTTGAATGTTTTTGATCCCCTAATAAAGGTTCTTCGATTGGTTGATGGTGATGATAAGCCAACAATGGGCTTCTTACATGAGGCCATGGAGAGATCAAAGCTGGCTATTCAAGCAGATTGTAGATATTACAAAAAGTATTGGAAGATCATCGACGATCGATGGGGACGACAATTGAAATATGATTTACACACTGCTGGTAAGTAAAGGCTGTTTCCTTTAATATTTGAATTGTTGCATTCAATTTGGCCTCACTATATTAATTTATCATTGACTAAAATTCATTGGTACTTTTACAGGATACTTTTTTAATCCACAATTTTCGGATGGACGTATATCTGATGAAATCCGTTTGGGATTAAAAAATGTAACTGAAAGACTGGCAGCGAATACAGATGAAGCCATTTGGGCTACTAATCAGGTAGGCAGTAGGCTAATTAAGGGAAAAAGTATAACATTGTCATTTCTCCAATTTATTTTATTATGTTAATGTCTTCAGATTGATATATACAATGTACGTGCTGGAAGCTTTGGAACGACGACTGCGCGGAGAGCTATCACACAGACCAATCCCGGTATTGATTGTAAATTTGTAATGTCATTTATATATTATTCAAGGACTTATTATTATTTTATTGACTCTAATATCATTTCTATTTTTTTTTTTCAGCTGAATGGTGGTTGAATTATGGAGAGAGTGCTCCTGCACTAAGGATGATTGCTATTAAAGTCCTTAGTCAAACAACATCATCTTCCAATTGTGAAAGAAACTGGAGCACATTCTCCTTTATCCACACAAGACCAAGAAATATATTAACAATACTGAAGCTAAATAAATTGGTCTACATCCACTACAACCTCAGGCTCCGGAGTAGAAATAGAAGGAGAAGAAAGTTTGAGGATCACCGGGATTATTTTTGTCCAATTAATTTGGACTATATCTTTTCAGAAGAGGATACTGTGTTAGGTCAATGGCTGGAGGAACAAGAACAACCGGTGTTAGACCAAGACCCAGAGTTAGAGGGGTTGATGGAGGACTTGACTGGGGATAGGCCTGAGCCAGTGAGGGCCTCAGAAAGGTTGGAAGAAATAAACTTGACAATGCACCAGGGGCGCGGGCCTGATACAAGTGAGCCAAGGGGACTGAACGTGGACGAGGAGAGTGAGTCAAGTATTTCTACTTCTTCATCATCAGCAGGAATCCCACCTGACTCTCCCGGGGATGAGGGTCATTATAGAGATGATGAGCATGTCACTTATGAGACAGTTGAGCATTTTCCTGCAGCTACCGAGTTAGATCCTCGCCGTGGCTATGTCAGACATGTTGGACAGACAGGGAGTAGTGGTGACGCTGTTGGGCAAGGAGTGGGGGAAGGTACTCATGGTCATCAAGGGGGTTATGTTGGCCAACAAGGTGCCATGTATGGACAGCATATGAATTATTCATATGACCCTAATTGGGTACCCCCTTCACCAACACCGATAATGTCTATCGAACAGATATTAATTGAGCAAGGGAGGCTTCCCCCACCACCACATGATCCCCAACGACCTTTATATACCCCTCATGGCTTTTACATACCATTTGTGCACAATTACCAAGAACAATCTACAGGGGATCAAGATAGTTCATCATCTTATCAACAACAATCTGAATATGGTCATGGGTATGGTAGTGCTGCACAACAGTATGGAGCATATCTTTTAACCAAAACCGAAGAAATGATGATGATGATATTGAGCCTGGGCGACACTCCACTTGGTATTAGGCTGTCAATCTATCAACTATCATACACTCATACTCATCAATCTCTCTCTAATTTCTACTCTCTAGTCCCCT